>CM059429.1:59043919-60243919 GCA_030390025.1 Squalus acanthias
TACATCTCTCCCTATTTTTATTTCCATTGACTTCACAATTTTTGTCCTGCTACTGCCCCTTTCACACCAAATGGGGCAACAGGGAGATGAATATTAGCCCCAGACTTCCTCTATTTTGCCATAACAATGTACTTTAAACCCAACCTCAGCAGAGCACCCCCTACTGTACCTGTGTGATAGTTTCCATTTGCTTCTCCAGCCATCCTGTGGTTTCTCTGGGTAAGACTGCTGAGGTTCATTTTATGTAGGGCTCTCACAGCCAACAGACAGGTAGATTCAAACCCTGGCCCTGGAGATAGGTTGCATAATACTACCATACAAACACTTAACGTGCGTGTCTGAAATTCCTTGCTTTGCTATTTTAGCGGAGGCATTAAATCACTTTAAACTAAATAGGCTAACATCTCTCCAGATGGGAGAACTTTAGATGGTGCATTAAGTTTGTGTATTGCACGGCATAATTTAGGGCACTAGTTTGCAGAGGTAGAGATTAGTATGTTCGCACACTGCAGGACCCAGTCTCTAATGTTCGCCATTAATTCTACACTAAAATTAGAAAGACATTAACTACATTTGAAATTTATATAAAAAAGCATTTGTACAGGATTTAGCAGGTTCTTAGATTGGGGCATCCATCTAAGGTACTAAAAAGAAAATCATTTTTCATCACCAAAACAGCTTCTATCACTCACATTGTTCTGTAGCTGGAGGTGCTCACAACTTGATTACAGCATGAGTAAGCCATACATACATACTGGACTAGACAGGGATATATGCATAACTCTACAGTACAAACACTGAATACTATAGTAAACAAATAACCTTTTACCTGATGTATACATTATTTTAAGTTTTTAACCTACAGCTATTGCTCCAGTGACTTCTACATGCTAAGTCCAGGACAATTTCCAAAATCTAGGATTCAATATGGAGGTGGACGATGCTCTTTAATCGAGAATACTATTCCACAATAAAGTCCTGAAATATGTGCATTCTGATATCATTTGCTCTGTGTGGGAAAGAGGAGTGAAGAACTTGTGAAAGCTAGAACAAGTAAACTCAATCTGACAGTGTGAACATTACATTCTGGTTTCACAGAAGTTCAAAGCCAGATCCAGATCACTTGTAAAGGTCAAGTGAATGCTGCATGACTGACACTTCCTGTTCTAAATCAGCCCGAGCACTGGTTGCTTGACTTTCAATAGATGAAAGTAATTCCAAAACTTGTAAAACTTTTAGTCCTGACAGATTTGACTTTAAAAGGCATAAACATTAAAACTAGGCAGCTTTAAGAGCAGTTCCTAGTCCTAAAGAAGATCAGGCCAATTGTCCTCTCCCCTCCATCTGGGCAAAAGTCAGGCAGAAGTAACCTGGCATGAACCCACTTATACTTCCAGGTTCAGATCATTTTAATAGGTGCAGGAACGCCCTTTGGCAGATCCTCGTGTCTGGAGGCAGGGGAGAACAATCAACTGCTGCTGCAGGCCTGGGAGAACACAAGATGGTTGTATCTTTGAAGATCATGAATTAGAAGGAATATAAAAGCAACTTTGCATTTGTAGGGCTAATTCTGTGTTTCCAGCAAAATTACTGCTGGCACCACTGAGAACGTGGTCAGGATCAGGCCAATAGAGAGGTGGGCAGGCCTCACTAGATTTTACAAGGTCAGCCCCCTGCCAGTCATAATAGGTTTTGTGCACATGTTCAATGAGTGCAAGGAGTGCTTTCATTAACTGTGAGTGGGACATCTCGAGGTCACACCTCTTAAAAGGGATGAGGTGTCAGGCGTAAGTAGCTTTGAAACTATGCATTCACAGCATGCCACATCACACAGTACACCTGGTGCAAACATCTCAGATATCAAGCTCCTACCTCAGGCACACTTAGGCCACGATTTTGCCTACCTGGGCTGCTTCAAGGTGGGAGAGGTCGGCGGCAGGGGGCGACCCCGCTGCTGCGTGGATCTCGTTGAGTGAGAGCAGATAGGGAGGTTCTCTTCCCTGTGGACGGCAGGAAGAGGCCTCCCCAGCAGACAAAGGCAGCGTGGCCGCAGATATCGCAGGAGGTTACGAGGCTGTCAGTGGTGGTTCACAGCTGGGTGCAGTGCCGTAAGAAGTTCAATGATCTAGTAAGATCAGGAAAAGTGAGTATTAAGCCACAATTATCTTGATGTTGCTGTGCGTCTCATCACATTCGCACCACTCTACATTGCCACCCCTACTGCACAACGCTACACAGCCCAACATCCCTTGTACCTTCATCCATCCCTCTAACTCTATTTACATTATCAGGTCGCCATCTTACTATGCAGCCCTCACACTGAGCCTCATCATTATCCAATGACAGCTTCAACACAAAAGGAAGCAACTTGGTATTGCCAGCCCACTCCATCAAATTGTCAGCGTAAAGCTCTATGCCATTCCATTCCTTACACTCATACCATCACTCTACTGAACCTTCTCTTCTTTCCCTCCTTGCAGGAAAAGATAGCCCACAATAAAAGGGAGAGGGAGAGAATGGGAGGAGGGCCTCCACAAACCATGTCATATCTGACGAGTGCAGAGGAGGCAGCCCTGGAGATCGCTGGAGTGGTGGACGTTCCTGAAGTGGGGGGTGGAGAGAGGGGCTCAGTAGAAGAAGCTGGTGACAGAATGAATTTCCATACAATTGCACGCCTTTCATCATTGCCTCATATGGGGTGTGATGTCAAGACAAGATGAATGCTCATCATGTGGATAATAGTATGTGTCTACAGTAGACATCCTGTATATCTAACTGATGTCTTCACTCTCCCACAGGTCCATCAAGAGCCTCCCCCAATGTCCAGGAGCAACAGCAAGAAGATTCCTCAGAGGAGCCTCCTGCCTCTGAGGGCGCAGTGTCACCTCAGACAACGCAACCCAGCACCAGCGCAGAGTCGCACACCTCGGTGGGTATGTCGCGTGATAGAGTAGTGCTGTCACCTGGTGTCTCACAGCTCACAACTGAGCAGCAGCAGATGGTGGAGACATTGACAGCAGTGGAGACTCCTCGTCAGAGGGTGCAGAAGTCTCCTAGCTCTGCTCAGCTGCATGCAGACTCTGAGCCTCGAGGGCCATCCAGGAAGAGGGCGATCCTGGAGCTGCAGGAACAAGTGCAGGAGGCTCTGACAGGTTTTGCGACCACAGTGATTGCGAGTGTTCAGAGAATGGAGGAGTCCATCTCAAACATGAGCATCACCGTGGCGCACTCACTGGCAATTATAGCCTCCTCCATGGATAGGATGGCCACCTGCATGGAGGAGACACGGCGCCAGTCGCATGAGAACAAGGTTTCTCTTCAAAATAGATGCTCATCTATGGAGGAGAGATGTGGAAAAATGGAGGAGAGATGGGCATCTATGGAGGCCAGAAACCAGAGGCTCATAGACGTCCTTTGTAGGAGGATGTCAGTATAGAGGTTGGCCCTCATGGCCCCACTGAAGTGCAGCAAGGTGCACTCCAGCTACTTGCTAGCAGGGAAGTGCGGGTGGCCCATGAGAGGGATGATGGTGGGAGGGGACATGGAAGCGGGGGCTCCATTCCAAGCACTCTGACTTCCACTCCCTTGCCAACCCCTCGGTCAGAGCCCCAGATGCCTTCCCGGCCAGTGATGGCTGAGTCTGCGCTTGCACAGTCGCAGGAGGAGCAGACTTTGGCGGAGCCATCAGTGGCTCCAAAACCTAGAGGACGACTGCCAAAGGCGTCTAAGCAGGCGCAGCACAGAGATGAGGAGGCTGCCTCTACCTCTGCTGAAGCCGCAGGGGTAGCATGATGTAGACTACAAGGGTAGTCACTCGGGTGTGTTTTTCTTTATCAATGTCATTTTAGTATTCTATGAAGTGCTGTTAATAAATCATCTAATTGTCACACTTGGAGGTTGTTGGCAAATTTGTGTGATGAAGTGGAAGTGGCAGAGTGAAGTGTCAGGGCTCATTTCACACCCAGCAATGGTGGTAAGAGTCAAAACAAGGGACGAATCATTGTTTGACTGCTGCATGGTGTTGGTGTTGGGTGATGCAAACCTGCGTACGCAGGGTGGCAGCCACATGTATGAGCTGCATGAAGTTATTGAAATCTGCCATTGATAAGGGTATACCTGGCGTGACGGGCAGCGACGTGCTCGCGTACTGGTCTCAATGGGACCGCCAACTCGTCCAGGTGTTCCTCATCCTCGTAACCAGCATTATGGTGAACCTCCTCATCCTCATCTTCCTCGTCCTCCGATGAGGCTCTGTGCTCAGCGGCGTCTCCCTCATCCAGTACTAATCTTCGCTGCTGCGCTATGTTGTGCAGGGCGCAGCAGACAACGACTATTCGCGAGACCCCAGCTGGTGCATACTGAAGGGCTCCTCCAGATCTGTCGAGGCATCTGAAGCGCATTTTGAGCAAGCCTATTGTCTGCTCGATGACACTTCTCGTGGAGATGTGGCTTTGATTATAACGTCCCTCAGGCTCATTTGTTGGCCTCCTCAAAGATGTCATGAGCCACGTCTTCAGGAGATAGCCGTTGTCTCCAAGCAGCCAGCCGGCAAGACTGTTTGGTGGTGCGACGAGCTGAGGGACGGTGGAATGGCGCAGGATGTACGAGTTATGGCAGCTGCCAGGGAACTTGGTGCACACATGGATGATAATCTTCCTATGGTTGCAGACCAGCTGAACGTTGAGGGAATGGAAGCCTTTGTGGTTAACAAATGCTGCTGGGTTGTGATGGGGTGCCCTGATGGACACCTGCGTGCAGTCGATGACTCCCTGCACCCATGGGAAGCCAGCTAGAGCGGCAAAGCCAAGCGCACGATCATTGACAGTGGCTTCATCAGTGGCAAAATGAATATAATTTGCGAACTTGTTAAAGAGGGCATTGGTGAGCTGTGTGATGCATCTGTGGGTGGCTGACTGCGAGATGTCGCAAAGGTCTGCTGCAGATGCCTGGAAGGAGCCTGAAGTGAAGAAGTTGAGGGCAAGGATGAGTTTGACAGCCACTGGTAAGGAGCGTCCACCCCTTCCTCTGGGCTGCAGGTCTTGCTCCAGTAAATCGCAAATGTCTGCGACGACCTGGCGCGATAGCCTGAGCCTCCTTTGGCACTGCTGCTCCGTCATGCTGAGGAAGCTCATCCTCTGCCTGTATACCCTGTGTTGGGGGTATGGCCTCCGATGTGGTGCAGCCCTGTGCTGATGCCCTCTGCCCTGTGCAGCATCAGGTGGTTGAGGAGAAGGTTGGCGCTCTTATTGTTGCTGCTGCTGCTGGTGTGGCTGGTTCTGCTGCTGCTGCGGCTGATCGTCATCAGATTCGGAGGACCAAGGTGACAGAGCATAAATCGTGCCCATTCTGATGATTCATGTGGCAGGTGAAGTTGAGATGACAGAACCAATCTATCAAGGGTTAGCTATGATGTTGCAAGGAGGTGACAGTGAATAATGAGTTTACTGCAAACACTTCCCAAAAGCTTAAAAATCTGTTCCAAATACTCAAGCCTGAAGCTTCTGAGAGTGGAAAGTGACCAGCTGTAAAATGGCAGGTTTTAAACCACTTTTGCAGCTGTCACCGATTGAAAGAAATGGAGAGTTGTTCAGAACCCGACATACTTACCCGGCGTGATCCCCGAGCAACGGAAACCTCGTGGAAAACTTGGGAATATACTTTGTGCCTGCTAAAATGGTGAGTAAATTGGTTTAAACACCCTCTCAACTAACACAAGTGAATGACCTGCCGCTTAGTGCCGTGTCTGCAAAGCGCAGGCAGAACCAGCACTAGGGAAACTCACAAGGAGGCGAGTTTAGAGTGGGACACCTCCCCGCTGTCAATCATTTGGATTGTGACAGTGGACCCGCCTCCAAACCCAGCCTCTGAGCGCCGGCAAAATTCAGCCCTTAGAGTGTTAGTTTGAGGAGGACGCATTGGGTGAAGCACACAGCAAAAATGATAGAGTGGAGATTGGTTTGAAATAGAACAAACAGTGGAGGAACAGGAAGCAGCTGGTCGTAGTGCCAGCCCAGTTTTCCTCAGCTGCACAAGCCAGGGTTTGGTACCTTACTGGGCTTTCCTTCAGAAGGGAATTGTTAGATGAGCAAAAGGCTTGCTTGACACCTTTTGAGAGTGCACCGAACACTCTCATCAATGAATATACAACAGCGCAGCTCTGAAATCTCTCCAACAATGCATGAGGGAGTCAATGCATCTTGAAGCACATGGCAAACCCACAGCCATCTGTAGGGAAGCCCCCACAGCTTAAAACTAGACACAGCGAGGGTAATTTTTCAACTGTGAATGGAAAGAAAATTGGTCAGGTTCTACAACGGAGAGGTGATCTGCTCCTTCAGGTCACTGTCCAGGCACTGAAGTTAAAAATTACCCCCCACCCCCCCATGTCCCTCCTGTGTGTTGTGACTGGGGCTACTGAGATTTGTGTTTCTCGGTTGCCTTACTTTTTTACTATTTGTTTGGCTTATATGTCTCTTGTAAGTGACCTCTAGCTTTCTATGTACCAGACAATATTCTCACTTGGTCAGATATCGAGGTAAATTTGTAGCACACTTAGGCAACCAGCCACATAAATACTGTGGCAACAAGAGCAGGTCAGAGGCTAGGTATTCTGCGACAAGTGTCTCATCTCCTGACTCCCCAAAGCCTTTCCACCATCTACAAGGCACAAGTAAGGAGTGTGATGGAATACTCTCCACTTGCCTGGATGAGTGCAGCTCCAACAACACTCAAGAAGCTCGACACCATTCAGGACAAAGCAGCCCGCTTGATTGGCACCCCATCCACCACTTTAAACATTCACTCCCTCCACCACCACCATACCGTGGCTGCAGTATGTACCATCTACAAGATGCACTGCAGCAACTCGCCAAGGCTTCTTCGGCAGCACCTCCCAAACCCGCGACCTCTTCCACCTAGAAGGACAAGAGCAGCAGGCGCATGGGAACACCACCACCTCCAAGTTCTTCTCCAAGTCACACACCATCCTGACTTAGAAGTATATCGCCGATCCTTCATCGTCGCTGGGTCAAAATCCTGGAACTCCCTACCTAACAGCACTGTGGGAGTACCTTCACCACACGGACTGCAGCGGTTCAAGAAGGCGGCTCACCACCACCTTCTCGAGGGCAATTAGGGATGGGCAATAAATGCTGGCCTTGCCAGCGACGCCCACATCCATAAACTAAAAAAAAAATTCCCTGTGGCAAAACATTCCATACTCAAACCTTGGTGCAAAGAAATTTCTCCTTAGCTGTCTCCTCATTGTCTTAGTGACAGTCTTAAATTGATGACTCCTCATCACTACAACTCGAGGAACAGCCCTATAGGAAGATGATAACACACACAAAACTGCACTTCCCTGAGATTGGTTTGAAATCAGTTGAATGACTTGTTATAAGTAAAACAGAAAGAAAGAAATTTTTACAAGGATGAACTGAGAATGTCCTAACACCTCACCACGCAAAGGTTTTCTTTGTCAAGTGATGCCAGCCAGAAAAAAATTACACTTTGGAAGGAAGAGTAAAATAAATGTTGAACATGTGATTTTATGGGCTAAATTTGCCTGGTCCAGTGGCTCAGAGGGATGTTAAAAAGTCAAATGGTATTAATCAAAGAAGAGCGGAAAGCCCTCCTGATGTTCTTCCCTCAAACAGTACCACTAAAAGAAAAGATTAACTGGTCATTTGTCTCATTGCTATGTTAAGATACTGCTGGCAGACAATGGCTGCCATGTTTGCCTGTGCTTCAAAAGTAATATTGTGAAGTACGTTGAAAGGCACCATACACATGAAATTATTAATATGTCATATTGTTGTGCCATTTATCCTGCAGTTTGTGTAAACAAAGCAGTCAGCTTAAATCTGGATGACTTGAGCTGAATGCAGGATTTATACTGAGGGCTGCCCAGATTCAATTAAAGCATAGCGCAGTATTAAATTACCAGCCTGACACAAGCACTGAGTGCTCCTTTTACAGAAAATGTCAGGAGAATCACATCAGGCATTCCAACTCGTCTAATATAAATCTATCTGCTGCTTTCAAAGATCCATAGGCCAGGCTAGCTTTTTTTTTTATTCGTTCATGGGATGTGGGCGTTGCTGGCAAGGCCAGCATTTATTGCCCATCCCTAATTGCCCTTGAGAAGGTGGTGGTGAGCCACCTTCTTGAACCGCTGCAGTCCATGTGGTGAAGGTACTCCCACAGTACTGTTAGGGAGGGAGTTCCAGGATTTTGACCCAGCGACGATGAAGAAACAGCAATATATTTCCAAGACAGGATGGTGTGTGACTTGGAGGGGAACTTAGAGGTGGTGGTGTTCCCATGCGCCTGCTGCCCTTGTCCTTCTAGGTGGTAGAGGTCACGGGTTTGGGAGGTGCTGCCAAAGAAGCCTTGGTGAGTTGCTGCAGTGCATCTTGTAGATGGTACACACTGCAGCCACGGTACGCCGGTGGTGGAGGGAGTGAATGTTTAAGGTGGTGGATGGGGCGCCAATCAAATGGGCTGCTTTGTCTTGGATGGTGTCGAGCTTCTTGAGTGTTGTTGGAGCTGCACTCATCCAAGCTTCATGGAAGAGTTTACATTCTAAAATGGCCCCGATTTTAACTCTAGCTCAATTTTTGGTGGGTCGGAACGAGATAAGTTTGTAACTCACTCGCTGCTTCAGAAAACGAGGCCCAAGCTATTTTAACTCCTGGGCCTCATTTAATTCCAACTAGCTGAGTTCTCGCATTGGTGGAAAGTGGCGGAAAATCGCACGACCCAGGAGATGCCCCCTGACAGGCAAGTGGAAAGATTTCGCAAGGCTTCATGTTCGCTGTGACGTGAGGGTCATGTGTTCAGTGGGTGGGGGTGGTGGGGGCGGGGGCGGGTGGTGGTGGTGGGGAGACAAGCGTCCACAGCAGGAGGTCATTGGGTCCTGACGTCATTGGGTCCTGACGTATATATGTAAGCAAGAACCCCACTGGCTTTAGTTGGGTGTACTTGTTCAGTAGAGCAAGTTAAAATTCAGGTTCCTGGTGGCTTTCTGGCAGGTAAGTAACCTAGGCAATTTTAACTGCCCACCCGCCTGGCTTCTGTAGCTATTATTCATATATTCATATGTATGTCAGGTCCCAATGATGTCATCGGGACCTGACTGCAATTTTAACTGGTAGCCTGAGGTGGGAAGCCGCTGTAGCTTTCCTGCCCAGTGAAGACAGAAAATAACAGCTAGGTCCTGATTCAATGGCCCTGCTATTTACTGGGGTGGGGTTTAAGTGTGGGGGGGAGGAGCTATAGTCAGGAAACCCAGCAGTCAAGGTTTTTTTGGAGAGGATAGAGCAGAAACATTGTGAGCACATGATCTTCAGTCTTCACTTCTTCAGAAGCCACATAGCTATCTCTTTGCACGTGCTACCCTCAATCATCATTAACCTAGCACCAAAGGGTGGTTAATTGTATCAGCACACAAATGCTAAATTTATTTTCATGTTGTGTTTGCATTGAGAGAAATATACAATTTTGCGCAGTGATGCACAGAAGTACCTGTTGAGCCCAAATGTGGATCCATTTTGATATTTGCACCCAACAGGGCCTGGTGAAGTTTCTTAGTGAAATATCTCCGGCAAGTGTATGGAGATGAATTTTTTCCCCATGTTTATGCAGAGAAAGTTATTTCTTAGTGAATTAGAAAGATTGTCAAATTCTGTGGGGATAAAACATGGGTAGATTTTGTCTTGATCAACTGCTGCAATTATCAGTGTAAACTACTGTTCAGTTAATCATAAATAGACAATCCAAAATATAGATAATGAACTGGAACTAGCCCTGTTCTGAGCCCTGGACAACACCAACAACCAATGGACTTGTGTCTGAGATAGTGGTAATAGTTCAGACCTGTTTGTTAAAGGGGTTTCATGCTTTTTAAATTTAAGGAAAGACTAGCATGCTTACCGATAGCAACTGAATACAGTTTTTAGTTTTTAAAAAATAGGTTCTATAACAAATGCATGAAGCAGTATAAAGCTGCCTGGAATTCTGATGTCAAAATGACGGCTGCAACAGTGACAGATCTGGTTAGTAGCACCTTTTTTAAACATAGATTGAACGCTCAGGTAGGGCCTGGACACCAAACCACCAGAGCCGTAGTGATTTTAATTACAGCCTGTGGATTCCTTTTAGTGGAAACTGTTCAATTTAAGCATTGCCACAACTTAAATTTGTGGAGCACCATCACGCTAAATGATAGTTATCATATGTATCTTCGTGACTCATCAAAGCTATTTTATGGAGCATAGACTTCACTTAAACAGAGGCAGCTGCAAATATACTTTAGATTTCTATGGCAGATATAGTGGCATTTTCTTGTAACCAAAAGCATTAAAAAAGCTTGGATTAACATGATGTCTGACCATGTTGAAACATCACGAAACACTTCAAAACCACAAATTACTTTGCAACCAAATGCAGCAGCTATTCTGTGTCAACAAAATCCCACAAGCAGCAAACAAATAATCAGTTAATTTGTTATTTGACAGTGTTGGTTCATGGAGGAATTTTGTCTAAGACAGCAGAAAAACTTGTTTTCCTTCAAATGATGCCATGGGTTATTTTGATATATTTTATTTTATATAAGTCTACACACTGGCATATAGAGTATATACTATAGTACGCATTTCACAACACTTGCAATTGAGTGTAGTGAGGGTTGTACATAATTATATAGTTCTTTACATTAGGGTGAGGGGTGCTCAGAGATGGGCCCAAGGTCCACTGTTATGTAATCTTTAACATCCACTGAAATTCCTGCAACAGAAGCATAGGGGCCTTAGTTTAATGTCTCATCTGTAGGACAATATTGCCTCAGTACTGCATTGGAGTGTTAAAATATTTCCTCAGTACTGCATTAATATAAGAACATAAGCAGGAGTAGGCCATACAGCCCCTAGAGCCTGCTCCGCCATTCAATAAGATCATGGCTGATCTTCGACCTCAACTCCACTTTCCCGCCCTATCTCCATATCCCTCGATTCCCCTGGAGTCCAAAAATCTATATCTCAGCCTTGAATATACTCAACGAATCAGCATCCACAGTCCTTTGGGGTAGAGAATGCCAAAGATTCACAACCCTCTGAGTGAAGAAATTCCTCCTCATCTCAGTCTTAAATGGCCGACCCCTTATCCTGAGACTATGCCCCCTAGTTCTAGACACTCCAGCCAGATGAAACAACAACAACAACTTGTATTTATATAGTACCTTTAATGTAGTAAAACATCCCAAGGTGCTGCACAGCAGCATTTTAAGACAAAAAATTTGACACCGATCCACATAAGGATAAATTAGGGCAGGTGACCAAAAGCTTAGTCAAAGAGGTAGGTCTTAAAGGAGGAAAGAGAGGTAGTGAGGTGAACAGGTTTAGGCAGGGAATTCCAGAGCTTAGGGCCTAGGCAACAGAAGGCACAGCCACCAAAGGTTGAGCGATTATAATCAGGGTTGCTCAAGAGGGTAGAATTAGATGAGCGCAGATATCTCGGGGGGTTGAACAACCTCTCAGCATCTACCCTGTCAATCCCCCTCAGAATCTTAAATGTTTCAATGAGATCACCTCTCATTCTTCTAAATTCCAGAGAGTATAGGCCCAATCTACTCAATCTCTCCTCATAGGACAACCCTCTCATCCCAGGGATCAATCTAGTAAACCTTCGTTGCACCGCCTCCAAGGCAAGTATGTCCTTCCTCAGATAAGAAGACCAAAACTGTGCACAGTACTCCAGGTGCAGTCTCATCAAAGCCCTGCACAATTGTAGTAAGACTTCCTTACTCTTGTACTCCAATCCCCTTGCAATAAAGGCCAACATGCCATTTGCCTTCCTAATTGCTTGCTGTACCTGCATGATAGCTTTCTGTGTTTCCTGTATGAGGACACCTAAATCTCTCTGAACATCAACATTTAATAGTTTCTCACCAGTTAAAAAAATTCTGTTTTTCTATTCTTCCTACCAAAGTGAATAACCTCACATTTCCCCACATTATACTCCATCTGCCATCTTATTGCCCACTCACTTAACCTGTCTATATCCCTTTACAGGCTCTTTGTGTCCTCCTCACAGCTTACTTCCCCACCTAACTTTGTATCATCAGCAAACTTGCTTACATTACACTCAGTCCCTTTATCTAAGTCATTAATATAGATTATAAATAGCTGAGGCCCAAGCACTGATCCTTCCTCACCCCACTAGTTACAGCCTGCCAATCTGAAAATGACCCATTTATCCCTACTCTCTGTTTTCTGTCCGTTAACCAATCCTCTATCCATGCTACTATATTACCCCCAACCCCATGAGCCCTTATCTTACTTAGCAACCTTTTATGTGGCACCTTATCGAATGCCTTTTGGAAATCCAAGTATACTACCTCCACTAGTTCTCCTTTATTCACCCTGCTAGTTACATCCTCAAAAAACTAATAAATTTGCTTAACATGATTTTCCTTTCATAAAACCATGCTGACTCTGCCTAATCATATTATGATTTTCTAAGTGCCTTGTTACCACTTCCTTAATAATGGATTCCAGCATTTTCCTGATGACTGATGTCAGGCTAACTGGCCTGTAGTTCCCTGTTTTTTCTCTCCCTTCTTTCTTGAATAGCGAGATTACATTTGTTATCTTCCAATCCATTGGGATCGCATTGGAGTGTTACCCTCGATTAATGAGGTCGTATTCTGGTTTGGGATTTGATCCCATAACCTGTTGATGCAGAGGCAAGAATGTTACCGTCCGAGCCAAGCTGATAGATATTTTTAATTTACTGTAAATATCATCAAATGACAATTACATGCTGACTCAATGCTAGTTGATAACGTTTATTGGTTGATTTTGATCAAATTTTTTTTCACAACATGACCATATGTGCTTGATGCTCTGCAGCTTCTGGCTAAATCAACAATGAGGCTGTCTGAAATTAGCAAAAAAATTAAAGAAAAATTAATTTATCAGACCGAGAAAGTCGCAGGTTTGATGCATGAATTAGCGAATCCCAGCCAGGCCAGGAGTAGGAGCGTTGCAGTTAATCTTGATACCCTTGGATTACACAGCTAAAAAAACAATTGACCAAGGTCCACACTCACATTGCCAACAGCCCCTGTTGGAAGTGTACACGTGTGGGCATCAGGACATCAGACATGAACTTGGCTGTCTTGCTTCCCTTCCCCATCCCCTCAGCTGGAATAACTTGCTTAAACTCACTATCAAGGCTCCCATGCAAATAATGGTTCCTTGGGAAAGGTATTAGAGGATAACTGGGGTCCATGCAACCATACCCCAGCAAGGAGTCAAAGCTTTTAAGAGAGGAGAGAAGAGGTGAAGTTGGTGAGAGAATTTCCTTTTTTAGCTTAAACTCTTAAAAAAGCACTAGACAGCAAATATGTTGCAAAAGCAGAATAAAACATTGAAAATTGTACTGGTGGTGGGACTTGGGGGGTGGGGGGGGGGGGGTAGGTGGTGCGGGGATTGTGATTCATGCAAAATAAACCATTCATATCACAGCCACTATAACTCACTTTGTTGTTTTGGGACTTACCATTCAGTATTTTATTTTGCATGAATCAATAGTTCTCAGCTTGTAGCCTCTACTTAAAGTTCACCACCATAAAGTAATACAAGGACCTCCAACAAACAACACATGAAAATAAAACCAGAAAAAAGGGAAAATAATGAATATAGAAATATTGGGGATGAAATCTTGGGCAGTAGCGCAAAACGAGAGATAGCGAATCGGCAGCCCATTTTACACCCGCCTGATTTTCTTTTCCATTGAAGTCAAATGGAAAAGAAATTTGGGCGTGATGTCAAACGGGCTGCTGATTTGCTCTAAGTCCGTATCGCACTTCTGGCGAAGACCAATTTCACCCCCAATGTTTTGAGAAAAAAATACAATTCAGCTTGCAAAATAGCTCCCATTATCTTACAGGATATACTATTTTCTGCAATATAATGAAAGAAAAACTGGTAGTATTGCTGTTAAGTGGCACAATAATATTTTAGCTCAATTAATTTTTTTAATGAATTTTCCTTATTTTGGGCATCCAGTGTTAGCACCTGGAATAACATGGTTTAAGTACAGAGTAAAGCATCTTCTGCTCTAGCTCAACAGTGTGTCATAACTCCAACCTGAAAAAAAATGCTCACGCCCTCTAGGACCTGGGTTCAGACTTCTCAATCTCACTTACAACTAGCAAAGAGGGAAAGCATTTACCCCATCAGATTGGGCTGGATTCAAACAAAGATCTCAGAGTAACAGGATAGCATGTAAACCCATTGTACTGACACATCTACTTAAATTGCATGGCTTGATTGTGTGAGCTTCAGCATCTGCCACTGATTGTTCGATAAAACAAAATTAAATCTGGACATAAAACTAACCCCAAAACTCCCAGTGCATTTTTTACATCGAATAAGACAGAATATAATGACTTTTGGGGTTTATATGACTTTGATAAACTATTCAAGCTTCTTTTTCTTAGTTTATGTGCCACACAATGCAAATCCACTTTCATGTACTACACCATCTTCTTCAGTCACATGCTCCTAGCTTACTCCCTCTACTTAATCCTTCCAGTCTCAATCACTCAGGACAATGCATCAGTTGAAAAACATGGACCGGAATAAACTAATCTAATGAAATGAATCTGTCTATTATAAAACATGGAAGATATTTAGTTACATTACACATTGTTGCTACACACTCCAGCCCACGTGTTAATCGCAATTCATTGTCATTTCTAACCTATGTTCCCCCCTAAATCCCAGCTCTTCTGAATAGATCCCAATCACTTTTGACTAATAATTATATCTTAGTATGTTTACATCCATTATTTATCCACGTGGATAGTTTACAGTTATTTCTTGCCACTTCAGAAATATTGGCGTTATTCGATCTCACCATCACACCTATCTCAACTCCTCCACTGCCTCTGATTTGTCACGCTGCTTGTCCAGCATCCAGTATTGGATGAGCAGAAATTTCCTCCAAATAAATATTGGGAAGACCGAAGCTATTGTCTTCGGTCCCGTCACAAACTCCATTCCCTAGCCACCATTTCTCTCCCTGGCCACTGTCTCAGGCTGAACCAGACTATTCACAATCATGGCATCCTATTTGACCCTCAGTTGAGCTTCTGACCCGATGTCCTCTCCATCACCAAGACCACCTACTTCTAAGAACATAAGAACATAAGAAATAAGAGCAGGAGCAGGCCATACGGCCCCTCGAGCCTGCTCCACCATTCAATAAGATCATGGCTGATCATCAACCTCAACTCCGCTTTCCCGCCCGATCTCCATATCCCTTGAATACCCTAGAGTCCAACAATCTATCTATCTCAGCCTTGAATATACTCAAAGACTCAGCATTCACAGCCCTCTGGGGCAGAGAATTCCAAAGATTCACAACCCTCTGAGTGAAGAAATTCCTCCTCATCTCCGTCTTAAATGGCCTACCCCTTATCCTGAGACTATGCCCCCTAGTTCTAGACACTCCAGCCAGGGGAAACAACCTCTCAGCATCTACCCTGTCAATCCCCTTCAGAATCTTGTATATTTCAATGAGATCAGCTCTCATTCTTCTAAACTCCAGAGAGTATAGGCCCATTCTACACAATCTCTCATTATAGGACAGCCCTCTCATCCCAGGAATCAATCTAGTGAACCTTCTACCTCCGTAACATCAGCCGCCTGCCCCGCCTCAGCTCATCTGCTGCTGAAACCCTCATCCATACCTTTGTTACCTCTAGACTCAACTATTCCAATGCTCTTCTGGCTGGCCTTGCATTGAGCTCATCCAAAATTCTGCAGCCCGTCTCCTAACTCGCACCGAGTCCCGTTCACCCATCACCCCTGTGCTCGCTGACCTACACTGGCTCCCGGTCTGGCATTGCCTCAGTTTAAAAATTCTCATCCTTGTTTTCAAATCCCTCCATGGCCTCGTCCCTCCCTATCTCTGTAACCTCCTCCAGCCCCACAACCCCCCGAGATCTCTGTGCTCCTCCAATTCTGGCCACTTGCGCATCGACGATTTTAATTGCTCCACCATTGGTGGCCGTGCCTTCAGCTGCCTCGGTCCTAAGCTCTAGAATTCCCTTTCTAAACCTCTCCACATCTCTACCTCTCTCTCCTTTAAGACAATCCTTAAAACCTACTTCTTTGATCAAGCCCTGTCCTGATATTTCCTTCTGTGGCTTGGCGTCAAATTTTGTTTGATAATCGCTCCTGTGAAGCACCTTGGGACATCTTAAAGGCACTATATAAATGCAAGTTGTTGTTATAACTGCTAATCCTAATCATTATATTATTTTGAGAGCTGTGGAGCTTGAGGAATGCATGAAACAGAGAGGCATATAGATCATACTGAACAATATGACTGACAAAGAAGGATGAGCTCAAGTTTACAGGCAGTGGAGACTTTATGGGTAGAATTAAGAAATAGGAAAGCATTTAAGACTGTAGTGGGAGTTATGTATCGGCCCCCTGGTAGCAGCTGTGAAGTGCTAGATTGTATAAATACTGAGATTAGACAAGTGTGTATCAAAGGCAGAGTGGTTTTAATGGGGGATTTTAACTTTCATATAAATTGGGATAAGCAGACTAGCACCTGTCAGAAAGGTAGTGAATTTCTTGAGTGTGTCCGGGATAGTTTTCTACAACAATATGTCCTAGAGGCAACAAGGGGGGAAGTCATATTAGATTTAGTAATGAGTAATGAGCCAGATTTAGTTACTAGCCTAACTGCGTGAACATTTATCCAATAGTGATCATAACATGGTCAAGTTCAACGTTGCATTTGAAAGGGAGAAATGCAAAATAGCTACTAAGGGGGGAATTTTCCGAGGGTCAGCGGATGCATTCGGTGGCGGGTCGTGTGGGAAAATGTTTTTTTTTCACAGCAGGTCGGAACCCCGCTGTCAACCCGCCGCCACATGCCTTTCCCAAAATTTCGGGTCTGTCAATGCTGAGCACACCCGGCACGCAGCAGCGGGGGAGGCACCTCAGGTCATTATGACCTTGTTAACAGACCATTAAGAACTATTTTGAGCTCACCTTCAGAGTTTACCACGTCGCCCACTGGGTCTACACTTCTCAGGCATCATGTCAGGTAAGCAGGTCAGGAATTATATGACCATGGAATCATCTCATTACTTGACAGCTGCAAATGTGCTATAATGTGCAAATGTGCTCATTTCTCTTATCTGGAAGGAGGAGAGCATGCCAGGGGATCTCAGAGACACCGTAATTGTGACCATCTTCAAGAAAGGTGACAAGTCCGATTGCGGTAATTACAGAGGAGTTTCCCTACTGTCTGCCACAGGGAAAGTCATTGCAAGAATCCTCCTCAATCGCCTTCTCCCAGTGGCCGAAGAGCTCCTCCCAGAGTTGCAATGTGGATTCCGTCCACTAAGGGGCACAATGGACATGATCTTCACCGCACGTCAATTACAAGAGAAATGCAGGGAACAGCACCAACCACTGTACATGGCCTTCTTTGATCTCACTAAGGCCTTTGACACTGTCAACCGTGAGGGATTATGGAGTGTCCTCCTCAAATTCGGCTGCCCTCAAAAGTTTGTCACCATCCTCAGCCTGCTTCACGACGACATGCAAGCCGTGATCCTGACCAATGGTTCCACCACAGACCCAATTCATGTACGAACCGGGGTTAAGCAAGGCTGTGTCATCGCACCAACGCTCTTCTCGATCTTCCTTGCTGCAATGCTCCATCTCACCCTCAGTAAGCTCCCCACTGGAGTGGAGCTAATCAAACCCGGCACTAAGCTCGTGATCTACAGAGCAGCAGTGATACCCGCCCTGCTGTATGTCTCAGAGACATGGACCATGTACAGCAGGCACCTCAAAGCACTGGAGAGGTACCACCAACGCTGCCTCCGCAAGATCCTGCAAATCCATTGGCAGGATAGGCACACCAATGTCAGTGTTCTTGCTCAGGCCAACATCCCCAGCATTGAAGCTTTGACCACGCTCGATCAGCTCCGATGGATGGGTCACATTGTCCGCATGCCCGATACGAGACTCCCAAAACAAGCGCTCTACTCGGAGCTCCGGCACAGCAAGAGAGCCCCAGCTGGGCAGAGGAAACACTTCAAGGACACCCTCAAAGCCTCCTTGAAAAAGTGTAACATCCCCACCGACACCTGGGAATCCCTGGCCCAAGACCGCACAAAGTGGAGGAGAAGCATCCGGGAAGGCGCCGAACACCTCGAGTCTCTTCGCCGGGAGCAAGCGGAAGCCAAACGCAGGCAGCGCAAGGAGCGCACGTCAACCCAAGCACCCCACCCACCCGCCCCTTCAACCACCGTCTGCCCCACCTGTGACAGAGACTGTAGGTCCTGCATTGGACTCATCAGTCACCTGAGAACTCATTTTTAATGTGGAAGCAAGTCATCCTCGGTTCCGAGGGACTGCCTAAGAGAAGAGAAGATAAAAGCTCCCACCTTACAGCTGTTCACTTTCCAAGCTCAGAGGTTGTTGCTTACTGCATTTGGAAGACAGATTGAACTTTATGCAGGTTGCAAGTGTTTGGAGCAAACTCTGTATCCAATGTCACCTCATTGGAACAACCTCTCTCACCATTGACAGATTGCTTCTGTCAGCTCACGTTCACCTGCCATCTATTCCATCAGAATGGGTATGGTTTATACTGTCTCACCTTGGTCCTCAGAATCTGACCACCATTAGCTGCAACACCAGCAGAACCAGGCACACCAGCAGCACCAACAACAAGACCACCAACCTTCTCCTCAACCACCTGATGCTGCACAGGGCAGAGGGCATCAGCGCAGGGCTGGACCGCGCCGGAGGCAATACCCCCAACACAGGGTATACAGGCAGAGGATGAACTTCCTCAAGATGATGGAGCAGCAGTGCTTCGGGTGGCTCAGGCTATTGCGCCAGGTCGTCACAGACATTTGCAGATTGCTGGAGCAAGACCTGCAGCCCTGAGGAGCGGGTGGACACGCCTTGACAGTGCCTGTCAAAGTCACCAGCGCCCTCAACTTCTTCGCCTCAGGCTCCTTCCAGGCATCTGCAGCAGGCATTTGTGGCATCTCACAGTCAGGCCGCCCACAGATACATCACACAGGTCACCGATGCCCTCTTTGACAGCTCCGCCAATTATCGCAACTTTTCCACTGATGAAGCCAGTGTTGCTGAGCGTGCGCTCGGCTTTGCGGCTCTGGCTGGCTTCCCACGGGTGCAGGGATTCATTGACTGTACACATGTGGCTATCAGGTCACCCCATCAGAACCCAGCAGTCTTTGTCAACCGCAAGGGCTTCCACTCCCTCAATGTGCAGTAGAAAGATCATCATGCATGTGTGCGCCAAGTTCCCTGGCAGCTGCCATGACTCTTAAGTCCTGCGTCAGTGCACTGTCCCTCAGCTCTTCACACCTCCAAACAGCCTTTCCAGCTGACTGCTTGGAGACAAGGGCTATCCACTGAAGATGAGGCTCATGACACCTTTGAGGAAGCCAACAAATGAAGCTGAGGAACATTATAATCAAAGCCACATCTCCACCAGAAGTGTCATAGAGCAGACAATAGGGTTGCTCAAAATGCGCTTCAGATGCCTGGACAGATCTGGAGGAGCCCTTCAGTACGCACCAGCCAGGGTCTCCAGAATTGTCGTGGTCTGCTGTGCCCTGCACAACATAATGCAGCAGCGTGGATTAGCGCTGCATGAGGAACAAGGCACAGAGCGCACAGCCTCTTCAGAGCAGCAGGAGGAGGAGGAGAAGGAGCAGCATGAGGTGGAAGACGAGGATGAGGAAGACCTGGAGGAGCCAGCAGTCAATATGCCACCAGTATGCGACCACATTGCTGCCCGTGAGACCAGGGATGGCCTCATCATGGCCAGCTTTAGTTAACTTTATGCAGCACAGCCATTGCCAGGTCGCCAGGTTGGCATCACCCCACAGCAACACCATAAAGCATCCCTACAATGACCAGTCCATTCTTTTCACTGTCACCACCATTGCTGGAGCTTAAGGTAGCCCTGACCGTTCGCTCTGCCACTTCCAATTGTGCACACACATTTGTCAAGGACCACAAAATTTTCAAAATAAATGATTTAATACAAGAATTGAATTGAATGTAAACTTGACAATAACATTTAAGAAAACACCCAAGTGACTACCCTTGTGACTATTTGTGTGGCATCTTTCTTTTCTGTGTGCTTCTACGTGGTGCTGTGCAGAGGTAGAGGCAGCCTCCTCACTTCACTGCTGCGCCTGCTTAGACGCCTTTGGCGGTCGTCCTATGGCTTTTGGAGCCTGTGATGGCCCCGCCAAAGTCGGCTCCTCCTGCATCTGTGCAGGGGCAGATACGTCCATCGCTGTCTGGGGAGGCATCTGGGGCTCTGATCGAGGGGTTGGCAAGGAGGGAGAAGTGTGAGTGCTTGGAGAGGAGCCCCCACTTCCATGTCCCCTCTCACCATCATCCCTCTCATGGGCCACCCGCACTTCTTTGCTAGCAAGGAGCTGGAGAGCACCTTGCTGCACATCAGTAGGGCCATGAGGACCTATGTCTATCCTGACATCCCTCCTAGAAAGGACGTCTACGAGCCTCTGGTTTCTATCCTCCATAGATGCGCAACTAACCTCCATAGATGCCCATCTATTTGAATAGAAACCATGTGCTTGTGCGACTGGCACATTAGGTCCTCCATGTAGGTGGCCATCCTATCCATGGAGGAACCTACAGTCGTGAGTGTGTGCGCCACAGTGGTGTTCATGTTTAAGATGGAGTCCTCCATTCTCTGAACACTTGCAGTCACCGCGGTCGCAAAACCCGTCAGAGCCTCCTGCACTTGTTCCTGCAGCTCCAGGATCGCCCTCTTCCTGTATGGCCCCCGAAGCTCAGTGTCTACATGCAGCTGAGCAGAGCTAGGAGACTCCTGTGCCCTCCGACGAGGAGTCTCCACTGCTGTCCCTGTCTCCACCATCTGCTCTTGCTCACGTGTGCTGTGTGAGACACCAGATGACAACACTACCCTATCTCGCGATGGCCCCACCAAGGTGTATGTATCTGCGCTGGTGCTGGCTTGCCTTGTCTGAGGTGACGTTGCGCCCTCAGAGGCTGGAGGCTCCTCTGAGGAGTCCTCTCGTTCTTCCTCCTGGACAGTGGGGGGGGGGGGGGGCTCTTGATGGACCTGTGGGAGAGTAAAGAGATCCGTTAGATATATCATATGTAGATTGCATACAGATACCATTATGCACATGATGAGCTTTCACTCTCTCTTGACATTAGCTCCCATATGAGTGACTGATGAATGCCATGTAGCAGTATGGAAACTGATTCTGTCACCAGGTTGTTCTGATGAGCCCCTCTCTCCGTCCCCCACTTCCAGCTGGTCCACTGCTCCACTAATGTTCAGGGCAGCCTCCTCTGCACTGGTGAGTATTGCCATCGACTGAGGGTCTCTTCTCGTTCTCTCCCTCGCCCTCTTATTGTGGGCTCTCATTTCCTGCAAGGAGGGAAAGAAGAGAAGGTTGAGTGAGACTGATGGAATGAATGTAAGGAATGGATGGGTCAGATCATTAGAGGGAGACTATGATGGAGTGGGGTGGCAATACCAAGTTGCCTCCTTGTGTGTTGCATTAGGATGAGGACGTGTGTGAGGGGTGCTTAGTAAGATGAGGATGTGATAATGTAGATAGAGAGAGAGGGTTGGGTGAAGGTGCAAGGTATGTTGGTGTGAGTAAGGATGTGCAGAGGCAGGGTTAGGAAGGCAGAGAGATGAGGATGTGATGAGTGGCACAGCAGCATGAAGGTAAGTGTGGCTTTATACTCACTTTTCCTGATCTTCCTGACCCAGGTCCACATCACCACAGACCTGCTCGTTGCCTCCTCTGCTATCTGCAGCAAGGCTGCCTTGGTCTCCTGGGGTCTCACTGGCGGGGAAGCGAACCTCCCTGCATGCTCTGACTCCCTCCACAAGTACATGGAGGGAGTCATCGCTGAAGCGAGGAGCAGCCCTCTGCCTCTGGGAAGTCATGTTCCACACAAACAAGCAATGTCAGTACTTTAACCTGTCAAAATCAGAAGTGAGATCAAATGGGGCCATAGCCCCTTTAAATATACCGGCACCAAACGCATTAGCGCTGACATCACCAGACCTGCACCTTTTAATTGGGCTGGGTAATGCGCAGGGCGGGCTTAACAAGCCCCATTACCGAAAAATCTTTTCTTCCAGCGGGATGAAGGCTGCAATGGGCTCGCGACCTGCCACCGACCTTGCCCACCACGGACCCGCCCAGGTAGGAGAAATCGCGGCCTTAGATCCTAGATTTAGGTATGGCCGACTTCAGTGGGATGAGGCAGAGACTGTCCACAGTAAACTGGGCAAATCTGTTAATGGGTAAAATGACAGAAGATCAGTGGGAGATGGTCAAAAAAGAATTTAATGTGATACAGAACCAATTTAGGGACCGCATTAAACTAAAGGAAAAAGCATACAAAAATGCAAAAAATAGCACAGATCCTGGCGAATGGGAAAGATACAAAAACAGCAAAGGGTCACAAAACAGATAGTAAGAGCTACAAAAAGGGAGTATTACATTAGGGAAAAAGAGTGTAGTCGGGAGCAATGTTGGCCCCTTAAAAACTGAAAGCGGTGATATTGTCAATGATAATAAGGAAATGGTGGACATGTTGAATAATTACTTTGCATCAGTATTTACAATAGAAGCATGCTGGAAATCCCAAGGAAACTAATATTGAATTGGGGACAATGACTCAATAAAATTAACGTAAGTAGAATAACAGTAATGAAGAAAATAATGGCACTGAAGAGTGACAAATCCCCAGGACCAGATGGTTTCCATCCAAGGGTTTTAAAGGAAGTATGTGAGCACATTGCAGATGCCCAAACTGTAATCTTCCACAGTTCTCTTGATTCAGGAACCGTTCCTTTAGATTGGAAAATTGCACATGTCACTCCGCTTTTTAAGAATGGCGAGAGAGGGAAACCAGCAAATTATAGACCAGTTAGCCTAACATTTGTTGTCGGGAAATTGCTAGCGTCTATAATTAAGGATAGGGTGACTGAACACCTCAAATACTTTCAGTTAATCAGAGAGACAGCATGGATTTGTGAAAGGTAGGTCATGCCTGACAAACCTGATTGAATTTTTTGAAGAGGTGACTAAAGTAGTGGACAGGGGAATGTCTATGGATGTTATTTATATGGACTTCCAGAAGGCATTTGATAAAGTCCCACATAAGAGACTGTTATCTAAGGTAGAAGCCCAGGGAATTGAGGGCAAATTATTGACCTGGTTAGGAAATTGGCTGAGCGGCAGGAGACAGGCAGTAGGGATAATGGGTAGGTACTCAAATTGGCAGGATGGGAGTCCAGCTACAGAGATCATTAAAATGTCATGAACAGGTACAGAAAATAATCAAAAAGACGAATGGAATGCTGGTCTTTATATCTAGAAGACTAAAATACAAGGGGGTAGAAGTTATGCTGCAGCTATACAAAACCCTGGTCAGACCACACCTGGAGTACTGTGAGCAGTTCTGGGCACCACACCTTAGGTAGGATATATTGGCCTTGGAGGGAGTGCAGCGTAGGTTTACCAGAATGATACCCGGACCTCAAGGGTTAAGTTATGAGGAGAGATTACACAAATTAGGGTTGTATTCCCTAGAATTTAGAAGGTTAATGGGTGATCTGATCAAAGTTTTCAAGATATTAAGGGGAACAGATAAGGTAGATAGAGAGAAACTATTTCTGCTGGTTGGGGAGTCTAGGACTAGGGGGCATAGTCTAAAAATTAGAGCCAGACCTTTCAGGAGTGAAATTAGGAAACATTTCTACCCACAAAGGTGGTAGAAGTTTGGAACTCTCTTCCACAAATGGCAATTGATGCTAGATCAATTGTTAATTTTAAATCGGAGATTGATAGCTTTCTGCTAACCAAAGTATTAAGGGATATGGACCAAAGTCGGGTATATGGAGTTAGGTCTCAGATCAGCCATGATCTCATTGAATGGTGGAACAGGCTCGAGGGGCTGAATGGCCTACTCCTGTTCCTATGCTTTGCCTGTTATAGGTTTTTGTGTAATATAAGCATACAGACGCCTTGAAATTAGGATCTTAGAATATTAGCACACAAACACTAAATGAAGTTGTATTGAAATGCCTTTGTCTGCTCTTTTCACAGAAGTGCTAACCCATTCATTTTAAACAGAAATTTCAGAAAACAATATTCAAAGTCTAATTTCAAGGCACGTGAGCTTTTTGTTGTACAGCTTAACCAGTCAGATAGAAATGCTATGGAAACAAAATCAAATAATTCACAAAGCTGCATTCGTAGCCACTTCAGGGAGCATTTACGCTGTAGTGGTTTTATCACACAAAGTGATGTAGCTTGAACATTTCTCCAAGAAGTAAAAACACTGGAGCACAAACGCTGTCACTTCCCACTTGTTAATTGTAAAAAAATAAATCAGGACGCACAATAAAAAAGTCCAAGTGAATTAACATTTATTTTCACTTGTACTCAATTTAGAGTTCTATATATCTCTATAATGGGTTTTTGTAGGTGACCCATAGGGGAAACTGCACAACTCCTTAATCACATAATTATAGTGGATTAAGTAGACTGTATGCTACAAAGAAAGCCTACACGAGAGATCAAAGATAAACTGAGAACACAAAACAGACGGAGGAACTGAAAAGAAATCTATACAACATAACTAAATTATGCAGAAATAATAAATAAAAATGCTACTAGATTGTTTGATGAATTTCTCTAAAAGGCTGGCAAATGGGGAAGAATTGAAATATGAATAAACTTCAGGCCATCAGCAGTTACAATATTCCCTGAATGCTGAAATGGGACTATCAAAATTTAAGATAAAAAAGGTGAATGCAGAGTTTAAGTAAGCAATCATCAACCAAAGCATAACTGAAACAGACAGCGAAAGACTTTGATGAGAAAACAAAATCAGAAAATAAATAAATCACACTCATAATTTGGAAATTTCAATCATCCACAACAAGGGGACTGGAGCAGCTCAGCTTTTAAAGGGTAGAAATAATTAGGAGGGTAGAGCAGTGGAGCATTCCTAAGTTAAAACTTCAATCAAATCTTAATGGGTTAAGTGAGCATTTAGATAAACAAGTCACAAAACATGCATTGATAACTGAGTTTTTGGACGCTGGAATTTTTGTATAATTCATAGCCTCGCGCTCCATTCTGGCTTTACCTACACAGCAGATGAGCACTGATTAGCTAACTGATTACCAAGAAAGAAAGAACTTGCATTTACATAACGCCTTTCATGACCTCAGGGCATCTCAAAGCACTTTATAACCAATGAAATACTTTTGAAGTGTAGTCACTGCTGTAATTCAAGAATAGTAATTTAATGTTCCATTCCAGATCAAAGCTGTACAGCTAAAAAATCAAAAGAGAATATAAGAAAGCAACAAAGTGAGAAAAGGTCATTTGAATCATCAAACCTGCTCTCTTCCATAGAGTATATACATCTCCCCCCTACATGGTCCCTATCCCATACATGTAATGTTCTGAGAGAAAGCTCTGTTTAAATACTCCCTGATCTCCAAAGCAAGTCAAGCAAAATTCCACTAAATTCAGCCATTCCCACATCTCTACTATTCAACTCTGGCCTGTTGCCATCCTAAGACAACACTTCTCTGGCTTCAGTTAAAGACCACTGTGTTCCAAGCAGTACTGACCATCTAATTCTAACCTCTTTCAGATGAGACATTAAACCGAGGCCTTGTCTGCCCTCTCAGATGCACATGATGCACAAAAGATCCCATGGCACTATTTCGAAGAACAGCAGGGGAGTTCGCGCATGTCCTGGCCAATATTTATCCCTCAACCAACATCACTAAAATAGATTATATGGTCATTTATGTCATTGCTGTTTGTGGAACCTTACTGTGCAGAAATTGGCTGCCGGGTTTCATATATTACAAAAATGGCTACTCTTCAAAAGTACTTAATTGGCTGTAAAGCGCTTTAGCACATCCTGAGGTCATGAAAGGCGCTATATAAATGCAAGTTCTTTCTTTATTCTTCTTAATTCTGTAGCTGCCCTTTAGTCACAATCCCTTTGAAATAAAGTCATTCAGCTACTAGACCATTAGAAATGTGGATATTCAAGATTAAATTTATCATCACACTACAGTGAACATTATTAAAACATTAATTTTATGTAACAAAGTAATACTTCTTGAGAGGATCATAAACTTAAACAGAGTCATAGAAGTTTACAGAATCCTTTTCATTATTTGAGTCAGATGTCCTTTTTACCCAATATTTTAATAATTAAATTAAGATGCACAATTATAAAATACGTTTCCTTTATTAAGGGAAAGAATGCGGATAAGGAAGTAAAATAATTGAAATGATGAAGGAATAACCCGTCTCTCGTGACTCCTACACTCTTTGGCTGTACAAAGAACATTGAGAAGGCAAAGCTCTAGACACTCAATAACAGGAAGGGGGAGGCAAGGAAAAGAGTTAATTGGGCCTTTTCCACTACACCAGCGTGGTCAGTGAGCCACAGATAAGGCTGGTTATACTATTGATACCCCATTTGTCCCTTCCTCTTTTTCATTTTACACACTGTGTAAATGAGGCCACGACGAATGAGATTACTGTTCAACGCCCATGAATAATGACCTGTTTACACGGTTTATTCAGGAAGAATGGAATTAGGACTATTCATTTACATCCACTGCAACCTTGAAAACAAATACCACAGCACGCTTCAATCAACAGTGCCTACATATACTAAAAATACATGATTTGCCAGCTACTTTAATCAATAGCAATTAAAATGAATAGACCCATCTCTAGTCATTCAGTTGAATTTTAAAGCTGTGTACTAAACATTACATTGTTTTCTGCATTACTCAATATTTGTTGCAAACTTTAAATAATTAAGATGGTATATAAAAAAAGCAAATAAAATGTTACTGAGAAAAAGTCTAGAATAATAAAACCCAACATTCACTCATATAGAGAACTTTGATCACCCACTTATGACCGCATGGAGTTTTGAATACAATATGTACAAATGTTATACTTCACATACAACATGTTCAAAAATCTACATTAATTAATTAACTGATTGAATCAACAAATACCAATTTAATATCTTGCAATTTTTCAAAAACTGATTATGGTTGCTAGGTTAGGAATAGATTTATCACCTCGAATAATCATCTTCAAATGTGATTTCTTAACAGTATCAAACTGGTGTCATAGGTTGCATATTGGTACTATGCGGTAACATTCTAATTTACATCATTCATTTTCAGCATATCTGAAAATTTGCTTTAAAAGCTATACTTAGCTGTTATTGTGTAAAGATAGTAAATTAGTTTATTAAAGCAAATTTGCCCTTTAGGGTGTGGTATAATATACATATATAATTTAGTCACTTTTTAAACTTTTTATCAAAGAATAATGCTGCTAAACAGTTTGAACCCTTATAAAACAATGGCCCGAAAATTAGACCTAATACGCGAGAGTACTCACTGTGTACTCTCGCGTTTTAGGTCTCCAATTGCCGGTTTCCAGCATGCACTGCGCATGCGCGGGAAACCGGCACTTCGTGAATTCAAAAGGGGGCGGTTCCTAGGTGAACCGCGTGCTCGCTACAGGCTGCGCGCACGCAGTGCACTTAGTGCTTTGAACGCGCAGGTAAGCATGGAAGATTTTACACATAAAGAAAGGAGGCGTAAGACCCTCTTTTAACAAGGTAAGTAGTTAATTAAGTATTATTTTAATTTTTTTTCAACAGGTTTATCTTTTTTAGAGACTTTAAAGAAAGGTAAGTTTATTTTTATAACTTTTAAAAAGATTTAAAATTTTTTCAAAAATTTAATTTTTTGTTTAAAGTGGTTAATTTATTTAACTATACTTATTTTATTAATGTGATGGCTTTTTAAAAAAAATTTAATTGAGGTTTAGCTGTTCTTTTGGGGGGGGTATATTATTCATAGCTTTGACAGGTCTTCCTGTCAAAACTATGAATGAAAGATGGTGCGCTGCCATTGGCTCTAACTGAATCACGTGATCCCAGAGCTCGCACGAACTAACTGCGTCTCTGGGTCACGCAAGCACTGCACAGCTGCAGCCTTGAAACTAAAGTTCGTGTGGGCCTGGAGGAAAAAGGTAGGCGCGGAGTGAGATATCGCGGGGAAGCCTTACCCCCGCGTCAACAGTCAGTCTTTAATTTCTGGGCCAATGAGTTATACTGGTAGAATTGAATTGTCGGAGTCCAAATATTTATTACTGCTTCTCACAGAAAAGTGGACAATTTATTTATAGGCAGAAAAAGTAACTTTGTTTAAGGAGGTGGAGAAAGTGTAATTAAGTGAACTTACTTTAATCTAACTGGAATACTTATTCATGTTTATTTGCAGAATTCAGTAAAGATGAAAAATACAACTTCGACACCAGGGGTTGGATTTTCTCAGCCCCGAGGAGGCGGGTATGGAGGCAGGACTGCCGGGAAAGTGGCAGAATTTGGGGGCGGGTGCCAAACCCGCCCCCAACCCGCCTCCATGCCCTCTAGCCAGGAGGCGGGAAGCTGTCCCACCCCGGGTCCTGTCTCCTTGGAGGCAGGAAGGGATTAAAGCCTATTAACTGCCTGTTAACAGGTAGTTAACAGGCAGAAAATAGGATTATCCCCATTTTTCATCCTGAAGTGCGGGCTTCCCAACCTGGGGGAACCCTGCCAGGGTGTAGGAGGCGAGTAGGAGGTCTGCGGGGGTCGGAGGGGTCTGAAAGTGTGATGTAGAGGTGAGTGATGGGTGCAAGTGTGGAGTGGTAAGTATGTGAGGTGAGTGTAAAGTGTTAGAAAATGTTAACTTACCTTTGTTTCTACCTACAGCCTTTAGCCGCTGTGGAGCCGGAGTCCCCAACATCTCCATTGTAGAGATCACAGACTGGCTGTTGCATCCTCTGACACAACAGCCAGCTGATTTCTGCAAAGTAGAAAGGTTTGATGAGTCCTGAACACAAGGGGGGAAAAATTAGGTCGCGCCCCATTTGGGGCGCAAATATCGTCTGGACGCAAATATTAGCGCCTGGCGCTAATTATCGCCACTGACTGGAAACTTCACT
Organism: Squalus acanthias; assembly: GCA_030390025.1. Lineage (NCBI taxonomy): Eukaryota > Metazoa > Chordata > Chondrichthyes > Squaliformes > Squalidae > Squalus > Squalus acanthias. Next base: position 59,073,087 of record CM059429.1, read on the forward strand.
TTTACCGCCCCGGGAGGTGAGTGGAGCGCTAAATCAGGCGCTGCACACCTGTCTTAAGGCGCAAAGGCCGAGCAGTGAGGCGCTAAGTCAGCACGCGAGCGCAGCGCAGCTGCTGCCAGTTAGCGAGGGAACACAGACACACTGGCGCCGGCCACTTCTTAAAGCGGAGGGGGCCAACTTGCTCCCCAGCCACACCCTGCTCATTGCAGCCTTGAATCTCGGCCTGGAGAGACCTGTGAATCCATTTTGCTGCCAAGGATGGAGAGGGTGAGAGAACGAGCTCATCGCTTCACCGAGCGGGCCTTGGATGCTCTGGTTGGCGCGGTGGAGCGCAGAAGATGTATGCTCTTCCCTGAGAGTGGCAGGAGGCCTTTGCCACGCGAGTTCAGAAGAGTGTGGAGGGAGGTGGCTCAGAGCGTCTCCTCCAGGAGCATGGTGCCCAGGACCCATACTCAATGCCGCAAAAAGTTCAACGACCTCACTCGGGTCGTCAGGGTGAGTGGCTTTTTCTCAATACCTCTCCATCCCTCCATCTCAACCTCACTCTATGGCCAGAGGGTCTTAAAACCCCAATGCACAACACTCATCCAACACCTATGGCCCTTTCATGAAACACACACACACATTCCACACTTTGCATACAGTAAGGGCTATTCACCTATGGGAGGCACATCAGGCAAGACCATGGCTGCATACAGTAAGGGCTATTCACCTATGGGAGGCACATCAGGCAAGACCATGGCTGTATATTTACTCAGATGCTGTCCTTTTTCTTACAGGCCAAGCTGGCGCATAATCGGAGACAGCAGCAACGGACAGGTGGAGGGCGGCCTCAGCTGCAACCCCTCAGTGATCTTGAGGAGCGCGTCCACAGGATTGTGGCAAGCCGGGTGATCGGTCCCGTCGCCACTGGAGACGCCGACCCCGTTCTGGACAGCAATGGTAAGGTCATCACCTTTTTGTCCTCTGTCCTTCCACTTGTCCCTCACAACACCAGCCTTTGACACTTTCAATCCAACTTGCTAACTCGCTGCACTTATTCCTCCCTTACTGCCACCCTGTCCTCACGCTAAAGCCACTCTTGTACCTCCCTCTTTCAGATGGTGATTCACCAGCTGAGGAGACGGGCCCTGAAGCTGCCACTGGGAGTGAAGCTGCAGCCGAGGAGGAAGAGGAAGCCGGAGCATCAGTGCCACCCTCTCCCGAGGAAGCCCATGCCCACACTGGGAACACGCCTTCCCTGGAGGGGAGCAGGGGGGAAGGGTCTGATGAGGGTGAAGCTCCAGGACCCAGCGGGCTGCAGCAACGCCATGGGGGTAGGGAAGAACGGGGGCCTTCTCCCCAGAGGGAGAGTATGCCAGACACTCCTACTGCAATGGACGCAGAGGAGGAACGGCTGATCGCAGAAATGAACACCCAGGCGGTGGGCATGCACACTGAGCTCATGGGTGCAGTGGGAAGGGTGCCCGAATGCATTGAGTCACTGGCAAGGAGTGTGGAGCACTTCGCTGTAGCACAGGCGGATGCCACACTAACGCTTAGTGCTGCAATTCAGTCACTGGCTGCCGTGATCCCATCTCTGACTGCTCTCATGCAGACTCAGATTGAGGCCACGCGAGCACAGACTGCTGCCAACCTCGATGGTTCGTTCACATGTCCCCGGGGCTGTCACCGCGCCGCAGCAGGCCAGCAATCTGTTCTCCAGCAGATTGCTCCGGATGCTGAAGTGCTGCCCCGTGGGAGTGCCAGTGTGTCGGGCGAGCAGGGAGTTGCTGTCCTCTCTCATGATGACAGCATTCCTGCTGCCAGCACTGTCACTTCTCCACTGCACTTGCCACCGCCTGTAGGACAGACTGCTGCCGCCCATGCAGAGTTGGTGCTGTCTGCAGCCGGGCCCTCCAGGCCCAGAACTGGTCGAGGCCGTCCTTCAGGGGCATCTGCAGTGTCAGGGTCTGACGAGCAGCAGCCTTCCAGCAGCCTTGCTGCAGCCACTGAGGTCCCATTACGGAGGAGCAGTAGGGTTAGAAGGGGGGAAGTGCGCAAGGGAAGGAGATCACCCTCGAAGGGCAAAAAGTAGGAGGTGTGACAAAATGCTGGTCATTTTTTTATTAAAGGTCGAGGTTCATGGTCCAACTTTTGTTTAGTGTTTTGGACATTATCTCCAGGTTGTGAGAACCAGTTATGTTATTGACTGTTTTTTTGTGTTTATTTCTATGAGTTTGTCATGAGGAATTGACACACACAGAGTTTGTAAAATAAATAAGTTTCTGTATTCAAAATATACATGGTTGGTGGTTGGAATTATTGATGCCTTGGCCGGCTTAGGGGTTGCGTGCTGGGTTCATTGATGTTGTTAGCAATGGCAGAAGCCATTTCCACAGCAGGGGCCCTAGAAGCGGCTTGCTATTAGCCGTTGACGGACGGCCCTTGCAGTTTGACCATTGTGGGCCGCCCTCCCGCCTTGGTGCTGCTGATGATCATCCTCCTCGTCCTCTTCCTCCTCTTCCTCCTCCTCCTCTGGTGGTGCTCCAAGGCCTGGTGGCATTGGCTGGGTCCTGAGGATTGCCATGTTATGCAACATGCAGCACACAACTACGAAGTTGGATACTCGCTCAGGCGAGTACTGCAGGGCTCCTCCAGAATGGTCGAGACAGCGGAACCGTTGCTTCAGCACGCCGATTGTGCGCTCAATTATGTTCCTGGTAGCTTGATGGCTCTCATTGTACCGCAGCTCAGCAGGGGTGTTGGGCGTACGGAGCGGTGTCATCAGCCAGGTGCTCAATGCATACCCCTTGTCCCCGAGAAGCCAACCAACTGGCTGATGCGGTGCCTCGAAAAGTTCTGCCACAGTAGTCTGGCGCAGGATAAAAGCATCGTGGCAGCTGCCAGGATAGTGGGCATTGACAGCGAGTATCAGCTGTCTGTGGTCACAGACCAACTGAACATTCAAGGAATGGAACCCCTTTCTGTTCCGGAATTCCTCGGCATTCTCATGCGGAGCACGCAAAGCCACATGCGTGCAGTCAATGGCGCCCTGCACCATGGGGAAGCCCGCTACCCTCGCAAAGCCCAGAGCGCGGTCACGCTGCTTGTCTGGGGTCATGGGGAAAGAGATGAACTCTCGTCTCCTTTTAAAGAGGGCATTTGTGACCTGCCGGATGCAGCAATGCACCGCGAACTGGGAGATATTGGCGAGGTCCCCAGCAGCAGCTTGAAATGAGCCAGTAGCGTAGAAGTTGAGAGCCACTGTGACCTTCACTGCCACCGACAGAGACGTCCTGGACCTCAGTTGAGGCTGCAGATCTGGCTGCAGCAGGTGGCAGAGCTCAGTGACCACCTCCTTGCTGAATCGCAGCCTTCGCAAACACAGCTCCTCAGACATTTGAAGGTAGGAGAGCTGTTCACGATATACCCTGGGAGGGTAAGCTCTCCTGTACATACGCCTGTTGACCCTCCTCCGTCTGGCCATCATTGCCACTCTCTCTCTGCGTCTCTGTGTCCTCCGATTCAGCTGGAGCAGGACGACGCCCCCAATCAGTGCAGCCCCCATAGTCTCTTTGCAAGCAAAGTAACGAAGGACAGCAACTAAAGTACTAGCGAAGTTAGGATCAATAGGCAAAACTACCTCACAAAGCGTTGAGTCAATGCAGAAGTCTCTCTTTCTCTCTCTCCGAATCTCTCTCTCTCTCTCAGAAAGAGTGGTGCAAAAATGTCCACCACAGAAAAAGACAGGAAGAGGCCCCCTTTAAATAGCGCCCCCCCCAGCCCCACAGCGATTGATAGCGTTCCAGTCTTCCGGTCATTGGATGCGCCAGGCGGTAAGGCAGGGGGCGCCACTCAATTTCCGCTCCGGGGCGCCACAAGGGCGTTGCACCATGGAATGACGTCACAATCTGCGCGCGCAGGTGGTCGCAGCGGTAAGGTTTAGCGCCGCCGCACAATCTCTAGTTAAGTTCCCGAGCGGCGCAAACATCGCTGCGCCCGGGTGTTAGCGGCTTTGCGCCCCATTAGCGCCCTCTTAAGGCGCTAACGGGAGGCGCAACCAACTGAATTTTTACCCCAAGGACTCATCAAACTATACAGAATGTCAGTGTTTGACAGCTTCACAGAGCTGTCAAACGATGACATTTCTTCTTTCAAAAATTCTTGACAGATGACACGTCATACGTTGATGTGCTCTGTCACTGACTTCCCCCTAATTGGCTTGCTGAGCCCACCGGGCGGGCTTAACAAGGTCAATCTGGGGAAAATCCCACTGGTTGGCCAGAAGCTGATGGAGGAGGGACTAAAACCCGGCAAGCAACAGTCCTGCCTCCAACACGTCTCCATTCATAAAATCCAGCCCCTGGTGCTATGGAAATTATCTTTTTCTCCTCCAATGTTCTCCCCTTACCCCTTCTCTCCAGAAGTTTGCAGCTCTCCAGTACCTCACCAAAGTGGCCATGCTTGCCATGTGAAGTTGGATAGTGCAGTGACCTAGTTAAACATGGGGGGGTGGAGGAGAAATTGGCTAACCCCCGAGAACAGGTGTAGGGATCACGGTACGTGATTACCCCAGGCTCGTTCATTGCATTGCAGGCAGCACGGTAAATTTGTGCTGCCTGCTGCTTTACATGATTGCTGCGTGCAGCCTGCACTGCACTGTTCAATGGCTTCATGCATCAGCAGGGGGCCCAATATCACAAGTGGCTAGTGCTACTTAAAGGCAGCCTGCTCCTCTTAAAGGGGAGGTGCACTTTGGCTGCAAGAATTGGTGGGAGTCATTTGAAAACTAAGGGGAAAAAATTCGGTTGCTTTGCGCCTCCCGTTAGCGCTAACGGGGTACAAAGCAACTAGCGCCTGGGCGCGGTGCCGCCAACGCCTCCAGCGAAATTCAGCGGGAGGTTAGCGGCGGCGGTAACCATTAGCACCCCACAGCGCTGCGCCGCCAGTGATGACGTCATCGCCGTGCACAGCACCCCGCTCGCGCCCTGGCCACAATCTTCGGTAGCACCCCTTGACTTACTACTGGACGCTATGTCCGACGGGATCAGGGGGGTCTACCTGCGGCTAGGGCGGCGCTAATTTAGGGCGAGGTGCCGGGCGGCCATTTTTGTTGCTGGCTGCCTGCCAGTACCTGCCCCCTGTTTCCGTCCCCTGCCTCCTGACCAGCCCCCCCGCGGAGTGCCGGCTGTGCTCCGTGAGCCTGGCACTTCTCTTGAGTGACGGGCTCTTTTGCCGGCACTCCGATCCCTGGTGGCCCAGCTGGGCAAGGCCCCTCCCCTTTAAGAAGGGGAGGAAGGCCTGCAATACCGCGGCGCGACGTGCCGCAGTGCCACGGCGCCGCAATATTCCCTCGCAGCGCCCCAAGAGGGAGGCGGGGCGCTTCCAGTAGTGCCCCACTTCCCTCTTGGGGCACTACCAATGAATTTCAGTCGTGGGGGCGCTAATTTTTTCAGGGCTCTAAAAGTAGCGCCCCGGCGAAGTTAGCACCCCAAAGGGGGCGCGACTCAATTTTCCCCCCTACATCTGTGCTCTGATACTCAGAGGAATGGCTGAACATGCGAGAAAGCGTGTACCAAGATTTTCAGACACTACACTGGAGGTCTTTGTGGAAGAGATGGGGAGAAGGAGAGATGTCCTGTATCCACAGGGGGGCAGGAGGCCCTCCAGACAGATGCTCAGGAGGCAGTGGGAAGAAATAGCGATAGAGGTTAATGCCAGGAGTGTTGCTCCAAGAACACGGATGCAGCACATAAAGAAGTTTAAAGATCTAACACGAGTTGTCAAGGTGAGTAAGTTCAATCTTCAAATGCCATATCCTACCAACTGCACCACTAGCCTCATCCACTGCTCAAGTCACTACACCCCCATCACCCACCTGCCAACAATTTCTATCTATCAGTACTCAATCCTTCAATTCATATGCTTTACCTCACCCTCACGCACTTAGTACTGTTGCAAGCCTTGCACCCACAACTCACAGCTCGCACACGTTGTTAGCTATTCAACCATGACAGCCACATCACCCAAACATATTGCAGGACACTCACTGACACACTTCCCTCTTTCTTGCAGGAGAAGGTGGGTTATAACAGCAGGAACCAGCAATGAACTGGAGGAGGACAAGTGCGCCTGCATGTTGTAACACCCATGGAGGAGACAGTACTGGCTATCATAGGAAGGGGCATCACTTCAAGCCGTAGCCACTGGTGGCGCTGAAGCGGTCGATGATGAGGCTATCTGCATACCTAATCCTCCTTCTCTCATCCCACTTCTCACTCATCTCAATCTCTTCTGAATGAGAAGCTGCAGAGGGTGTAAGCACACATTGCTTACTTTCTCCTCTCCCCCCGCCACAACCCAACACTTGTCCGTTTTTCATTTCAGATACCAAAGAACCGGAACCTGCCTAGTCAGTGGAGGAAGAGGAAGAAGACAGTGAAGTTAAACAGACACCATCACTCAATCCTACAGTCACAGCCACCAGTTCAGATACTGACACCGTGCGTAGTTTAGAGGCTGGGATAGAGGAGGGATCTGCACATGGTGAGACACTGGGCACAAGTGCACAGGAGCCAGGGCAGGGGGAAAGGATAGCACAGGTGCCAGCTCACCGGAGAGTGAGGTCGCGTACTAGTTCTGCTGCAGAAGTGTCAGATGAGGACTTCGATGGGTCAGGCTACAGTAGATGGCTGGCGATACTCAGCAGGTCAGGCAGCATCTGTGAAGAGAGAAACAGAGTTAACGTTTCAGGTCGATGACCTTTCGTCAGAACGAGTTGGAACCAACTTGGCACAGGGATTTGCGCAGAGCTTGGAGCCCATCCTTTCCAACATAGAACAGGTGGTCATGTCCATCAGCACACCTGTGGAACCCACCATGATGCAGCATCTGATAGCCGGCATCACAGTTTCCATTGCAGCTCAAGCAGCTTCCATCAAAGGTCTGAGTGCTACAGTGGAAGCTCAGAATGCTGCGTTCATGGGTCTGGATACCACTGTTCAAAGGAGCTTCCAGGGCCTCACAGCAGTCCAGCAATCTGTTCTCCAACAGATCAGTAGCATTGCTGAGGTGCCGCCCCAGGAGTGTGCTAGTGGCTCCATGGAGCACGAACTTGCTGTCCTCTCTCAGGATGACAGCATTCCTACTCCAGCCCTAGCCAATCCGCCAGTGCCCTTGCTGTTGCCTGTCAGCCAGTTAGCCCAGACTGCTGCAGCCCAGATCGAGATGGAGCAGTTTGAAGCCGAGCCTTCTAGGTCGTCCTCCAAGGCCATCTGCAGTCTCCTCAATTGAAGCTCAGCAGCTTTCCAACACCCATGCTGCAGCCACTGGGGAAGTACCTTGTAGGAGCACTAGGACAGACAAAGGGCTGGATTTTACCAACCTCGGTGGGTCCATGGCGGGCGACATCGGTGGTGGGTCCTGGCTTCGCTGCTGGCTCCAGCCAGCTGTCCAAAATGAAGTTCCCCTGATTGGGCTTGTTAAGCCTGCCCAGCGCGTTTGCCGGCCAATTGAAGGAAGCGGGTCTGATGACATCATTTGATGATGCGTCATCAGCCGGTTTCCTTAAAGGGACCATGTACAAATTGATTTTGACATTTGTGCTGTCAGTGTTCTACAGCATTGAGGTGCTGCAAACACTGACAAGCACTGCACAGAGGTGCATGGCTGCATCCAGGCTCTCCCATGACTCCCTCCATATGCTTATGGAGGGAGATACAGCACGCAGGGAGGTTCTCTTCCCTTCCAATGGGCGGAAGAGACCTCCCCAGGAGACCAACGCAGCCTGGTTGCACATTGCACAGGAGGATACAAGTAGGGATGTCATCAGGACGACCAGGCTGCAGTGGCGCAAACCTTTCAATGATCTCAGTAGATCATGAAACGTTAGTACAAAGCTACACTCAACCTCATCCTGCTGTGCCACTCATCACATCCCCATCACTCTGCCTTCCCTACCTACTCCTGCACATCCTTACTCACACCAACTTACCTTGCACCTCCAACCATCCCTCTCTCTCTATCTACGTTATCACATCCCCATCTCACTAGCCACCCCTCACCCTCACCCTCACCCTATTCATAGTCCAATCATACCAACTAACAACACACAAGGGTAGGCACTTGGGTGTTTTATGCAATGTTCATGTAAAGTTTCTGTTAATATGGTGTCAAACATTGAAACCTTTACTTTGAAAACTTTGCATTCTTGGACCGATTTGTGTGCACCTTTGGAAGTGGCTTAGTGAGTTGCAGTGAATGGTGAGACATAACGGTACCCCCCGCAATGGTGACGAGTGTGAAAGAAATAGCTTGAGCATTGTAAGGATGCATTATGGTGTTGGTGTGGGGTGGTGCCAACCTGGTGCTTCATGTGGCAGCCAGGGTGTACAGCACCAAGTGAAGTAAATCTGGCCATGGTGAGGCCATCCCTGGCCTCCCGGGCAGCAATGTGGTCGGGTGCTGATGCCCTGTGTCCTGTGCAGCATCAGTTGATTACAGAGAAGGTTGGTGTTGTTGTTGGTGCTGCTGGTGTGCCTGGTGCTGCTGGTGTTGGGGCTGATCATAGTGGGATTCTGAGGACCAAGGTGAGATAGTTTGAAAGGCACCGATGCTGATGTAATAGATGGCAGGTGAAGTAGAGATGACAGAAGCGATCTGTCAATGGTGAGAGAGGTTGTTCCAATGAGGTGACACTGGATAGAGAGTTTGCTCCAAACACTTGCAAGCTGCATAAAGCTCAATCTGTCTTCCAAATGCAGTAAGCAACAGCTTCTGAGCTTGGAAAGTGAAGAGCTGTGAGATGGGAGCTTTTATAGCACATGTGCAGCTGTCAAATAATGAGATGATTCTATGTCCATTCCACTCCTGACCTGCTTAATAGACATTATCCCCGAGCAGCGTAGACCCCGTGGGCGATCTGGTAAACTCTGAAGGTGAGCTGAAAATAGTTCTTAATCTCTGTTAACAAGGTCATAATGACCTGAATTGCCTCCCCCGCCGCTGCGTGTTGGGTCTGCTCAGCGCTGACAGACCCGACATTTGGGAAAGGCACGTGGCGGCGGGTTGACAGCGGATTCCCGACCCGCTGTCAAAAAAAAGTTTTCCCATCTGACCCGCCACCGATCGCGTCCACTGAGCCTCCGCAAAATTCCCCCCAAAGGTTCATGGAAGACAGGCATTAGTTTATTTTTGTATGATTGTGTCATGATTGAATTTATAAATTTGGATTTGGATTGGAACGTGGATTTTCTGGTGGTTTTTATTTTTGTGTTGTCGGAAAGAGGACAATGTGATTGTCAGTGATAGAGGAAAGGTAAGGATTGTGGGACTGTTGGTGAGTGGGTTGGTGTGGTTGAGGTTACTGGTATCGCTTATAAATTATTTAATCGCGTAGAGCCCACACAGAAAGTGGCTGTCTACGTTGTAGCCTCCCTTCCACTTCCTCCTCCACCACTTCCTCGTGATCCTGCTCCTCAGCTTCTCACCTGATAGGTGGTGGCAAGGGCTGTTCCCTCACAATGGCCAGGTTGTGCAGCATGCAGCATACTACCACAGATCTTGATACACGCTCAGCTAAGAGCTGCAGGGCTCCTCCAGAGCCGTCCAGGCAGTGTAAGTGTTGCTTGCAGATGCCGATGGTGTGCTCTACAATGTTCCTTGTGCATGGGTTCCAGATCGGTGTCATGAGCCAAATTGTCAGTGGATAACCGTTGTCGCCCTGTAGCCATCCTTTGACTTGCCCGTGGTGAGTCAAATACAGCTGGCACAGAGGACTGCCACAGAATGAAGGAATCGTGACTACTGCCAGGATAACGGGCATTCACCTGCATGATGAGCTGCCTGTGGTCGCACACCAGCAGCACATTGAGGGAATGGAATCCCTTTCGGCTTATGAAAATGGCAGAGTTGACATGAGGCATACTCAAGGCAATGTGCGTGCATTCAATGGCACCCTGCACCATGGGGAAGCCTGCAATCCATGCAAACCTTTGTGCTCGCTCCACCTGCTTGTCTCTGGCAAGAGGAAATGAGATGAATCGGTCTCCCTTTGTATAGAGAGCCTCAGTGACCTCCCTTATGCAGCAGTGTACTGCAACCTGCAAGATGTTGCTAATCTCCAGCAGCAGTCCGGAAAAAGGCAAATGCATAAAAATTAAGAGTCACCGTCACCTTGACGGCCACAGGCTGTATGATCCACGCCCTGCTTTGAGGTTGCAGTTGTGACTGCAGCAGTTGGCAGATTTTAGTCATGACCTCTTTAGTGAAGCGAAGATGTCTCAAGTACTGGTCGTCACTGAAGTTAAGGTAAGAGAATTGCTCCTTAAAGATCCTCACTGAATATGGCCTCGTGCTGAGAGCCCGTCCTGCCTCCTCCTCCTCCCTCTTCTAGCAGCTTGTCCTGCTCTACATGGCCTCTGTTCATTCTCCCAGTCATGCTCAATTACAAGAACAAAAAATACTTCAGCACCAGTCTCCCCGTAGACTATTGAAACTTTAAGCAATTATAGAATGCTCCAGAAATACGTGCAATTGCACCAGCAGCCAGAAGAAATAATCCAGCAACTAACCTGTAAGTAGTTCATGATGCCTTTAAATAGCGCTGGTGGGGGGTCCTTCATTCCGTTTAACGTCGTGTTCAGCTGTGCAAGGTTAAGACAAGGCATAGGCTGGAGCGTGGCATTCGAAAATGGCAGCGCTGATGTCAATCTAGCGTTGCACACTGATTGATGTCATAATCTGCCTGCTCTGCATGCTGCCGCTGGTTGTTAGGTCCGCGCGTGCAAACCCCTTTGCCAAGATAGCATCCGGTGCACTTCCCATTTGTGCACACACATATCAGATCCCATTTTCGAGCATTAGGAGGCCTAGAAAATGGGCGCTACAGAACCCAATTGCTCCCTTGGGATATCACAACCGAGTCCAACCCATCCTGATTGGAAGTGGGAACTCTGGTTTCCGTCTCCCTTCACAGCCTGAAATGGCGAGGTCACGACTGCCTCACTGAAAAGTGCTAATTTTGCAGAGTCAAAGGTTCAAATTTGGTACCTTTCTGGTCTATATGACTTAGTACCTCATCATATTCAGCCATTGGGTGACTTACTGCACAGAAGGACAACAATGGGCAAGTGGCCTTGAGGTAATGTTATTGGCTGAAGATTTCTACTTGTACTTAAGTACAACTTTTTCTACCAATAAGAGAATGATAAGAAAATTAATTTGGAAAATGAACCCTTTGATTAGAGAATACTCTTTGCCTTACTGTATTAAAGTGTCATCTTAGGTCATTGGTATCACTTTCACCTATTGGCCAGTTGGTTGTGGTTCAAAGTCCACTCCAGCAGATAAGCTAGGCTGATATTTCACTGCAGTATTAAGGGAGTGCTACATTGTCGGAGGTGCTGTCTTACAGCTGAAATATTAAACTGAGATTCGGGTGTCTGTTCAGGTGGAGTTAAAACGCTCCATAGCTCCCTTTTGAAAAAGAGCAGGGAGTTCTTCCAATGTCTTGACCAACATTTAACCCTTAACCAACTATGCCAAAAACAGAGTAACTAGTCATTTATCTCATTTGTTGTTTGTGGGACCTTGCTATGTGCAAATTGCCTGTTGTGTTTGCCTGCAAAAGTCAGTGACTACACTTTAAAGGTAATTAATTTGCCCCAAGAATGTGAAACGTACAATATGAATGTAAGTTCTTTCTTTTTCACTATCCAGTAGTCATAATACAGCTGCAGAATTTCTCCTGCACCTTTCAAATGTTAAATATTAGAGATTGAGAGAAATCAATTTGTAATTCACGGATTTCCAGTTGTAGACTTGAAAGAGTTAAAGGCTTCCTGGCATGCGGGTTAGTGCAAGATACAAAAATCACAGGAATATATCACACTGAAATGTTCAAATTAGTTTAACCTTGTTCAAACAAGGCTTACTTGTTTCCCCAATCATATACTCCTTCAAATGATAGAAAACACTTCCCCGCACCACCACTGCAGAGTGACTCCCCCAGCACACTTTTCAGCACTGTAAAAGTGAACCACTGATGTTATCTTCATTTTGACAGTGAATTATGGCACTGCCTTTGTGGAGAAGCTCATATGCCTAATGACCAACCCTATATATGCTTCTGCATATCTGGAAAACTGCTAACATTTGGCTCACACAGTATGTACATGTATACAATCACTTAGTATATAGATTGTAATGCAATATAGTAGAGTTTGCTTCGACCTGCATTGAGTACTGTGCAATGGGTTATCAGATGAAAAATGACATGGTAAATAGCGTGATATATACTAATTGTATCAGTAACATTAGTTGAGGAGTAAACACTTACATATACACCTGGTTTAAGCCTCTATTTTAACACAGTGCTCTGAACATAAACATGCTGTAGGGCAAAGGAACCCTAGCTGAGGGTATCACTAGCCTGCCTTGAGTTGATAACATTCGTCTTTATGAAAGTTGATTGTGATTTATTAATATTTGTAACCTATGCCAGCTGCATTTTATCATAACAGTAGGACACGTTCACATATCAAGCAGATACTAAACAACTTTTATAATCAGAGGCAATTCCTGCTATTGTCTGCTTTGGATAGAAATTCATTGGAATCTTACAATGTTCAATGGATCAGATGGACAAAGGCATTGAAAGTGCTTGAATGTGACAGGATTGTTTCTATTTTCCCTTGAATGTATACTCTGACAAGCAGATTAGTATATGTTGTGCAATAGCTTTTTCCATGTCAAAACAGATGGAGAGTAGCATTGAAAGAGGAATAAAAATTGGACTGCAAACCAACCCGTTCTGTACTTGTGCACCTTCTAGTGGCTGTTGGAGAAGTAGAGGCCCACAATGAGGTTGCCTGGCTAGGCATGGGGGAGGGGAAGTTTGAAGTTTAAAAAAACACCTAGAAGTTATCTGAATTCTACTTCTTTACAGTAATGCTAGTGCAAATTTACGGCTTATCTAATTCCATTTCCACAGATTGCAATGCTGCCTTCATGGTATCTATAGAATTTTGCAGATTTGAATTTAATCCCACTAACACATGATAATCAAAACATAAATTAAGTAAAATATAAAGGGAAGACCTAACTTAAATACGCCATTTTCTGCATTTTGTATGTGCACTAAATACGTATGAATCATGTCATAACTAAAGTTGGGATGGACAGCTTCTATTCTGTTAAACTAACAATTTAAGGGATGAAATTCTTCCTGTTGATAATTTTACTGAAAAAGTTGGCACGAGTAAAGAAACAAGACATTCTGGGCACAACGATGAAAGTGATGAAACACATGTTGTATTTAACAAGTCTTCAAAGACAACAAAGTCAATATATTTCACAGAATTTTTACAAAGTTTAAAAGAAAAACTAAATTAACTACTAATTTGTTCATCATTCTGAAACCTATATGTTTCTACCTAAATTCAGAAAGCTGAGTCAACCAAGTATGTTAAATAATAAAAGGGTAGATTTTCCTGTTACCTGAGGAGGATTGCCCATTTTCCCAAGTGCAAAGGTCAGGAAAAGGGGCAGAGAGCCATCTTTTAGAGGTCTCTGCCATTTTTATGTTGCCCCAGGATTCCCAGGAGGTTGGGGGGCAAAACTGGGCCTATGCCCACAGGCGGTCCAAGCCCATTGCAACCATGCTAATGAAGTGGGTGGGGGCCATTCCCACACTCCCCCCTCATTTTCCAGGGATAACAGTTACTGGGCACCCCAGTAAAGCATGGCACTATAGCCTGGCCCCAGATGCCCATCAAACAGAGAAAACAGTGGAGGCTGACCGAAGAAACCAAGGCAAGGTAGGAGGAACTCCCCTCCCCCCAGGGTGTCGGATGCAACTGGGGCCATCTGGCTGCTGATCTCTTATCAGCAGCTAGAAGGTTTCGATCTGGCAGCTGATATGCAGCTGCAGGCCTGAGCAGTGCTCAAATTTCCTGGCCTTTCTGCCAGTGAGCGGCCTTGCCAGGGGTGTGCCTGTGCCGAGGTGGCCCTGGGCCTTGTTAATGGCCTGGGACAGGAAATCCCAGTACTTCTGGACCTGTGCAGGAGAAGCACACCCTGCATATACTAGAAATTAAGCAATGCAAAATTTCAAATGCAAAGTTACACTTATCACACTAGCCAACTTGCACAGTACAAAGCAAGGATATAATGTGGGTATAAAGCATTATGAACAACATTTTCAGTGGCACAGAGACTTATTACCTCATGGCATCTCAGGTTATGAAGTTAGATGTTGAAAGGGCACCTCTGTCCCCTTGTTATCTGATTGGCTGTTGTAAGTCTATTGTGAGATAATCCAGTAGCAGATCTTAAAACTGAGGTGATATCAATAACTGTTTTCTGATTTATTTTAAGGCAATGATCACAGAGATGAATGCTAAAGACTTTGGAAAACTGGATGATAAGCCCATTTCTTTTCATTTTCTGAGCAACTTCCTGTTTTCCACCTCCAAAACATAGAAGTGAACTTTGTAACAATTTCTTTTTTAAAGATCTGCTGTTGCTTGTTAAAGCTTGTTAATAAAGCTTTCAAAAAAGAAAACCTCATCTATTTTCCGCTGAAGGAAATAAAAAAAACAGGTAGGAATTAGCTCGCCCACTGAGCAGGAGTTCTTTCAATGATGGAGAAACTAAATTCTTCCACATAGTATCCATATCTTTTCTGATTGTTAGATTAACTGGTTCAGTGTCAGTAAATGGCAGGGAAATATGAAGATCACACCAAGCAGCAAGGTATTAAAATTAGGGAAGCCTTTATGATTTAAAAGTACCAAAAAGAATGAAAAAAGAAGTCATTGCCAGACCTTTTCCCAGCTTCATCTGTCTGCAGCTTCTGATCCCTTTAAGTTGTGCTACAAATGGCCGCCTCTCAACCTGTACTGCCCATGGTTTCTGGGTGGGTCGAGGAAACAGCAGTGGCAATGCTAAATGAAACCAAAATTGCATTGGGGTCCTAACTATATAATTTGACCCCTATTTGAATACATAAATGTGGCCCCATTTGTTTCTGGCACCAGCACTAGCTGCCTAAATTGGAATGGGCAGACCTCCAGTGGTAAGTCATTTTTTTTCTTGAAGTTTTTGTCCCTCTACTACCCCAGTTACAGGTGTAAATGAGGCAGTAACAAGATGAAATAACAACAGAAAACGCTGGAAAAACTCAGCAGGCCAGGCAGCATCCATGGAGAGAGAAAGAGAGTTAACGTTTCAGGTCGATGACCTTTCATCAGAACTGGGAAGAGCCGGAAATCAAATAGATTTAAGGCCAGGGTAAAGCTGGGAAAAGGGGGAGGGGATAAAGGAACAAAGGGGAAGATGAAGAGACATTAAGAGACATTAAGAGATATGCAAGGCTAGAGGTGGTGTAAATGTGACAGATTAAGGCTGAATGAAGTGTGAAATCCACTGGCAGAATGAAGGACAGCTGCCAGCTTCTAGGAGGAAAAAAAAGGTGGGGGGGGACAAATAAAAGGGTGGATAAAATAAAATATAAATGTGATTGGAGCTGAGGTTATGATCTAAAATTGTTGAACTCGATATTGAGTCCAGAGGGCTGTAGCGTGCCTAAACGAAAGATGAGGTGCTGTTCCTCGAGCTTACGCTGAGCTTCCGTGGAACAGTGTAATAGGCCGAGGACGGTGAGGTCAGAGTGGGAGTGAAGCGGTGAATTAAAGTGACAGGCCACCGGGAGCTCGGGGTCCCCCTTACGAGATGAAAGTGGGTCCCCATGTATCAGGGAATTTTGCAGTACAAATTTTCTGCTCTACTTAATTTCCTACAGATTCTTATGCTTCAGAGCTGGAATAAAGTCTTTGGCCATGTATGTCCTTGGCCATTACTTGTCTACATAAGTGGCCGTTGAACCACATGGAGAGTACATAATGAACATGATAACTGATAGATCCTGAGTGCTCACATTTCTGCTGGAAATAGCAAATTGACATCTATTGAACACAACGAGGTAGAATTTCTTGTGGGTGGGGGGAGTTCTCCTGATATCCCACCATAACTTTGGTGGAAGATTAACATAAACCCTGAAGAGCTGGTGTAAATGACTGTTTCCAACTTCTCTCTGTGGTTTCTGCCAATTTTCCACCGAAGTTGCAGTGGGAAATCAGAAGAAACCTAATGGAAATTCTGCTTCCAAGTTTTATATGTCATGTGATGTGATTTAGACATTCATGACCTGTCAACCAACATTACCTCTGGTGGTATTTTTGTGCAATGGATGGTATGACACTAGTTCAATTGCTAAAAAAATAAACGTTCTCAAATCTGAGCACTTGGTGGGGTTGGTCTTCTCCTCCCTCAGCAACCTCCAAATAAAAGATTAACTCCGGGAATTTCTTCGGGGATTGTCTTGATCGGCCATTGTAACTTCGGTGGAATATATTAATTTGTAAGATTTGCCTCAGTAGGTCACCCTAGTCCTAAGTGAGAGGGGGAAAAAAGAGTTCCCGCTCCTAATCGCTTGAGTAATCTCAGATCAAACTAGCTGCCAGACAGACCAACAATTACTGATACCCAAGTTGGCATGCAGATGTGCATATGTGTGCCATTGCATATACTCCTTGAACTTCCAAATTCTTGAGCACATTTTTCTGACGGTACAACAAGATGTCACCTAGAGAGCGTAAATCCCAGCAGGAGAGCTGCCTCCCTTGTCAAGACTACTGTGACTTGCACAAGGAGGCCTGATATCATTTATTGACCAGCCCACCTGTGTAATGGTGGGTCTGTGCCATCTGCCTCAAGTGCAGGCAGACATCTCTCTAATGGGTGCTCTGGAATTCTTCTTCTTCAGCTCCCAGAGGGTTAGAGGAATTCCAAAAGGATGCCCATCCTACCAGTAGGAGATGTTGTACATTACAGTGGAACATCCTTTGTCTGGTAGGTCGGAACAGGGAAAAAAAGAAAAAGAAAACGAATAACTGAAGTGAAAATGGATCAAAAACAAACATTCCCCAAAATCAATGTAACAGAAGAAAATTTTTTAGTCCGCAGTAGTGATCCGGCTTCAATTTGTGGGACAGGGAGACCTGGCCTTAATTTAAATAAATGTTGGCAGCTTAATGAATCACGAACCTCGGAGTAGTGCAAGTTTCCTGTGCCCAGCGCTGCCAGTTCAGAAAACTCCAGGTAGTACTTTCTCTACACACTTCAGGAGCAAAGACTGTGCTCCACCATTCCCCCCATCCCCCCATGTGCCCGTTGTCTGTCTGCACTGCTGGTGTGCGGGAATGGAATTTTACACCCATATTGACACAGGAGCTACTTTGAATGTTGTGACAATTCTATGTTTCAATACTGAAGCAAAAAAGAGAAAGTTACTTAAAAAGGCGACAGAGGAGAATAAAAAGCAATTGTACCTTGCCAGCAGTTTGCATTAAAAGCATCAATTGCAATATGCCTTATAGTTACAGACCATTCATAAAAACTAGATGATGAACATATCAGCTACAATGATGTATTCAGAGTATTAAATAATTATATTTCATATCAAACATTATGTTATCACCTTGCATAAGAAGTTTTAACTCATTATAAATTCAACAAAGTATAGTTTACAGTGACAGTTTATTACCATCAACCTAATTCATTGAGGTCTATCAGTGTCTTTCATCTTGCCCTGCAGGCACTTATGTGTTTTAAATTGGAACAGTAATTTAACCAATGGTCTGGAACTAAATTAATATGCTGGAGACATGGATAAGATACACAGGTTTCTTTCATAAATGTAATATCATTTGGAGTAACTGCACTTTTTTTGGTTTGTTCTTGGGATAGGGCGACGCTGGAAAGGCCACATTTATTGTCCATCCCTAGCTGCCTTGAGAAGACAGTTGTGGGCCTTCTCCTTGAACTACTGCAGCACTTATGGTGATGGCGCTCCCAAAGTAGTGTTCGGTAGGAAATTCCAGGACAATGACCCAGTGATTTTGAAGGAACTGCGATTAACATCCAAGTCAGTATGGTGTGTGACTTGGAGGTGAGGGTGTTACCACAACATTTCTGCTCTTATCCTTCTTGATGATAGAGGGTGAGTGGAGGTAAAGCTGTCAAAATAACCTTGGTGAGATGCTGCAGTACATCTGCAGAAGATACATATTGCAGCCACAGTGCGGCAGTGATGGAGGGGGTGGATATTCAGCCCACTGGCGGAGCACTGATCAAGTCCTGGATCTTGTGCAGCTGAACAGAGAGGCTTCTGTCTCCAGAAACCTTCAGCAACTTGCTAGTGCAGAAATTCTTGTCCAGTACGTAATGTCTGTATTAGGGGTGTGGAGCAGATACACCCGAAGGATGTTCCCGATGGTCGGGGAGTCCAGAACCAGGGGTCACAGTCTAAGGATAAGGGGTAAGCCATTTAGGACAGAAATGAGGAGGAATTTCTTCACCCAGAGCGTGGTGAACCTGTGGAATTCTCTACCACAGAAGGCAGTAGAGGCCAATTCATTAAATATATTCAAGAAGGAGTTGAATATATTTCTTAAGGATAAAGGGATCAAGGGATATGGGGAGAAAGCAGGGACAGGGTTCTGAATTTGGATGATCAGCCATGATCGCATTGAATGGCGGAGCAGGCTAGAGGGGCCGAATGGCCTACTCCTGCTCCTATCTTCTATGTTTCTATGAATCTCATTATATTCAATAGACCAAGATGAAGACAAAGTGGTTAGTTTCTACATTTAACAGAAATGGTACCAAATAAAGTGTCCTCTACTAACTGTTTCAAAGTCCTCTGAAATACATGTTTGCAGATTCTCATTAACCTTATCCATAACAATCTGCAAACCAGTAGAAGTGCTACAACCATACGCAGACTTCAAATCCTAGCACAATGTCAAAGTTGTACTTGTTCTTTTGAAGGAAATAACAAAGTGGCAATCAATACATTTCTCGGCCTAGTCAAACCAACGCCAGTCGCCCAGATGCAACAGCTTTAATAAACCCCACAAAACATTTAGTCAGCTTCCAAACTCCCTCCTTGACAAACTGTAGTGTTTGCCACTGTTCAGCCATCTGAATAACTCTATTTCTATCATCTCTGTATTATATAACTATTTTCTATCATTACATTGTGTACAACAATGGGCCTTTAAAGAGAAATGTAAACATTTAAAATTAAAAATAAAAGCCAGTTCTGTGTACTGGAAAAAAGGCACTCCCTTGTGCAGTATTGAACTATATAGCTCAGGAAGATCCCAGGCTCAATCTCTGGTCTTGATCACTATCCAATGTTTCCTGCTGGGAAGTGTGGTTGACAGCTGAGTTCAGGATCAGGCTTGGCTATTATGGCCTCACATGGAAAATAGCCCGCCAATGCTTACTGTTATAACATAAATAATCCCCACTTGAAGGGCTTCACAAAGCTGTTTCCCAGTATAGGTCATTATGTCAGTATTTCAGGACATGAAAGCGGCAGGGTAGAAAATTGGGGGAAAATAATAAGGCACTTGGACTTGTATTTTAGTCTCTCTCCTAGCCAGGTTACAGGCTTATCAATTGTTCATATTATAGCTAGGATCCAAGCAGTTGTATGGATTAAATTCAGTGGCTTAGCAATATGGCCAAGCACTCAGTAGATTGACAGTGGTAAGATACAAGCATTGTAGAGATGCAACCGAAGCTTTGGTTTGAGAGCTTTCCTTCTGGGCCAATTGGAATGGGTGAAATGGCCATGCCGTTGAGTGCACCAAGTTCTCTGAAAGACACTCTTGTAGCTTTATTCAACACAATAGTGGCAGTAATTATCCAGGATGTCCAGCCAAAAGGACGTTTCAGAATGGACAATATTCACCAGCAATTCTGATTCTGGTTAGCATTTTGTAGTTACAATCTCGGGGTAAAAATCATCCCCAATCTGTGTCATTTGCTTACTGAAGCAATCTCACAGTTTTACTTGAAACAGTTAAGATGTTTGCCCTCGATGCTGGAAGTTTGACATGGAAACCTTCCACAAGAGCTTTGAAGTCAATGATATATGCTGCTGCCTAAATACCATAAAACCTCATGGTTGTGAATGCTTGACAGATTAATAATGTTGTTGTTTCAATTTTTTTTGCAGGTCACCTTAGCACATTTCTATATTGTTGGTCATGCCACTGTTTGCAAATCAGCCAGTAAAGAAGCACAGAGGTCATCAACTGGGTCACGACAATCAAGAAATTTATGTTTCTGGCATCAACTTCTTTCTATTGTTTCAGCAAAATATAAACATATTCTGTCCTCATTACGACATGATCGTCAGCAAGCAAGAACTCGGTGTGTTAGTGTTTACTGCAGTTAATGTCCCCAAACATATACACATCAGAGTTTAAGGACCAACCTCATTATAACAGGATGAAAGTCTTATTAATTAATATAATAAGACCCCACTTATGAAACTTCAAGTCAGTAAGAATGAGTTTAGGAAAATAACTAGTCTTAACTTATCTCTGAGAGCTACGTTTGCTGATCTGTCACTATGTCACAGCCGACATTTTGTCAATTTTTCTTCTCCTATGTATCAACTACTTAGCTAGTGCAGTTAGACCTCTTTGAAGACCAGGGAAGGGGTCAATGGACCCACAGGAAGTCAACTGAGTTCAGAGGTGGTTATAAAATGTATCTGATTTTATCTGTTCTTTAAGGCTGCATCACTCTGGATGTTCCGGCCACAAAGTTGTGAGCTCCCAATACAAGAGTCACACTTGCCAGGAGCTCATTTAATTAAAGTTAATGAGGCAGGACGTAGAAGGCTGAATTGGCAGTCGTACATACTTTTACCCCGGTCCAAAAGACTTGTATTTCTATTCATTGTGTAGTAGGTTCATGCTCATAATTTCCAACATGGCAAGTTGACTAAGCTAATCCATCATTGTGAGATTCTGCCCCACTGCTAAAGTGAAGGTGAATGTAGTTGACTCTTAACTGCTCTCTGAAATGGCCTAGCAAGCCACTCAGTTGTACCAAACCACTACAAAAACATTAATAAGAATAAAACCGGGTGGACCACCTAGCATTGACCTAGGCACCGGCTTCGGACACGACAAAAGCACACCTAGCCCAGTCGACCCTGCACAATCCTTCTCACTAACAGCTGGGGACTTGTGCCCAAATTGGGGGAGCTGTCACACAGACTAGTCAAGCAACAGCCTGACGTAGTCATATTCACAGAATCATACCTTTCAGACAACATCCCAGACTCCTCCATCACCATCCCTGGGTATGTCCTGTCCCACCGGCAGCACAGATGCACCAGGGGTGGTGGCACAGTGGTATACAGTCAGGAAGGAGTGGCCCTGGGAGTACTCAACATTGATTCTAGACCCCATGAAGTCTCTTGGCTTCAGGTCAAGCATGGGCAAGGAAAACTCCTGCTGATTACCACCGACTGTCCTCCCTCAGCTGATGAATCAGTACTCCTCCAAGTTGAACACCACTTGAAAGAAGCACTGAGGGTAGCAAGGGCACAGAATGTACTCTGGGTGGGGGACTTCAATGTCCATCACCAAGAATGGCTCAGTAGCACCACTACTGACTGAGCTGGCCGAGTCCTGAAGGATGTAGCTGCCAGACTGGGACTGTGGCAGGTGGTGAGAAAACCAACACGAGGGAAAAACTTACTTGACCTCATCCTCACCAATCTACCTGTCGCACATGCATCTGCCCATGACAGTATTGGTAGCACCGCACAGTCCTTATAGACACAAAGTCCCGCCAAATGGGATAGATTCAGAACAGATCTAGCAGCTGAAAATTGGACATGCATGAGGTGCTGTGGGCCATCAGCAGCAGCAGAATTGTATTCCACTACAATCTGTAACCTCATGGCCCGGTATATCCCTCACTCTACCATTACCATCAAACCAGGGGAACAACCCTGGTTCAATGAGGAGTGTAGAAGAGCATGCCTGGAACAGCACCAGGTGCCAACCTGGAGAAGCTGCAATACAGGACTACATGCAAGCTAAACAGCGGAAGCAGCATGCTACAGACAGAGCTAAGCGATCCCACAACCAACGGATCAGATCAAAGCTCTGCAGTCCTGCCACATCCAGTCATGAATGGTGGTGGACCATTAAACAACTAACTGGAGGAGGAGGCTCCATGAACATTCCCACCCTCAATGATGGAGGAGCCCAGCACGCGAGTGCAAAAGACAAGGCTTAAGCATTTGCAACCATCTTCAGGCAGAAGTGCCGAGTGGATGATCCATCTCGGCTTCATCCTGAGGACCCCACCATCACAGAAGCCAGTCTTCAGCCAATTCAAATCATTCCACATGATATCAAGAAACAGCTGAACGCACTGGATACAGCAAAGGCTTTGGGCCCTGACAACATCCCAGCTGTCGTGCTGAAGACTTGTGCTCCAGAACTAGCCGCACCTCTAGCCAAGCTGTTCCAGTACAGCTACAACACTGGCATCTATCCGACAATGTGGAAAACTGCACATGTACGTCCTGTCCACAAAAAGCAGGACAAATCCAATCCAGCCAATTACCGCCCCATCAGCCTACTCCCAATCATCAGCAAAGCGATGGAAGGTGTCGTCAATAGTGCTATCAAGCGGCACTTACTCACCAATAACCTGCTCATCGATGCTCAGTTTGGGTTCCGCCAGGACCAGTCAGCTCCAGACTTCATTACAGCCTTGGTCCAAACATGTACAAAAGAGAATTAAAGAGGTGAAGTGAGAGTAACTGCCCTTGACATCAAAGCAGCATTTGACCGAGTGTGGCATCAAGGAGCCCTAGTAAAATTGAAGTCAGTGGGAATCAGGGGGAACCTAGCACAAAGGAAGATGGTTGTGGTTTTTGGAGGTCAATCATTACAGCCCCAGGACATCGCTGCAGGAGTTCCTCAGGGCAGTGTCCTAGGCCCAACCATCTTCAGCTGCTTCATCAATGACCTTCCCTCCAACATAAGGTCAGAAATGGGGATGTTCGCTGATGACTGCCCAGTGTTCAGCGCCATTCACAACTCCTCAGAGAATGAAGCAGTTCATGCCCGCATGCAACAAGACCTGGATGACGTTCAAGCTTGGGCTGATAAGTGGCAGGTAACATTCGCGCCACAGAAGTGCCAGGCAATGACTATCTCCAACAAGCGAGAGTCTAACCACCTCCCCTTGACATTCAATGGCATTCCAATCGCCGAATCCCCCACCATCAACATCCTGGGGGGTCACCATTGACCAGAAACTTAACTGGACCAGCCACATAAATACTGTGGCAACAAGAGCATGTAAGAGGCTACGTATTCTGCGGCAAGTGTCTCACCTCCTGACTCCCTGAAGCCTTTCCACCATCTACAAGGCACAAGTAAGGAGTGTGATGGAATACTCTCCACTTGCCTGGATGAGTGCAGCTCCAACAACACTCAAGAAGCTCTACACCATCCAGGACAAAGCAGCCCGCTTGATTGGCACCCCATCCACCAGCTTAAACATTCACTCCCTCCACCACCAGTGTACCGTGGCTGCAGTGTGCTCCATCTACAAGATGCACTGCAGCAACTCACCAAGGCTTCTTCGGCAGCACCTCCCAAACCCGTGACCTCTACCACCTAGAAGGACAAGGGCAGCAGGTGCAAGGGAACACCATCACCTCCAAGTTCCCCTCCAAGTTACACACCATCCTGACCTAGAAGTATATCGCCGATCCTTCATCGTCGATGGCTCAAAGTCCTGCAACTCCCTGCCTAACAGCACTGTGGGAGTACCTTCACTACACAGACTGCAGTGGTCAAGAAGGCGACTCACCACCACCTTCTCAAGGGCAATTAGGGATGGGCAATAAATGCTGGCCTTGCCAGTGAAGCCCACATCCTAGGAATGAATATAGAAAAAAGTACTTTCTCCAGGGAGAAAGAGAGAGGATGAGATCTTGGCATACCTTTAATGGGTAATTCAGAGTTGCTGCACTGTACATGGTATGACGGGATAAGCATAACACTTTACAGATTTGTAATTTAAAAAAATAATGTTGTTACTTAGTATAAAAGTGACCAAAAAGCCAGTCTTAAAGCAAATCAAAGTTTTAATAGAATGCTGACAAAATCCTGAGTGGGAAATAACAACGTGCCAGGATCTTTTAAATTATCTTCAGAACTAATTAATGAAACATATATATACACACACACACAACAGAAATTAGTCATTTAAGTAAAACAATGTGGAATGAGAAAGTTGCTACATTTCAGGCCTGTAGTTAAAGATAGTACAGGCAGTATCAAAGCTGTTGTGTCTTATATGCAACTATGCAAATTCTGCAGTTTTCATGGTCACGAAATGTCTGCTGTAACAAAAAAACTCACATACTACGATGTGCTCCGAAAGTAACCCTGAAGCACAAATCTATGAGGTATTTCCTTATGTATAAACCATTGAGGTATTCATTTATTAGCTCAAAATTATTAGACAAATAAACTTTAGCATACAACACTGTACAAGATGAATAATGTATGATGAGAAGTACAGGGCCGTTGAGAATAGTCAGGTTAATCTAAAGCACTAGACTGTAGGCAGAATGCTTCAGTCAGCCTGCTCTGCTCAGTGTCTTAGTACACTGCAAGCAAGGTTCATCCTCACCCTGCAATTATGGTTTCAGCTGCTTATTCATCTACTATCTTGTTTCTGTGGTCCATTGCAGCTTCAAACATTACAGCTTGGGCTCAAACAGTAGCAGATAATTCTTCATTCCTGGTAACATACTGAGTGGGGGGGAAGAAGGGGGAGCAACGGGTGATTAATTGATACTCCGTCACAGGTTAGAACATCTCACAGATGTATATTGGCTTTCACGACTGGCTACCGTCAACTGAGCTCTGAACTTGCAGCTTTCAGCCAATCAGAATATTATATTTTGAGGTGGCAGAATAAATTTATTCTGCTGTAGGTAAAAGAAACGTAGATTGTGGAAGTATAGTAAAACACTTGTGCTTAAAGTGAGTTGAGTCATTACGAAACTTGTAAAAGATGGGTGCACATAGATTATTGCTCAGCACTGTTACTTGAACCATTTAGTTTGTATGCAAAGGAAAAATACATACTGTACGTGTATAATAATAGTTAAAGATAGCTAAACAATAATACTGTTGAAAATATCTTTGCAACTGAATACAAGCAGATAGTTTAAAACAGCATCATCATCTTAAAGGGCTACCGCTTTCATGAAAGATGTTTGTTTGACCAATCATTTTCATCCATTTGACTTTACTTTTCTGTAGAAAGATATTTTTAAAAGATAGATCAACCTTATTTTCTTAATTTCGGCTGCCCGTGTCCTAACTCGCACCAAGTCCCGTTCACCCATCACCCCTGTGCTCGCTGACCTACATTGGCTCCCGGTTAAGCAACGCCTCAATTTCAAAATTCTCATCCTTGTTTTCAAATCCCTCCATGGCCTCGCCCCTCCCTATCTCTGTAATCGCCTTCAGCCCCACAACCCCCTGAGATATCTGTGCTCCTCTAAGTCTGCACTCTTGAGGATCCCTGATTATAATCGCTCAACCATTGGTGGCCGTGCCTTCTGTTGCCTCGACCCTAAGCTCTGGAATTCCCTGCCTAAACCTCTCCGCCTCGCTACCTCTCATTCCTCCTTTATGACGCTCCTTAAAACCTACCTCTTTGACCAAGCTTTTAGTCACCTGCCCTAATTTATCCTTATGTAGATCGGTGTCAAATTTTTTGTCTTAAAATACTCCTGTGCAGCGCCTTGGGACGTTTTACTATGTTAAAGGTGCTATATAAATGCAAGTTGTTGTTGTTGTTGTTAAATATTAAATCTAAATTATGGTACTCTCAGAATAGTTTAAAAGGTTAATTTAAAACAATTCTTGCTGATCAGACTGCAGATTTATTAGTGGTTATATTTTGTTCAGCCCTATGTACTTTTCCAGCATCAACAGAATATGTCCAGATCACTTTTAACGCTGTCTAAGCTGAGGATTATGTTGTTCCACATACAAAGCAGCGAGACAAGACAAGAAAAAAGCAAACTGCCATTTAAATATGATCTTTAGAACAAAGAAAATAGCTGGATCTCTTCAGATTAATGATCCTTGCTTTTAGCAAAATTGAAATAAAGGGTCATTGAGTGCTGCAGTTCATCCAGGCCAGATAATATTACTTTTAAGCATATGGGTAACTGAGGCAGACAAATCAGCCTCTTATGCTGAGCTCTCAGTCACTGCTGAATCAGATGATGTTAGGTTGGGGGACAGGCAGTTGGTCATTGCTGGAACTATCACTAAATTAAAAGGGCTGCAATTTCATCAACTGATGGAACAGAGATCATTTATGCAGTTCAACAGGTAAATCCTAGGTAATACTATCTTATCCGGCTGCGAGCTCCATGTGGTAAGAAGGCTTGCTTTGCAGCATTGCCATAGAACATTAAATTGCTGGCTGAGAAAATTATACTTTTTATAGTATGTAGTTTACTTCTTTCAAGAAATCACAGCACTGCAAGCTTGTCTGTCCTCTGATTACAGACCCCGCCCACCCCACCCTTTGTAAATGTTGATTGTTCAGTCCTTTTTCTGGGCCAGAGATCAGGAATGTCTCAAACTGATGTCCTTGGTTCTGCAAACAGACAAAACACACAGGAAATAAGGTTTGACCCTTCCTTAACCTCACTGAAAATCTGCATGAGCACCTTGGACGGCATGGAAGACAGAAACATCTATTTTCTAATTATCTTTTCAAAACAATCATTCATTAGCAAAAAATGTTTTTAAACTTAATTGCGAAGGGGTATGGGGAGAGAGCTGGAATATGGTATTGAGATAGAGGATCAGCCATGATCATATTGAATGGCGGAGCAGGCTCGAAGGGCCGAATGGCCTACTCTTGCTCCTATGTTTCTATGTTCTATGAATGAAGCATCATACAAGCGGATAAGAATAGGATCCACAGGGTAATTTCTGAAGGGATTTTTCATGTTTAAAATGTGCAGAGATTAGTAGAGAAGCTAAGGAGATGCGCCATGATGGATCAATGTCTCTTTGTGCTATTAAAAATCAAGTTAAAAACCAAACAAATTTGAGAGCTGGAGCTGTAGAATACAGTGGAATCTCCAAGTATTCCCATAATTGGAGAGGTAGGAATAGGCATTTTCAAAATGAGACGGCTTCAGTATCTTTCTAAGAATTTTGGAAAAAGCAGCAAATTGTGCACCAGTGAGCGATCAAGACCACCACAATTCCACCAAGAAGCACGAGATCCCAGTTCCATTCTCTTTAATTTATTAGGAGTGAGATAGGTTTGAGTTGATATCTTTCTTGAACTAATCTAAGCCTGGCATTAGAGGTTGCCAGGTGTTTACCAGAGCAAATCGCCTCCCATCTGTCAGAGTAAAATCAGCTTCTAAACTACATACCTAGACCTGAGCCAGTGAGACTGGAGACTTCATTGTTTTGTTATTAATGAAAATGAATGCACACAGGATCTAGAAGATTTTCAACCGTTCGGGTTTTTTTAAAAAAAGGAGACAAAAATCAAGTAGGTTGTAACTTCATTTATATTACTGAACGACAAGATACATGAACTGAGGTTTGAAAGAACACGGGTGTACTTTGTCTTCATTCTGGCTAATATTGGATAAGCTGGCTATTTTAAACAAATAATTCTCCGATTAAGAGCTAACTGGAATATTAACATAAGAACATAAGAAATAGGAGCAGGAGTAGGCCATTTGGCCCCTCGAGCCTGCTCCGCCATTCAATAAGATCATGGCTGATCTGATCTTGGGCTCAGCTCCATTTCCCTGCCTGCTCCCCATAACCCATCACTCCCTTATTGTTCAAAAATCTGTCTATCTCCACCTTAAATATATTCAATGACCCAGCCTGCAAAGCTCTCTGGGGCAGAGAATTCCACAGATTTACAACCCTCTGAGAGAAGAAATTCCTCCTCATCTCAGTTTTAAATGGGCGACCCCTTATTCTGAAACTATTCCCCCTAGTTCTAGATTCCCCCATGAGGGGAAACATCTTCTCTGCAACTACCAGTTACTGAGGCCTTCACTTAGCTTATGAGCTGGTTGACAAATATGAAATTTCAGCCATTATTGGCTGAATCTTATTACTTTCTGTCAATGTAAGCAACTTGTTGTAGTGTGGGTCAGACCGTAAAAATTTGCTCAGTAGAGGCAATGTAAATTGGATTAATTTGAAAGGCTAAATAGTACAATTTTTGGATTTAGTAAAGCAAAACCTCACCATGCCACTTTCCTACTTGCAATCAGGTATCACTTCATTAAAAAAGTTCCCTGGTAAAACACAGAGTTGATATTTCAAGGGGATCACATCAGACTGATAACTGTACTAAGAAATAATTGACATCTTAATTATATGTAACTTCATCTTATTAGAGAAGGCTTTCCACATTCACATGTCAGCCTCAATCAGAGTAACAGAAGGATATGGTTCAGAATAATTGTGTCATTAATCTTAAAGATACTGCAGCTTCAAACTTTTTAATCACTTTATGGGTATTGTATTGGAAAGAGCACACAAGGAGCAGAACCAAGGATTTCTCAAGATTTCAAGCCTTTCAGTAACCAGGAAAATACAGAAAGCCCGAATAAAATACAGTGATGTGTGGATTCTCCAGGATTTTCTGGATTCAGTCAGATATGCTTTAAACAGGAGTTTCTGTGGATCACAACATTAAATCAGATCCCTTATTACACAATCGTGCTTTTGAATGCCTATTCCAAGAGTCCCAGAGTGGACACAAGCGATTTCACCTTGTGTTGCTGTACAAATTAAAAGTGGTGATAAGTCTTCCTAGTGGACATGGTAGTTGTATAAAGAAATTTGTCTCTAATATCTAACTGGTGGGGGAGTATAATATGGGAAAAAATGTGGCAATTGGATAAAATAATTGAATTTCTTTAATACTGTTTTTAGTGTATTGCCAAATGTAAGTCCATCGGACAGCTCCTCGTTGGGGGGTTGGATGCCCGGGACAGGGGTAGCCCAAGGTTTCCTTGTGGGGTCCGGAGGAGCACTTCTGCTCCACCTGGCCCACAAGGAAACTAAAAAATGTTTAAAAATTACTTTGCTGGGCCTCTGCTGGCCCTGGCTCTAGTCCCTGGCAGGTTTGGCCAGCACTGCTCCCCTGCTCAGGCTTCAGGTTAAAATGGCAGATCGAACTCCGATGATGTCATTGGAGTTCGACCTATACATTTAAAGAGGACCCTGCTGGCTTGGAGTAGGTGTCTTTCTCGCCTGCAGTTTAAATTGTAGTTCGATTGGGGCAGGAATGGAACCCACTCCATTTTAATTGCCCTCCACCCACCCCTGCCTGGTGGAAATCAGGCAGGGGGAATTAAGGTCAAGGCCATCGTCTTCAGAAATCCACAGATGCTTGGCAATGAAAAGTCCTGCAATGTATAGGTCTGTAACTTCACAAGCAAGCAAGGCACCATGCACTCCTATAACCACCTGTGGCAGTACTTACATTACTCATCGATCTGAGAAACTGCTGAAGCTAGACAGTGAAAATAAAAAATAAAAAAATTACCACACCATGAACTGGAATTTGAATTGTGTATATTTGATGGAAAAGTATCTTTAAAAGAAATTACAATATCTCACTTAATACCTGAGAAGGAAAGAGGGAATCATGAATGGGAAAGACATGGAACTTCTGTGGCCTAAATACAGAAACTTTGCTGGCAGTTCCAAAAGTACAGTAGTGAGATGTGGGCCTGTGCTAGCATAATCAAGGTCACCTCCAACCAGTGGTCTTGCATCAGTTTGCATCTTACTAGGGCATGTCTCCAAAATCTAAGGCAGTAAATGGAGTAAAATTGGGAGAATGTACCCTAAAACCACTGTTTGTATAAGCATCTCACTCTTCCATATGTTGATGTTGGATAGACCACTCAATTAGCGTGGCGCTACATCCTGCCTTTAACATAACGTCTTAAAGTTCTTTTATGGCTAGGGTTTCCTTCTGAACAGCCATTCTGTCTAATCTTCTCAATTAGTGGAAAAATCCAAGGCCATTAGGCAATAACATGCTCTGCCCCAATGATGTCGGTTGGCTGTCTAACCTGCTTGCATTAAGTGTTCTCACCTAGAGATGCAGTGTGACAGCAGTATTACAGAGCAAGATTCTCAAAATTACTCAGTTTCTTTCTCTTCAGGCTATCAGCAGTAGGACTGAATCTTAGCACTGTATACGGGGAGGAGTTAAGAAAGGAAATCAGCATCCATGTGATGATTCTACCATTATTATAACTTCTACCCTAAGATTTTTGGCCATCTTACTCTCCTTCTCTTCTCACTGAAATCTCATCCTCACACACTGTGCATGACAAAGTGCTGCTGTTTAGAGCAGCCACTCTACTGTCTCTGCTTACCCTTGCCACTAAAATGTTCACAATGATGGAGCCTCTGCCAACACCTTTGATGGGCGCTCAGATGGCTGTCATCATGGGTGTGGGATCCAGCATCTCTTCTGGCCTTCAAGGCACGAAGAAGAGCATGGATAGGGGCTTCGAGAGTGCCACATCACTCCTGCACTTTATTCTTGCATTGCGCAGTGGGAGTGCACAGCCCCATAGCAGTGGCATTGGCTCCATTGGAGAGGCACATGCTGTCCTCTCTCAGGAGATCAGCATGCCTGCTCCCCCACCAGCCTCTCAACATTTAACTTAATTGAAGAAAACCTTGGTGCAATTGCAAACATTTCAACACTTGAAAATTTCCGACTGTTGTTTCAATTAAAACTATTACTATTGATAATATCTAAAACAATTTGAAATAAAACTAGATAAAAACAAGGGTTAGAATTTATTTTTGTTCTGATCAGTTTTTCTGGTAGTAAGTGGATCAAAAAACCATGTTTATATAAATAATATGTAATTGGAAGTATCTTCCTTTGTTTCACCTTCTGTTTGTTATTCTATGTCTAAAGATGAAATGGATAGCTTAAACATCTAAACACAGTAGCAGTACATTCTGTTTACGTGTCAGTTAACAATGCTTCTTCCCACCTGTAGGTTAATGGTTCAGAGGTGAAAGGTCAGTTCTGTCAACTCTTCCACAATAATTCCGGGAATCCTTGACGCTTAAACTTTATCCAAAAGTGTTGTACAAGTACCTGTGGTTCTTTGCCACAGGTGCATGCTTTCATTGTGTCTAAATGTGACAAAGATCTTGGACATTTTTCCCCCTCAACATGATGTTCCTTTGATGTTGGCTGCTGCACTTCTGGTATCTTGCAAGTTCCTGCCCTCTTAAAGCTTGGTTTATCAGAGTAAAATGCCTTGATCATTCAAAGATGCAAACAAAGGTGTTCGGCTGATGGATTAAGAATGTTTCAGAATGCCAAACGAAACAAATTCACTTACTTGACTCAGTCTTTTCTGTCTTTACATAAAAATACTTAAATGAGGAATAGCCAGAAAATCAAATAACAGTACCTTTTCATTTTTAATAGTAGTCTACACATTTGTAGAGCAAAAATAATAAGCAGATTCCTTTAAGCAAATATGTGACTAAAACCTGCAAGAACATGACTTTTGGCAGCCACATTGCAATGAGGTACATTGATACTGTACCACTGTAGTAGAAAGCAATCGTAGCATTTTAAAGGCTAAGTATACATCATAATTAAACACTTTCTTTTGGAAATGTTTAATCTTTAAGTTTTGTGACTGACCTTCCTGCAAATTTCTTAAAATATCACAGCCAATAATTGTTGCACAGTTAAAGGATACTAGCAAATAGAAATTCAACCTCGTTTCGCCCCTTTTTTGGGCAGAAAATTAAGGTTGGAGGGACGAAGTTCAGATTGTGGTCTCCTATGCCCAATCTCCCCTGGAAGTGCAACCACTGTCAAATTGGAAGCCATTGACGTCTTAGTGCGCAGTGTGTCCACATGAAATAGGCGTTAGGTGCCTTTATTATGCAAATCGGGGTCCTAACGCATGTTTTAGGACCCTGATGTGAAAATGGTGAGCAAATGGGGCGGAGCGCGTGCCGCACATGATCTGTCAGTTGTTACTGGTCGGAGCTGACCGAAATTCCCAAGACCCCGACCAGTGAGCTGCATGAGGACACCTAATTGGTGTCCGCAGCTTGCCGGTTTGATGTAGATGAGGCCCGAGGCGCAATTTCGAACAGGTGCCAGGCTGACATCTTCGAGTGTGCATTTGCATTGTGCCGCCCATTTTGCGCCAGATACCGGCCTGAGTTGAATTCCTCCCCGATATTGTATAAAAGTACTGAGGGCTATAGGGCTTCCTATAACATAATCTAAGGGAAAACTAATTAAAAAATGTCTTCACCAAGTAGTTAAATTTCATGTCAAGTGACGATATCTATCAATCCTTTACACTGGCTGTGACACATTTGCTCAGATTTTTCAAGTGTAAGTTTAATTGGAAGTTGGATAGTGTGGGAGCAGCAGCCTGACCTTCAGTGCACTGACATATCCTCTTGCCCCTGCTCCCCCCCCCCCCAGTAATTCCAGGGTCAGCCTCATTAACATAACAGAGATGAGCTTATAGTATTGCAAACACCTGTGGTTGGTAGATAGCTTGCAGGGCAGGAATTCAGCTGTTGTTTTGGGATTTAAAGGCCTGCAACAACTTAAAGAGGCAGCCCTCATGGTTTGTGGTTCTTCAAGTTTCTTTGGTGGTTATCTTCCCTTGACATGAACTTGACAGGAAGTGAGGCACAAAAGGGGAGCTCTGTTTGAGATGGAGCACAGTAGGACCCTGGTGCAAGCTGCATAATGAGAATGACTGGAGGTGGTTACCAGTGTCAATGCCATAATCATATTACTGCATATTACTGGAGACAATACTTGTAGAAGTTTAATGAGTTTACCAGGTTAGCCAAGGTAGACAACCCATTGCTACCTTACATTAATTCAGTGTGTGAAGCATCCTTGACTCTTATAATTTCCTTCCTCTCACACAGACTTCAATAACTTTCAGTAATGACCATGAATGTCCACTATGCTGTAAGATACACTTAGCATAACTTGCATAATGCTTGTACATGTCATTATTCCTACTGTGGGATACATGCTGATACTGGTATATCATTCTGTATCATTGTGACAATTGAAACCTCTCAGCTCTTTTATTCTGCTTACAAAAGAAAACTGCCCATAACAAAAGAGAACGAACATGAACAGGAAAATGACTCCAAACATTTTTATGAGGAGGATGCCTTGCAAATATGGGGGAGAGGGTCTACAAAGGGGGCTGGAAATAGTGAAAGTGGAGGAGTGGCCAATGCTGAGAATTCATGGTAACCTTCTTCTGCTTTTTCTTTCCATTCTATTCTCTAACTCTATTATTGCTGACAAAATACACACTGAGATACTTTGCTGTGTGTCTTTATACTGCAAGCTTTATGAGAAGGATCCTCACAAGGACACCATTGTAATCCATGTTCCTCTTCTGCTTCTCTGAGTGTTCCACATGAAGTCAAGCTAAGGAACACTAAATACTGCCATCCACACACCATCGCTCACTCTATCCTTCATAGCCAGAGGAGGAGGAAACTACTATCCAGAGGGCCAGCTTTGTTCTGCCAGGGATCAGGACCTTATGGGGGCTGTATCTAAAGCAGGCTGCTTTCTGAGGATCCATTGTTGGTGCCGTCTTTGAGGACTGTGCCAAACAGCATGCTTCGTATAGTGGCTTGGGTGCAGGAGTCCAATAGTCGTATGTGCACAGCATTCCACAACTGTTTTTGCAGTCCAACATGGAGTGTGTGACAACTCCAGGGCATTTACAGTGGAGCTCCATGTGCCAGGGGCTCTAACATCAGACAGTGCTTCTCCTACTGATCTTGAGACTATTGCCATAGAGGCCAGGGGTTCCAGTGTGGAATGGGCTCTTCCTCCGATAGGCTTGGAAGAACCATGAGGTAGAAATCTACTGATCTCTTTGCTATTAGGTCTGTAGTCATGCCAAACAGTGGGCATGGTGGGGTTTTGCCCAGTAACATGGACAACGCAATGGGCACAAATGATGGCATTGTCTCTCAGGATACCGATATAGCTGGTCCCTGTCACCAGCTCCCGCCAACGCTTACACATGTGCCTGTAAGCATGCCGGGTCAGGCTGTGCATGCAAGTGGTGGAGCATGCAGCTGTTTTATCTCAGGGCGCAGCACCTGAGGGGTTATGAGTCACTTTGATCCTAAGAGGCTCTTATAGATGATTAGAGCCAGCTATCTTACATGTCAGATAATATAAAAGTTGGCTGCACTACAGTTGGACTGTGTGAAGAAAGTGTTCTTTGTTGCATTCAGAATCATGGTTCAACAGCTGGCAAGAATGGCTTATCTAGGATTTGATCAGGAGAGTTAAGGCTCCATAGTTGAAGGCAGATTAGTGGAAGTCATAGGAAAAGGTAGACAGGCCTATTCGTATAATGGGCAGCTTTTCACAATAGGAGAAGATCTTCTTCATGAGATCTTGCTGAATGCTAACTGTGAGATTACGTTCTGCAGCTTCTTCAGCCTCGTCCTGCTCTTCTTGGTGGGCACTCTGGAAATACCAAAGACCATTTATCAAGAGAAGTCTGAAGGAAGCCATCACTCGGAAAAACCTACAGTGAGAGATTATTACCAGGTGAGCTATGCAAAATGGTAGGGCACCCTTACTATATTTATTTTCCGACAGGAGCAAGTGTTAGGCAGAAAGAGGGTCATTGGGGTTACATATTTATGCGATACTTAAGGCTACAGGGAACTTTAATAAAAGACCGAATTTGGTCTTGGGGTTGATGGAGTTAACCAATTCAACTAGGATTGCATAAAACCCAAATCAAAACCTACAGTGTTAGCCAATGGCTCAGTTGGTAGCACCCTCGCCTCTGAGTCAGAAGGTTGTGGGTTCAAGTCCCACTCCAGGGACTTGAGCACATAAAGCTAGGCTGACACTCCAGTGCAGTGCTGAGGGAGTACTGCACTGTCGGAGGTGCCGTCTTTAGAATGAGATGTTAAACCGAGGCCCCGTCTGCCCTCTCAGGTGGACGTAGAGGAGCTGGTGGCCAGGAGTGTGAAATCGAGCAACGATCCTTCTTCTTCACTCTCCTCTCCCTCTTCTTGGTCAACCACTGGCTGGCAGGCTGCATTTCTTGGAAATGAGGAAGTGTGTGCAGCTAGTGATGCAGTTGGTAGGTGATGGCTTTTGAAGATGCATTCACTGACCTTGACCAGTGGTCTGAGGTCATGGAGCTTCTTTGGGCACTGGAGCCAGGTGGTGGGGGCGACACTGCTGGCAGTGGCGATCTCTGTGATGTGGCCCCTTATCGTTCTTTCTGGAGGGCCTCCTGGCCCCTGTGGGTAGAGGACCTCTCTTGCAGTGTTAACCCCCTGCACAAAGCTGGAGTGCTGCATGCGAAACCCTGGGTACCACTTCCCGGCTTGCTGAGCCATTTGTGTTAGTGCTGAAGCACTTTTCCCATTTTTTGAGGTTTGGAAGGGAATTCAGCCTTAAGAGCTGAAGACTCCCATTTGGGAATGTTTTTTCAAATGTTAATTTTTTTTTAAAAGGCAGTAGTGCTGTAAGGGCTGAAAACTGCATTTTTGCACTTCATTTTTATTTTTAGCAGTTCAGAAGGCATTGCCCTTTTAAGCAAACAACAATACATCGCCTTTTTAATATCCCACAATGCCTAGCAAAATTACAGCCTCGCTTCCAGAGGCTGTTGGAAGATGCAGTGCCGCTTCTGGACGCCACACTCGGGACTGATGCCGGGACTAACGCCACCAGGAGGGCGTTACACAGTCAGTTTAGCACTCGGCTAATAATCCTTAGTCCCCAGTGCGAATTTTTCTCTCCTACCATTTTCGGCGGCTGTTAACCTGAGGCTGCAGTGACACCGGCAACTTTTGTGTCGCAGTCGAATTTCTTGGCCGCAGTGTTTAATTTCAGGTGAACTAAAATCACATACAACTTTAAAAACTGATGGAAACATCCTTTTCTCGTGTTATTCCACTATCCGGAGATGGGGGTGTTAATTTAAACATGCACAGAAAACAATGACAGCAATTTCCATCCAGCTCGGGTTCTTTTTTGAAGTTCAGTGTTTGCACCTGCACCTATCGGCTGATTTGACACTTGCCAAAAACAAGAGGAGCTTCATAGAATTTTGTCAGTGACCCACTTGGACCTGATCCTGTTCCACAAGGGCAAGTGTGGCTGTGTCATCACCCAGCCTCCTGTACCCTGATTAGGTGAAATAATAGATGATAGCCAGCTGCTAGCCACTGAAGACTTGTCATGGATCATATATTAGATACAATACAAGACAGACGTTACAGTGGCTCAACTTCTTCTCAAAGATTAATCTTTGTTAATCTGTTGATGATTTTTGCTGTATGCAGGTAATAAATAAGGGGGCTGGTGGAGCAACTCTGACATGTGCTCTGTTTATAATAAAGTACCCTGTACTTCAGGATTCAGGTCATTATCCCACCCGCAATGCCTCCCTAGTACAGGCCTACCCACTGGCAGGACCTAGCACTTGGAAATAGGGTGGAAATAAAGTAATCATTGCAGGACTATGCTTTCCTGTGCCTACAACCTTCCGGGAAGCCTTGAGAACTGTAAAGAAACACAAAGGGAGCAGAGACCCACCATCACAGGACTCCATCCCCATTTTTTCTCCCTTGTGTCTGGGCTTTAAGCGTTCCCCAGGTGCATTAGACAGGATAGTAGGCCCTAAGAACTTATACATTTTGAAATTAAACTTCAAACATTTGACTACAAACTCATATTATAATATTACATAGGATATACGGCACAGAAACAGGCCATTCAGCCCAACCAGTCCGTGCCGGTGTTTATGTTCCACTCGAGCCTCCTATCGTCTTTCCTCATCTAAATCTATCAGCATAACCCTCTATTCCCTTCTCCCTCATATGCTTATCTAGCCTCCCCTTAAATTCATTAATGCTATTTGCCCCAACTGCTCCCTGTGGTAGCGAGTTCCACATTCTCACCACTCTCTGGGTAAAGAGGTTTCTTCTGAATTCCCTATTGGATTTCTTGGTGACTATCTTATATTGATGGCCTCTAGTTTTGCTCTTCCCCACAAGTGGAAACATTCTCTCTGTATCTACTCTATCAAAACCTTCCATAATTTTAAAGACCTCTATTAGGTCACCCCTCAGCCTTCTTTTTTCAAGAGAAAAGAGACCCAGCCTGTTCATCCTTTCCTGATAGGTATACCCTCGCATTTCTGGTATCATCCTTGTAAATCTTCTCTGCACCCTCTCCAGTGCTCTATATCCTTTTTTATAATATGGTGACCAGAACTGTACGCAGTACTCCAAGTGTGGTCTAACCAAGGTTCGATACAAGTTCAGCATAACTTCCCTACTTTTCAATTCTATCCCTCCAGAAATAAACCCGAGTGGCTGGTTTGCTTTTTTTTATTGCCTTGTTAACCTGTGTCAATACAGGTTGAGTGTCCCAAATCCGGAGTTTCGGAATCCGGAATGTTCCGGAAATCGGACTCCGGGACGATTGGTGGCAGGGGTCCGGAATCCGTAAAATGTTCCGGAATCTGGACACCCTGAGGGAGGCTTACCAAAAACCGGAAATAGCGCAACCTGGGCCCAGGAATTTCCGGACTCGGCACGTGTTTCTGATGTTCGAAGTCTGGAAATATCGCAACCTGGGCTTGGGCGTTTCCGGACTTCGGACATCAGAAACACGTTCCGAAGTCCGGAAAAACCCGAAAACCGGCTCGGCCTCGGTCCCGAGGTTGCCGGATTCGGGACGTTCTACCTGTACTATATTACTAAATAAAGACCCGAAAGAAATTTTGGACTTTATATAATTGTTGACTTAACTGCCATTTTAACGCATCAAACTTTGCTCCATATTACTTTGCTAATATTATTTCTTGAGCAAATGGGGAGAAAAATATAATCTTGTTGCAGAGTGGCCTTGTTATAAGGACATCTTGTTTTATAAAAAAATTGTCTTATAACTGGGATGTTCTTCGCAGGCTTAGAAAGAAGGTTATGACATTGCTGTTTTATATAAGGGAATTCACATAGGAATTGGAAGGTAATTCCTGCAAGTTCTGATTTCTATACCACCAGAGTACTCGTAAAATGGCTACTGAAATTCGAAAGAAAGAAAGTAAAAAAGAGCAGCTGCTGCAGAAAGCCTCAGCAGATCAGGCAGTAACTGTGGAGAGAACAGAAAACAATAGGGGTTTTGACAAAGAGTCCGCACCCAAAACACTGGGCCGTATTCTGCGACCCCTACGGGTGTGTACGAGGTGTGCACACGCCCGTGAGGGCCGCGCAAGTTCCGGGTTTAGGCATGCGAAGCGCATGCGCGAAAACCCGGAACTTGCGATCTGTCAAGAATTCTCTTGACAGATGATCCACATCCCCAGGAAAAGGGCCTCCGCGGGCGAAGAGTTGCGCTGTTTGCCCGTGAAATTCGCCCGCGGGAAGCCTCCGACCGCAAATCTGTTCTCTCCACAGCCCGACCTGCTGAATATCTCCAAAAAACTGAAAGTACAGTAGTTAGCATTTCTATTTGTTGCTATTAAAATAAATGGTGAGATTAACATGTTGGTTTCTAGAGGCAGAAACCATTCTCCATGGGGTTTTAAAATCACCAGGCTTCTGCTTCCGTTCGTGATCATTCGTATATTATTTGACTATATCAGACTGAAAATCATTTCAACTCTGATTTTCCATTAACAGAGTCCTTGTAGCTATCATAACAGCAACACAGGATCAGTTAATTGGCAGGAACCAAAATTTCTCACTCTAAAATAATAGAAGATAATTGGAAATGCAAAAATAACACTGAAAGCTTTTTTAAGATTATTATGAATTGATCTTCAGTTTGCAAACAGCATGACATATTGATATTTGAAGTACTAAAAAGCAAACATTGACTTCACAGTAGTTTACATTAAGCTAGGAGTAGAATTGAATGGCTGACCCTTGGCATCCTTTTATACTTAGGCAGGGCCCTATTGAAAAGTTTCTTCCCTATTTCCTTACATCAAGTGAAGTAAGCACTAAAACAATCATTAGACATGTTGCTGTGACTGTATAACATCACACGCTCTCAAAACATGAATATCATTCATTCAATGATTTTATTTTGAAGTGATCATGTTCTCTCTTTCACCATCTCCTCTAAAGGCTATGGTTATACTAGTATTCCCAGATCATGATCAGACTATGGTTTTTGCCCCTGGATCTTTTGTGCTGTGAAACACAACAAACCCACAAGCGACACTTTTCCAGTGAGCTCCATGCACTGAAATTTGGAGCTAGTGACATCCCAAGGAGGATACATTTATCCTTCAAACATACGATTAACAGCCGGGTTTTAAAAATCCCAACCACTTATTCTTAAGCTAGTAATAATACTCCAGGACATATCTTTCACTCTCATTTCATAATAAATCAGTGGTTACATGTTTAAACAGAAACATAAAAAACATTTTTGTAAGCTTAGAATGAGTGATGAGGAAAGAACTTGGGCTCTTCAGACCAGAAAGACGACGACAAATGAAAGGGAATAACATAAAGCTATGTAAGACATTAAATTATTTGAAAAGGTAACTCCACAACTTCAAGTTAAACTGTGACAGTCGGATAAGGAGAAAAAAGATAAATTTAGAAATGTTGTCAGGAAATTCTCGAGGTAAGGTTAATGCTGGCCAGGCCATATTTATTGTCTAACGCTAGTTGCCCTGAGAAGGTGGTGGTAGGCCTTCTCCTGGAACTGCTGCAATCCTTATGATGATGGTGCCCCTACAATAGTATTAGGTAGGAAATTCCAGGATATTAACCCAGCAAAGGCAAATGAACGGCAATAAATGTTCAACTCGGGATAGTGCAATCTCCGCCTTGCTCTTGTAGCAACAATCTTGATATCACTGGTCCAGTTAAGGTTCTGGTCAATGGCGACTCCCAAGATTTTGAAAGGTGGGAGACTCGATAATGGTGGTATCCTTGAAGGTCAGGGAAAGATAGCTGGGTTTTCTCTTGTTCGAGGTAGTGAAAGCTTTGGTGTAAGAATGTTACCTGCCACTTGTCATTCCAAGCCTGGATGTTATCCAGGTCCTGCTGTAGGCTGACATGGGCTGCTTCATTATCAGAGGAGTTGTGAATGGAGCTGAACACTGTGGAAATTTTACAGCCCCTCTCCTGACTTTATGATGGAAGGAAGGATAGTCATTGATGAAGCAGCTAAAGATGATTGGCTCAAGGACACTCCCCTGAGGAACTCCGGCAACAATGTCCTGGTGCTTCAGTGATTGCCCTCTGAAAACCATGACCTGTGTGTCAGGTATGACTCCACCTTTTCCCTTTCATTTGCTTTTATCTCAGTTTTGCTAGGGTTTGATGGTGCCTTACTCATGCCTTAATGTCAAGGGCAGCTACTTTCATCTCTCCTCTGGCATATAGCTCTGGCAACCATGTCTGGATCAAACTGGTGATGAAGTCTGGAGTGATTCTGGTGGAACCTGAAATGAACATCAGTGAGCAGGTTATTTGAGATTAGGCATCACTTGATAGCACCATTGCTGGTTTCTTCCATCAATTTACTGATGATTGAAGAAGGCTGATAGGATGGTAATTGGCCAGGTTAGAACTTCGACATTGTTGGGTAGAGGCCAGTGTCATAGTTATACTGGAACAGTTTGGTTAGCTCTGATGCGCAACAGCACAGCAAGAATGTTGTCAGGGCCCATAGCCAGCATTGTGTCCAGTGCACTTAGAATGATCAACATTTGAAATGGATTTCCACTTGGGTAGTAAATACAAAAACCATAGGGTCAATTATGAGACACTTAGATTCTGTGATGGGGAGAACGTTAGATTTTTTGTTCTGCATGGATGAATTGAATGGCCTTCCTCATCCATATTTACATAGAATTTACAGCACAGAAACAGGCCATTCGGCCCAACTGGTCTATGCCAGGGTTTATGCTCCACACGAGCCTCCTTCCACCCTACTTCATCTAACTCTATCAGCATAACTTTTTCTTCCTTTCTTCCTTGTACTTATCTAGCTTCCCCATAAATGCATATTTTAAAACAAAAAGAAACAGTCATTTATCTTGTGATCTTATGAAGTCAGACAGTTTCCTGATCTTCTAATCTGAGGAAAATTTTACAAGCATGAAGGTTCAGCTCGATGCTGGTGGCACGAGGTGGCTGGGGATTCAAAGGTTGCATTAGGCCCCTAGAATCTACCTAGAACCTTTAGAACATAAGAACATAAGAAATAGGAGTAGGCCATTCGGCCCCTCGAGCCTGCTCCGCCATTCAATAAGGTCACGGCTGATCTTCTCCTTCAACTCCACCTTCCTGCACTATCCCCATATCCCTTGATTCCCTTAATATCCAAAAATCTATCGATCTCTGTCTTGAATATACTCAATGACTGAGCCTCCACAGCCCTCTGGGGTAGAGAATTCCAAAGATTCACCACCCTCTGAGTGAAGAAGTTTCTCCCAATTTCAGTCCTAAATGGCCGACCCTTTATTCTGAGACTGTGACCCCTGGTTCTAGCCCCCCCAGCCAGGGGAAACAGTCTCCCTGCATCTACCCTGTCAAGCCCTGTAAGAATTTTGTATGTTTTAATGAGATCACCTCTCATTCTTCTAAACTCCAAAGAATATAGGCTTAGTCTACTCAATCTCTCCTAATAGGACAATCTCCCCATCCCAGGAATCAGTCTGGTGAACCTTCGTTGCACTCCCTCTATGGCAAGTATATCTTCCTTAGGTAAGGAGACTCAAACTGTACACAATACTCCAGGTGTGGTCTCACCAGGGCCCTATATAATTGCAGTAAGACATCTTGGGGGGAAAATTGCGTTGCGTCCCCTATGGGGTGCTAACTTCATCGGGGTGCTACTTTTAGACCCCCAAAAAATTAGCGCCCCCCACGGCCAAAATGCACCGGTAGCGCACCAAGAGGGAGGCGGGGTGCTACTGGAAGCGCCCCGCCTCCCTCTTGGGGCGCTGCGAGTGAATATCGCGGCGCTACGTACTGCAGGCCTTCCTCCCCTTCTTAAAGGGGAGGGGCCTGTGCAATGTGACCCAGGGCCCAGCTGGGCCACCAGGGATCGGAGTGCCGGCAAACGAGCCCGGCACTCAAGAGAAATGCCGGGCTCACGGAGCGCAGCCGGCACTCCGTGGGGGGTGGTTGCTCAGGAGGCCGGGGACGGCAACGGGGGTAGGTGCTGGCAGGCGGCCAGCAACAAAAATGGATGCCCGGCACCTCCCCTTTAATTTGCGCCGCCCTGGCCGCGGGTAGGCCCCCCTGACCCTGTCGGACATAGCGGCCGGCGGTAAGTCAGAGAGCGCTACCGAAGATCGCGGCCGGGGCACGAGCAGGGCGCTGCGCACGGCGATGATACCATCGCCGGCGGCGCAGCGCCATGGGGTGCTAATGGTTACCACCGCCGCTAACCTCCCGCTGAATTTCACAGGAGGCGTTGGCGGCACCGCGCCCGGGCGCTAGTTGCTTTGCACCCCATTAACGCCCTAAGAGGGCGCTAACGGGAGGTGCAAAGCAACCGAAATTTTAGGCCCTTTACTCTTATACTCAAATCCTCTTGTAATAAAGGCCAACATACCATTTGCTTTCCTAATTGCTTACTGTACCTGCATATCAACTTTCAGTGATTCGTGTACAAGGACACCCAGGTCCCTCTGAACACCAACATTTCCCAATCTCTCACCATTTACAAAATACTCTGATTTTCTATTTTTCCTACCAAAGTGGATAACTTCACATTTCTCCACATTATATTCCATTTGCCATGTTCTTGCCCACTCACTTAGCATGTCTATATCCCCTTGAAGCCTCTTTGCATCCTCCTCACAACTTACATTCCCACCTAGCTTTGTATCATCAGCAAACTTAGATATATTACATTTGGTCCCCTCATCTAAACCATTGATGTAGATTGTGAATAGCTGAGGCCCAAACACTGATCCTTGCAGTACCCTACTAGTGACAGCCTGCCAACCCAAAAATGATCCGTTTATTCCTACTCTCTGTTTTCTGTCCGTTAACCAATCCTCAATCCATGCTGGTATATTACCCCCAATCCCATGAGTCTTAATTTTGTTTAATAATCTCTTGTGTGACACCTTATCGAATGTCTTCTGAAAATCCAAATACACCACATCCACTGGTTTCCCCCTTATCTCTTCTGCTAGTTACAACCTCAAAAAACTCTAACAGATTCGTCAAACATGATTTCTCTTTCATAAATCCGTGTTGACTCTGCCCAATCCTATTATTATTTTCTAAGTGCCCTGTTACCACGTCCTTAATAATAGATTCTAGCATTTCCCTACTGTTGGTGTCAGGCTAACTGGTCTGTAGTTCCCCGTTTCCACTCTCCCTCCTTTCTTAAATAGTGAGGTTACATTTGCTACCACAGGAACCGTTCTAGTATCTATGGAATTTTGGAAGATGACAATCAATGCATCGCCTATCTCTATAGCCACCTCTTTCAAAACCCTAGGATGCAGGCCATCAGGTCCAGGGGATTTATTGGCTTTCAGTCCTATTAATTTCTCCAGTACTATTTTGTTACTCATACTAATTTCTTTCAGTTCCTCATTCTTGCTAGACCCTTGGTTCTCCACTATTTCCAGGTGATTTTTTGCATCTTTTTCCGTGAAGACAGACACAAAGGGCTGGATTTTGCCAGCACTCAGAGGGCGGGTTTGGAGGCGGGTCAAAGGTTAAAATCATTTTGATTGACAGCGGATTGTGATCCCGCCATCAACCCGCCTCCAAACAATTTTCCCAAGTGTTGGGTCCCCGATTTGCGAATGGTCCTGACACCTAGCGGTGGGAAAAGGATTAAAGGCATTTACCTGCCTATTAACAGGTAGTTGCTAGTAGTTGACAGGCTATTTTTGAATTTTGCTGCTTCTGGCTCATGCTTCCCGACATCCGGACACCACGTCAGGTAAGTGTGGCGTGTTGTGAGTCTGGTGTAATGTTTCTGGATTGATGACAGCTGCAGAAGTGGTGTGAAGGATCCAATGTTGCTCTGGTGAGTCTCAGAGGTAAGAATTGTTGGGGTGCATTTTTAATACATTTACACTTTTCTTTAGGTTACAGGTGTTTAAATCCATGTCCAGAGCCACCTCATTGGGAGAACCTCTCTCACCAGTGAAAGATTGCTTCTGTCACCTCACTTGCAGCTGCCATCTATTCCAGCCTATGGAGGGAGTCATTGGAGAGCCTGGATGCAAGAGGTCACCTTTGTACAGTGATTGTCAGTGTTTGCAGCACCTCAATGCTGTCAAACACTGAGAAATCAACAGTCAAAAAAAATGTGCGTGGTCCCTTTGAGGAAACCGACAGATGACGCGTCATCAAATGATGTCATCTGACCCGCTTCCTCTTAATTGGCCGGCAAGCCCGCAGGGCAGGCTTAACAAGGTCAATCAGCGTAAA
Source organism: Squalus acanthias (assembly GCA_030390025.1). Taxonomy (NCBI): domain Eukaryota; kingdom Metazoa; phylum Chordata; class Chondrichthyes; order Squaliformes; family Squalidae; genus Squalus; species Squalus acanthias. The sequence goes on from CM059429.1 coordinate 59,117,549, forward strand.
ATCACGTCTGTGGGCCGGATGCAGTTGGGGGCGGGACTGGAAGCCGGAAACCACCTGACCCACACCCAACCCGCCTCCATTGATAAAATCGCGGCCAAAGTATTTGTTTAATTTCGCTGCCATTTCCTTATTCCCCATTATAATTTCTCCTGTCTCAGCCTGTAAGGGATCCACATTTACTTTTGCTAATCTTTTCCTTTTTACATACCTATAGAAGCTTTTACAGTCTGTTTGTATGTCTCTCGCTAGTTTACTCTCATATTATATTTTCCCTTTCTTTATCAATTTTTTGGTCCTCCTTTGCTGAATTCTAAAATCCTCACAATCCTCAGACTTACTGCTCTTTTTGGCAACATTATAAGCCTCTTCCTTTGATCTAATACTATCTTTAACTTCTCTTGTTAGCCACGGTTGGACCACTTTTCCTGTGGGGTTTTTGTGCCTTAGAGGAATGTATATTTATTGTAAATTATGTATTAATTCTTTAAATGCTAGCCATTGCTTGTCTACTGTCATACCTTTTAATGTAGTTTCCCAATCTACCTTAGCCAACTCACTCCTCATACCTACATAGTTTGCTTTGTTTAGATTTAAGACCCTAGTTTCGGATTTAACTAAATCACTTTCAAATTATATCAAATTCTATCGTATTATGGTCAGTCTTCCCTAAAGGCCCCTTTACTACAAGGTTATTAATTAACCCTTTCTCATTGCATAATACTAGATCTAAAATAGTCTGTTCCCTAGTTGGTTCCTCAACAAACTGATCTAGAAAACTATCTTGTATACATTCCATGAATTCGTCCTCCACACTATTACTGTAAATTTGGTTTGCCCAGTCTATATATAGATTAAAGTCCCCCATGATTACTGTATTACCCTTGTTACATGCGCCTCTAATTTCCTGATTTATACTCTGCCCTACATTACAACTACTGTTTGGGGGCCTTATAAACAACTCCCACCAATGTTTTCTGCCCCTTGCTGTTTCTTAGCTTCACTCAAACTGATACTACTTCTTGATTTTCAGAGCTAAGATCCTTTTTCTCTACTGTCTTTATCCCATCCTTTATTATCAGGGCTACCCCCCCCCCCCCCTCCTTTTCCATTTTGCCTATCTCTTCTAAAAGTTAAGTATCCTGGAATATTTAGTTCCCAACCTTGGTCACTTTGCAACCATGTCTCTGTAATGGCTATTAGATCAAACCTGTTAATTTCTATCTCCGCTATTAATTCATCTATTTTGTTGCGAATGCTTCACACATTCAAATATAGTGCCTTTAGCTTTGGCTTTTTTCTATTTTTCCCTGATGTCACCTTAGTCACTGATGCCCTATTACCTTTGTTACTCTCTCTGTCCCTTCCTGACCCACACTGCTTATTTTTACCCAAAACTCTGCTCTGCTCTAGAGCCTTGATATTTCTCTTGCTGATTTAAAATGTACTCTTTTCTGAATCCTTCCACCCCCCTTTCATTAGTTTAAAGCCCTATCTACTGCCCTAGTTATTCAATTCACCAGGACACTGGTTCCAGCCCGGTTTAAGTGGAGCCCGTCCCAACGGAACAGCTCCCTCTTTCCCCAGTACTGGTGACAGTGCCCCATGAAGCAAAACCCCTGCCTCCCACACCACGCTTTGAGCCACGCATTTAACCTTCTAATCTGCTTATCCCTATGCCAATTGGCGCGTGGCTCAGGTAATAATCCAGAGATTATTACCTTTGAGGTTCTGCTTTTTAATTTGGACCCCAACTCCTCAAACTCTCTCAGCAGAACCTCATTCCTAGTTCTACCTATGTCGTTGGTTCCTACATGGACCATGAAAACTGGATCCTCCCCTTCCGACTCCAAGTTCTTCTCCAGCCGTGAGGAGATGTCTTTAACCTCACACTGGGCAGGCAACACAACCTTCAGAACTCCTGGTCGTGGCTGCAGAGAACTGTATCTATCCCTCTGACTATACTGTCCCCTACCACAACTACATTCCCTTTCACTCCCCCCACTTGAATGGCCTCCTGCACCATGGTGCCATGGTCAGCTTGCTCATCCATCCTGCAGGCTTTTCCCTCATCCACACAGGTAGAAAGAACCTCATACCTGTTGGATAAGGACAAATGCCGAGGCTCCTCCAGCACTTCACCTAGGGTCCCCTTACCTGCCTGAGTTGCAGTCACACCCTCCTATCCTTGACGACTAACCAGACCTGTACCACTACCTAACCTAAGGGGTGTGACTGCTTCCTGAATCAAAATGTCCAGGCAACTCTCCCCCTCCCTGATGCCCCGCAATGTCTGCACCTCAGACTCCAGCTCAACAACTCTGAGCTGAAGTTTCTCAAGATGCAGGCACTTACTGCAAACATGGTTGTCCGGGATCACAATGCTCTCTACAAACTCTCACATGCTGCAGTTGAGGCACACCACCTGCACTGCCATCCCTATATGACCTTGTTCTATTTAATTAAATTTGTATTTAAGTAACTTAGTTTACAGTTTAGTTTCTTGACTACTTAATTGATCTAGATTAAGTTATGGGTAATGAAATTAAATATCTACCTGTAACACAAAGCACTACAAGTAGTGTAGGCAAAAAGTAACAACTCCTCCCCCTCTTCTCCGAATTCCCACTCTTTCCAAATTCCCAAATGAAACACTCTGTTTAAGTGCGCTCCATTTAATTCCGCTCTGTTTAGGTTGTTATAAACCCTTGATTTATTCTATTTGTTACAAAGGTATGCCAATACGTTAAATAATGAGATGTGCTCATCAAAAATGTAGCTGATTGTTCACAAGTGAGGGTCAGTTGGAAGCTCTGCATTTTTTCAAAGCACCTTCATTAATGGCCGTGTGGATGCCACGAAAATCACACAAAGTCCCCAGGCCGAATACTGCAGCCCAAGGTATGACACTTTACTTCCCGTGAAAATTGTTGCCAATATGGGAATTACCATCCATTACCCTGTTCTGCTCTCCCTGTCTACTTGTGCTGATGGGGACGGGCTCTTGAATATAGGTTTTTTTTTAATTGATGAAACATCTAAGTTAAACCGAACTTAAAAGTTGATGGATTTTGTTTTAAAAAGTATACTTGACATTGAGAAATAGGTCAATGGAAAAAAAATCATAATCATCCAGATTTATTGCTAAATCTGATTGCAGTTATATAATTCGCACTGAAGCGTACATTGTGTACATTAGTCACTATGGATACATTCAGCTCTCGATCTAATTACATTTTTGATAAGCCTCAGGAATAGCTCAACTGTGTTTTTTTTAAGCAGAACTGTGACATCAATCTACAATTTATTTTGACAATGATCAATGCAATGCAAAAGAGAACTTGTTGCACACAAAGCAAGAGTTTGCATAACCTTTGATAAAAGTTGATTTTTCATAAATTACACTTTCATCCTCTGTACTCTTTCTGGGTCATTAATCAGTTTCTAAACCTGCAGTTTGACAGCCCCTACAGCACAGGAGTCAGTTCTATTTGTTCCAATTCCCTCAAGCAATTGAAATTAATTTTTCCGCCTCCTTGCAAGCTTTAGTAATTTTAACAATGAAACTATGTAAACCAACTTTCAGCAACATTAACATCTTTATGTCCGTGTAAATTTCTTTATTCCTCACATAACCTCATCACAAAATACAATGAAGAACTATTTATATCTTCAAGTGAGCATTCTGTGCTATTCATGCTAGATAGCAATCTACTCACTCCAACAATCTTGCCTAGTTGATGGCAATGGTGATAATGAGAGATACATTACTGAAGGTATGTGTGCTCCCATGTTAGTTCAGCTGCTGCCCCTGGATCGACAAGTTCCAAGGCCAGAAGGGATAGTACACACCCACTAACAGTCCTCTATGAAGTCTCGAAATAAGGGAGTTACACACTGGAAAATAGTAATATTCCGCTGCGAGCAAGTTTGCAATTTCTTAATGGTTTTCGTATTGGTAATGGGAGCTCCTGTTAATATCAAGTTCTAGGCAGAGCACAGACTATACATAGGATAAATCAGTTTACACAACTACACTATACCTTAATTGTAATTCAGAAGGACACAAGATAATACACTAACATGAGGTTTCTATTTTCCACATAAGCCAGCATTTCCTGATCATACTTGGACTTTTCCCTAAATTATTCCTGTATTTTATTTGATAGTTTTCAGTGCCCATATACATTATATTTTCTAAATTGTGAGGAAATACAGTAGTTACAGCTGGTTGATTTGTGTACTCCTCAAAAGTTCTTAAATGTCACTTCTACAATGGGTATTGTGTTGAAGATTAATAGTTTGATTGCATCCGATTACACTCCCCATTAGAATATATATTTCCTGGCTGTTACGTTTCACATGTTCTGTTTTCCCATATCTCAGCATCCCCGCTAAAAAAATAATTCAATAAGCTGCAGAAATCAATTGAGTGTTATTTCACATATACACTCCTTAGCTGGTAGGATTCCTGCCTTGGAGTCAGAAGTTTGTGGGTTTAAGTCTCACTCTAGGACTTAAACCAAGGCCCTATCCACCTATTCCTGTGATTAGTGGTGTCAAGGCATTATTTGCTGAGTTCCCCTGGTGTCACAGACAATGTTCCTTCCTCAACCAACACCAGTCCAATGGCTGTTTACGGGATCTTACCATGTGCAAATTGGCTGCTGCATTTACTAACATAACAGACACTCCACTTCATAAGTAATTTGTTGTATATGATGTATTTTGGGATGCTTTGGACAAGTGATCAGGCGCTATATAAATGCAAATCTTTCTGTTACTGGTTGTCCTTACATTTCAGTTTGAACCAGTGCCTTGTCCCTGGAGAACTCTTTGTAAAAGAGGGGGCCCTTGAGTTTTGAAGTGGACTTTTGCTCCACCCAATCTTACTAACCATCGTTCTGTTAAAAATTGACCCTGTTGTGTCTTGACATTGGAGTGCTTATTATTAAAATTGGATAGCACAAGCGCAAAATTCACCAACAAATTAAAACAGACGTATGAGAAGTTGAAATGGCAGTTCTAATGTTATGAAGTGTATTTATCAAACCAGGTTCTGGCATGTACCTTAAGGGCATTTGATTATAAGTCAAAACAATGGGGCAGATATTTTATGTTCCCATGCCTGGCACCTCTGGCTCACCTGGGTATACTGAATACAAGAAAATTGAGTGGGGAGCAATGCATGCCCATAAGGGAGCCAGTGTAAATTTCCCTGGGGTGAAATTGACCACATTTCTCTAGTTTGCTCCTTTCCCTCAGCTCACAAATCTCGATTATCAAGTAAGTCATTTTCATTCAGAACTAATGTTGACATGTTAATTTGAAAGACTGATGCTCTCTTAAAAAACTGCAAGGCAAATGTTCCAATCCCAGTGCTCACAGTGAGCATTAGACTCATTGATGTTTAAAAAGGCTGGCTTGGTATGATTTTACAAGGACAGCTCAATTAAATAGGATGTGCAAACTCTCTACCCTGGCTGGGGGCAGAGAGCTTTCAGATCGCCAAGGCAGGACTTCCTGTGCAGCGGCAGCAGCTCTTAAGGGCAATTTGAAGGCAAGCTGCTTGTGGTTTGAATGGACACAATTTTTATCTGTGATCTATTTGCCTGCTTTCTAAATGTGGATCAATGAATAGCAAGAAGAAGAAATTGCATGGCCCTTTTTACTGATGTTACACTAGAGGTCCCTCTACAGCAAATACAGCAAAATAGAGATGGCCTCTTATGGGGCAGAGGGGTAATTGCCTCACTGAACACCTGTCCACACTTTGCAGAAGGGGATGGCGGAAAGGGTAAATGCCATCTCTCATACTCAAAGATCACGGGAGTAAATGCAGAAGACGTTTTGCAGCCTCAGGAAGATTGCCAATGTAAGAGTACCCATTCGCCTGCCCAAAGTATGTAGATGCAGTATGCATTCCTACACTCAAACTTCTGCAGTTTGATGAACGTCACATGCAAAGCTCTAAAACAAACTTTCAGCCCTTTCATACGTTCGCATGCATACCCATATTGTTGCAGAGCAAATTTTGGAGGTGATACTAAAATATGCAGCCATTGATGCACAGCAATACTTGACGTTACTCTTACAAAGCAAGCTCGAACAAAAGATAGCTGCAAGTTGCATGCTCATTGACTCGCATACAAGTTGGAATACAGTGTGGGCACTATGATGCTTGGCATTTTAGGAAAACCTACACCCTGGGAAAAAGCAGTGCCCTGTCCTACTGCTGGTGGCTTTCCACAGGCAAGTGACAAAAGAGTTTGCCCCTGAACGAAAACGGATTATTTAGTCTTCTGTCTGTATTAGTACACTGTTGATTGACTAAATTGGTGGATTATCAGCTGAGATGGTATGGAAGGATTCAATGGCATAAAAGTTCAAGGCAGTTATCACTTTCATAGTTACCAGTATATTTTTTCCTGTTCTAGCTGTAGTTTGAAGGTCTAGCTGGAAGAGATGGCACAAGTCATAGGAACATAGGAACAGGAGTAGGTCATTCAGCCCCTCGAGCCTGCTCCGCCATTCAATGAGATCATGGCTGATCTTTTTTTAATTTGTTTATGGGATGTGGGCTTCATTGGCAAGGCCAGCATTTATTGCCCGTCCCTGATTGCCCTTGAGAAGGTGGTGGTGAGCCGCCTTCTTGAACCACTGCAGTCCGTGTGGTGAAGGTACTCCCACAGTGCTGTTAGGGAGTGAGTTCCAGGATTTTGACCCAGCGATGATGAAGGATCGGCAATATACTTTTAGGTCAGGATGGTGTGTGACTTGGAGGGTAACTTGGAGGTGGTGGTGTTCCCATGCGCCTGCTGCCCTTGTCCTTCTAGGTGGAAGAGGTCGCGGGTTTGGGAGGTGCTGCCGAAGAAGCCTTGGCGAGTTGCTGCAGTGCATCTTGTAGATGGTACACACTGCGGCCATGGTATGTCGGTGGTGGAGGGAGTGAATGTTTAAGGTGGTGGATGGGATGCCAATCAAGCGGGCTGCTTTGTCCTGGATGGTGTCGAGCTTCTTGACTGTTGTTGGAGCTGCACTCATCCAGGCAAGTGGAGAGTATTCCATCACACTCCTTACTTGTGCCTTGTAGATGGTGGAAAGGCTTTGAGGAGTCAGGAGGTGAGACACTCGCCACTGAATACCTAGCCTCTGACCTGCTCTTGTTGCCACAGTATTTATGTGGCTGGTCCAGTTAAGTTTCCGGTCAATGGTGACCCCCAGGATGTTGAAGGTGGGGGATTCGGCGATGGTAATGCTGTTGAATGTCAAAAGGAGGTGGTTAGACTCTCGCTTGTTGGAGATAGTCATTGCCTGGCACTTCTGTGGCACGAATGTTACCTGCCACTTATCAGCACAAGCCTGAACGTCGTCCAGGTCTTGTTGCATGCGGGCAGGGACTGCTTCATTATCTGAGGAGTTGTGAATGGCGCTGAACACTGTGCAGTCATCAGCGAACATCCCCATTTCTGACCTTATGTTGGAGGGAAGGTCATTGATGAAGCAGCTGAAGATGGTTGGGCCTAGGACACTGCCCTGAGGAACTCCTGCAGCGATGTCCTGGGGCTGTGATGATTGACCTTCAACCAGCACAACTATCTTCCTTTGTGCTAGGTCGAGTGAGGGATATGCCGGGCCATGAGGTTACAGATTGTGGTGGAATACAATTCTGCTGCTGCTGATGGCCCACAGCGCCTCATGGATGCCCAGTTTTGAGCTGCTAGATCTGCGACCTAACTCCATATACCTGCCTTTAGCCCGTATCCGTTAATACATTTGGTTAACAGAAAGCTATCAATCTCCGATTTAAAATTAACAATTGATCTGGCATCAATTGCCGTTTGTGGAAGAGCATTCCAAACTTCTACCACCCTTTGTGTGTAGAAGTGTTTCCTAATTTCACTCCTGAAATGTCTGGCTCTAATTTTTAGATTATGCCCCCTAGTCCTGGAATCCCCAACCAGTGGAAATAGTTTCTCTTTATCTACCCTATCTGTTCCACTCAATATCTTGAAAACTTCGATTAGATCACCCCTTAATCCTCTAAATTCTAGGGAATACAACCCTAATTTGTGTAATCTCTCCTCATAAATTAACCCTTGAAGTCCGGGTATCATTCTGGTAAACGTACGCTGCACTCCCTCCAAGGCCAATATATCCTACCTAAGGTGTGGTGCCCAGAACTGCTCACAGTACTCCAGGTGTGGTCGAACCAGGGTTTTGTATAGCTGCAGCATAACTTCTAGCCCCTTGTATTCTAGTCCTCTAGATATAAAGGCCAGCATCCCATTAGCCTTTTGATTATTTTTTGTACCTGTTCATGACAAGTTAATGATCTATGTAGCTGGACCCCCAAGTCTCTTTGGACCTCCTCTTTTTTTAGCCTTTCACCATTTAGAAGGTATCCTGTTCTATCCTTTTTAGGTCCAAAGTGGATGACCTCACATTTGCCTACAATGAAATCCATTTGCCACAGTTTTGCCCATATCTGTCGATATCCCTTTGTAATTTTATCCTTCCATCTACACTGTCCACAATTCCACCTATCTTTGTGTCATCGGCGAATTTGGATATATGACTTCCTATGCCATCATCTAAGTCATTAATAAATACTGTGAATAGTTGAAGCCCCAACACAGATCCCTGCGGGACACCACTAGTCACATCCTGCTAATTTGAGTACCTACCCATTATCCCTACTGCCTGTCTCCTGCCGCTCAGCCAATTTCATAACCAGGTCAATAATTTGTCCTCAATTCCATGGGCTTCTACCTTAGTTAGCAGTCTCTTTTGTGGGACTTTTCCCTGTCCACTACTTTAGTCACCTCTTCAAAATATTCAATCAGGTTTGTCAGGCATGACTTACCTTTCACAAATCCATGCTGGCTCTCTCTGATCAACTGAAAATTTTCAAGGTGTTCAGTCACCCTATCCTTAATTATAGACTCTAGCAATTTCCCAACAACAGATGTTAGGCTAACTGGTCTATAATTCCCTGGTTTCCCTCTCTCAACATTTTTAAATAGCGGAGTGACATGCGCAATTTTCCAATCTAAAGGAATGGTTCCTGAATCAATTGAACTTTGGAAGATTATAGTTAGGGCACCTGCAATGTGCTCACCTACAACTTTGATCCATATCCCTTGATGACCTTACCTAATAAAATGTTGTCAATCTCTGTGTTGATAATTTCAATTGACCCAACATCCACAGCCTTTTGGAGGAGACTGTTCCAGATTTCTACTACCCTATGTGCAAAGAAGTGCTTCCTAATTTAACTCCTGAATGGCCTAGCTCTAATATTAAGATTATGCCCACTCTTTCTGGATTCCCGCACCAGAGGAAATAGTTTCTCTGTATCTATTCTATTGAATCCTTTTATCATTTTAAACACCTCAATTAAATCACCCCTCAACCGTCTAAACTCAAGAGAATACAAACCAAGTTACGCAACCTGTCCTCATAATTTAACCATTCAAGGTCCGGTATCATTTTGGTTAATCTGCATTGTACCCCCTTCTAACCTGCTGAGATGCAGTGCTCAGAACTGAACACCTTAATCCACAGACACAGCGGCCCCAATATTAACATGGTGACGTATTGGGGGCGGGGGGGGGGGGTGGGGTGGGGGTGGGGGGCTGGGGGGAGGGTGTCCGATATTGCATGGGAAACCCAGAAGTAACTTCAGCCACCTCATTATCATTTTACTTCTGGGTTTGGCGTCCAATGCATGGCAGCGGGCATGATGAGGACCCGCAAGGCGCAATCTCAACTCCAGTATTTAAAGGGCCAATCCGAAGATGGAATTTCGTGGAGTTTGGAGTTGGGAAGAAGAGAAGACAAGGTGTGTAAATGGATTCCAGATGGTCAAAGGCTGCACCCTGATTCAATGACGCCTCCCTTGATATACTACTGGGGTCAATGAGGAGCTGGAAAGAGAATCTCTTCAACAGCAATGGAAGGAATAAACCTGCTGCCGACACCAAGAAGGCGCGGCTGGAGGTGGCCGAGGACGTCAGCAGCAGGAGTATTGTGCTACGCTCCTGGATTCAGTGCAGGAAGCGCTTTAATGGCTTAACCAGGTCAGGAAAGGTGAGTGCAGTTGCACATTAACCTACATCCTGCTGTGCGCATCACCCCACCCCCTCACTCTGCCTCGTCAAGCCTACTCCATCACATCACTCCTCACACCCACTTACCTTGCATGCACACCCATCTCTTTCTATGCACTTCCTCACATCCCCATTTATCCATCCATCACTGCCACTACCCTCATCTTTATGTAATTTCATGCCTCTCCCAGATAGTTACCCGCTCAAATGCTCTCCAGCCATCGGCTGAACAAATGCCATTACAGTCACTCATAAGTCTGTTATTTCCTCCATTGCAGGAGAAGAGATCTCAGAACACAAGGGAGAGGAAGAGAACCAAAGATGGCCTTCACAGATCTCGCAGCTCACAACTGCAGATGAGGAGATCAGTGGCCGTCGGAGATGGGGACCTTCCAGCTATCTGGTGACTCAATTAAATATCAGCGACTCACACGTCATACAGCACTCAGTCATGTTGACTTGATTTCAACAGGGAGTGATATATGATCTTCTTCATAATGTTAAGTTGCAACATTCTTACCTTACCAGTACTAATTCATAACTTTTCTCTCTGACAGGGCCTTCATGCGTGCAGCAACAGTTGCTGGACTTCACAGACAACGAGTCTTCAGAGGAGCTTATTCCTTCTGAGTGTGCACCATCATAGGAATCATGCAGACCATGCACCAGCTCAGATACTCGCACTTCAGTGTGATCAGTTAGACAGATAGTTGGGTTTTCACCTGGTGACTCACATTTCACAAGTGAGCAAGAGCAGATGGTGGTGGCAGAGACAGCAGTGGAGAGTTTGCGCCGGAGGGTGCAGGTCTCTCCAAGCTCTGCTCAGCTGGACACAGATGCTGGCGGCCGTCAATGAAAAGGAGAATCAATGAGCAGCAGCAGAGAATGTGCAATGTACTAACAGGCCTTCTGAGTAAACTAACCTCAATTGTAGAGAGAATGGAGCAGTCTGCCTCAAGCATGAGTGGGTTGATATCGTTGGGCATTGCGATGATGTGTTCTGACATAGATAGAGTGGTCAACTCCGTGGAACATCAAACGCTGCAATCAAATGAGTGCATCCACGCCTGACCACAGCTGTGCACAACATGTGGATGACAACATATCTGCAACCTTCAATAGAACGACAGACACCTTAGCCTTGTGCTTACAGTGCCGCACTGATCTGCACCAAAGTGCTCTCCAGCAGAGTGGTAGCTGTGAAATGCGGCTGGGCCATGAGAGGGATGATGGCGAAAGGGGACATGGAAGTGGGGACTCCACTTAAAGTGCTTTCACTTCTCACCCTTTGCCCCCCTGCCCTCAGTTAATACCCAACATGCTGCCTCATGTCCTGACGGCCGAGTCTGCTCCTGCACAGGTGCAGGAGGAGCAGTCTTTGGCCGGGCCCTCACAGGCTTCAAAACCCAGAGGACGTCGGCCAAGAGCATCCCAGCAGTCAGAGCAGGGATGTGAGCAGCCTGCCTCTACCTCTGCTCAAGGCACAGAGCTTGCACTACATAGGAGCGGAAGGAAAAGGAAGCATGAAGCTTTATAGTTACACAAAGGTATGCACATAGGTGTGTAATAAAATAATGGCCTAGAAATTCGGGTGGCCGGCTTGTCGCGGGGGTAAGGATTGCACGCGCTCTTACCTACCGCGCCTGCCGTTGTGTTTCGGGCCCACAGGAACTTCGGGTCCTGGGCCTCTCCCTAATGCCGGCGCGCAGTGCTTGCGTGTCCCAGGGGCGCAGTTAGTGCAATGCGACCCCTGGGATCACGTGGGCCATGGAGAGCCAATGGCAGCAGACCATCTTTCATTCATAGATTTGACAGGAGACCTGTCAAATCTGTGAATTGAAATCGGCCCCAAAAGAACAGCTAAACCTCAAATAATTTTTTTAAAAACCCATCACATTAATAAAATAACTATAGTTAAATAAATTAACCACTTTAAACAAAAATTAAAATACTTTTTAAAAGTTATAAAAATAAACTTACCTTTCTTTAATGTCTCTAAAAAAGATAAACCTGTTGAAAAAAATTTAAAATTATACTTAATTAACTACTTACCTTGTTCAAAAGGGGTCTTACGCCTCCTTTTTACTTGTGTAGAATCTTCCATACTTACCCTCGCGTTGAAACCTGAAAAAAAACCTAAGTGTGCTGCGTGCGTGCAGCCTCTAGTGCGCACGCGGTTCACCTAGGAACCGCCCCCTTCGCCATACCGGAAGTGCCGGTTTCCCGCGCATGCGCAGTACATGCAGGAAACCGGCACTTCGGGAACGAATACGGGTGAGTACGCAATGGGTACTCACCCGAGAACGGCCAAATTTTTGGGCCATAATGTTGTTAAGTTTCTGCGCAATGTTGTGCAGAGCGCAGCACACCACAACCATTCTAGACACCCTGGCTATGGCGTACTGAAGGGCGCCACCAGATCTATCTAGACACCTGAAGCGCATCTTCAGCATGCCGATGGCTTGTTTGATCACACATCTGGTGGTCATATGGCATTCATTGTAGCACCGTTGGGCTTCATTGATCGGGTTTCTGATGGGTGTCATCAGCCAAGTATGAAGTGGGTATCCCTGGTCTCCGAGCTCCCAGGTCCGAAGACGTCAGGGAGCTTGGACTGCTGCAGGACGAAAGCATCATGGCAGCTCCCCAGAAATCTTGTGCACACCTGCAGAAATATCTTTTTGTGGTTGCACAGCAGCTGCACATTGATGGAGTAGAAGCCCTTGCAGTTCATAAATACTTCTGGTTGATCTGGGGGTGCCCGGATTGCAACATGTATGCAGTCAATGACACCCTGCACCTGTGGGAAGCCAGCCAGAGATGCAAACCTGAGTGCCTGCTCATTCTGACTGGTGTCATCGCAGGTGAAGTTCATATAATTGCTGGCCCTGGCAAACAAGCCATCAGTCACCTGTCTTATGCCTTTGTGGGCCATTGACTGGGAGATCCTGGATATGTCTCTGGCAGAGCCCTGGAAGGGTCCAAAGGCAAAAAAGTTGAGGGCGGTGGTGAATATACTCAATGACTGATCCTCCACAGCCCATTGGGTTGAGAATTCCAAAGATTCATCACCCTCTGAGTGAAGAAATTTCTCCTCATCTCAGTCCTAAATGGCCGACCCCTTATTCGGAGACTGTGACCCCTGGTTCTAGCCTCCCCAGCCAGGGGAAACATCCTCCCTGCATCTACCCTGTCAAGCCCTGTAAGAATTTTGTATGTTTCAATGATATCAGCTCTCATTCTTCTAAACTCTAGAGAATATAGGCCTAGTCTACTCAATCTCTCCTCATAGGACAATCCCCCCATCCCAGGAACCAGTCTGGTGAACCTTCATTGCACTCCCTCTATGGTAAGTACATTCTTCCTTAGGTAAGGAGACCAAAACTGTACACAATACTCCGGGTGTAGTCTCACCAGGGCCCTATATAATTGCAGTAAGAACATGTCAAGGAAACTCAGCCTCTGCCTTTATACCCTGTGTCGCAGGTAGTGCCCCCTGTGAGCTGCACCCCTCTGCTGCTCCATTCTCTGCTGCACCCCTCTCTGCTGTCCGGCTACATGTCTCCCAGGAACAGTCAGCTGCTGCTGCTGGTCATGTTGCTCCTCGTCTGACATCCAATCTAAGGCAGCCAAAGCATCATCCATTCTGATGCAATTCAGGAAACCTCCAAAGTGTAGAAAGTAAACTCTCAACAAAAGTATTGTGAACAAACCCTTTCCCACTAGCAGGCAAGAAAGCAGCTGTGAGTATTGAGTATGTAGTGCAGTGTTTCCATGAGATTGATTCAACCCCCTCAATTGCTGTTGTGTTCTCGCCTTGCTTTCACCGGCGAGGTTTTGGAAGCCCGGAAAACGTGTGGATGAGCTGTTACATTTGAAAGTGTGTTGAAATCTCGCTCCATTGAGCAATTAGCATATGTTAAGAGGGTACCCGCCTCTCCCGAGAGGTTTGCGTAAGCAGCCTAACGCGCCCGAGTTAAACGCGGAAGTTGGCGGGTTGGAGCCGGCTCCCCGACACGCTGACATTTTTCCGGTTTTCTCCCCCCACCCGCACCCAAACCCACGCGTTCCTCCAGGTTAAAATTCCCTCAGCATCTCGGGTACGGGCAGGTGCAGTCAAACTGCCTCTGATGTAAGTCAATCTGCCACTGATCATTCCTCAGACGTTCCTCTTCCTCCTTCAAAACTCCTGATTAAAAGAGGAATAATCAGAGCAATACAGATCTTTACATTTTTTAGTTGCTGGAGTTAAAATTGCTGTTCCGAGAAACAGATAGATGGAAAAACACACATAAAAAAACCCAAAAGAACTACAAAAACTAAGGCAAAATCAAAAGCAAAAACAAATGCAACAACAAAAATGCACACAAAATAGTCCAGAAAGCACAAATCCAACAAGGTAAACTGCAGCAGTAAATACTACAAAATATTTTAAAAATAATATGCTCTCCAAGGCCAGACTTGCCTCTCCCTTTCACATGGGCTTACAAAGCAGACAGCGCATTGTTTATGTGAAAGCAGAGAAACTGCACCTTACTCCACCTTAACGAGTGAACATTTTGTGCCAAATCCTACTAAATAGAATTTTGATATTGAAATAGGGCAAGAAACAGGCCTAAGACCCGATCCCCGCTCACCGATTGGTGTTCGCACTACTAGATTGGAAAATCAGCTCTCAATGTGCAACAATACTGAGGTTCTAGTCCATAACATAATAACCATGGTAAGACATCAGTAAGAGAACTCTGTATATGTATCAGTTCTTCCATAAGGAAGAAATCATATTGAACTTCTGCTCCCTTCAACCTCATCATCCGTGAGCTCAGTCACTGGTGAAGAATCCCCAATTTCAGTAAATTTGATTTAACTGATCTTTAATCAGTGTCACTGCAACAGCTCCAGAACTGCATCAAGGCTCCTCTAGCAGTGAACGATTTGCCATTAAAGAGAAAAACATACAAGATAACATTTGTAAATCTAGCAAATTACATAAAATTGAAATGAGAATAATGGACTTATCTTTCTCCAGCACCACCATACTAAGATTTAGAAATGTATCAATGAATCTTTCTCTTCCTCTGTGCTATTGAAACCCTTTTGTGTGACCTGCCAAAACATCAGTTCCCATATGTCTAAAAAGGGTCAACTGGAATGTGCATACCTCACTAGGTTGATGACAGGTAGGCTATATGCACCGGATGGAATCTGCCATCATTGCCTATTACAGTTTCAGGTGTAATGTTAATAAGTAGAGTTTTGGTATGTTTATTATTTTTATTAAATGACAAATTTATAATCCTTCCTTATAATACTACAGTTGCAAGTATAGATTATGGCACATTTGCTGGACATATATTTGTCAGACTATTTTATTTTGTGCGTCTACAATAAATACTTTTAAACTCCAATAAAATTGCAAATGGAGTTTATTTTTGATTAAGCTTCTTTACACCCATTAAAGAATAATAGATACGGACCAGTATTCACAAATAGAGAAGGTAAACGTATTTCTTCCCCAAAAAGATTAAATTGTTCTTATCAGGAATGATAGGATAATTTTCCATTCCCTGCGCTGAGACTGAAGGTCCAGTGTGCTATGAGTTTTGCACTCTCACAAGTTGGAAATGGTCAACCCTGCTGGGTATTCTGGGATTGGCCTCAGTTAATATGCAAGGTGAGCTCCCCTTTGGATTGTGCTTCAGGCTGTGAGTTCACCAAAGGGGTTCAAATATCCCCGGCTGCAGCAGCTATTAGAGGGCTGCCACTGGATTTGAAGGGATACGACCAGTTATAAGAAATTTGCGAGAGAAATTGTTGGCAACTTTTCCAAAAGGGACAATGAAATTGACTGGAAAAAAAAATCAATGGATGGCAAAGCAAATGTGGAGGCCAGGGGATAGAATCTGTGGATCAAGTGATGGAACAGCTCAATACCCAAACCCTTCCCTGTTTCTTGGCTGGCAAGGTGGAGCTCCTGCTGCATGAGATGGTTGGTTGCCCTGCTTGGTTCTTCAGGGCATTCTTCTCAGAGGTAAATCAAGCAGGAGGTGGTTATATACAGTATCTACAGGACCTGGAAATATATGCAGAAGAAGATGGCACACCTTAATAAACTGCTACATTACAGCTACATAACAGGGCTGTATACCAGGTAACTAGCCCAAGTATGCATGCTGCAAAGCATTTCCTGTCAACTCGCTACACATTTATTGTTGGTCCACATCAAGTCCTCAGACAACCTTACAAGTCTTTCATTGCTAACCATGTGTACCCATATTCCAGTAGGGCACACATTCAAGCTGCAACTTACAATTGAGCTGCTTGACACGCTAACATCTTAAAAGAGCGTAGCATGTTATATCATTCTAAAGTTATCTAGCTGCATGATGCAGGGCAAGTTACTAATACACAGGGTGTATCACTTCAACCATGAAATGCTGTATTTGGGGCACTTGAAAATGAACTCCAGCATGAATTTGAACTTAACTTGCCAAACAGCACAGGACTCTATAGCTTGCAGTTAGAGGTCATGTTGCTGCCCGAGTTGCAGTGGAAATTTTAATTGTACAAGCCTCTTTTTATGCCCCCTCTGTTTTACAGTCCTCCATTCCTGGCAAACAACAGAGCACACAGCACAATCCCATCCTAAACAGTCAGGAAATCACTCTAGGGAGTATTTGTACGTTTTAAAATACATTTTAATATTTGCAAGAAGCTCTCACATTTTTTAAGAGCATTTCAGATTTACTGAAATGGCCAGCTGGAAGATCGCTGCATGAATCAAGGGGTAATTTGGTAAATGGGACACCCCACTTGATTTCCTGGCCTACGAGCATAAGTTCCACATTGGCAGAGCCAAATCTGAGCCAGAAAACATGCCTTATAGGTGAAGAATTCTGGGAATTAAAAATAATTATTGCAATTTTAATTTTTATTGACAAGTAGCTCAGTTCCTGTTTCTATCTTTTAGAGATCATTCTGTGTAGTATATGGTTGAGTAAAATTAGATCTATAAAAACTTCATTCATTAAATGATTGAACATTTTAATGAAATGTAAATGCTGCACCACACATACACAATTCCTAGAGCACAAATGGGAGTAAACAACAAAACATGAGAGGCCGCCTGCTTTTCTCCATAATTAATGACCTACTGTGGCGGATCGCCACCTAAAACGGGCATAATCCACTCTTCCGTCTGTGGACAAATTTCCAGCCCCTCCCCTTTAAGGCACATTACCTTTAAGACAGAAGGGGGCGGGGCCTCAGGTTTTACCCAGAGAATTCTGGGAGTTTTCCAGAGAATTCTGGGAGCAGTCTCGCAGCCATTTTTGATATAGCATGCAGTGAATAAAAGTTTCTTGTTTTCCACACATGGATTCAGCCTCCATTCGTGTTTCGCGGCAGCTTCAACATTGGTGACCCCGCAGGCTGGACCCGGCCAAACTGGAGATCGCGCGGACCGAGTTTGCCACCATGGAACAGCTCGGCATCATCCGCCGCTCCAACAGTCCCTGGGCCTCCCCACTCCTCATCGCCCCCAAACCAGGCGGAGGTTGGCACCCCTGCGGGGATTACCGCCGCCTCAATGACGCCACCACCCCTGATCGGTACCCCGTGCCGCACATTCAGGACTTCTCGGCTAGACTGGCCGGCCGCTCAGTCTTTTCCAAGGTCGACCTGGTGCGCGGCTACCACCAAGTCCCCGTCCACCCCGCGGACGTCCCCAAGACGGCCATAATCACCCCCTTCAGCCTGTTCGAGTTCCTGCGGATCCCCTTCGGCCTCAAAAACGCAGCCCAGGCATTCCAACGGCTCATGGACTCGGTCCTTCGGGACCTGAAGTTCCTGTTCATCTACCTGGACGACATCCTGGTAGCCAGTTCCTCCAAGCAGGAACACCTCGAACACCTTTGCATCCTGTTCGGGCGCCTCAGCGACCACGGGCTCATCCTCAGCCCAGCCAAATGCCAGTTCGGCCCGGACAAGATCGACTTCCTCGGCCACCACATCACCCATGCTGGGGCCATTCCCCTGCCCACCAAGGTGCAGGCCGTCCAACAATTTCCCCGCCCCACCACCATCAAAGGCCTCCAGGAGTTCCTCGGGATGGTGAATTTCTATAACCGCTTCATCCCCAAAGCGGCGTCCCTCATGAGGCCCCTGTATGAAGCCCTCTGGGGCAGGAGCGGCAAGATGGCGGTCGAATGGACGGCAGACGCGTCCGCCGCCTTCGATTCCACCAAGACCGCGCTCGCCAACACCACCCTGCTCGCGCACCCATGGCCCAATGCCAGGGTAGCGCTCACCATGGACGCCTCCGACCACGCGGTCGGCGCCGTGTATGAGCAGTGGGTCGATGGCGCCTGGCAACCACTTGCCTTCTTCAGCCGCCAACTACGCCCCCCGGAGGTCAAGTACAGCACCTTCGACCGCGAGCTCCTCGCGCTGTTCCTGGCAGTCCGCCATTTCCGGTTTTTGCTTGAGGGCCACCCCTTCACTGCGTTTGTCGACCACAAGCCCCTGACATTCGCAATGGCAAAGACAACCGACCCCTGGTCCGCCAGGCAGCAGCGCCAGCTCACGGCAGTGTCCGAGTTCACCACGGACATCCAACACGTCTCCGGCCGAGACAATGTGGTAGCCGACTGCCTCTCCCGCCCCGCCATCCACGCCGCACACCTAGCAGTCGACTACGCTCAACTCGCAGCAGACCAGATCACCGACCCTGATCTGCTCTCCGCACCCACCAACCTACCAGGGCTACGCCTGGCTGACGTCGCCTGTGGCCCGACCGCAGTCACGGTCAAGTGCGACATATCCCTATGTCAACCTCGGCCCGTCGTCCCAGCGTCCTGGCGCCGCCGGGTATTCGACATTCTCCACAACCTCTCCCACCCCGGCGCCCGCGCATCCATCAAATTGGTAGCCAACCGCTTTGTCTGGCGCGGCCTTCGCAAGGATGTGCGTACTTGGGCCAACTCCTGCCTAGCCTGCCAACGGGCCAAGGTACAGCAACACACAAAAGCACCCCTCGAGGAGTTTACCATCGCCTCGCGGAGATTCGACCACATCCACGTGGACATCGTCGGGCCCCTGCCGCCGTCGCAAGGCCACACGCACTTGCTGACCATCGTTGACCGCACCACACGCTGGCCTGAGGCAATTCCACTGACCTCTACCACCACCGCCGACATCGCCAGAGCCTTCGTCAGCACCTGGGTCGCACGGTTCGGCGTCCCCTCCAACATGACGTCGGACAGAGGTCCGCAATTTACCTCTGAACTCTGGACCGCCGTCGCACGCAATCTCGGGGTGACCATTCACCGCACCACAGCGTACCACCCCCAAGCCAACGGACTGTGTGAGCGGTTCCACAGATCCTTGAAGGCATCTCTTCGAGCCAGCCTCCAAGACGGTGCCTGGACCGACCGACTTCCGTGGGTCCTCCTCGGCCTGCGCACCACAGTTAAAGAAGACCTCCACGCATCGGCAGCAGAGCTCGTGTACGGTCAGCCGCTGCGCGTACCCAGCGAGTTCCTGCCCACCGCCACGACACCCTGGTCAGCCGACCAGCAACGCCACAACTTCGCCTCACCGGCGCTGCAGTTCGCCCATTGCCCGACACGGCGAATCCACCTCACACGTCCCACTAAGCCTGCACCAGGCACGGTTTGTTTTCGTCCGGCACGACGCCCACCGCGGACCCCTTCAACCCCCGTACGACGGGCCCTACAAGGTGCTACAGGCTGGGGACAAATTTTTCACCCTGCAAGTGGGCGACAGGACCGAAAAAGTGTCAGTGGACCGACTCAAGCCAGCACACTCGGAGCCCGGGGAGCAGGTCCCTGTCGCTCGTCCACCTCCACGCGGCCGACCTGCCCTCAAGCCGGTTCACCCGGCTGCTCCACGCCCGGCCGTTCCACGTCCACCGGCGTCCTACGAGAGCCGCTCCGGCCGGCCCATCAGACCGCCGCACCGTCTCGTCTACACCTCCTGAGCGGATTCTGGGGGGAGCTGTGTGGCGGATCGCCACCTAAAACGGGCATAATCCACTCTTCCGTCTGTGGACAAATTTCCAGCCCCTCCCCTTTAAGGCACATTACCTTTAAGACAGAAGGGGGCGGGGCCTCAGGTTTTACCCAGAGAATTCTGGGAGTTTTCCAGAGAATTCTGGGAGCAGTCTCGCAGCCATTTTTGATATAGCATGCAGTGAATAAAAGTTTCTTGTTTTCCACACATGGATTCAGCCTCCATTCATGTTTCGCGGCAGTCTCAACACTACTAACAAAATCAGGTTCTCAAAAATTGCAATGCAAGAACTACACTTTCCTGAGATATGGGACTGGATTTTCAATGACCCGTGGAGTCGGGTTTGGAGGCGTGTGGGGGGTTAAAGTTGCAGATTCGGGGGTCCCGACCCCATCCCGCCTCCAACCCGCCTCCATGCCAGTTTCGCTGGCGGCGGGTACCCGACCTGTGCTGAGACCCAACTCCCCGAGGCGGGAAGGGATTAGTGACAATTAACTGCCTGTTAACAGGTAGTTAACAGGCAGTTTTTTGCATAATCCCTATTTTAAACGGTGAAATGTGGGCTTCCCGACAGGTGGCAACCACGCCAAGTTATCGGGGTAGACCGTGGGTCTGCAGGGGTTGGAGGGGTTGATATGTCCGGTGGGCAGGTGAGTGCTGGGTGCATGTGTGCAGAGGTAAGTGTGTAAGGTAAGTGTTAAGTGTTGGAAAAAGTTTTACTTACCTTAACTTCCTCCTGCAGGTGTCAGCCCTTCAGTTCTCGGGAGTCAGAAATCTCACCGGCACAGAAAGCAGAAAAGCCGTGGTCCTGTCAAAAACTGCAGCCTTCTGTTTTCTGTGGTGGAATGATTTCTAACTCAGCCTGAGAGGAAGGACTGAAGTTAGAAATCATATTGTCAGTGTTTGACAGCTTCACAGAGCTGTCAAACGCTGATATTTCATCTGTCAAAAGCTCTTGACAGATGAAATGTCAATCTGTGACATCACCTGTTGCCGGGTGGCCCTTAATTGGCCTGCTGAGCCCACTGGGCGGGCTCAACAAGGTCAATCAAGGGAAAATACAGTGGGTTGGCCACATCTCGATGGAGGCGGGTTTACAAGCCAGAATGTGTGATTCACGACACCAACCCGACCCCAGCTTCAAAATCCAGCCCATGCTCAGTGGGCCGTTAATTATGCAGTAAAAATATTCCCTCACATTTTGCTAAAAGTGGAATTTCAGGCTCAAAATGAACAGGTTTACCTAGTTCTCAAGCCAAGAATAGACATTCAGAAAGTTTTGAGGAATTGGGACTAACCTGAGAGAGTGATCCATGATGTGCGGACTAAAACAAGAAGTATAAAGGTTTAAAAAAGACCCACCCCCCAAAAAAATAATAGTGGGATATAGTCATGTAACATGCAATTTGCAACGTTTTTCATATTGCATGGTCATTCATCACGCAATCTCAGATTTCCAATGAATTATGCCTCAGTGTTTTTTGAACACCGTATTAAAATAAGAAGGAGTGAACTCTTCTGTTTTACTAGTGTGTTTGTTGAATTTTTTGTGCAAGAGCTGGAAGCAATGCTGTATCAGCCTCAGGCAAAGAAAAGCAAGTCAAATGACAACACTGAGAAGCTATTTTTGCAAAAGGAGTATTATTTCCACTTTTAAACATATTGCTGGCACAAGTACCTGGATAACTTATTTTTAAACAAACAGGCAAATCAAACCTGATCAGCTCACTGAATGTTTATTAAAAAGGAGCACCGAGAACTCCTGGATGATAGTTATTTCTGTATTATCGACATCAGAGGTAAGGATTACACACTACAGCTCATGCATTCACCATAAATTCAGGATCCGATGTACATACCGTGGTATTGTGGATTCTCTTAATCAGACTCAGATATTTGGAATATTGAGGGGTGACCTGATCGAGATATTTAAAATGTTAAATGGATTTGATCGGGTAGATATGAAGAAATGTTTTCCTCTGGTGGGGGAATCAAGGACAAGGGGTTATAATCTTAAAATTAGCGTTGGCCATTTAGGAACAAAATCATGAAGCAATTTTTCACACAAAGGGCAGTAGAAATCTGGAACTCTTCCCCTCTCCCCCCATCCTAAAAGGCTGTGGATGCTGTGCCAATTGGAGCTTTCAAGACCAAGATCAATAGATTTTTGTTGGGTAAGTGTATCAAGGGATATGGAGTAAAGGTGGGAAAATGGAGTTGAGGTGCAGATCAACCATGGTCTATTTGAATGGTGGAGCAGGCTCAAGGGGCTGAATGGTCAACTGCTGTTCCTAATGTTCCTAACTCCCTGTTGTCTGTAGGAGGCAGCCACTCTACTGTACATGGCATAACAAGGAAGTCCACACCTGCTAATTCAAAGTTCTTTTTTATTTGCTCAAAAAAAATCAAATCATCCAGTAATAGAATGAAGCAATTGAAGCACAAGGCTTTTTTTTGTAATTTTAATTCAATGTAACGTATAATTTGAATTAAGCAACTGAAAATTAAGAGTAGACTGTATTTGCATAACCTTGTAAGATAATAAAGCTGCACATACAAGCATATTGATGCATTTGTTTAAATACAGTAGCATAGACGAGTTTTAGGATGCAATGACACATGTATCAGTGTATATACAGTACGAGATAATGGGCCCTGAAATTCTTGAGGGGTTCTACCGGTCCCCCACTGTAACTCTAGGTAACAGGTCTCTGCTGTTTGTAGGTGTTTACAAGGGGCTTTGCGTGGGCAGGAAGTTTCTTCTGCTCCTTACAAGGGAAATGACTGACTGGGGATGGAGTTTCCCAGTGTTGACCTAAGTACGGGGACCCAGTGTTGCAATGACGACCAATATGCTGAGTGAGGAGAGGTATAACAATCTCCACAATGGTGAACGTGAGCCCCACTTCCAAAGTGGCCTGGACCTCTGAAAAAGAACATTTTATTTCAGAAAAAAACTTCAATCAGCCCCCTTGCTCAGGGGCGAATCAGAGTGGGGCCTGGGCAAATCCCTTCCCCCTGGGCAGGCATTCAAGCTTCTTGGCACATGGGGCAGGTGGGTGCCAAAAATACACCCAAAGAGCTGCTCGCGTTCACTTGCCCCGCGCAAATGAGATGCTCTTCCATTGAATCCACAAACGCCCGATGCTGCACTCGGGATTGCAGCCTGCGGAATTTTGTGGTCGATATTACTTTCCATCTCAAATTTAACAAGTTCTATTTTAACTCCACCAGCCTTGATACAATAATAGCAAATAATTGTTAAGATCATAGTGTGCTTCAGATCAGAATCCAGCATTTGCAGAGTGTTATCAGCACATTTCTGTTTATGAATTATTAACTCTCATTCATATGAAATTAATATAGACAATTTAAACCATCAAAGTCAGTACATAGATTATTTCTGATGCTTTCCAATGTTGCTTTGATAGCACTCAATTTGAAGATGAACAGCAATGACCAAAACTTGAATTAAAATATAACATCACAAATACTAAATTAACACCTTTAATGCTGCACAATGATTCTTTTGCTAAAAGTGGAGCTGAAGAAAGGATTTCCTTTGCTTAACAGAATACCTGATTCACAAGCATAGGACATAGTCAGGTACATCATTGAAATCCACAGCATTCCCCAAATGATGACTAGGCCATTGAAAATATTCTATATAAATGGATGTTTTGAGCTCCTAGTTCAGTTGAATTTGTTTGGCCAAGTTACTTATTTCTCTGTGGTAACACACTTTATAAAATCTCACACACTGTCCAACATTTAATGTACTTCTTTCTACCTTATATTAGATGAAGAGATCCAGCATGAAAATCACAGCCCGGATTTTTCATTCCCCATGACAGCGTACGCGTACCATCGTAAGCCTCGTAAAAGGCCCCACAAGTTTCGGGTTTCTGCATGCCTTGACAGATCTACCGCACTTACCCAAAAATCACTTTTGCAGGTGCAGAGTTGTGCTATTTGCCCAACTACTGCCCACAAAACCCTTACGCCTGGTAAAAGCAGGCATAGGGCCTGGTAAAAGCAGGCATAGGGCCTGCTTTCATCAGTGTTAAAATTTAAAAATAAAAAAATCATACACAAACATTTAAAATTAGTTTATGTAAATTTTAGCCCAGATTAAAATGTTTAAAATTATTTTTCAAAAAATGAAATTTTTATTGTAAATGCTTCATTAAAGGGACTTTTAATTAAATTTGAAAATGGGAACATTTATTTTGATTCCAGTTGTGTAAATTATTTAATTATTTAGGGATTCCTCATATGCTTAATGGGTTGGTAAATGGAATCCCCATAAGTATATGAGAAATCCTCCTTTCTGATTGGAGGACCTGACCCTCGTGATCCCAGGGAAGCTTCCGAACCGCCTGCGACCCTGGGATCTGTGGGCCTTTACACAGGCGTGCGCCTGCAGGACCAGGACCCAAAATCTCCAAAGCCTGGGAGTCAGCAGGTAGGTGCAGATTTTTTTTATCGGGTCCGAGGCGTACTCCAGAGGTACGCCTCCAACCACAAATTTCATCTCCATATATTGAAAGGAGGCAAAATGGAGGACAAGGTTGCCTAGTAACCGAGTCTTGATAAGCAATTAAAAAATAAACCGTACTTAACATATTATGCAGAAGAAAGCTGATGAAATCAGATTGCTTCCCATCCAATGGTATCACCAGGATTTTGATTTACAGATTACCTTTATGTCGTGCATAACCTGGGATTTAATCATATTGTACCAGTATAGTGTGCCCAGCCCTAGTTAATGATTTAGTCCTTTTTACCGACTGTTATCTTAGTAGATATGAGCACTCCTGAGAGCTCAGGGTATTACTTTCATGTTGTGTAATTAATTAACAGTGTCAGTACAAACTGACATTTATTGAATTGCTGATACTTATCTAGCATATGTTGATAAGTGCTTAAGGGCAAAAAAGAAAAGAGGCAGCGTTGGAAGAATTATGCTTCTTGAAAGGATTAAACAATCGTAGGAGATCAGCTTCTTGTTTTAAACATTTAGGGGGAAAAATTCGGTACCTTAGCGCCTCCCATTAGCGCCAGCAGATGGCACTAGCGGGGCGCTAGACCTTTATCAATGGGGCGAGGTGAATCCCACCCACCCCCTGCAGCGCCACTGCTAACAGTTATCGCCGGGAGCCTCAACGCCAGGTGGATCATGACGTCAGTGAGTATGCAACACCCACTGGCTGCCCGATCTGAGAAATTGATTGTTGCCACCTACCTTAGCGCTTGGAGGAAACAGCGAAAGGGAGAGCTGGCGTAAAGCAATGGAAAGCCGGCTCCAGGGATGTTATTTAAAGGGATCAGCAGTAATGAGTCGCAGCTGTAGGTTAGTGGAGTTTCAGTGCTTTCTTGTCAGTTTCACATAGTGCAACAGTCACATTCAGTAATTTCAAGGTTATTTAGTATCAGGAGAGTTGTGGCAACTAAAAAGTAGCTACATTTATTCTTAAAAAAATCAAACTGCTACACTTGGTTACATTAATGGGGGCTGTACTGGCAGTCGACCTCGCCCTCCAGGATCTACGATGGAGGGAGTGGAGGTAGCGAGAAAGACTGGAACATATGGCCAGAGGAAGGAGGAGGGCCATCAAGGTTCTCAACAGGAGGCCTTACCCTCCGAGGGTATTCTGAGAGCACTTCTCCTACTTCCAATTAAGCAAGGAGCAGTGTATTAGAAGGCTCCACTTCACCAAGGAGGTAGTCATAGAACTCTGCCACCCCCTGCAACCAGACCTCAAGCCTCAGATCAGGGCGACCATGGCTCTCTCAGTGGCAGTCAAGGTCACCATTGCCCTCAATTTCTTCACCAGTGGATCCTTCCAATCTGCAACAGGAGACATAGCTGACATCTTGCAGTTTGCCATCCATCATTGCATCCAGGAGGTCACAGAGGCTCTCTACAGGAGGAGAAGGGACTACATTTCCTTTCCCATCACCAGAGAGAAGCTGGACGAGCGTGCATGTGGCTTTGCCAGGATAGCTGGATTCCTCATGGTGCA
Source organism: Squalus acanthias (assembly GCA_030390025.1). Lineage (NCBI taxonomy): Eukaryota > Metazoa > Chordata > Chondrichthyes > Squaliformes > Squalidae > Squalus > Squalus acanthias. The sequence continues at coordinate 59,143,716 of CM059429.1, forward strand.
GGGCGCCATTGACTGCTCCCACATGGCTTTGCGGGCATCTCATAACAATCCTGAGATCTTCCATAACCGCAAAGGCTACCACTCACTTAATGTGCAGTTGGTGTGCGACCACACACAGCAAATTCTCAATGTGAATGCCCGCTATCCTGACAGCAGCCACAATGCCTTCATCCTGCGCCAGACTGGTAAGCCAGCACTCTTCCAGCCACCACATCAAACTTGCGGCTGGCTGGTCGGAGACAAGGGCTATCTGCTCTCAACCTGGCTCATGACTCCCTTCCACAACCCCAACACTTCTGCCCAGCACTCATATAATGAGAGCCATGCTGCCACCAGGAACATCATCGAGCAGACCATTGGGATGCTCAAGCAATGGTTCCGCTGCCTTGACCGCTCGGGAGGAGTCCTCCAGTACTCTGCTGCATGCTCCACAACTTGGCCATCATGAGGGCCCAGCCCTTGCCACCAGGGATTGGGGGACCACTTCAGGAGGAGGAACAGGGAGAGGAGGAGGAGGACGAGGAGGAAGAGGAAGACGAGGAGGACAAGGAACAGGAGTGAGGGAGGAGGCAGCCACTCAATTGGTCTTCCGGAAGGGTGATCTGTGATCACCACATCAGACTGCGGTTCGAATGAATTAAACCCCAGATCCCCGTTGCTCACTACATCCCCATCATTCCATTCCTGTTGCAGGCCATTTCACAGGGCAAAGCTGAAATGAGACACACCACAAAAGAATCCAAATTGAATTAATAAATTTATCAAAAATCAGTGAACACATATTTACAACAACAATATTAACCATTCACCCTTGTGCAATCCCTTAGTGCCTCTCGTTACTGTGCCTTTGCCTACTTGAGTGCTTCTATGAAGTGTTGGCCCAGTGGCTGCAGTAGGGCTGGTGGACGGCTGCTGAGTGTCCGTGCGGGAGACTTCAGATGGCCTTGCAAGATGCCCTCGACCAGCTCTGGGCCTGGAAGGCCCAGCTGTAGATTGCACCACCTCAGCATGGGCGGCAGCAGTCTGGGCTGGCTGGATGACAGGCAGCGACAAGGGCAATGGTGGAGTGGCAGTGGTGGGAGCAGGAATGCTGTGTCCTGAGAGAGGACAGCAGGTTCCTGCTCCACTGACCCACTGCCACTCCCCCGGGGCAGCACCTCAGCATCCCTAGCACTTTGTTGCAGCACAGATTGCTGGCCTGCTGCGACACTGTGAAAGCCTCAGTCGATGGTGGTAGACCCAGCCAAGATGGCAGCAGTCAGAGCTTGCTTGGCATCAAGCTGAAACTGCATGAGAGCAGTCTAAGATTGAATGGCACCAAGCATAGACTGCATTACAGCACTAAGACGTTGCGTCGCTTCCACCTGTGCTGCAATGGAAGCTGCCAGATCGCCCATCACACACGGCATCAGGTCTGGGTCACCACGGTCTCTCTGGGAGTCTACCATCCTTTCCAGACAGGAAATGATGAGCTCCATGGTGTGCGCATAGCCTTGTGAAATGTTGGAGGCGGACTCCTCCACGCTCCTCATCATTGCTGAGAGGCTCTCAGGCACCCTTGCCATTGCACCTATCATCTCTGCGTACATGCCCATCACCCTTCTTCTAAATGCCTCCCCATCGAGGTCCTCATCTGAGTCCTGTGCAGCAGAACTCGCCCTCTGGGGAGCTGGCCCCCGAGCTACCCTTTCCCCCTGGCCTTGCTGCAGCCCACTCATCCCCAGTGCCTCACCCTGTGTAGATCCTGCTACTATACTAGCCTCTAAAGAATGCGTAGTGCCAGTATCTGAGCTGGTGCCTGCAGGTGAGTGATGCAGTGTGTTCTTCCTCCTCCTCTTCTCCTGCCTCACTCTCTACAGTGCCCTCAGGGACAGGCTGCTTAGGTGCTTAATCATTTTCTGAAAGCATAAAGGGAGGGAGTTCCAGGATTTTGATCCAGCGACGATGAAGGAATGGTTAGGATAGCGTGTGACTTGGAGGGGAGCTTGAAGGTGGTGGTGTTCCCATGCGGCTGCAGCCCTTGTCCTTTTAGGTGGTAGAGGTCGCGGGTTTGGGAGGTGCTGCCGAAGAAGCCTTGGTTGCTGCAGTGCAAATTGTAGATGGTACACACTGCAGCCACGGTACGCCGGTGATGGAGGGAATGAATGATTAAGGTGGTGGATGGGGTGCCAATGAAGCGGGCTGCTTTGTCCTGGATTGTGTCGAGCTTCTTGATGTTGGAGCTGCACTCATCCAGGCAAGTGCAGAATATTCCATCACACTCCTGACTTGTGCTTTGTAGATGGTGGAAAGGCTTTGTGGTGTCAGCAGGTAAGTCCCTCGCTGCCATAACATCACCCAACTCTGCCCCTGCCTCAGCTCATCTGCTGCTGAAACCCTTATCCATGCCTTTGTTAACTCTAGACTAGACTTGACAATGCACTCCTGGCCAGTCTCCCACATTCTATCCTCTGTAAACTTCAGGTCATCCAAAACTCTGCTGCCCATGTTCTAATTTGCACCAAGTCCCATTCACCCATCACCCCTGTGCTCGCTGACCTACATTGGCTCCTGGTCCGGCAACACCTCGATTTTAAAATTCTTACCCTTGTTTTCAAATCCTTCCATGGCCTCGCTCCTCCCCATCTCTGTAATCTCCTCCAGCCCTACAACCCTCTGAGATATCTGCGCTCCTCCAATTCTGGCCTCTTGCGCATCCCCAATTTTAATTGCTCCACCAATGGCAGCTGTGCCTTCAGCTGCCAAGGCCCCAAGCTCTGGAATTCCCTCCCTAAACCTCTCTGCCTCGCTACCTCTCTTTCCTCCTTTAAGATGCTCCTTAAAATCGAAATCTTTGACCAAGCTTTTGGTCACCTGCCCTAATATCTCCTTATGTGGCTCAGTGTCAAATTTTGTTTGATAATGCTCCTATGAAGCACCTTGGGACATTTTACTATGTTAAAGGCGCAATATAAATACAAGGTATTGTTGTTGCTGCAAATATTACTGTTTTTGCCATGTGCTCAATGGCAGACTGCAATTCAGACAAATATTGGTCAAAATTAACCATACCACCTTTCATTTTGTGTATGGAGGCAAGTCCAGCATAACCACTATGTTCTAATCACCTTTGTTTGACAGCAGACCCACTAGAGCCTGTATTCATATGAAACTCAGCCCTTCAACAGCTAATCCTTCCTCACCCACTACTGCTGCTCCCCTTACCCACCACTACAATAATTTGCATTTCTATAGTGTTCTTCAGGACAGGAAGAAATCTCAAAGTGCTTAAATTTGCAGGAAAAGATGGCAGACACTGAGTAAGAGGGGAAAAGGGAAAAATGGAAAAGGTTGTGGGAGGGGACCAAAGGCACGGTCAAAGAGAATAGATTTAAGGGGGGGCAGCAATTAAAAGTGGAAAGGAAGGTGGCAAGGCAGAAAAAACAGAGAAGGCAGTTGCAGCAGACAGAAACATAGTCAAGTGTTAGAATATAAAGGGGGCGTGTACGGAAATAAAAACAAGAGGAAAATGCTAAGGTAACACAGGTCAAGAGAATGCAGGGATTAAAACTGGATATGAGAATTTTGAAGTCAACTCACTGGGGAATGGGAGTCAATGGAGAATGGGAAGGATAGAAGTGATGACTTTGTGTGGGTGAAGATGTCGGCTACAGCATTATGAATGAGTTGAAGCTTGTGGAGGGTTGAAGGAGGGAGGCCAGTGAGGGAAGCATTGGAGCAGTCGAGCCTCGAGGTGATGAAGACCTTCAGCAATAGTAGAATTGTATATCATCACAATATGTAACCTTGGCACATCTCTTATTCCTCTATCTCTATTAAGCTGGAATATCAACCCTGGTTCAGTAAATTGTAGAAGGGCATGCAAAGAGCAGCACCAGGCATAACTCAGAATGAGGCACCAACCTAGCGAAGCTATCTGCAGGTTAAACACCAAGGGGGAAAAATTGAGTCGCGCCCCCTTTGGGGCGCTAACTTCGCCGGGGCGCTACTTTTAGCACCCCAAAAATATTAGCGCCCCCGCGGCCGAAATTCACCGGTAGCGCCCCAAGAGGTGCTACTGGAAGCGGGGTGCTACTGGAAGCGCCCCGCATCCCTCTTGGGGCGCTGAGAGTGAATATCGTGGCGCTACGTGCCGCAGTGCCACGCTCTGCGGCACATCGCGCCGCGATACTGCAGGCCTTCCTCCCCTTCTTAAAGAGGAGGGGCCGACCTGGGGCCCAGTTGGGCCACCAGGGATCGGAGTGCCGGCAATAGAGCCCGGCACTCAAGAGAAGTGCCGGGCTCATGGAGCACATAGGAAGGATGTGATTTCATTAGAGAGGGTGCAGAGGAGATTCACCAGGATGTTACCTGGGCTGGAGCGTTTCAGTTATGAAGAGAGACTGGATAGGCTGGGGTTGTTTTCCTTAGAGCAGAGAAGGCTGAGGGGGGACCTGATTGAGGTGTACAAAATTATGGGGGGCATAGATAGGGTAGATAGAAAGGAACTTTTCCCCTTAGTAGAGATGTCAATAACCAGGGGGCATAGTTTCAAGGGCGCTAACGGGAGGCGCAAAGCAACCGAATTTTTAGGCCAAAAGCGGCAAGTTATAGACAGAGCTAAGTGGCCCCACAACCAATGGATCAAATCAAATCTCTGTAGTCCTATTATATCCCACTATATCCACACCATGGCTGCAAGAGCAGGGCAGAAGCTGGGTACTCTGTGATGAGTGACTCACCTCCTGACCCCTCAAAGCTTCTCCACCATCTACAAGGCTCAAGCCAGGAGCGTGATGGAATACTCAACACTCGTTTGGATGGGTGCAGCTGTACCAACACGAGTTGCTTGATACCATTCAGGACAGAGCAGTCCACTTGATTAGATAAATTCACTAAATTCACTATCCACCCACTTCAGTATCAGCACTCTCAATGTATAATATTTACAGCATGCACTGCAGCAACTTTGAAGTTCAGTTCGACAGCATCTCCAAACGCTGCAACCTCTACCACTAAGGACAAGAGCAGCAACATCAAGGAAACACCTTCAACTGCAAGTTCCTCTCCAAGTCACCTACCATTCTGCCTTGGACATGTTCTGTTATCATTGCTGGGCCAAAATCCTGGAATTTCCTGCTTAACACCATCATGGGAACACCATCACCAAAAGTACTGGAGCAGTTCAAGAGAAGTCCCACACCTTCTCAGCTGAATTAATAATGGACAATAAATGTGCCCACATCCACAAAGAAAGAAAGAAAATACATGGAGTAGAATTGTGGGTACTGGGTGGTGGGGGGGGGGGGGGGGGTGGGGGGGGGGGTGTACAGAAAGAGGTGGGCGATGTTGTGGATGTGGAAGAAAATGGTCTTGGTAAGAAGAGAATGGCATGTAGATGATGAAAAGAAGGTGACTAGGGGCAATATATTGCTGGCTCAGCAGATTGTAAACTGCAGAGGAGAGATGCTTAAGGAAGATAGAGTTGGGAATGGTGTTGAAGGAAGCAAGGTTGAGGAGAATGAGTGCTCAATGATTCACCACTGCTTCTTCATTCTCATGACTAGCATTTCCTGATGTCGATATATTCCTGTGTTGGTTCCTGGTTCAAGTAGGGGTGATGCTCAGGTGCATAGTGCTCTTCTGCTGATACAGGTAACTGTCCATTGGCTTCTTCTTGCTCTGTGAAGGGATTGGATGGTGCATTATAGGTACATGAGCATACTTTTGCATTTCATCTCTTCGTTGTTACTACATGTACCGCGATGCACTCGACACAGTGTGCATGGATACATCCATGTAACATTTTGTGAAAATTATAGAATATCTGATTAATGTTTTACTTATCATTGGTGCTTGTTATTGTACCAACAGTCACAGGCTCAAGCCTTTTGAGACTTTGGGCGCAAAATTGGGATCGTTAGCGAGCATTTTTTAGAGGTCAAATATGGCGTCTGCGGCGCACACGCACATTTCTGGGGAAAATCGAGCCGGAGGTCATATTGGTGAGAGCGTTAGGGCACACGCAGTGAGTGCCCGTCGGTAGAGCAGGCAGATCATGACGTCGATCAGTGTGCAACGTTGATTTGATGCCAATACTGCCATTTTGGAGCTCAATGCTCCAGCTAACTCCCTCTCTTAACCTCACACAGCTGAACACGCGTTCAGCAGCAGGAAGGACCCCGCACCAGCACTATTTAAAGGGATCATCAGTTACTTACAGGTTAGTTGCTGGTTGATTTCTTCTGGCTGTTGGTACGATTCTACAAGTGTGTGGTGCTTTCTAAAGTTGTTTAAAGTTGCAAAACTATACAGGGAATGGTGTGGCAGGTGCTGAAGGAATTTTTCCTGAGTTCAAGGCTTCTGCACAAACCACTTGCTGCCAGACATGGGTGCACTAGTAGGAATTCCCCTTGGAATACAGCATGACTTGGAGAATGAACAGAGGCCACGCAGAGCAGGACAAGCTGCTGGAAGAAGGAGGAGAAGGAGGGGGAGAAGTGCTCCCTGCAGGAGGCCATATCTGCCCAGGGTTTTCAGGGAGCAATCCTCCTACCTGAACCTCAGCAAAGAACAATGTGCGAGACGCCTGCGATTCAGTAAGGACGTCCTCACTGAACTCTGCCACCTGTTGCAGCCACAACTGCAACCTCAGAGCAGGGTAAGGACCGCATTGCTGATGGCTGTGAAGATGAACATTTATGCGTCGGGACCTTCCAGGCTGGAGCTGGAGATTTTGCAACATCTCGCAGTTTGCCGTCCACTGGCATAAGGGAGGTCACTGAGGCTCTGTATTCAGAGAGCCGATTACATTTCATTCTCTCTTGCCAGAGAGAGCGAGCACATGGCTTCGCTGGGATTGCAGGCTTCTCCATGGTGCAGGGTGCCATTGACTGCACGCACATCACTTTGCGGGCACCACATGTCAACTCTGCCATATACCAGAACCGAAAGGGAATTCCAGTCCCTCAACGTCCAGCTGGTGTGTGTCCATAGTCAGCGAATCATGCAGATCAATGCCCGGTATCCTGGCAGCAGTTGTGATGCCTTCATTTTGTGGCAGTCCGCTGTACCATCTACATTTGAGCCACCACGGCAAACCAATGGGTGGCTACTGGGCATAAAGGGCTATCTGCTGACGACATGGCTGATGACTCCGGTGCGCAATGCTGAAACAATGCTTCCGCTGCCTAGACCGCTCTGGAGGAGCCCTGCAGGACTCGGCAGAGCAGGTGTCAAGATTCGTGGTGGTCTGCTGCATGCCACACAACCTCACCATCATGAGGGCACAGCCCTTGCCACAAGCTATACGGCGAGCAGCTGAGGAGGAAGAGGAGGAAGAGGAAGGGAGGAGGCAACCTAGGCAGCCCCTTTCTGGCCAGGCTGTCCATGAAGAACTCATCTGAGTACGATAGCGATAACTGCAACCCCAATTCCCCATTCACCAACAGTCCCACGCCTTACCTTCCCTCTGTTACTGACCATCACAGCGTCCGCTTGGCCACAATGCAAAAATAAAAGCCAACACAAAATAAACATTCCAAACCAAATTTATAAATCAAATCATGCCATATTGCATACAAAGCTGATCTAATCACCCTTGTGCATTGCCTTAGTGCCTGTCTTCCGTGTTCCTTTGCCTGTCCTAGTGCTCCTATGCAGTGCTACCCCAATGGCTGCAGCATGGTTGGTGGAAGGCTGCTGACTTTCAGTGGAGGACACTGCAGATGGCCTTGGAGGATGAACTCGAGCACCTCTGAGACCAAAAGGGCTGGCTGCGGACTGCACCATCTCGGCATGGGCAGCAGCATTCTGGGCTGGCTGGCTGACAGGCAACAGAAAGGGCACTGGCAGAGTGACAGTGGTGGAGGACAAATGTTGTCATCCTGAGAGAGGACAGCAGGTTTGTCTTCCATGAAGTCATTGCCACTCCCCTGGGGCGGTGCCTCAGCAATCCTAGAAATCTGTCGAGGAGAGACTGCTGGACTGCTGTGACACCCTGCAAGCCCCTTTAAACACTGCAATCCACAGCCATGATGGCAGCAGTCTGAGCTTCCACTGCAGCACCCAGACGTTGGGTGGCTGCTGCTTGTGCTGCAATGGAGGCTGAGATATCAGGCCATCAGACGCTGCATCATGGTTGGGTCCACAAGTGTGCTCATGGAGTTGGCCACCACTTCCATGCTGGAAAGGATGGGCTCCAAGCTCTGCGCAAAGCCCTGTGCCAAGTTGGTGCCAGACTCCTCCATGCTCCTTGACACTGCATGTAGGCTTTCTGGCAGGCTTCCCAATGCACTAAGCATTTCATTGTGCAGACCCATTAGCCTTCTTCTGTAGCCTGTCCCATCGAAGTCTTCATCTGAGTCCTCTGCAGCAGGACTCGTGTGCAACCTCACCCTCCGGTGAGCTGGCACCTGCGCTATCCTTGCCCTCTGCCCTGGCTGCAGCCCACTCATGCCCGGTGTCACACCATATTCAGCTCCTGCTTCTATGCTATCCTCTAAATTACGCACATTTTCAGTTTCTGAGCTGGTGGCTGCGAGTGTTAAATTGAGTGACGCTGTGTCTTCATCTTCACTATCTTCCTGCTCTTCCACCACTGCCTGGTCAGGTAGCAGTTCTCGAGTATCTGAAAGAAGCAAGGCACAAGGGTAAGGTTATGATGAGGGGAAGGGGAACAGTAAGAGGTGCATGCTTACACCATCTGCAGCTTGTAAATCAGAAGAGATTGTGGGGTGAGGGGGAAGAGGGATGTGAGAAGTAGGATTAGCTATGAGGATACCAGCATCTTCTATGGTTTCAGACAGACTGCTGGCCATGGCCTCAGCAATGACTGTTCCAATAATGGCCAGCACCACCTCCTCCATGGGGGGTTAGGACAGGCGTGCCTGACCCCGCCAGTTAGCTCCTGCTCCCTCCAGTTGTGCATCACCTTGTCCTGGAAGAGAGGAGGAAGTGTATCAGTGAGTGTCGTGCAATCTGTTTGGGTGATGTTGCTGTTGTGATTGATTAGCTGGCAGTGTGCACAGTGAGATGTGGGTGTGAGGCTTGCAACAGTGCTAAGTGTGTGAGGGTGTGGTGAAGCTATGAATGTTAGGTATGAGTCCTGATTGATAGAGATTCTTGGTAGGTGAGTGATGGGGGTGTGGTGCATTGAGCAGTGGCTGAGGCTAGTGGTGCAGTTGGTAGGATATAACATTTGAAGGTGCATTCACTGACCTTGACCACTCGTGTGAGGTCCTTGAACTTCTTATGGCACTGCATCCACTTCCTCGGGGCTTGACTCCTGGCACTGACTGCCACAGCTATCTGCTCCCACTACCTTCTGAACGTGTGTCTGGAGGGCCTTGTGCCCCACTGTGGATACAGCACATCTCACTTCCTTTCTGCCTCCTCCACCAAGACCTCCAGTGCAGCGTTGGAAAACCTTTGAGCCCACTCGCTCCCAAGTTGTGCCATTATTGAGTGTTTTCCAGGCCGGAATCAGTTGTACAATGACTTTCAGCACCTGCTCCAGCCACAATGCACCTCGCCTTTAAGAGGTGCAGGCTAGCTTTAAGCAGTGCAGGCTAGCTTTAATTGGTGCTAGCCTCTCACTATTTTGGGCCCGCTGCATGCAGCCAATCAACACTGCACACAGAAATCATGTAAATGAGCAGGCAACACGAAATTGGTGTGTTGCCTGCAAAACATTGAACGGGCGCGGGTTAATGGCGCATCACAATCCTTGCGCCCGTTTTTGTGGGCTATCAAATTTAGTCCCCGGTGTTTTGGAAATGTTTTCTTGTAGCTTATTCACTCTTCCATCATGGTGTGCATAATTTAATTTGCATTACCCTTCTATTTTCACTTTTAACACATTACTTGTTACGATCTTGACATCAGTCCTTTGTTGATGCAGCCTTTTTTAAATGCATATATTTTTTAGAACTACAATTTTCCTTTGCATTTATTTCCTCCACTTTCATTTCCTCCACATTCATTTGCGTAGCCTGTGCTGCTAGTTTGTTTGAAGAGCAGTACAAATGGAAATTTATGATGGCTTTACAACATTAGTAATTTAGAGAAAATTACAATGAGAAGTAATTTCCCTCCAGTGCCGTCTACCACCACGAAGGACAAGTGTAGCAATGTCCTAAGACCAGCTGTAAACTTATGTTTTTAATAGGACGAATTCAAAAAGCAAACTAATTGCACATCACCCTGTATATGGGAATTTCAAACAAGCATTTCTTATTAGCACAGCACCCATTTAGCACGTGTTTTAACCTTTTGGCCAAAATAAGCCCCCCTCCTGAATTCACACCAGTTCTGAATGGGTTGAAAACTTACTCCTAAAATTTTAGGCGCAACCGGACCCATTATGGTGATTTTTAAAGTTTAAAAAAAAAAATTCTCCTCACCGAATCCTACAATGTATTTTCTGCACCTTTGAATGCAGCTTCAAGGCATCACAATGATTTGAATCTAATATTGAAAAACTTGCACGATTGCATTTTCTTAAACATGCTGTGCCTAACATACATAAATGATGGTTTGATGGCTTCAAACTTTAATTTTCCTGGATAAAGGAGGACTTAAAGAAGGAATGGGGCATACATTCAATGCTTTCGTTGGGCCCCGATTAGGCTGATTTACACTTGTTTTATGCTGGTTTTTACGTTCCAGCGCATGCTATTGCAATTCTCATCGACAAGAAGATCGTTGTAAATTTCAGTGTAACTTGCTGATTATGCCATTTCAGGAGATTCCGGGGCTAAAAGTTCAAACTGCAGCAAATATATCATGGAGCTCAAATAATTTACCATCCACCATCATGGTCAAATTTCTGGTGCAGTCTCTTCTAGGAATGGAACTGCCCAATAAACTCACCAAGACGACAACATCACCCCTTAAACAGTGCAAGCAATTCGGGAAATGCTATTCAGCTGCCCAACATGCAGGTCAGTCAAGAAAAACGACATTTTGCAGTCTTTGCTTGTGGAAAGCTTTTTTTTTTGATTCACACCTCCCTAGAGTAGCACATTACTGAGTACACATCCAGGTGTTGCTGAGCTTTAACAGAAGAGTTCTTAAGGAATGAGTGGAATTCTTCTGCACTGCCTGCCACAGCTGTCACTGCCTTTTGTTTCCATACATCCTCATATTCTGCCAGCTACAGCCATGTCCCATTTTTGAATCAATGACAGACAGCTCCCACAACTTGACCACCTGGCCTGTATCAATAGGCAAAAACCACAAAGCCCGGAGGACCTGGGCCAGATGGAAACTAAAATTCAGCAGCAACAGTCATCAAAAGCACTTAAACATTACAAAGTTGTTGTAGTTGCATAGAGAAGTTTGGTATCATTTACTGACAGGTCAGCACTTTGAGAGGAGGTAACTAAACCTGCAGGGGTTAGTGTTAACACTTTCTTACTAATAACCTATTATTATGTAAACTCTGACAAATATCTTGCATAAATATAACTTGAAAAATGCTATTGTTGTGGAAAGGGATAACTAATACATTTGTTGTATACAAGCAAACAAAAGGGTTTTCTTACTTGATTTCATGGGCAACACACCGAAGTATGCTTATGGTACAGCTCTGTGGTTCACCAAACAATTGTCAAAAGCAATTTTCCAAGCATGCATGATCTCCAAGATCATGAAGGGTGATTACTGCAAGTATAATGTTTCTTTTTAATAGCTGCCACTAAAAAAGATGTGCCAAGTTATTTTGCCACTATTCAACCAAAGCAACATTCTACTGTGCCCAATTACTTTCAGGAAACTGATACCAGTTGTTTTCTCTCCCTTCTAACATATTTCTCTGAAAACAGAACGAGCTACTCAAATTAAATAGCTCAACTCCACTTTTCACATAAAGTTTGTAAATTGTCTAATTGTGGGTTGAAAGATTTGTATCCACTCATTATAACATGGAAACAAAATGTAGTGTTGCCATCTTATAATACACACTTTTGAGTATGAAATTGATAACAGAAAGATGAAGAATATTGTGGATTGAAGTTAAGATCTGACCGACTAAATAGCTAAGGGTTAAAGCATGATACAACGTTTGATTGACTCCTCAGTATTGTGTCGCTAATTTTTTCTGTTTTTTTTAAACCAGGGTTCTCAGTTAGGTGGCTCTTTGCTGCCTCAGCTCACAACATAGCACAAAATAGGTTTTAGATTCACAGCTGGTAAATGTCGAAGAGTACAACAAGCCTTTGCCTACCAGCATTCCCATGTGAGGTTTAACACTGGATAAATGAGCTGAACAAGGCAGGAGCCTGCTTTACTGCAAACTGTCTCAGCCTTAGGATCTGACTACAAAATAAATCAACTGTGTAGGTGATAAAATTAGTGTATTTTAAAAAAAAACTAAGTAACATGAGGAAGCTATGTTTTCAAACAAAATATAAATTTAATTAAAAAAACCTGCACATGACCTCAAAAAACTCCTTATGTAGTAATCAATAAAACATAGAAAAGGTTAACAGAATCATAGAAAGTTCAGCCATCAAGCAAGTGTTGGTACTAGCTGTTCAACTGAAGCTCTACTCTAATCCCATTTCCCTGTCCTTTCGCTGCATCCGTTTATGTTCCTTTTTAAATAATGCAGTCTCCAGCCTGAATTTTCCACGATTGAAAAATCTTGGTGCATCTTTGACAGAATTGAGAGGTCGCACAACACCAGGTTATAGTCCAACAGTTTTATTTGAAATCACAAGCTTTGACAGGGCAGGAGAGGCCTCAACTGGAGTATTGTGTCCAATTCTGGGCACCGCACTTTAGGAAGGATGTGAAGGCCTTAGAGGGGGTGCAGAAAAGATTTACGGCAATGATTCCAAGGATGAGGGACTTCAGTTACATAGATAGACTGGAGAAGCTGGGGTTGTTCTCCTTAGAGCAGAGAAGATTGAGATCCGTGCCCACTTCTTTGGCAAGGAGTCTTCCCCCCGCACGGCTGACCCTTTCTCCTGCTTTCAGAATTCTCGTTCTACCTGGACCCCTCCCTCTGGCCTCTTAACCTCTCTAGATCTTTTCATTGCAAACTGCCGGCGTGACATCGGCCGTCTCAATTTCTCCGCTCCCCTCACTCACTCCAACCTACCTCCCTCTGAACTTGCAGCACTCCATTCTCTCAGATCCAACCCCAACATTGTCATTAAACCTGCTGACAAAGGTGGTGCTGTTGTTGTTTGGCGAACCAACCTCTACCTAGCGGAAGCTGAACGCTAACTCTCCGACACCTCCTCCTACCTCCGCCTGGACCATGACCCCACTACCGAACATCAAGCCACCATTTCCAGGACTGTCACTGACCTCATCTCCTCTGGAGATCTTCCCCCCACGGCCGTCAACTGCATAGTTCCCCAACCCCGCAAAGCCCGCTTCTACCTCCTTCCCAAGATCCACAAACAGGACTGCCCTGGTAGACCCATCGGGCTGAATTTTGATACTGGGCGGGTTGGGGTCGTGTCATCCACTTTTCGTGTTATCCACCCGACTGCAATTGGATGTGGGAGATTGATGTGATTTTCACCTAATTGGGCAATTGAGTTCCAGCATGTGGGAACCCATGAACCAATTAGTGTTTTCAGTCTGAAAGTTACCTCTGATGATGTCATCATTGCTGCTGCATTGAAGGTCTGCAAAGACTGCCTGGCCTTTGCTGTGAGAGGACCTGGATGCAAAATGAGCAGCAGCAGCCCAAAGTCTGCTCCCAGATATTTTTGCACCACCACTCCCAGATATGTCTCCTCCACCACAGACAGCCAGCCAGCCAGCCAAATGTGCTCCCGCCAGGTTTCACATTCGTGGTTCAGAACAGGCGTGCTTCACGTAGAAAAAGGGTTAAAATCACAAAGGACTTTCAAAATGGCATTATAGAGACAATTTAGTGCTTGTTAAGGGCCTTAACAGCCTATCCCTCCTCTTAGAGGCGGGATGGAGTCGGGACCAGCAGACACGATTTAATGAAAATTGCGTGGAGGTGAGATGGAGGCGGGCTTGTGCCCGCCCACCAGTTTTCGCAATTTTAACCCCCCACACGCCTCCAAACCCACCTCCACGGGTCAATGAAAATCCAGCCCATCGTTTCAGCCTGTTCTTGCCCCACGGAACTTATCTCTTTCTGTCTCGACTCTATTTTTTCTCCCATTGTCCAGTCGCTTCCCACCTACATCCGCAACTCTTCCGACGCCCTCCGCCACTTTAACAGTTTCCAGTTTTCTGGCCCCAACCGCCTCCTTTTCACTATGGACGTCCAATCCCTCTACACCTCCATCCCCCACCAGGATGGCCTGAGGACGCTCTGCTTCTTCCTTGAACAGAGGCCCAACCAGTCCCCATCCACCACCACCCTCCTCCACCTGGCTGAACTTGTTCTCACGTTGAACAACTTCTCCTTTGACTCCACTCACTTCCTCCAAATCAAAGGTGTTGCTATGGGAACCCGCATGGGTCCTAGCTATGCCTGCCTTTTCATGGGATATGTGGAACATTCTTTGTTCCAGTCCTACTCAGGTCCCCTCCCTCACCTCTTTTTCCGGTACATTGATGACTGTATCAGTGCCGTTTCCTGCTCTCGCCCTGAACTAGAAAATTTCATTCACTTTGCTTCCAATTTCCACCCTTCCCTCACCTTCACATGGTCCATCTCCGACTCTTCCCTTCCCTTCCCTTCCTCGACTTCTCCGTCTCCATCTCTGGGGATAGGTTATTGACAAACATTCACTACAAGCCAACTGACTCCCACAGCTACCTGGACTACACTTCCTCTCACCCCGCTTCCTGTAAGGACTCTATTCCATTCTCCCAGTTTCTCCATCTCCGCCGCATCTGCTCTGACGATGCCATCTTCCATACCAGTGCTTCCGATATGTCTTCCTTTTTCCTCAACCGAGGATTCCCCTCTACTGTGGTTCACATGGCCCTTGACCGTGTCCGTTCTATCTCCCGCACTTCTGCCCTCACCCCTGCCCCTCCCTCCCAGAAGCACGATAGGGTTTCCCTTGTCCTCACCTTTCACCCCACCAGCCTCCACATTCAATGGATCATCCTCCGCCATTTCCGCCACCTCCAGTGTGATCCCACCAGCAAACACATCTTCCCCTCACCTCCCCTTTCAGCATTCTGAAGGGACCGCTCCCTCCGCGACACCCTGGTCCACACCTCTATCACCTCCAACACCCCTTCCCCTTCGCCCGGCACCTTCCCGTGCAAGCGCAGGAGATGCAACACATGCCCATATACCTCCACCCTTCCCACTAACCAGGGCCCCAAACACCCCTTCCAGGTGAAACAGCGATTTACTTGTACTTCTTGCAATTTAGTATACTGTATTCGCTGCTCACGATGCGGTCTCCTGTACATTGGGGAGACCAAACGCAGATTGGGTGACCACTTTGCGGAACACCTCCGTTCAGTCCGTAAGGGGGACCCCGAGCTTCTGGTCGCCTGTCACTTTAATTCTCCGCTCCACTCCCACTCTGACCTCACCGTCCTCGGCCTCTTACATTGTTCCACTGAAGCTCAACGTAAGCTCGAGGAACAGCACCTCATCTTTCGATTAGGCACTTTACAGCCTTCTGGACTCAACATAGAGTTCAACATTTTCAGATCATAACCTCGGCCCCTATCATATATTTTTTTTCCACACTTTTTTTTTCTCTTCTCTCCCACATGGCAGCTGTCTTTCATTCTGCCAGCGCAATTTACACTTCATCTAGAGCCATCTTTTGTTTCTTAACCTGTCCCATTACCATCTCCTTTTCCCTTGAATATCTCTTAATGTCTTGTAACCTCTCCTGCCTTCTATCCCATCACAGACCTTCCCTTTTGTTATTTCATCCCCTCCCCACTTTTCCAGCTCCCACACTTGCTTAAAAATCTGTTCTATTTCCTGCCTTTTTCCAGTTCTGACGAAAGGTCATCGACCTGAAACGTTAACTCTGTTTCTCTTTTCACAGATGCTGCCTGACCTGCTGAGTATCTCCAGCATTTTCTTTTTTTATTTCAGATTTCCAGCATCTGCAGTATTTTCTTTTTGTAAGATTGAGAGGAGATTTGATTGAAGTGATCAAAATCATGAGGGGTCTAGACAGAGTAGATAGAGAAAAACTGTTCCCATTGGCAGAAGTGTCAAGAACCAGAGGACACCGATTTAAGGTGATTGGCAGAAGAACCAAAGGTGACATGAGGAGAAACTTTTTTACTCAGCGAGTGGTTAGAATCTTGAATGCAATGCCTGAAAGGGTAGTGGAGGCAGACTCAATCACAGCTTTCAAAAGGGAGTTGGATAAGTACCCGAAGGAAAAAAAATTGCAGGGCTACGGGGAAAGGGCGGGGGAGTGGAACTAGCTGAAGTGCTCTTGCAGAGAGCCGATACTGGCTTGATGGGCCGAATGGCCTTCTTCCATGCTGTAACCATTCTATGATTCTATGCATAGGTAACCTAGCCCAATTTTGTGGAGCCAGGTCATATTGCACATTTTAATTGGCTTCCAACAGAGAATGAACGGGCCAGGTGGGGGATGCACAATGGCTGCAGCACCTTTGAAGGCCAGCCTCTGTGTTGCATGGCCAGCGACCTTTATGACACCCTATCCGCCAGCTTAAACATCCATTCCCTCCACCACTGGCATACCGTGGCTGCAGTGTTGTACTACAGCAAGTTACCAGGGCCTCTTCAACAGTACCTCCCAAACCCACGACCTCTACCAAGAGCAGCAGGTGCATGGAGACACCATCACCTCCAAGTTCTCCTCCAAGCCACACACCATTCCGACTTGGACATCCCTTCATTGTCGCTGGGTTAAAATTCTAGAACTCCCTATCTAACAGCATTGTGAGAGTACCTTCGCCAAATGGACTGCAATAGTTCAAGAAGAAGGCCCATCACCACCTTCTCGAGGGCAACTAGGGATAGGCAATAAATGCTGGCCTTGCCAGCAATGCCCTCATCCTAAGAATTAATACATCTTAAAAAATGCTGTCTGATAACCTTTAAAAAAAATTTGGCCCAAAATTTGCGATCGGAGGCTTCCCGCGGGCGGATGCCTCTTACCTGTAAAAAATCTACAGATTTACCTGGTGGCCCAGGAGGTACGGAGGCTTGCGATCCTGGGCCTCTCCGGGTCCGCGCGGGCAGAGGTCCCCATATCCCAGGGGCGCATGTGGTTCGCAAGCGCCCCTGGGATCACATGAGCCGGCCCAACCAAAAAAGAAGGGAATCCCCATTCATACTTATGGGAGTTCCGTACATACGGAATTCCCATACGTATGAATGGGGATCACTTAAAAAATACACGAACACATGAAATACATGTTTTAAAAATTACATATTTAAAAATAATTAAAATAACATTTAATTAAATATATTAAACGAAAATTTAATTTTTTGGAATTTTTAAAATATGTTTTAACAGGGCTAAAAATAAATGTTATTTTTCTATTTTTTAAAACTAAGGCCTGCTTTTACCAGGCGTAAGAATTTCACAGGCATTCAGCGGGCGGAAGTTGGGCAAATAGCGCAACTCTCCGCCAGCAGAGGCCCTTCTCCCGGGGATGCGGAGGATCTGTCAAGAGGATTCTTGACAGATCGCAAGTTACGGGTTTCAGCGCATGCGCTTCACATGCTTAAACCCGGAACTTGTGTGGCCTCTACGGGTGCGTGCACACCTCGTACGCACTCGTAGGGGTCGCAAAATACGGCCCTTTAAATTCTCAAAAAAGGAGCCTTCGCATATGCAATTAATGATTTCATCAACTTTCTGGCCCTTTAATTATAAAAACCCACCCTCCACCACACGTAGCAACGCTAAATAACAGGAAAAACAGGTGTCCCTTGCACCCAGGGTTGCTGTGGCACAACTGATGTAAAATACGCCAGACGACATATTTCCACCATCTCCATACAATTACAATATTCCCACTCATGTATGGGTGGACACTGTGCATTATACCACTCCCCCCACCTCCCCCAAGCGGAAAATCTCAGAAGTGGCGGGGGAGAGTGAGAAGCTAATGGAGCAGCTGTAAAAGACTTTCCCTTCCAAGTCCGCGTGATTTTCGCTGGGGAACTGGCATAACTCGAGTGGAAAATCTAGGCTCCTGCCTCAATAGCCACTTATGGTAAAGCATGTTGTGTTCTAATAATACCCTGTGTGGAAAGAAAATCTTCTAAGATCTCATTTTGTTTGGCCTTGAAATTATTCTGTGGGATATTAATGTACAAATGCTTAACATGTTCATGTGAAATTCCTTTGTCCATTTTTTAAATGGAGGCACTAACCCATTTTGTTTTAAATGGATTAACACCTCTGCTCACTACTTCAGTAATTAGATTAAGTTTTTTAGGCTGAATAAATTCTTTGATACTTGAGCTTTGTGCCTGCTTTATGAACTAGATGTCAGGAAGCCAGTTTAAACTCACTATTACAGCATGATAGAGTTGATATGAATTATCAAGCATAACTGATATTTAGTAAGTACTAGTTGTTGTAAGTAAACTTGCATATACAAATATTTTTATTAAATGAATCACTAAAGGGTAGATATTACAATTTTTATTTTGAACAGATTAACACCTGCTTTAAAAGCAGAGAGAGAAATTCCTTACAAGTACATTAAGCATACAAATGAGAAAAGCAGGAATTGTAATTTCTACATTACAACAGTGACTACATGTCAAAGTATTAAATTGGTTGTAAAGCACATTGGGAGGTTGTGAAAGGCGCTGTATTAATCCAAGTCTTTCTTTCTTTAACACTTAAATGTCCGAACTTATTTTTTGTAAATCTAGAACCTTTAACTTTCGTGACTCAGAGAGCTGATATTACAATTTGAGTAAAACTAGGGGAAATCTTCAGTATCCCTACTTAGTAAAATAGAAATTACAGTCAATAAGCATTAACATAAAAAATATCTTTGTTTACTGTTTATGTACATCTCTATAAAACTGACACTTCATTCTGGTTTGAAGGTTTGAATTAACTGGGGTCAGCCATTTTACATTATGTTGGCCCCATGAGATCTGACACCTTCACAGAGTGCCCGTTTTTCAACAGAATAAACATTTTTCCATATTAAGCAAATGAAAATAAAAATAATGTTTACTTCAGGAGAATCTGACTTGTCCTGCGGCACTGATACAGATCACATGACTGACACCTCCAAAACATTAAAAATAATCTGAGCTCAGTTGCTCTCAATGCCTCAAAATTCCAAGTATTCATAGCAGCATTTCACTGACTGATAAAGCACTTTGGATTATCAATTAATTAAAACCCTACAAACTATACTTTAGGAAACCAGCAACTATATCAATATTCCACACTGTCTAGACTCAGAGCTCACTATGTGGTGTAATTTTTTTTAATGAATAAGCAGTTTAAACACCGAATCCTCTGGAAGGACATTTTTATAATTTAAGCAAAGACTTTCTGTCAGTCCCTTTTCAGTATGACTTAAAGGTGGTGTAAATGACTCTAGCAGCACAGTGGTGACACATCAGATTAGAAGTAAAGTAAATTGATGTTAGATACCAGCGTCAGTGAGCCATTCAACAGCACCTGTTGAATACATTGCAAGCAGGTCACTGGCTTGCTTGTGATACACAAAAAATGGCATGCAAGTGATTCAGGGCCTCTTGAGGCCAAGCACAGCCCACATCAATGTCACATGAGCCAATTTTCTTGCTTCAGCAGTTACGACTCCATCTTCAAGAAAAAGAAGATTTGCAAAAATGCAAATCTGTTCCTGACTGCAGATGATGTTTCACTTCACAACAATTTCATGGTATAAACATGGTGAATGACCATAGAATACAGATAATGTTTCACAATCACCTAACAACAAACACTACTTCCAGGTTTCTTTAAGTAGTGCAACATTTCTTTACTTGCAGATTATGTATTCATTTTATAGTCTTTATATTTTATGGTTACCTACCATGCATTCATATTGATCCATGACATGTAAACAGTATGGTTATGGTTTCAATGATGAACCATGAAAAAGCATACATATGTGCTCTGAAATATTGGTGTATAATAAACCTACCAGAGTTTGAAATATTGAAAGATTGTTGAGATCCGTTACATAAAAAAATATTTTTAACTGATCCCAATGAAACAGGTCGAATGAATTGTGGTATGAAATCATGTCAATTCTACAGTTCTGTCTGGTTTATTAAAGTGCTTTCCTAATTTACACTTAAAACGTAAGCAATAAATCAGCAAATAGGCAGAAGCTCCAGTAATAACCAAGGGCACATTTTATGAGTTAGTGCTCCTGGTCAAAGTTTTACATGTTGGAAAACTATCCAGGGCACATTGA
Organism: Squalus acanthias; assembly: GCA_030390025.1. Classification (NCBI taxonomy): domain Eukaryota; kingdom Metazoa; phylum Chordata; class Chondrichthyes; order Squaliformes; family Squalidae; genus Squalus; species Squalus acanthias. The sequence goes on from CM059429.1 coordinate 59,164,029, forward strand.
CCTCTGCGTCCATATTCCCAGTGTATGCTCCCGTCGCAGGAAGCTTTGCGCTGGGGGAGTTAGTTTGTAAAATCTAATCTAATAATGAATGTTTACTACAGCAACACAATACTTTGCAGTTTTCCCATCTTTGCAGCTGTTCTTTTTGCATTGAGCATAATTAAAATACATATCAGATTGTTCAAAAAATCATTTGAACGCAGCTGCTCACAAACCTTACCATGATGGAGTATGTTAATAACACATTACTGAGCAGTCAAGGCCACACTGGCAGCGGATTTTTTTTTTTCTAACCAATTTAAATTCTGTGAATGATATTAACCAATGGTAGGATCAATGATTTGTATATCTAATTCTAAACTGTGGTGCATTACCCAGTTCAGTTTCGTCATATGTAAATCCCCATACACTTTTTACCATTCTTTGCAATAGATGACAAACAGCTGGGCAAAAAATTTGCTTTGCGTGGAAAGCTGATTTGTACATTTGGGACAGAGTTTTTAATTCGGCAAATTATGTGACAAGAAGCATTTGTCTTTCCACAGTAATTATTGGAAAACGTATTCCGGTGCACGATGCAGGTTTGCTAGCTGGACAAAAATTAGGAGAGAGAAAAAATGAACCACAAAGAACATTATGCTTAGAAAGTGCTAATATTTGCAAGTATACTCTCAGTTGAATCTTTCAGTTTACAACATTCAGAATAGAGTTAGCTAGGCTGGATCAAATTGGCCTTTGGAGACCTAAATTCCTGATATATTGAGCTGGTTAGGCACATGGGTTTATTCAAAATGAAACAGATGCGTATCCTAATTGCTGACACAAAAATACAGCAGGCGTCTCAAATACTGGCACCACATCCAAACATCCAGTTTATGACATACTCAATAGAAATATTGGGTTATAGCTTCCAAAAACTCTACAGAGAATCATGTTGGTGTTGCTGCTATGAAATACAGGAGTGACACTCATGTTTCACCCCATTATGAAGATGAAGTACAGATTATAATTCTTACACCACTGGTTTTACTCATACACACAACTGTATGTGGCTTGGGGCTGCATGTAGTCCCATTGCAAAGACATATTTCTTTTGTAAATGATATTTTCCAATCTCTGTCGTTATTGATTAGTGCCTATACCTTGAATATATAGAATCTCCAATTTTAGAAATAAATCCATTGAATAGAGTTATATTTAAAGAAATAATTTGCATTTATATAGTGCATTTTCAGGTCATCGGGACATCCCAAAGCATTTCACACACAATTAATTGTTTTGAAGGACAGTCACTATTTTCATGTCGGTGTCTATGATCTCAATAGTATTGCTCAGATGTTGCATACTGTGTTCTAAAAAGTGCTGTGATGATATCTTATATCATGACATTATGCATTTGATTTTTAGGCAGTTATACACAATATCCATATCTCATAAATGTATGGCAATATGCATGGAGATGTTATAAATGGGTGGAGCAAATTGACATTAAACTGTGATATGACCACGAAGTTAACAGGAGAGTGATTATGCAAATAAGTTTTCCGTTTTCCGTTTTGGATACTGCTGGGGGAGATGGTTTCTCAGGGGAATGCAGCAAGAGCCAAGTCCGTGTCACTACGAGTGGCTCAGCTGCACAGGAGGGGAGGAAAAAGAGTGGGAGAGCAATAGTGATAGGGGATTCTATCGTAAGGGGAACAGATAGACGTTTCTGTGGCCGCAGCCGTGACTCCAGGATGGTATGTTGCCTCCCTGGTGCCAGGGTCAAGGATGTCACTGAATGGCTGCAGGGCATTCTGAAGGGGGAGGGCGAACAGTCAGAGGTCGTGGTTCACATTGGTACCAACGACATGGGTAGAAAGAGGGGTGAGGTCCTGCAACAAGAATTTAGGGAGCTAGGTAGCAGATTAAAAAGCAGGACCTCAAAGGTTGTAATCTCTGGATTACTCCCGCTGCCACGTGCTAGTGAGTATAGGAATAGGAGGATAGAGCAGATGAATGCGTGGCTAAAGAGTTGGTGCAGGAGGGAGGGCTTTAGTTTCCTGGATCACTGGGTCTGCTTCTAGGGAAGGTGGGACCTGTACAAGTCGGACGGGTTGCACCTGAACCAGAACGGGACTAACATCCTTGTGGGGAGGTTTGCTAGTAGTGTTGGGGGGGGGGGGGTTTAAACTAACTTGGCAGGGGGATGGGATATGGAGTGGAGCTATAGTAGGGGGTGATGCACAGCCAAATATAGAGGAAAAAACAAGTCAGCCTGGAAGGCAGAGCAAATATGTAATGGCACAAGGGAGTATGGCAAGGCTGGATGGCATTTATTTTAATGCAAGGAGTCTTGCGAGTAAGGCAGATGAATTGAAGGTGTTGATGAACACATGGGAGTATGATATTGTTGCTATCACAGAGACATGGTTGAGGGAGGGGCAGGACTGGCAGCTCAATCTTCCGGGGTATAGAATCTTCAGGCGAGACAGAGGTGGGTGTAAAAGAGGAGGGGGTGTCGCAATATTAATCAAGGAGTCAATTACTGCTGTAAGGAGGGATGATATCTTAGCAGGTTCCTCTAATGAGGCCATATGGGTAGAACTTAAAAGCAAAAAGGGGGTAAGCACTTTGCTGGGAGTGTACTATAGGCCCCCAAACAGTCAGGGGGAGATAGAGGAACAGATATGTAGGCAAATCTCAGAGAAGTGTAGAAATAATAGGGTAATAATAGTAGGGGATTTACATAGAAGATAGGAGCAGGAGTAGGCCATTCGGCCCCTCGAGCCTGCTCCGCCATTCGATGAGATCATGGCTGATCATCCAAACTCAGTACCCTGTACCTGCCTTCTCCCCATATCCCTTGATACCTTTAGCTTTAAGAAATATATCTAACTCATTCTTGAATATATTTAATGACTTGGCCTCAACTACCTTCTGTGGTAGAGAATTCCACAGGTTCACCACTCTCTCGGTGAAGAAATTCTTCCTCATTTCTGTCCTAAATGGCTTACCCCTTATCCTTAGATTATGACCCCTGGTTCTGGACTCTCCGACCATCGGGAACATTCTTCCTGCATCTAGTTTGTCCAGACCTGTCAGAATTTTATATGTTTCGATGCGATCCCCTCTTATTCTTCTATACTCCAGCGAGTATAAGCTCAATCGACCCAATCTCTCCTCATATGTCATTCCTGCCATCCCAGGTATCAGCCTTGTGAATCTTCGCTGAACTCCTTCCATGGCAAGAACATCCTTCCTCAGATAAGGCGACCAAAACTGCACACAGTACTCAAGGTGTGGTCTCACCAAGGCCCTGTACAACTGCAGCAGGACATCCCTGTTCCTATACTCAAAGCCTTTCGCTATGAAGGCCAACATACCATTTGCCTTCTTCACCGCCTGCTGCACCTGCATGCTTACCTTCAGCGACTGGTGCACAAGGACACCCAGGTCTCGTTGCACTTCCCCTTCTCCCAATCTATTGCCATTCAGATAATAGTCTGCCTTTCTATTTTTGACACCAAAGTGGATAACCTCGCATTTATCCATGTTATATTGCATCTGCCACGCTTCTGCCCACTCACCCAACCTGTCCAAATCATCCTGGAGTTTCTCAGTATCCTCCTCGGAGCACACACGCCCACCCAGCTTTGTGACATCTGCAAACTTCGAGATATTACATTTAGTTCCCTTATCCAGATCATTAATGTATATTGTGAATAGCTTTGGTCCAAGGACCGAACCCTGCGGTACCCCACTAGTCACTGCCTGCCACTCGGAAAAAGACCCATTAATTCCTACTCTCTGCTTTCTGTCCGCCAACCAGTTCTCTATCCAAGTCAATACCTTGCTCCCAATCCCATGTGCCTTAACTTTACACGCTAATCTCTTATGCGGGACCTTATCGAAAGCCTTTTGAAAGTCCAAATACACCACATCTACTGGTTCTCCCTTATCTATTTTCCCAGTTACATCCTCAAAAAATTCCAGTAGATTAGTCAAGCACGATTTACCTTTTGTAAATCCATGTTGACTTTGTCCGATCCTGTCACTGTTTTTCAAGTGCTCAGCTATTACATCCTTTATAATGGACTCTAGCATTTTCCCCACTATCGATGTCAGACTTACCGGTCTGTAATTCCCCGCTTTCTCTCCACCACCCTTTTTGAATAGTGGGGTAGCATTAGCTACCCTCCAATCCATGGGTACAGTTCCAGATTCCATCGAATGTTGGAAGATTATCAGCAATGCATCTACTATTTCTAGGGCCACTTCCTTAAGTACCCTGGGATGTAGATTATCAGGCCCTGGGGATTTATCGGCCTTCAATCCCATCAATTTCCCTAACACCATTTCCCTGCAGATACTGATTTCTTTCAGTTCCTCCCTTTCATCAGACCCTATGTTCTCCAACATCTCTGGGAGGTTATTTGTGTCCTCCTTTGTGAAGACAGAACCAAAATATGCATTTAATTGGTCTGCCATTTCTTTGTTCCCCATTTCAACTTCCCCAATATTAACTGGGATAGTCAGAGTGTAAAAGGCTTAGAGGGTGCAGAATTCTTAAAGTGCATCCAGGAGAGCTTTTTGAGCCAGCATGTAGAAAGTCCTACAAGAGAGGGGGCAGTACTGGACCTAATTCTAAGGAATATAGCCGGGCAAGTGGTAGAAGTGTTAATAGGAGAGCATTTTGGTGACAGTGACTATAATTCGGTGAGATTTAAGGTAGTCATGGAAAAGGACAAAGATTGACCGGAAATAAAGGTTCTAAATTGGGGGAAGGCCGATTTTAATATGATTAGGCAGGATCTGGCCAAAGTGGACTGGGATTAGCTACTTGTAGGAAAATCCACATCAGAGCAGTGGGAGTCTTTCAGAAAGGAAATAGAGAGAGTACTACGGCAACATGTTCCCGTAAAGGTCAAGGGTGGGACAAACAAGCCCAGGGAAGCCTGGATGTCAAGGGATATACAAGAATGGATTAGGAAAAAAAGGGAGGCTTTTGGCAGATACAAAGGACTAAAAACAGTGGAAGCCCTAGAGGAGTATAGAAAGTGCAGGGGGGTACTTAAAAAAGAAATTAGGAGAGCGAAGAGGGGGCATGAAAAAACACTGGCGGGCAAAATAAAGGAAAATCCCAAGGTGTTTTATAAGTATATTAAGGGCAAGAGGATAACCAAGGAAAGAGTAGGGCCCATTAGGGACCAAAGTGGCAATTTGTGTGTCGAGCCAGAAGATGTAGGCGAGGTTTTAAATAAATATTTTGCATCTGTGTTCACTATGGAGAAGGACGATGTAGGCATAGAAATCAGGCAGGGGGATTGTGATATACTTGAAAAAATTAGTATTGAGAGGGAGGAGGTACTAGCGGTTTTAGCGGGCTTAAAAGGGGATTAAATCCCCAGGCCCAGACGAGATGTATCCCAGGCTCCTGTATGAGGCAAGGGAGGAGATTGCAGGGGCTCTGACACAAATTTTCAGAACCTCTCTGGCCACAGGGGAGGTGCCAGAGGACTGGAGAACAGCTAACGTAGTATCATTATTCAAGAAGGGTAGTAGGGATAAACCAGGGAATTACAGGCCAGTGAGCCTAACATCAGTGGTAGGGAAATTATTAGAAAAAATTCTGAGGGACAGAATTAGTCTCCACTTGGAGAGGCAAGGATTAATCAAGGATAGTCAGCATGGCTTTGTCAGGGGGAGATCATGTCTGACCAATTTGATTGAATTTTGAGAGGGGGTGACTAGGTGTGTGGATGAGGGTAGTGCAGTTGATGTGGTCTACATGGACTTCAGTAAGGCTTTTGACAAAGTCCCGCATGGGAGACGAGTCAAGAAGGTAAGAGCCCATGGGATCCAGGGCAACTTGTCAAATTGGATCCAAAATTGGCTTAGTGGCAGGAGGCAGAGGGTGATGGTCGAAGGTTATTTTTGTGACTGGAAGCCTGTGTCCAGTGGTGTACCGCAGGGATCGGTGCTGGGTCCTTTGCTGTTTGTAGTCTACCTTGATGATTTAGATATGAATGTAGAAGGTATGATCAGTAAGTTCGCAGATGACACGAAAATTGGTGGGGTGGTAAATAGCGAGGAGGGAAGCCTTAGGCTACAGGACAATATAGACAGGTTGGTCAGATGGGCAGAACAGTGGCAAATGGAATTTAACCCTAAAAAGTGTGAGGTGATGCATTTTGGGAGGACTAACAAGGCAAGGGAATACACAATGAATGGTAGACCCTAGGAAGGACAGAGGATCAGAGGGACCTTGGTGTGCATGTACATAGATCCCTGAAGGCAGCAGGACAGGTAGATAAGGTGGTTAAAAAGGCATATGGGATACTTGCCTTCATTAGCCGAGGCATAGAATATAAGAGCAGGGAGGTTATGATGGAGCTGTACAAAATGCGATTTAGGCCACAGCTGGAATACTGTGTGCAGTTCTGGTCGCCACACTATAGGAAGGATGTGATTGCATTGAAGAGGGTGCAGAGGAGATTCACCAGGATGTTACCTTGGCTGCAGCGCTTCAGCTATGAAGAGAGACTGGACAGGCTGGGGTTGTTTTCCTTAGAGCAGAGAAGGCTGAGGGGGGACCTGATTGAGGTGTACAAAATTATGAGGGGCATAGATAGGGTAGATAGAAAGTAACATTTCCTCTTAGTAGAGGGGTCAATAACCAGGGGGCATAGTTTCAAGGTAAGGGGCAGGAGGTTTAGAGGGGATCTGAGGAAAAACTTTTTCACCCAGAGGGTGGTTGGAATCTGGAACTCACTGCCTGAAAGGGTGGTAGAGGCAGGAACCCTCACAACATTCAAGAAGCATTTAGATGAGCACTTGAAATGCCATAGCATACAAGGCTACGGACCAAGTGCTGGAAAATGGGATTAGAATAGACAGGTCTTGATGGCCGGCGCGGACACGATGGGCCGAAGGGCCTCTTTCTGTGCTGCATAACTCTATGGGGGAGAAATTCAGTATCGCCCCATTTGGGGCGCAATTATCGGCTGGGGGCAAAGATTAGCGCCTGGCGCTAATTATCGCCTCCGACTGCAAACTTGACTTTTATCGCCCCTGGAGGTGATTGGAGCGCTAATGTTTGACAAATTTGCTGGAGTTCTTTGAGGAAGTAACATATAGAGTGGATAAAGGGGAACCAGTGGACGTAGTGTATTTAGACTTCCAAAAGGCATTTGACAAGGTGCCACACAAAAGATTATTGCTTAAGGTAAAAAATCACGGAATTGGGGGTAATATTCTGGCATGGATAGAGGATTGGCTATCTAACAGAAAGCAAAGAGTTGGGATAAATGGTTCATTCTCAGACTGGCAATCAGTAACTAGTGGTGTTCCACAGGGGTCAGTGCTGGGTCCCCAACTCTTCACAATCTATATTAACGATTTGGAGGAAGGGACCAAGTGTAACATATCAAAATTTGCAGATGATACAAAGATGGGAGGGAAAGTAGTGAATGAGGAGGACATAAAAAACCTGCAAGGGGACATAGACAGGCTAAGTAAGTGGGCAGAGATTTGGCAGATGGAATACAACACTGGAAAGTGTGAGGTGATGCACTTTGGCAGGAAAAATCCTAGAGCAATTTATTATCTTAATGGCAAGAAACTGGAGAGTACTGAAGTGCAAAGGGATCTGGGGGTCCTGGTGCACGAAACTCAAAAGGTTAGTATGCAGGTGCAGCAAGTGATTAAGAAGGCAAATGGAATGTTGGCTTTCATTGCTAGGGGGATAGAATATAAAAATAGGGAGGTATTGCTTCAGTTGTACAAGGTATTGGTGAGACCGCACCTGGAATACTGCATACAGTTTTGGTGTCCTTACTTAAGGAAAGACATCCTTGCTCTCGAGGCAGTGCAAAAAAGGTTCACTCGGTTAATCCCGGGGATGAGGGGGTGGTCATATGAGGAGAGGTTGGGTAGATTGGGACTCTACTCATTGGAGTTCAGAAGAATGAGAGGCGATCTTATTGAAACATATAAGATTGTGAAGGGGTTGGATCGGGTGGATGCGGGGAGGATGTTCCCGATGACGGGTGAGACTAGAACTAGGGGACATAGTCTTAGAATAAGGGGCTGCTCTTTCAAAACTGAGATGAGGAGGAACTACTTCACTCAGAGGGTGGTAGGTCCATGGAATATGCTGCCACAAAAAGCTGTAGAAGCTACAACATTAATTAAATTTAAAACAGAAATAGACAGTTTCCTAGAAGTAAAGGGCATTAAGGGTTACGGGGAGCGGGCAGGAATTTGGACATGAGTCTAGGTTCGGATCGGTCATGGCCCTGTGGGTAGTGGAGCGGGCCCAGGGACTGTGTAGCCTGATTCTGCTCCTATTTCGTGTGTGAAATTCTGTTAGATGCAGGAGATGGTTCTGTGATAGATAGTAGATTGGCGGTTAGGATCAGATCAGCCATGATCTTATTGAATGGCGGAGCAGGCTCGAGGGGCCGATTGGCCTACTCCTGCTCCTATTTCTTATGTTCTTATGTTCTTATCAGGCGCTACACATCTGTCTTAAGGCACAAAGGCCGAGGAGCGAGACGCTAACTCAGAGCGCTGGCGAAGCTCATGTGATGTCAGTCAGCAATGGAACACACACACAATGGCGCTGGCCAGTTCTTAAAGGGGAGGGCTGATCTTGCTTTCCATCCACATCCTGCTCATTGCAGCCTTGAATCTCGGCCTGGAGAGACCTGTACATCAAATCTGCTGGAAAGAACAATGGAGAGTACCAGGGAAAGAGCTCAGAGTGCAGCCCCCACAGTCTCTTCTAAATCGATACAAGGAAGGGCAAATCAAAATGAACCTGCAAAGTGCTGCTCAGTACCCAAAACTCCTTCACACAGCATTGAAGCTCTCCAGAAGTCTCTCTCTCTCTCTCTCTCTCTCAGAATGCGTGGTTCAAAAATGTCACCAACAAAAAAAGACAGGAAGCGGTCGCCTTTAAATAGCGCTCCCCCAGTCCCTTCCTGACTGCAAAATGCTCCCCTCAACCTGTCGTCGCTAGCGGCAGGCGGTAAGGCAGGGAGCGCCACTCAATATACGCTCCGGGGCGTTGCGCACTTGACTGACGTCATGATCTGCCGGTGCAGGAGATCGTGGCGGTAGTGTTTAGCGCCTCCGCATTATGTCTAGTTAATTTCGCGAATGGTGCAAACATCGCCGCGCCCGGGCGCTAGTTGCTTTGCGCCCCATTAGCGCCCTCTTAAGGCGCTAACGCGAGACGCAACCAACTGAATTTTTCCCCCTATGACTCTATGGGCTGGATTTTGAAACTGGGGATGGGATGGAGGCAGGACTCCCACTTTTTGGGTTGTAGTCCCGCCTCCATCGACTTGTGGCCAACCCACTGTATTTTCACTTGGTGGACCTTGTTGAGCCCACCCAGCGGGCTCAGCAGGCCAATTAAGGGCCACCCGGCAACAGGTGATGTCACAGATTGACATTTCATCTGTCAAGAGCTTTTGACAGATGAAATATCAGCATTTGACAGCTCTTTGAAGCTGTCAAACACTGACAATCTGTACTCTAAGTTAATTCCTTCCTCTCAGGCTGATTTAGAGATCTCTGCAGAACAAAAAGCAGAGGCTGCAGCTTTTGACAGCTCAACGGCCATTCTGCTTTCTGTGCCGGTGAGATTTCTGACTCCCGAGACCTGAAGGGCTGACACCTGCAGGAGGAAGTTAAGGTAAGTAAAACTTTTTTCCACACTTTACACTTACCTTACACACTTAGCTCTGCACACATGCACCCATCACTCACCTGCCCACCGGACATATCGACCCCTCCAACCCTTGCAGACCCACGGTCTGCCTCGCTGAAACGGTGTGGTTGGGACCTGTCGGAGAGCCCACATTTCAGGCATAAAAATAGGGATTAGGCAAAAAACTGCCTGTTAACTACTTGTTAACAAGCAGTTTATTGCCACTAATCCCCTTCCCGCCTCAGGGAGGCGGGTCCCAGCACAGGTCGGGTACCCGCCTCCAGCGAAACTTGCATGGAGGCGGGTTGGGGGCGGGATGGGGTTGAGGCCCCCGATTCAGCTATTTTCAATCCAGTCCCGCCTCCAAACCCGCCTCCACGGCTCAATGAAAATTCTGCCCTATGCCTCTAAGTTTCTGGCAAAGCTAGGACTTCCTGAATGATGAGGCACTAGAATAGGAAAAGTTTATAAACATGACCAGATATAGGGGTAGAAATTAGGTCGCGCCCCATTTGGGGCGCAAATATCGTCCGGACGCAAATATTAGCGCCTGCCGCTAATTATCGGCACTGACAGGAAACTTCACTTTTACCGCCCCGGGAGGTGAGTGGAGCGCTAAAGCAGGCGCTGCACACCTCTCTTAAGGCGCAAAGGCCAAGGAGTGAGGCGCTAACTCAGCGCGCGAGCGCAGCGCAGCTGCTGCCAGTTAGCGAGGGAACACAGACACACTGGCGCCGGACACTTCTTAAAGCGGGGGGGGGGCCACTTGCTCCCCAGCCACACCCTGCTCATTGCAGCCTTGAATCTCAGCCTGGAGAGACCTGTAATCCATTTTGCTGCCAAGCATGGAGAGGGTGAGAGAACGCGCTCATCGCTTCACCGAGCGGGCCTTGGATGCTCTGGTTGACGCAGTGGAGCGCAGACGATGTATGCTGTTCCCTGAGAGTGGCAGGAGGCCTTTGCCACGTGAGTTCAGAAGAGTGTGGAGGGAGGTGGCTCAGAGCGTCTCCTCCAGGAGCATGGTGCCCAGGACCCATACTCAATGCCGCAAAAAGTTCAACGACCTCACTCGGGTCGTCAGGGTGAGTGGCTTTTTCTCAATACCTCTCCATCCCTCCATCTCAACCTCACTCTATGACCAGAGGGTCTTAAAACCCCAATGCACAACACTCATCCAACACCTATGGCCCTTTCATCAAACACACACACACATTCCACACTTTGCATACAGTAAGGGCTATTCACCTATGGGAGGCACATCAGGCAAGACCATGGCTGTATATTGTAAGGGTTATTCACCTATGGGAGGCACATCAGGCAAGACCATGGCTGTATATTGTAAGGGCTATTCACCTATGGGAGGCACATCAGGCAAGACCATGGCTGTATATTGTAAGGGCTATTCACCTATGGGAGGCACATCAGGCAAGACCATGGCTGTATATTGTAAGGGCTATTCACCTATGGGAGGCACATCAGGCAAGACCATGGCTGTATATTTACTCAGATGCTGTCCTTTTTCTTGCAGGCTAAGCAGGCTCATAATAGGAGACAGCAGCAACGGACAGGTGGAGGGCGGCTTCAGCTGCAACCCCTCAGCGATCTGGAGGAGCGCGTCCACAGGATTGTGGCAAGCCGGGTGATCGGTCCCGTCGCCACTGGAGACGCCGACCCCATTGTGGACAGCAATGGTAAGGTCATCACCTTTTTGTCCTCTGTCCTTCCACTTGTCCCTCACAACACCAGCCTTTGACACTTTCAATCCAACTTGCTAACTCGCTGCACTTATTCCTCCCTTACTGCCACCCTGTCCTCACGCTAAAGCCACTCTTGTACCTCCCTCTTTCAGATGGTGATTCACCAGCTGAGGAGACGGGCCCTGAAGCTGCCACTGGGAGTGATGCTGCAGCTGAGGAGGAAGAGGAAGCCAGAGCATCAGTGCCACCCTCTCCCGAGGAAGCCCATGCCCACACTGGGAACACGCCTTCCCCGGAGGGGAGCAGGGGGGAAGGGGCTGATGATGGTGAAGCTCCAGGACCCAGCGGGCTGCAGCAACGCCATGGGGGGGGTAGGGAAGAACGGGGGTCTTCTCCCCAGAGGGAGAGTATGCCAGACACTCCTACTGCAATGGACGCAGAGGAGGAGCGGCTGATTGCAGAAATGAACACCCAGGCGGTGGGCATGCACACTGAGCTCATGGGTGCAGTGGGAAGGGTGCCCGATTGCATTGAGTCACTGGCAAGGAGTGTGGAGCACTTCGCTGTAGCACAGGCGGATGCCACACTAACGCTTAGTGCTGCAATTCAGTCACTGGCTGCCGTGATCCCACCTCTGACTGCTCTCATACAGACTCAGATGGAGGCCACGCGAGCACAGACTGCTGCCAACCTCGATGGTTCGTGCACATGTCCCCGGGGCTGTCACCACGCCGCAGCAGGCCAGCAATCTGTTCTCCGGCAGATTGCTCCGGATGCTGAAGTGCTGCCCCGTGGGAGTGCCAGTGTGTCGGGCGAGCAGGGAGTTGCTGGCCTCTCTCACGATGACAGCATTCCTGCTGCCAACACTGTCACTTCTCCACTGCACTTGCCACCACCTGTAGGACAGACTGCTGCCGCCCATGCAGAATTGGTGCAGTCTGCAGCCGGGCCCTCCAGGCCCAGAAGTGGTCGAGGCCGTCCTTCAGGGGCATCTGCAGTGTCAGGGTCTGACGAGCAGCAGCCTTCCACCAGCCTTGCTGCAGCCACTGAGGTCCCATTACGGAGGAGCAGTAGGGTTAGAAGGGGGGAAGTGCGCAAGGGAAGGAGATCACCCTCGAAGGGCAAAAAGTAGGAGGTGTGACAAAATGCTGGTCATTTTTTTATTAAAGGCCGAGGTTCGTGGTCCAACTTTTGTTTGGTGTTTTGGACATTATCTCCAGGTTGTGATAACCAGTTATGTTATTGACTGTTTTTTTGTGTTTATTTCTATGAGTTTGTCATGAGGAATTGACACACACAGAGTTTGTAAAATAAATAAGTTTCTGTATTCAAAATATACATGGCTGGTGGTTGGAATTATTGGTGCCTTGGCCGGCTTAGGGGTTGCGTGCTGGGTTGATTAGTGTTTGTAGCAATGGCAGGGGCCCTAGAAGCGGCTTGCTATTAGTCGTTGACGGATGGCCCTTGCAGTTTGACCATTGTGGGCCGCCCTCCTGCCTTGGTGCTGCTGATGATCATCGTCCTCGTCCTCTTCCTCCTCTTCCTCCTCCTCCTCTGGTGGTGCTACAAGGCCTGGTGGCATTGGCTGGGTCCTGAGGATTGCCATGTTGTGCAACATGCAGCACACGACTACGAAGTTCGAAACTTGCTCAGGCGAGTACTGCAGGGCTCCTCCGGAATGGTCCAGACAGCGGAACCGTTGTTTCAGCACGCCGATTGTGCGCTCAATAATGTTCCTGGTTGCTTGATGGCTTTCATTGTACCGCAGCTCAGCAGGGGTGTTTGGCGTACGGAGCGGTGTCATCAGCCAGGTGCTCAATGCGTACCCCTTGTCCCCCAGAAGCCAACCAACTGGCTGATGCGGTGCCTCGAAAACTTCTGCCACAGTAGTCTGGCGCAGGATGAAAGCATCGTGGCAGCTGCCTGGATAGTGGGCATTGACAGCGAGTATCACCTGTCTGTGGTCACAGACCAACTGCACATTCAAGGAATGGAACCCCTTTCTGTTCCTGAATTCCTCTGCATTCTCTTGCGGAGCACGCAAAGCCACATGCGTGCAGTCAATGGCGCCCTGCACCATGGGGAAGCCCGCTACCCTCGCAAAGCCCAGAGCACGGTCACGCTGCTTGTCTGGGGTCATAGGGAAAGAGATGAAGTCTCGTCTCCTTCTGAAGAGGGCATTGGTGACCTGCCGGATGCAGCGATGCACCGCAAACTGGGAGATATTGGCGAGGTCCCCAACAGCAGCTTGGAATGAGCCAGTGGCGTAGAAGTTCAAAGCCACTGTGACCTTCACTGCCACCGACAGAGACGTCCTGGACCTCAGCTGAGGCTGCAGATCTGGCTGCAGCAGGTGGCAGAGCTCAGTGACCACCTCCTTGCTGAATCGCAGCCTTCGCAAACACAGCTCCTCGGACATATGGATGTAGGAGAGCTGTTCACGATATACCCTGGGAGGGTAAGCTCTCCTGTATATGCGCCTGATGGCCCTCCTCCGTCTGGCCATCATTGCCACTCTCTGTCTGCGTCTTGGTATCCTCCGATTCAGCTGGAGCAGGACGACGCCCCCAATCATTGCAGCCCCCATATTCTCTTTGCCAGAAAAGTAATGAGGTACAGCAACTAAAGTAGCAACAAAGTTAGGATGAATAGGCAAAACTACCTCACAAAGCGTTGAGTCAATGTAGAAGTCTCTCTCTCTCTCTCTCCGAATCTCTCTCTCTCTCTCAGAACGAGTGGTGCATAAATGTCGACCACAGAAAAAGACAGGAAGAGGCCCCCTTTAAATAGCGCCCCCCCCAGCCCCACACCGATTGATAACGTTCCAGTCTTCCGGTCGTTGGAAGCGCCAGGCGGTAAGGCAGGGGGCGCCACTCAATTTCCGCTCCGGGGCGCCCCAAGGGCGTTGCACCATGGAATGACGTCACAATCTGCGCGCGCAGGTGGTCGCAGCGGTAAGTTTTAGCGCCGCCGCACAATCTCAAGTTAAGTTCTCGAGCGGCGCAAACATCGCTGCGCCCGGGCGTTAGCGGCTTAACGCCCCATTGGCGCCCTCTTAAGGCGCTAACGGGAGGCGCAACCAAGTGAATTTTTACCCCATAGTGCCAAAATAAAAATTGTTCTCTTGACAGTCAAAATATGAAGAGTGGGTTGCCATAAGAGGTAGCAAAGGACAAAATGTCCCATATTAGGAAAAAATTGGCAATCATTTGACATGGAGCAGCTAGCCATCTCAAGTAACCCGCAATGAGGAAAGGACCAATGAGATCCTCACCTGTGATAAAGCTGCCTTGGTTTTAATGTAGTGGACATTTATCAGCGAGATGCTGCAGAAAGAAGGGAAACAAGAGATACAAATATGGCTAGACAGAAAGATTTGGGTGACTCTTCAGCAAGAGTGGAGGGTAATGGGGGAGGGGTAAAAAGAGGAGAAAAACCAGTGAAGAGAGTTGAAGTTGATGGCAGATGTGAATGATTCATTTACATGGACCTGACAAATTATTATGAACTGTGGGTATCATCCATTGATATTGCTATCACTATGCTTCAATGTCTCAGACGATGGTTGCAGGATATTATCTGTCTTGTAGTTCTTTGCAAGGCATTGAAACACTTCCTGGAATCATTGGCTTTCTTCTTTGACGAGCGAGAGCAGAGATAGGAGAATAGACCAGATGAATGCGTGGCTGGAGAGATGGTGTAGGAGGGAGGGATTTAAATTCCTGAGGCATTGGGACCAATTCTGGGGAAGGTGGGACCTGTACAAGCTGGGCGGGTTACACCTCGGCAGAAACGGGACCAACATCCTCGCAGTGGGGTTTGCTAGTGCTGTTGGGAAGGATTTAAACTAGTTTGTCAGGGGGCTGGGAACCTAAGTGTGAGCCCAGAACGGAGAGAAACAAAGCTGGAAGTGCAAGTTAGAAAAGTAGTCAGCAAAACTGGTAGGGAGCAGAAACAAAGGCCAACAGTAAAGAGGGTCAAAGTGCAGAAAAATATTAAACAGGCAAAGTTGAAGGCACTTCATCTAAATGCACGTAGCATTCGCAACAAGGTGGATGAATTAATGGCACTAATAGAAGTAAATGGGTATGATGTAATTGCCATTACAGAGACATGGTTGCAGGGTAACCAAAGCTGGGAACTGAATGTTCCAGGGTACTCAACATTTAGGAAGGACAGACAAAAATGAAAAGGAGGCGGCGTAGCGCTGTTAATAAGGGATGAGATCGGTACGATAGAGATAAAAGATCTTGGCTTGGCAGATCGTGATGTAGAACTGGAATCAGTTTGGGTGGAGCTAAGAAACAGCAAAGGGCAGAAAACATTGGTGGGAGTTGTGTATAGGCCACCAAACAGTAATGGTAATGTAGGGCACAGTATCAATCAAGAGATTAGAAGTGCATGTAACAAGGGCAATCCGGTAATCATGGGGGACTTTAATCTACATATTGATTGGGTAAATCAAATTACCACTAATGGTGTGGAGGACGAATTCTTGGAATGCATGCGAGATGGTTTCCTGGATCAGTATGTGGAGGAACCAACCAGGGAACAGGCTATTCTGGATCTGGTACTGTGTAATGAGAAAGGGCTAATCAATAATCTTGTGGTAAAGGGGCCTTTAGGGACAAGTGACCATAATATGATTGAATTTTACATTAAGTTTGAGAGTGATGTAGTCCAATCTGAAACTAAGGTCTTCAATCTAAACAGAGGAAACTACAAGGGTATGAGGGACAAGTTGGCCATGGTAGATTGGGAGACTACACTAAAAGGTATGAAGGTGAACATACAATGGCTAACATTCAAGGAAATAATGCATAATTTGCAACAAACATATATTCCTCTAGGGCATAAATACCCAAAAGGAAAAGTGATCCAACCATGGCTAACAAAAGAAATTAAAGCTAGTATTAAGCCAAAGGAGGAAGCTTATAAAGTTGCCAGAAAAAGCGGTCAGCCTGAGGATAGGGATCTTTTTAGAAATCAGCAAAGGGGGACCAAGAAATTGATAAAGAAAGGGAAAATGGAATATGAGCACAAACTAGCGAAAAATATAAAAACGGATTGTAAAAGCTTCTATAGGTATGTGAAAAGGAAAAGACTGGCAAAGGTAAATGTAGGTCCTTTAGAGTCAGAGACGGGAGAATTTATAATGGGGAATGAGGAAATAGCAGAGAAATTAAATAAATACTTTGTTTCTGTCTTCACAGAGGAAGACACAAAAAACCTCCCAGAAATACGAGAAAATCAAGGATGTGACGAGAATGAGGAACTTAAAGAAATTATTATTAGTAAAAAACAGTACTAGCAAAATTAATGGGACAATAAGTCAACAAATCCCAAGGACCGGATGAGCTACATCCTAGGGTTTTGAAAGAGGTGGCCATTGGAATAGTGGACGCATTGGTTGTCATCTTGCAAAATTCTATAAATTCTGGAATGGTTCCTGCAGCTTGGAGGATAGCAAATGTAACCGTGCTATTTAAGAAAGGAGGGAGAGAGAAAACAGGGAACTACAGACCTGTTAGCCTCACATCAGTCGTTGGGAAAATGCTGGAATCTATTATAAAGGATGCAATAACTGGGCACTTAGAAACTAATAGTAAGATTGGGCAGAGTCAACATGGATTTATGAAAGGGAAATCCTGCTTGACAAACCTATTGGAGTTCTTTGAGGATGTAACTAGTGAAGTAGACAAAGGGGAACCGGTAGATGTGGCCTATCTGGATTTTCAGAAGGCCTTTGATAAGGTCCCACACAAGAGGTTGGTGAACAAAATTAGGGCACATGGAATTGGGGGTAATATACTAGAATGGATTGAGAATTGGTTAACAGACAGAAAACAAAAAGTAGGGATAAACGGGTCTTTTTCAGGATGGCAGGCTATGACTAGTGGGGTACCGCAAGGATCGGTGCTTGGGCCCCAGCTATTCACAATCTATATCAATGATTTGGATGAGGGGACTAAATGTGACATTTCCAAATTTGCTGATGATACAAAGCTAGGTGGCAGTGTCAGTTGCGAAGAGGATGTGAAGAGGCTTCAAGGGGATCTCAACAGGCTCAGTGAGTGGGCGAGAACATGGCAGATGGAATATAATGTGGATAAATGTGAAGTTATCCACTTTGGCAGAAAAAACAGAAAGGCAGAGTATTTCCTAAATGGTGAAAGATTGGGGAATGCAGATGCTCAAAGGGACCTGGGTGTCCTTGTACATGAGTCACTGAAAGAGAATGTGCAGGTGCAGCAAGCCATTAGGAAGGCAAATGGTATGCTGGCCTTCATTACAAGAAGATTTGAGTACAGGAGTAAAGAAGTCTTACTCCAATTATATAGGGCCTTGGTGAGACCACACCTGGAGTACTGTGTACAATTTTGGTCTCCTTACCTAAGGAAGGATATACTTGCCATAGAGGGAGTGCAACGAAGGTTCACGAGATTGATTCCTGGGATGGCGGGACTGTCGTATGAGAAGAGATTGAGTAAACTAGGCCTGTATTCTCTTGAATTCAGAAGAATGAGAGGGGATCTCATTGAAGCATACAAAATTATTACAGGGCTTGATAGGATGGATGCTAGGAGAATGTTTCCCTTAGCTGGGGAGTCTAGAACCAGGGGCCCCAGCCTCAAGATAAAGGGTAGGCCATTCAGGACTGAGATGAGAAGAAATTTCTTCACACAGAGGGTGGAGAATCTTTGGAATTCTCTATCCCAGAGGGCTGTGGAGGCTCAGTCATTGGGTATATTCAAAACAGAAGTTGATAGCTTTCTGACTAGTAAGGGCATCAAGGGATATGGCGATAGGGCCGGTGAATGGAGTTGAGGCAGAAGATCAGCCATGATCTCACTGAATGGTGGTGCAGGCTCGAAGGGCCGATTGGCCTACTCCTGCTCCTATTTCTTATGTTCTTATGTAATACTTTCATTGTGTGGTAAATTTTGCTCAGCATTGTTTGGACATCAATATTTGCGCTGTTAAAGCATTTATTGTAGTATTAGTGACAGCAATTTTGGATTGGATGGATAATTCATTTCTATAAAATTTCCAAACATATCAATATAGATGTCAAATGGAATATAAAAATATGAATGAATTTTATGTGGTATTTATGGAAGTGTACCAAGTATATTATGTAACATTAAAAATCTTAATTATGTGCACACTTCCTGTTAATCATTCCTATTATAAATTCCTAAGTCCAAGTCTAGAATGGATACTACCTATGTAAACTTGGCATGTTGTAATGACATCTTTCCACAGTGGAGGCGATACAACACCACTACAGATGGGAAGGTGCAGTTAATGATAAGTTTACAGAGACGGTTTCTCTTATAAATTTGGACATAGGAATTTATAATGGAGCTATAAAAATAAGAACAGCATGCATAACTTTAAAATGGGAACTGAACTTCATCTGCGCCTGTGGCCTCTAACCCCATTTCACCTAAAGACTACATTTGGTCTTGACTCTTCATGTGCAATGCTATGGTGATCAATTAGAATTCCATTAAAATCCTGGATGGATATTGGAAAAGACAAGGAGCATTTCCTTATGTTGAAATTCACCAAAAGCATTCTGCCTTTTACCCCATTCCTTCGTTTCTTCACCCAGCCACAGCAAGAACATTACCGTGGCTCAAAATGCAAGACATCTGGTTTTCTTTATTTTAGAACGTCTCTTGAAGTTGATAAGCAAACTTTCAAGTACAGATGAACGAACCTCAACTCAGCTGTTGGATCGTGACTAACCTTGAAAGAATTCAGCATACAAGGTTGTTGGTTTAAAAAAACATTAAGTAAGTATTTGTGGGCAAGTTTTATGCTTGGACCTGCACCCATAAAGAGCTGAGATCAGACTGCTGAAAATCATTGAATACCTTGCAAGGGTCCAATTAGGTCATCCAAGAGCAGAGACTTTCATTCCATCATTCTGGGTAGGATTCAAAGCCTGGTCCCAGAATGCTGACCTTCCATACTATCCAGTCCCCTTGTACCCGATTTATCAAAATAATGCAATGAATCTGTACAAATGCGTTGATAGATAACTCACTTTAAAAAAAAAGAGATGATCCACAAATAGAATAAGAAATTAAGCGTATTGTTTGCTTCACTACAAGTTCCTTTTGACAGTGTTATCACCTGCAATTAATACGTATAGAAAAGAGGAGAAACCTATTATTCCTGTTTTCATTTTCATATTGCTCTTCAAGCAATTTCCAGCAAAATAATTCACAAGGTCAATAACTAGGGGGCAATGATTTAAAGTAATTGGTCAAAGGATTAGAGGGGAGTTGAGGAGAATTTGTTCACCCAGAGGGTGGTGGGGGTCTGGAACTCACTGCCTGAAAGGGTGGTAGACGCAGAGACCCTCGTCACATTTAAAAAGTACTTGGATATGCACTTGAAGTGCCGTAACCTACAGGGCTACGGACCAAGTGCTGGAAAGTGGGATTAGGCTGGATGGTTCTTTATCGGTCGGCACGGACAAGATGGGCCAAATGGCCTGCTTCTGTGCTGTAAACCTCTATGGCCGGAATTTTCTGGGGTGTCAGCGGGCGGGATTGGGTGGGAAAGTGTTTTTTTTGACAGCGGGTTGGGAACCCGCTGTCAACCCACTGCAACGTGCCTTTCCCAATGTCAGGTCTGTCAGTGCTGAGCAGACCCAACAGGTAGCGGCGGGTGACGCAATTAAACTCATTATAATGCACTTAACAGACCCTTAACAAGCTTTTTTTAACTTACTTTTTAACTTTAACTTCATGGCCACGGGAACCACGCTGTTCGGTGACCACGTCTGTCAACCTGAGGTGGGAGTTCAGTGCTCCAGGTGATTACTTGACAGCTTCAAATGTACAGTAAAAGCTCCCACCTGACAGATGATCACTTTCCTCAGCCACAAGCTGTTTCTCACTGCATTTCCAGCACAGATTCTGCAGGCTTTCCACTTTCCACTCTTCATCCACTCTCACCTCATTGGAAGAACTCTCTCACCATTGACAGAATGCTTCTGTCATCTCTACTTCACCTGCCATCTATTCCATCAACATGGGTGCCCTTTATACTGTCTCACATTGGTCCTCAGAATCCGACCATGATCAGCCCCAACAACAGCAGCACCAACAACAACGTCAATCTTCTCCGCAATCACCTGATGCTGCGCAGGACAGAGGGCATCAGCACCCGAGCACATTGCTGCCCAGGAGGCCAGGGATGGCCTCACCATGGCCAGATTTACTTCACTTGACGCTGTACACCCTGGCTGCCACATGATGTGCCAGGTTGGCACCACCCCACACCAGCACCATAAAGCATCCCTACAATGCCCAAGCCATTCCTTTCACACTCACCATCATTGTGGGGGGTACCGTTATGTCTCACCATTCACTGCAACTCACTAAGCCACTTCCAAAGGTGCACACAAATCTGTCCAAGAACGGAAAGTGTTGAAAATAAAGGTTTCAATGTTTAACAGCACATTAACAGAAATTTTACATGAACATTGGATAAAACACCCAAGTGGCTACCCTTGTGTGTTATCAGTTGGTATGATTGCACTAGGATGAGGGTGAGTGTGAGGGGTGGCTAGTGAGATGGGGATGTGACAATATAGACAGAGAGAGATGGATGGAGGTGCAGGAGTAGGGTAGGGAAGGCAGAGTGATGGGGATGTGATGAGAGGCACAGGAGGATGAAGGTGAGTGTGGCTTTGTACTAACGTTTCGTGATCCAATGAGATCATTGAAAGGTTTGTGCCACTGCACCCAGGTCCTCCTGACGACATCCCAGGCTGTGTTGATCTCCTGGGGCGGTCTCTTCCGCCCATGGGAAGGGAAGAGGACCTCCCTGCGTGCTGTGACTCCCTCCATAAGCATATAGAGAGAGTCATGGATGAGCCTGGGTGCAGCCCTGCACCTTTGTGCAGTGATTGTTAGTGTTTGCAGCACTCCAATGCTGTAGAACACTGACAGCACAAACGTCAAAAGTAAGGTGGCCATGGTCCCTTTAAGGAAACCGGCTGATGATGCGTCATGAATGATGTCACCAGACCCGCTTCCTCTAATTGGACCGGGAAACACGCTGGGTGGGCTTAATAAGCCCTATCAACGTAAATTCATTTTGGACAGCGGATGGTGCCAGCAATGGGGCCGCAACCCGCCACCGACATCGCCCGCCACGGACCCGCCGAGGTGAGCAAAATCCCGGCCTATGAATCTATGATCTAAGTGACAAACTCTTCAGCTCGCATGGCACTCTGTCAGCAATAGACGGTTGTTGCCAAAGAGCAAAATACTGGGACAGATGATGCTGGAAATGCATTGCAAGTCAATCAGTATCAGAAAGAGAAAGGCAAAAGGCTGAAGATGCTGGAAATCTGAACTATAAACAGAAAATGCTGGAAATACTCAGCAGGTCAGGCAGCATCTGTGGAGAGAGAAACAGAGTTAACTTTTCAGGTCAATGACCGTTCGTCAGAACTGGAAAATTGCTACAGATGTAACAGGTTTTAAGCAAGTACAGAGGCCGGGAGGAAAGAACAAAAGGAAGGTCTGTGATAGGGTGGAAGGCCAGAGTGGTGAATTGACAAAAGAGATGATGGTGCTAAAGGAGATGGTAATGGGACAAGTAAAGAAATAAAAGATGGGTTTAGAGGAGCTGTAAATCAGAAAAAGAAAAATAGGTTAGTGTTTCAGCGGATTTTTTATTTTAATTTTAACAAAATATGGGATGCAGGAAATTACCTCAACCATCAGCATTCTTCATTTGTTTGTCCCAGAAATGCTAGGGAACCAAGGGTCTAGTGAGAAGGAGGAATTAAAGGAAATTAGTATTCGTAAAAAAATAGTGCTGGAGAAATTAATGGGACTGAAAGCCGATAAATCCCCAGGGCTTGATAATCTGCATCTCAGAGTACTTAAAGAGGTAGCCATGGAAATAGTGGATGCATTGGTTGTCATCTTCCAAAATTCTATAGATTATGGAACAGTTCCTGCAGATTGGAGGGTGGCAAATGTAACCCCACTATTTAAAAAAGGAGGGATAGAGAAAACAGGGAACTACAGACCGGTTAGCCTAACATCAGTAGTAGGGAAAATGCTAGAGTCTATTATAAAGAATGTGATAACAGGACACTTAGAAAATATCAACGGGATTAGACAAAGTCAACATGGATTTATGAAAGGGAAATCGTGTTTGACAAACCTACTGGAGTTTTTTGAGGATGTAACTGGTAGAATAGATAAGGGAGAACCAGTGGATGTGGTGTATTTGGATTTTCAGAAGGCCTTTGATAAAGTCCCACATAAGAGGTTTGTGTGCAAAATTAAAGCTCATGGGATTAGGGGTAATATACTGGCATGGATTGAAAATTGGTTAACAGTCAGGAAACAGAGAGTAGGAATAAATGGGTCTTTTTTGGGGTGGCAGGCGGTGACTAGTGGGGTACCGCAGGGATCAGTGCTTGGCTATTTACAATATATATCAATGATTTGGATGAGGGAACCAAATGTAATATTTCCAGGTTTGCTGATGACACGAAAACTAGGTGGGATTGTGAGTTGTGAGGAGGCTGCAAAGCGGCTTCAAGGCGATTTAGACAAGTTGAGTGAGTGGGCAAATACCTGGCAGATGCAGTATAACGTGGATAAATGTGAAGTTATCCACTTCGGTAGGAAAAACAGAAAGGCAGAGTATTATTTAAATGGTGATAGATTGGGAAATGTTGATGTACAAAGGGACCTGGGTGTCCTTGTACACCAGTCACTGAAAGCAAACATGCAGGTGCAGCAAGCAGTTAGGAAGGCAAATGGTATGTTGGCCTTCATTGCAAGAGGATTTGAGTACAGGAGCAAGGATGTCTTACTACAGTTATGCAGAGCCTTGGTGAGACCACACCTGGAGTACTGTGTGCAGTTTTGGTCTCCTTACCTAAGAAAGGATATACTTGCCATAGAGGGAGTGCAGCGAAGGTTCACCAGACTGATTCCTGGGATGGCAGGACTGTCGTATGAGGAGAGATTGGGTCGACTAGGCCAGTATTCACTAGAGTTTAGAAGAATGAGAGGGGATCTGTGACCCTGGGCATTGAAAGCCTTCAAAGATACTTTTCCAGCCATTAGGATAATCTAGGTACTTGGACAAGGCCCCCCCCCTTCCTTTGTAATATAATCTGTCCATGAACATGAAGAGACAAGTTCCAAAAAGGAAAGAGCATTTATAGCAAAGGAAGGAACATGGGAATTGAGAATATTAACCGATAACATTTAAAATAGGCCAGATTTATTTAATTTTCTACCAATCATTTAGGCCTTTAGCAGATTTCTATATTAAACTTCAGAGAAATGTTTGATTGCAGCAGCCAGGGCTGAGTCAGCAAGTCATCATATTGAGTCCGCTCTATGCCACCTGGTGTGCCAAGTCAGGTATTACCCAGCTCTCATTTAAGAATTTTCTAGGGTCTTTAGAGATAAGTGCAGAAGCTTAGACATTTACTTAATTTAACAAACCAACCCAAAGTTAAAGTCCAAGCTTTGCATCACCTAATCACCATTACTTGGTTTATCTCCTCTTCTAACCTAATGTTTTTTAAATTTGGTGGTGTACTTTACTAAGGACCTGACTCAACACCAGAATTTCTCGATTTTAAAAAGTAGCAATTTCAGTCAGGAGACCGCAGAAGGTGTGATCTGGGAATTGTCCCACTAGTGCAATCGGGAGGCACTCTATTAAGGTTGGCACCAATATAGAGTTGACATGGATGTCCAAAATAGGGAACGGTTTCATTTTCCAGTGCTAATGTCTCTCAGCTTGATGGAGTGGTGTGGCGGTGGGGTGCTGGGAGGAGGGTGGTGGGGGGGTGGGGTGCTGGGAGGAGGGTGGTGGGGTGCTGGGAGGAGGGTGGTGGGGTGCTGGGAGGAGGGTGGTGGGGTGCTGGGAGGAGGGTGGTGGGTGGTGGGGTGCTGGGAGGAGGGTGGTGGGGTGCTGGGAGGAGGGTGGTGGGGGTGGGGTGCTGGGAGGAGGGTGGTGGGGTGCTGGGAGGAGGGTGGTGGTGGTGCTGGGAGGAGGGTGGTGGGGTGCTGGGAGGAGGGTGGTGGGGTGCTGGGAGGAGGGTGGTGGGGTGCTGGGAGGAGGGCGGTGGGTGCTGGGAGGAGGGTGGTGGGGTACTGGAAGGAGGGTGGTGGGGTGCTGGGAGGAGGGCGGTGGGGTGCTGGGAGGAGGGTGGTGGGGGGGTGGGGTGCTGGGAGGAGGGTGGTGGGAGGTGGGGGGCGGGGGGTCGGGGGGGGGGGGGTGCACGGAGGAGAGAAGCACTGTTTGTTTTTCATAACAGAATAGCCAGTCACAAAACAGCATTAACTGCCACTGTAGATAAGCTCACACCATCCAATCCTTGGAACTGAAATTAAACCAAGTGAAACAGTACAACTTTGTGATTTTAAAAAGTTCCACATTTTTGATTGAATTAGAGTAGAAGATAGAGTGATGAGACTTCAATTTATCACAATGAGGATGCAGGTAGCAGAAAAAGCACGGCGGTTAGGAACAGCAAAAACTACAGTATCAATGCAATATGGAGAGATGAAGATGATTGCAATAGAGAGAGAGTGAGAGAGTCAATGAACTTGGAGAGTAGAGATGAGAGATCAGGCTTGCTTTGTTTAGACACAGTTCTGAATGGTGGTGGACAATTAAACAACTAACGGGAGAAGGAGGCTCCATGAACATCCCCATCTTAAATAATGGCAGAGCAATGAGGCTGAAGCATTTGCAACCATTTTCAGCCAGAAGTGCCGAGTGGAAGATCCATCTCAGCCTCCGCCTCAACACGTAGTAACCTGGTGGAGGACAGATTGATGGACTGCTGTGATACCCTTCAAGCCCATTTTAAACACCAGGACCACTGGGCTCCAGACCTTATTGCAGCCTTAGTCCAAAAGAGCTGAATTCCAGAGGTGAGGAGAGTGTGACTGCCCTTGACACCAAGGCAGCATTTATCGAGTGTGGCATCATGGAACCCTAGTAAAATTGAAGTCAATGGGAATCGGGGGAAAACTTTTCACTGGCTGGAGTCATACCTAGCACAAAGGAAGATGATTGTGGTTGTTGGAGGCCAATCATCTCAGCCCCAGGACATCGCTGCAGGAGTTCCTCAGGGCAGTGTCCTAGGCCCAACCATCTTCAGCTGCTTCATCAATGACCTTCCCTCCATCATAAGTTCAGAAGTGGGGATGTTTGCTGATGATTGCACAATGTTTAGTTCCATTCGCAACTCCTCAGACAAAGAAGCAGTCTGTGCCTGCAGGCAGCAAGGCCTGGACAACATTCAGGCTTGGGCTGATAAGTGGCAGGTAACATTCGCGCCACACAAGTGCCAGGCAATGACTATCTCCAATAAGAGAAAGTCTAACCACCCCCCCTTGACATTCAATAGCATTACCATCGCCAAATCCCCACCATCAACATCCTGGGGGTCACCATTGACCACAAACTTAACTGGACCAGCCACATAAATACTGTGGCAACAAGAGCAGGTCAGAGCCTAGGTATTCTGCAGTGAGTAACTCACCTTCTGACTCCCCAAAGCCTTTCCACCATCTATAAGGCTCAAATAAGGAGTGTGATGGAATACTCGTCACTTGCCTGGATGAGTACAGCTCCAAAAATGCTCAAGAAGCTTGACACCATCCAAGACAAAGCAGCCCACTTGATTGGCACCCCATCCACCACCTTAAACATTCACTCCCTCCACCACCGGCGTACCATGGCTGCAGTGTGTACCATCTACAAGATGCACTGCAGCAACTCGCCAAGGCTTCTTCAGCAGCACCTCCCAAACCCGAGACCTCTTCCACCTAGAAGGACAAGGGCAGCAGGTGCATGAGAACACCACCACCTCCAAGTTCCCCTCCAAGTCACACACCATTCTGACTTGGAAGTATATCACTGTTCCTTCATTGTCGCTGGGCCAAAATCCTGGAACTCCCTTCCTAACAACACCGTGGGAGTACCTTCACCACACGGACTGCAGCGGTTCAATAATGCGGTTCACCACCACCTTCTCAAGGGCAATTGGGTATGGGCAATAAATGCTGGCCTTGCCAGAGACGCCCACATCCCATGAACGAATAAAAAAAATCTTTGTGCTGTGGGTCCATGTATATTAAAGAGAAAGAAATGTCAATGGGGAGTGATTTTTCTTCAAAGCACTCCCTATTGAAAAAAAAAGTAGAGCTATAAAAATAAGTTAAGTATCTTACCCAAGTAGAGAACTCCCATGCCAAGTCTTCTTGCCTCAAGGCTAGTCCAGTGATGTCACTGATGGGAGGAGCATTGTGCATCACGGAGAGATTCCACTGATGCTGTGGAGGTCATAACTTTGGCTTGGGAATTGATCCAGAGATGCCCAAAACCAAACAGCTGTCAGCTGGATATACTGCGTACCCAGCCAGCTGTGGTTTGTTCAAGATCTGGCAGTTCTGGATCATCTTCCAGGTCAATCTGAAGATGTGTATCCCGTTGTAATCAGTGAAGCTGCTCTGGGGCACATCCTTGTCAGTGACCTTATTGGAGAGGCTTGGAGGTGAGCTTTTTAAAAAAAAAGTCAAAGTCTTTTTTTAAACCACCTCCCCTTTCCAATAGACAATGTGGAAGTATTCATACTTCAACTAGACTTCCCTTCTCCTTTAAGAACTGGGTTGGGACTGCTCATTATTATACACAGTACTCTTACTGCCAACAGACAGATTTAATTTTCGTCTCATCAGTCTGTACTGGAGGCTAGAATTTCTACCCATTGACTATGAACAGGTGAAAAATCTAGCTGCAAATTCAGACGCCAGAAGTAAAAGGTCGATGTGAAATCGACTGCTCCACCAGCCACCACCCCCTCCCCACCCCCCACCCCCTGCCCTCACCACCAACAGGAAGGTGTGTCTGTTGGAGAAGAAAAAACTAGATTTGTGCTAGCTTTTTATTGCTTTTGATACACATTGTTCTACTGTTACAAAGTGACTCCATCTCAGTGAGGGCAGAGGAGCTCAAATGGCATTTAAGGAAGGTATTCGAAATAAAGGCCTCTTGTTTGCAATCCAACACTTGGACATACTGGGGTGCTTTTTTCTCACTGATTTCTAAATGATCAGACGTAATGAATTTATGCAACCTAATAAATCTGTAAGGAATTTATGGCCAGTTAGAAATGTGGAAATTAAGTATGGATTGCCCTTCTAACTAAATCTGTGGCAATTAGAATTTATTCTATTGAATCTTTCTGAGTTTGTTCCACAAATGTTGTATAAAATGGTCTGGGATTTCAGTAGTATATTCAGTAGTATGTTTTTTTAAAGGGTCTCAGGTTAATGGTAGTTGATGTAAACATAAAAACCATAATAGCAAAGCTCACTCATTTATTAATTAGCCTTTTCGATACAGCTGCAAGTACTTACCTGTGCATCAAAAATCTGCAGGATATAACTACTGGATACTGTGGTTTTAAAGGATTTATTTTGTTGGTTTAAGATATTGCTCCATTCAGTTTTCAAAAAGCTCGGATTCAACTGTATCTACAAGTGCTGATTGAGCTCAGTCGCCTGGAAGTGCTTTGCAATGTGAAAACATAGAACAAAGCACAGTGCCAATGGGATTTACTGAAATGTTTTTCAGTTTTTATTGAACACTGAAGTAAAGCTGCATTCTTAACATTGCCGATTGAGTGGTAGGGTGGTTAAAATTGTTTTAGCCTGGACACCTTAGATATATGTTTCAGAATAGTTATTCACATTTTCTTATCAATATGAGGATATTCCTAGCTGACCAAATACTTAGGGGGAGAAATTTGGTATCGCCCCGTTTGGGGGCGGTAACTTTTGAAAGCTGGGAAACTTAGCGCCAGGCGCAAATGATTCCCAGCTTTTTCTAAATTTGGTGTTTGCGCTTCAGGAAGGAAGTGGAGCGCTAAAGGACGCAGGCGGGGCGGTAGAGGTGCAGCGATGCACAATGTCCCGTGCAGCGCTGCTGTGATCCGAGGCTCCTTCCCTCCTTTAAAGGGAAGGGCCATCGCTGCAGACTCTGCATTGGGACCAGTTAGCTGGTCCCTGACAGCAGCTGCGATCCGGCCCGATCAGCCCCATGCACTCCAGCAGAGTGCCGGGCTGATCGATCGCGGCCCAGGAGAATTGAAAAAAAATTGAAAACAAGCATTATAGAAATTTTCCTACTTAGCTCGGCAACCTCCCCTTTAACTTCCGCCCCCGAAGCGCCCAGCCTCCCGAACAATGCCTCCTGCAGCTGTCGTGTTTTTGCCCAGCGATGCTACAGGGGACAGAACCGAAGTTCAGGTCCGGGACGCTGCCGGGGCGCTGTGCACGGCAATGATGTCACGAAATCCGGGCACAGGGGACCGTGGTGCAAAGTGTTACCGCTGCTGCAAACCTCCCGGCCAAGTTAGCGGGAGTTGTTCATCTCGCCGCGTCCGGGCGGTAAGTCGTTAGTGCCCCATTAGCGCCCCCCGGAGGCAATATTGGGAGGCGTTAAGGAGGACAATTTCTTGCCCTAAGTGTTTTATTGTTACATTATTCAGACTCTACAGTGGTGTTTGAATTTCACAGGTTGTCATGTACTTGGGATTTGATTTGATGTGTTAAGCGGCAAAACAAGATAAATCAGATTTACAAAAGCAAAATACTGTGGATGCTGGAAATTGGAAATAAAAACAGAAAATGCTGGAAATACTCAGCAGGTCAGGCAGCATCTGTGGAGAGAGAAACAGAGTTAACGTTTCAGGTCGATGACCTTTCGCAAATCAGAATTACGGTACTCTCCTGAAAATCTGGTAGTTGGAAACATTTTGAAAAATAGCAAATGATAGAGGAGATGTGACCAATGTATACCACAGCATCACTTGGCTTGCAGAAGAGAATCCTTAAAAATGGTAAGAATTTAGAAAATGCAAGTTTGATAGAATGTTATAGTAAAGAAGCAGGCCATTCAGCCCATCAAGTTTGTGCTGGTGGTTTTTTCCACTAAACCACCTAGTCTTATCCCAGTCTCATGGTAATTCCCAATAACCCTTAATATTCAACCTTTTCAAGCAAAGTACTTATGGACTCCAAAATAAAAAACAGAAAATGCTGGCAACAGTCCACTTCAGCAGAGGTCAGGCAGCACCTGTGGAGAGAAGAAGATAGGGTTAATGTTTCAGGTCGATGACGTTTCATCAAAACCCTACCTTCCTCCCCTGCCGGACCTATTTCTAGCATTTTCTGTTCTTATTTCAGATTTCCACCATCTGCAGTATTTTAGTTTTTAAACTTATGGGGGGAAAAATTAGGTCGCGCCCCATTTGGGGCGCAAATATCGTCTGGACGCAAATATTAGCGCCTGGCGCTAATTATCGCCACTGACTGGAAACTTCACTTTTACCGCCCCGGGAGGTGAGTCGAGCGCTAAATCAGGTGCTGCACACCTGTCTTAAGGCGCAAAGGCCGAGCAGTGAGGCGCTAACTCAGAGCGCGAGCGCAGCGCAGCTGCTGCCAGTTAGCGAGGGAACACAGACACACTGGCGCCGGCCAGTTCTTAAAGCGGGGGGGGGGGCAACTGTTAGGAACAGTAGGCAAAACTACCTCACAAAGCGTTGAGTCAATGCAGAAGTCTCTCTTTCTCTCTCTCCGAATCTCTCTCTCTCTCTCAGAACGAGTGGTGCAAAAATGTCAACCACAGAAAAAGACAGGAAGAGGCCCCCTTTAAATAGTGCCCCCCCAGCCCCACAGCGATTGATAGCGTTCCAGTCTTCCGGTCTTTGGATGCGCCAGGCGGTAAGGCAGGGGCCGCCACTCAATTTCCGCTCCGGGGCGCCACAAGGGCATTGCACCATGGAATGACGTCACAATCTGCGCGCGCAGGTGGTCGCAGCGGTAAAGTTTAGCGCCGCCGCACAATGTCTAGTTAAGTTCCCGAGCGGCGCAAACATCGCTGCGCCCGGGCGTTAGCGGCTTTGCGCCCCATTAGCGCCCTCTTAAGGCGCTAACGGGAGGCGCAACCAACTGAATTTTTACCCCATGGATTCTGCTTCAACAACAGTTTGCAGCAGACAATTCTGCAATCCAACCTCTCTCTTTGTCATCTTTCTAACCTCCCCATCAATTCTTTCTGTGATGGTCATAAATTTGTGTCCTCATTACTCTCTCATCAAGCAATGGAAACAACCTGTCATTATTTACCCCATAATAACCTTTCATAATCTTGAAGTCCTCTTTTAGGTCATCTCTCAACCTTCTCAGCTCCAGTGAAGAAAGCTCTCAAGTCTTCCTTCAAAACTG
This sequence comes from Squalus acanthias, assembly GCA_030390025.1. Lineage (NCBI taxonomy): Eukaryota > Metazoa > Chordata > Chondrichthyes > Squaliformes > Squalidae > Squalus > Squalus acanthias. The sequence continues at coordinate 59,194,742 of CM059429.1, forward strand.
CAACCCTTCATCCCTGGCAACAGCATCGTGAATGTACATGGTACTTGTCCCATTGCTTTTATATTCTTCCTATAATGGGATATCCAAAAGTGTATATAATACTCCAACTGCAGCCTGACTAATGTCTTTTACACAAGAAGGTGAATGGATATACTGCAGATTTATTTCTGCATATGAGGTAGGGATTGAAAACAGTCTGAGAGAAGAAATGATGACAAGTGTTGCAGGGGTGACTTAAAAATTAGCCAAATTGGCTGCCAAACTTTGGGAGGACACCTCACTCAAACTGTTAATGCAAAGTCATAGACTGGATTTAGTGGCACATCAGCTATAGAATAAATTGATGCAGAACCCTGCAGAATGGTCTTAACAGGACTCAGAGAAGATCTGAATGCCTACACCCTGCAACTGCAAGAATGAATAACTTTAAAAAAAAACTATAGGGCCAATTTTAACTTTTGGTGGTGGTGGAAAATGGGCGGTGGCAGATCAGCCGCCCGCTAACGTCTGATTTCAGCCACCAGTGAAAAATCAGCCCATAAACGTTATTGACCAGAATGAGAAACAGAATCGGTGGACACGGTTTTAAAAGATGATCCATTAAATCACTTCAAACGAAGCCGTGAAAGTAGGACAAGGGTTCAAACTTATAAAAACAAGCAAATTTAGGGCCAGCGTCAGGAACTTCTTCGTAGAAAGAGCGATCACACTTGGAATGGACTTATGGGCAGGTTAGTAGAGGCAAAAGCGCTGAATTGTTTAATAAACAGTTGGATGGCAGGATTGAGAAACAGTTTGTCTGGATAGGAGAGCTAAGATGGGCCAAATGACCTTCTCATCTGTATTTATCTTGTGACCGTCTCTTGCAGGAGATTGAAAAGTTTGGCTATCACTTCTTTTGTCCTTGGGAGCAAGGTTTTGGTGCTTTGTCGTGCTGTTCATTACCTGCAGTACAGTAAAAAAAAAAATGGGTGTGATTTTGGATCCTGTTGCACATTTTGTTGCACTGCTCATTTAACATCTTTTGGAATCCTCTGAACTTTTGATAAATTGCGAATTTTTTCACATTAATGGAAAAATGTTCTGATGGACCTTTGCAGCTGGTAATGTAGATTATGATACATTTCTTTGAACCAATGGATCAATGCAAGTAATTGTGCTTCAGGGAAACATGTTTTTTTTCTATTTGACTGCCACTTCCCACCTTTTACTACCCCTGGTGTAAAACGTAACTTTAATTTGCATGGATGCTTACCTCTCATTAAAGCAGTAAGTTTGAACTGCTAATAAATTAAGGTGTTGTAGGTCAAAGCGTGCAGTGTTAATGGTTTATAACTATAGTAAAAGTATGTGATTTCCATGGAAAAACTGTTCAACTATCTGAAAGTAGCCCTATTAGTCTTTCAAATTCCTAGAAAATCAAGCAATTCTATGCAAGGCCAGCATCCATCATAAACCATAAAGGTAATCATAACTTTTTCACATAATACCCAAATTCTACTTAATCATGTTTGCATGCTTCAATTGGTTGTAAATGTATAGCAAATGTAAAATAACCTTACAACCTAGGTACTTGCATTGCACCACAATGTGGTTATATAATGCAGTTAAATCTTCTCTGAAACTAGCTGTTCATTTATCACAAATGTGGAGATGTTGTTAAAAAAAACTCACTCAATCTAATCTTGGTAGACTTCCTCCCCAGCAAAACTTAATAGGAGAAGTTGCTTGGAATTCACACAGTTCTTGAACACTGCTATCACTGGCAGCTCAAGTCTATTAATTAATGCCATCGCCAATCATGCTCAGCTCATCCTTCTCCGATTATAAATCTCAAAGTTTAGAGTTTTGCACCTCATCCAAAGTTTTCACTTTAAAAAGAAATTATGCTTCGCACAGTATATTGAACAGTATTTTTTTTCTGTTTACTACCACATCAAAATTTATTATCTGGAAATTACACTATATGCTATTACATGAAGACTTCATGGCCTAGAAATTGGATCATGCAATTTGGACACAGTCGCGGTGAAGTGCCACTCTGTGCGCCTCCTGAGGCCGGCGACTTGATCAGTTGGTTTCATTCTTCATTAACATCCTACCAGCAAGCTGTGGCAGGCACAGCCCCAGAGGCAGCTCGCCGGGGTGGGGGTGGGGAGTGGGGGATGAGAGAGGTGGGGGGTGTGGCAGAAAGATAGGCCAGCTCAGATGACAGCTGAGGCCCTCAAGAGAGTCTGGGGGGGATTGAGGGGGCGGGGGGGGAGGGGGGGTGGAGGGGAAGAGAGGCAATCAAGAGGGAGGAAAGTGGTGGCCAACATCAACCCGAGGTTTTAATGTGGAGCCAGTGGAGCACTCACACATGGTGGCTGTCTTCTCAGTGGAACATCATACTGTTATCACTCAACCTCCTTCCTTTGATGTGTTGAGGATGAGGGATCAGCTCAACTCGGATCAGAGAGTGGCTTTTCGGCTTCTAGTTCTATCTTTGGAGCCCTCTGAAGAACTATTGAAAACCATGCTCCTTTATATTTGCCTGCATCAAAGTATATGGGCGCGATCTTGCCAGCCCTGGGGAGGTGGGTATGAAGGCAGGACTGCCGGGAAAATGGCAGAATCTGGGGGCGGGTGCCCATCCTGCCCCCAACCCGCATCCATGCCATCTTGCCAGGAGGCGGGTAGCCGACCCGCATCGGGTCCCATCTCCTTGGAGGCGGGAAGGGGATTACAGCCACTTAACTGCCTGTTAACAGGTAGTTAACAGGCAGTTAAGAGGGTTATCCCCATTTTTCCAACAGAGGCGCGGGCTTCCCGATGTCGGGAAACCCCGCCAGGGTCACCGAGGTGAGCAGTGGGTCTGCGGGGGTAGAGGGGTGCAAAAGAGCACTGTGGAGGTAAGTGATGGGTGCAAGTGTGGAGAGGTAAGTATGTGAGGTGAGTGGAAAGTGATAAAAAATGCTTACTTACCTTTGCTTCTTCCTGCAGGCTTCAAGAGTTGGGGATGCGGAGAGTCTCGCATCTCACCGGCAGAGATGACAGATGGCCACTGCATTCTCCAATGCAACGACCATCTAATTTCTGCTAAAGAAAGAGGTTTGATGAGTCTTGAATTCATCAAACAACAGAGAATGTCAGTGTTTGACGCTTCACAGAGCTGTCAAACGATGACAATTCATCTGTCAAAAATTTTTGACAGATGAAACGTCATACGCTGATGTTCTCTGTAACCGGCTTCCCCTTAATTGGCCTGCTAAGCCCACTGGGCGGGCTTAACAAAGTCAATCAAGGGAAAATAGCATGGGTTGGCCACAAGTCGATGGAGGCGGACAACGACCTGACAAGCAGCAGTCCCGCCTCCAACGTGCCTCCATTGGCAAAATCGCCCCCCTATGTGACAGATAAGACCTCATAACATTTCTATTCCCAAATCCTTTTGAAGACAGTCTGTTCATGTAAACAGTTGTAGTTGTTTACTCTAAAGCTACTTCCCTCAAACAAGACTTCCTGACCTAATAGTTCTTAACATCTTTAGAACATGCTTTATGAACCGTTACCTTTCTATACTACAGTTAGTGGATCCCTCTACCTCTGTTTATTACCCTAGCCACCAAAGTTCTGCTTTAATCATCCATGGCTGATGTCATTACTGTCACGTATTTCCTTGCACAAGCACTTTACATATAATGACACTTAGGGCTAGAAATTCGGGTACTTACGGCCAACTGGTAAGGCCGGTTTCATGAAAAAAAATGGTGGCCGCCTCACTTCTGCCCGCCTCTGGCGCAGGAGTCAGCAGCTGCCATTTTGGTGAGGCCATAGCGCTGCCATTAGCAGCGCTGGCCCTAAACATGCAAATCTGCAGTGCGTGACGTCAGTTGTCGTGCAATGCCGACTTGGCGCCACGCTCTGTGAACTTGGACCTTTGCGCTGAGTTTAACGCTGGGTCCTAAGCTTGCTCTGAAAAGCAAGTGTGCAGCAGACCTACAGAGATGCTGTCAGCACTTCTTAAAGGGACACACACATCTTTCAGGTAAGTTTGCATTTAAGCTTTTGAACTGGATTTTCTATATTTTATTGAAGCAGTGGCTGCATGCAATAGATGTTAAAAGTGTTTAAAGTGTGCAGGGAGTACTGCTGGATGCTTGCAAGGCCTCGGATGGTATAGAAAGGCCTCTGAGAAGACAGAAAATGCTGGAAATGCTCAGCAGGTCAGGCAGCATGCGTGGAGAGAGAAACAGAAATCACGTCTCAGGTCGAGATGCTGCCTGACCTGCTGAGTATTTCCAGCATTTTCTGCTTTTATTTCACATTTACAGCATTTGCTCACAGAGGGAAGAGGAAGACGCAGAAGAGGAGGATGCAGAAGGAAGGATGCAACCCAGATAGCCTCTTGCTGGCTGGGATATCCGGGATGGAATCATCCGCCTGCGGTACCAGTGACCACAACCCCAATTCCGCTTTCAACATTAGTCCCACACCTTACCTTCCCTCTGTTACTGCCCATCACAGCATCCTCTTGGCCACAATGCTGAAATAAAAGCAAACTTTCCAATTCAACTTTATACATCTATCCATCCAATATGACATCAAGAAATCAACTAATCACCCTTATGCATTCCCTCAGTGACTGTCTTTTGTGTGCCTTTGCCTATCCTAGTGATGTCACGCAGTGCTACCCCAGTGGCTGCAGCATGGCTGGTGGAAGGCTGCTGACTTTCAGTGGGGGACATTTCAAATGGCCTTGCAGGTCGACCTTGAGGAGCTGATGGCTGGGAGTGTCAAATCAAGTGATGGTGTTTCTTCTTCTTATTCTTCTTCTTCACTCTTCTCTCCCTCTTCTTGGTCAACCACTGGCTGGGCAGGCTGCATTTCTTGGGTGTGCAAAATGAGGAAGGCACAAGGGTGGAGTTGTGGTGAGGGGAGGGCGGGAAAGCAAGAGGTGCATGCGAGAAGGACGATACGTATGAGGATACCAGCATCTTGTATCCTTTCAGCCCCAGCACTGGCCAAGGGCTCAGCCACGGCCCTGCCAAGTGTGGCCAGCACAGTCTCCTCCAAGGGGGTGCAGTGAAGCTAGGAATGGGAGGTGTGCCTCGTGTTTGGTGCAGATTGTTGGTAGGTGAGTGATGGGGGCTGGGGGCAAGAGTCATGCATTGAGCAGTGTGTGAGGCTGGTGGTGCAGTTGGTAGGAGACGGATTTTGAAGATACATTCACTGATCTTGACCACTGGTCTGAGGTCATGAAGCTTCTTTGGGCACTGGAGCCAGGTGGTGGGGGCGACACTGCTGGCAGTGACGGGCTCGGTGATCTGGTCCCACATCCTTCTCTCTGGAGGGCCTCCTGGCCCCTGTGGGTAGAGGACCTCTCTTGCAGTGTTGACCCCCTGCACAAAGTTGGAGTGCTGCGTGTGAGACCCTGGGTGCCCCTCCCCTGGCTTGCTGAGCCATTTGTGTCAGTGCTGAAGCACTTCTCCCTTTTTTATTTAGGTGTGGAGGGCAATTCAGCTTCAAGAGCTAAAGACTGTCATTTGGGAATTCTTTTTAATGTTTATTCTTTTTCAGAAGGCAGTTGAGCTCCAAGGGCTAAAAACTGCCTTTTTTTAAATGCTTTTTATTTTTTCCATTTTAGAAGGCAGTTCCCTTTAAGGGACCGACACTGCTTTCTAAAATGATAGCCTTGCTTTAAGAGAAGGCTGTTCTTGCTCCAGGGACACTACGGCCATGCTACATTGGGCCTCCTGCTGTGAGTAGTGCCTGAAAATCAGCCGTACATGGTAAGTTTAGCGCTGCGCTAATGTTAAACAGCAGGCAGCCTGCGCAATTAATTCTGGCAGCCGTTAACTGCGGCAAATTTCGGCGCACTCGAATTTTTAGCCCTTAGACTCTAAAAGCAGAAAACAAATTATGCTTTCTTCTCGTGACACTTCAAAGCCATCCTGTTTATATTAGAAAGTCTGTTGCTCCACGATAAAAAGCAGTTCAATTATTAACCCTTAACTCCCCAAGATTTCCAACATACAACCCTTCAGGATGTCCAACACGTACCAGTAATGTACTTCTGTTGGCTGATGTTCTGACGAATACTTTTTATTTGCAATCTTTTATGCCAGATTACAGACACATCTAAATGTGATGGAGGAATGAGCCTGCATATGGCAGATGTAATTTAATAGAGATAAATATAGTGTTATTCACATGGGTAGGGGCAATGCCATGCATGAGTACACCACACAGGGTTGTATGCTTAAGTTTGCTGACTGGGGAAAGCACCTGGGTGCTGTAGAACACGAATCATTGAAGGTCCATTAACAGCGCCACAAGGCTATTGCAAAAGCAAATAGCGTGTTTGGATATATTGCCAGGATGATTAAATACAAAACAAGAAATACTATACTGTCTCTGTACAACCTTGGTTAGGCCTCATTTAGACTACTCTGTCCAGTTTTGCTCACTTCACATGGTGGGTGGTGTAGAAGTCGTGTAAAAGATTCAAAGGAGGCCGACTAGATTGATACCTAGCTTAAAAGCCCTCAGTTACCACGGTAAGCTTGAAGAGCTGGGGCTTTTTACGCAAGGGAAGCATACATTTTGAGGAGATTTGAATGAGGTCTTTGAAATACTGAAAGGATATGATTCAGTCTGTATGGTTAGGCTATTTGAGCTAAATAGGTTAGTGAGGATCAGGAGACATGAGTATAAATTACACAAGCATGAAACTAGGTTAGATGTCAGGATGTACTTCTTTTCACAGTGAGTCATCAACTTACAGAACAAGTTGCTGGCATGTGTAGCAAGTGCGGATTCGCTTCAGGCATTGAAAGGGAAGCTGGCGAGTTCCGTGATGTAGATAATATAACTACATATAGAAAGTAGGTGGGTATTAGAGAATGTGTCTCACAGTCACCATGGTCTCCTGGAACTTGTTTGATTGCCTTTGGGACAGGAGAGGAATTCCCCAGAGTTTTTTCCCCCCAAATTGACCGAAGGAGTTTTTCTCCTCTCCCAGCGGATTGCATGGCTTGGTAGGTGGCAGGGAGACTGATGGGGATCATGCTGTGCATAAATTACACCATGACAGTAACAGACAGGCTTGATAGATCAGTTGGTCATTTCCTGTGGTTTGTTTTCGTATGTTTGAAAAATATGATGAATTGCTGTATTCTTTCCTTTATATATCATTCGTGAGTTTCACATTACTCAAGATAGTTTGTGGCTCCTTCATACCGATGGAAAAGAACAGTGGCTCCAAAACTAAAAATGTATGGTAAGAGCTATTTAATCCTAGTCACAGGACTTAGCAATAGAAGTCTTTATTTGTTTATTTATCTGCATGGCAGATGCAGTATAACGTGGATAAATGTGAAGTTATCCACTTCGGTAGGAAAAACAGAAAGGTAGAGTATTATTTAAATGGTGATAGATTGGGAAATGCTGATGTACAAAGGGACCTGTGTGTCCTTGTACACCAGTCACTGAAAGCAAACATGCAGGTGCAGCAAGCAGTTAGGAAGGCAAATGGTATGTTGGTCTTCATTGCAAGAGGATTTGAGTACAGGAGCAAGGATGTCTTACTACAGTTGTACAGGGCCTTGGTGAGACCACACCTGGAGTACTGTGTGCAGTTTTGGTCTCCTTACCTAAGAAAGGATATACTTGCCATAGAGGAAGTGCAGCGCAGGTTCACCAAAATGATTCCTGGGATGGCAGGACTGTCTTATGAGGAGAGATTGGGTCGACTAGGCCAGTATTCACTAGAGTTTAGAAGAATGAGAGAGGATCTCATTGAAACGTATAAAATTCTGACAGGGCTAGACAGACTGGATGCAGGGAGGATGTTTCCCCTGGCTGGGGGGTCTAGAACGAGGGGTCACAGTCTCAGGATACGGGGTAAGACATTTAGGACTGAGATGAGGAGAATTTCTTCACTCAGAGGGTGGTGAACCTGTGGAATTCTCTACCACAGAAGGCTGTGGAGGCCAAGTCACTGAATATATTTAAGAAGGAGATAGATGATTTCTAGACACAAAAGGCATCAAGGGGTATGGAGAGAGAGCGGGAATATGGTATTGAGATAGAGGATCAGCCATGATCATATTGAATAGCAGAGCAGGCTCGAAGGGCCGAATGGCCTACTCCTGCTCCTATTTTTCTATGTTTCTATGTTTCTTCTTTTAAGCAACATGAGATGAGTTGGAATTTTAGATATTTGTCAGTCTGACATATTGGAGTAATAGTTATAGGGGTAAAAATTAGGTCGCGCCGCATTTGGGGCGCAAATATCGTCTGGACGCAAATATTAGCGCCTGGCGCTAATTATCGGCACTGACTGGAAACTTCACTTTTACCGCCCCGGGAGGTGAGTGGAGCGCTAAATCAGGCGCTGCACACCTGTCTTAAGGCGCAAAGGCCAAGGAGTGAGGCGCTAACTCAGAGCGCTGGCGAAGCTCATGTAATGTCAGTCAGCAATGGAACACACACACAATGGCACGGGCCAGTTCTTAAAGGGGATGGTTAATCTTGCTTTCCATCCACATCCTGTTCATTGCAGTCTTGAATCTCGGCCTGGAGAGACTTGCACATCAAATGTGCTGGAAAGAACAATGGAGAGTACCAGGCAAAGAGCTCAGAGTGCAGCTCCCACAGTCTCTGCTAAATCGATACAAGGAATGGCAAATCAAAATGAACCTGCAAAGTGCTGCTCAGTACCCAAAACTCCTTCACACAACGTTGAATCTCTCCAGAAGTCTCTCCCTCTCTCTCTCAGAATGCGTAGTTCAAAAATGCAACCAACAATAAAAGACAGGAAGAGGCCCCCTTTAAATAGCGCCCCCCCCAGCCCCACAGCGATTGATAGCGTTCCAGTCTTCTGGTCGTTGGAAGCGCCAGGCGGTAAGGCAGGGGGCGTCACTCAATTTCCGCTCCGGGGCGCCACAAGGGCGTTGCACCATGGAATGACGTCACAATCTGCGCGCGCAGGTGGTCGCAGCAGTAAGTTTTAGCGCCGCCGCACAATGTCAAGTTAAGTTCCCGAGCGGCGCAAACATCGCTGCGCCCGGGCGTTAGCGGCTTTGCGCCCCATTAGCGCCCTCTTAAGGCGCTAACGGGAGGCGCAACCAACTGAATTTTTACCCCATAGAGTTATAAAAGTGACCATGGTGATGCTCTATAAGTATAATTTTTTTCAGGCATTATTGTCTTCAGTCTCCCTGTTAGATTCTCTGACCAATGATTCTTGGTCACTTATTAAATTTTAGCCCAGAAATTGCTGGAATGGCGTATCCCGCGGCGAGCAACATGAACTGGACTTTTTAACCTCACCCTGCGGATCACTCTATATTTGACACACAAATTGCTGGAAATGTGAATTGATAATGGCACAGCGATGTCAACATTGCATCTGAGACCCCATGAACGCCGTGCCTAATGGTCAATCTCCTTAACCAATGGCACAAAAGGATAGAGAAAGAAACAGAGCGAACGATGGAAAAGGAATTAGGGTGAATTAGAGTCAAGTTAGAGAGAGAAAGAGAAATAAACAGAGAGAGAGAGAGAGAGAGAGGATTAAGAGAGAGAGAGGTAAGAAAGACAAAGAAAATGTAAGAATTTTTTTTTTTTTAATTTGCAACACTTCTAGGAATAATTTACTACCTGCGGGAGCGAGACTCCAGTTTCATTGTTCCCTTTCTGGGCCTCCAAGGTTGAGTGGCATGTCAGGACTATAAATCATGTCATTACAACAGTGACTGCACTTCAAAAGTACTTCATTGGCTGTAAAGTGCTTTGAGACGTCCGGTGGTTGTGAAAGGCGCTATATAAATGTAAGTCTTTCTTTCTTCTTTCTTTCATTATCCGGCTCCTTATGACATGAATTCCCAGCCCAAAATGGCTGCGGCAAGACTAATTTGCATTAACGATGTAAACCCGCCAATTTCATGACACATAATGAGTTTCAACAGGGAGGCTCATGGCGAGGTTGCACTTGTTCCGGTTTTGGGGAGGCCAATGGCGGAGCACCGAAAATCGTCCAGCAATTTGTGGAAAATCACAACTCATGGCATATCGCTTCTTCGCCACAAATTGCGGGATATTTTACGAAATAATGGCAAGCGCCGTGAACTCACTATTATTTTTCCAGCAATTTCTGGGCCAAGTATTATTACTTTACCCTCTTTCATAGTTTTCTATTACTTTGGTTTATAGTCCCATGCAAGTGTGGAGAAAGAACTTAAATGAAGTAAGGGTGACAGCAAAAAATTTCAATTCTTCCAAATATCTTCTGTGATACACAAGTTCTGTGATACCCTTGTTCGTCAACCCCGACCATTTAATTTTTCATTTATGTATTTTCTTTGATATTAATTACTTTTTCAACAATTGCGCGATGCAAGTGCAAGAGTGAGTATTTGAAACTCCATGAACTGATGAACAGTTTCTATTGTTGAGACAGTTGGGGAAAGAATAATCTTGAAAATATGCATATCTGTCAATTGAAATGAGGATTACTAGTCACTAATCTATTTTTAGGTCATAAATTTAAGACATTCATTTCAAAATGATTCAACAGAATCTATCCAGACAAAATAACACCAAAATCATTTGGGCCACTTGACTTTATTGATAAAAGATAGAGAGTTGAGTCATGTCTATCTGAGCAATCAGTGCTGTGTCTCAATACAGAGGAAATAATTTCCCAACTGGCTGTAATCAGTGCTGTTGGGATTGAAAGATTAAAGTGTGACTAACTGAGCTGTTGCAAGATGATAAAGCTATTTGTTTTTACATAAATATATTGATTATTTAGAACATTACAGCAAGAATTATATTATAATGTTATGCTATGTATCAGGAGGAGAAAAGGTTATTAGTCCCATATATGCTTGCCCCATTCTATGGCCGGAATCTTTACCTGAGCCTCGAGGCGGGTGTGTGCGGGCTGCGTAGTGGGTCGCCATTCCGAACTTTACAACAGCGTGTTCTGCACTGCGCGTTTAACACAATTGCACCAATTGAAGAGTCATGCGGGTTTCCCGGCTCAATTAAATGGAACAGGTCAGATGACGTCACCGATGACTCGTTTTCAGCGTGGATATTTAAAGCAGCCTTGCACACATCTCATTTGAAGGTTGCTGTAGGAGAGATCAATTTTGAGATTTCTGTGGGCCAAGATTCCCAGATGCCTCCCTGGAAGTGCTGGTCCAGTGAGTCAGAGCACGCAGGGAGGTCCTCTTCCCTGCGGATGGCCGAAAATAACCAGCCAGAGACACTAAGAGGGCATGTCTAGAGATCACAGAGGAGGTCAGCAGCAGAGATGTGGTGAGGAGGACGTGGATCTAGTGCTGCAAAAGATTCAATGATCTCATGAGGTCAGGAAAGGTGAGTACAATGCCACATTCACCTACATCCTGATGTACGTGTCACCCCAATCCCATCACTCTGCCTTCCCAAGCCTACCCCTGCTGTCTAATGTGTGATTATTTATGAGTTTTTTCCAGCTGTCACTTAATGAACTCGTGCAATGGCTACTGAGCTTCCGCCTCCCCATCACAGACGAGGTTCCCGAGGAGCGTGAATCCCGTGCTCAACAAGTTAAAACCAAAACCTGAGGTTAAAAAGGAAGTTAAGGGTCGCTCAATGAGCAGTTAACTTCCTCAATGAGGTTGCCCGCCTCTCCCGAACGGGTCCGTGGCACGCCTCGAAATGCGCCTGAGTTAAATGCAGAAGTTGGCAGGATGACGGCGGTTTCCCGATGTGCTGTCAATTTCCATGCTTTGAACTGCCCCCAACCCTCAAACCCATATGCTCGGCAATGGGAAAATTTGTCTGATTGTCCGGCCTTTGTCTGATTTAATCCTCATGTACCTGCCCTCCCTCTCCCCCTTTTCCTGAGAAAGGCAAAAATTAAAAGCTACTTGTAGCCAATTCAGGAGTTCTGTCAATAACTCCCTTCCCAATCTGTCTCAGGCCATTAGTTAAGCCCTAGGAAGCCCAAACCCATAATTAGTTTACCTTGCATATGTCATGTGCATATCATTTTGCCAAAATTTAATGCGTTCTTGAAGGACTGTAAAGAGTCAGTCTTCACAACCACCTCCAGAATCACAGATGGACCTTTATATATATATATATATGTGTAATACCCAGAAAGGACACCTGGACCTATAACTCAACCATGCTCCATATTTTTTCAAATGTTACACCTGGAAAAAGCTCACTTTTAAACTAAGAAACAGATCATTCAGTCAGCAATACTTAGTGTCGTATTCCTCAGGATGTCTCAATTTTTTTAAACTGCAGTTACTGTTATTACATAAGCAAATGTGGCAGCCAATTTGCACACAACAGAAATAGAAAATGAGATAAATGCCCAGTTACACTGATTTTGATAGGTGTTGGTTGAGCGAGGGCTATTAACCAGGACATTAGAAGAACTCCTTGCATCTCCTTGCAGGCTTGCTGATGTGCTGATCAATGCAGATGGTTCTGTGAAGTGGCATGGAAAGCAAACCTTCTCACAAGTCCCACATGCTACATGTTAGCAGCTGTCAAACACAGGTGCTGAGCTTCTCCATCACCTGCTCTCAGACTCTTGCCTGCACCTAGCTGCGGTTGTGCAGGTGCCAGTAGGAGAGCATGAAGCTCCTCTTGGGCAGCCTGACCTTTCTGATATCCCTTCGTAGGAGTTCCTCTTCATCTGAACATGTCATCTAGGGGAACTCTAGGGGAATCAAGGGATATGGAGATCAGGCGGGAAAGTGGAGTTGAGGTCGATGATCAGCCATGATCTTATTGAATGGCGGAGCAGGCTCAAGGGGCCATATGGCCTACCCCTGCTCCTATTTCTTATGTTCTTATCTCAGAGGATTCCTATTGGGAAACCCATTTGTGCCATAAATGAGATTAGTGGAAAAATTAATATTTAAGGAAAACTGGCTCAAAGGCTCTCTCTTCATTCTTGCCTGTTATTGTGACATTCAATTTTAATTGACTCCATCGCTTTAAATTTAACTTACAGGGAGTTTTGCTCTCCCACCACGAGTGTGCTCCTCTGAGTCTATACTTGGCACTGTGAATTATGAAAATGAACCTCCATTAGTAAGTAACTTAGTTACTGTTATTACATAAGCAAATGTGGCAGCCAATTTGCACACAGCAGAAATAGAAAAAGGAGATGAATGCCCAGTTACACTGATTTTGATAGGTGTTGGTTGAGCGAGGGATATTAACCAGGACATTAAAAGAACTCCTTGCATCTCCTTGCAGGCTTGCTGATGTGCTGATCAATTCAGATGGTTCTGTGAAGTGGCTGGAAAGCAAACCATGAAACTTAGGCTGCGATTTTGCTAATAGATGCGGCTTGGGAGCGGGTCAGCTGGTTTCCGGCTTCCAGTCCCGCCCCCAACTGCATCCGGCACACGGACGTGATTTTACGTCAATTGGCCTTGTTAAGCCGGCCCTGAGGGCTTGCCGGCCAATTAAGAGGAAGCCGGTCAGATGACGTCATTTAATGACGCGTCATCTGCCGGTTTTCTTAAAGGGACCACGCACAATTTTTCTTTTGACAGCTCATTTCTCAGTGTTTGACAGCATTGAGGTGCTGCAAACACTGACAATCACTGTACAAACTCTTGCACCCAGGCTCTCCAATGACTCCCCCCATAGGCTAGAACAGATGGCAGCTGCAGATGAGGTTACAGAAGCGATCTGTCACTGGTGAGAGAGGTTCTCCCAATTCAAAACTTGTTATCTACAGAAAAGTGTAAATGGATTAAAAATGATTTTCCCAACATTTTCTTACCTCTGAAACTCACCAGTGCACCATTGGATCCTTCACACCACTTCTGCAGCTGTCATCAATGCAGAAACATTACAGCAGACTCACAACACGCCACACTTACCTGGCGTGGTGTCCGGACGTCGGGGAACCCGAGGTAGAAGCGGCAAAATTGAAAAAGAGCCTGTTAACAAGTATCAAGTACCTGTAAACAGCCAGGTAAGTGGCTATAATCCTCTTCCCGCCGCTAGCTGTCGGGTCCATGCGCAAATCGGGGACCCGACACTTGGGAAGATTGATTGGAGGCGGGTTGACAGCGGGTTTCCTACCCGGTCAATCTTTGCGATTTTGACAGCGGTCCCGCCTCCAATCCCGCACTCTGAGGACCGGCAAAATTCCAGCCTTAGTTTCCTCTTTCACCCATATATTGATTTCTCCTCAACAACTCTTCAATCTCTATAAAGTCTATCCAATACTTGTCCATATGTATGGAGCCTCATCTAGCTGTTCTCTCATACTCCCATACAGGACACTAGAAAACACCTGTTATCTGATAGACAATCTTTGTCTCACTATAAGCCTCCAAACTGCTTCCCTCCACTCCAACCTTTGTCTTTCCTTATTTTATTGATTCTATTGTCAGTGCTTCTCTGATTTCCCTATTAAGCTCAAAAAAACCATCGTTCGCTCTGTCGCACATTCCCACCATGTTGAAAGCAAATCTTTTCACAGAGCATCCTACTCTAACACATTTCTTCCCAGGATCTCAAACTACAAAACTCATGACCTCGCTCAGAATTCCTTTCCTTCCATAATCTACAGGCTTTTAAAATCTCTGTTTGGTATTACCATTGGCTGCTTCCCAATCTCTTAACGAATCTATTTTATTCTTTTTAACTTGCATAGTATCCTGCACTATTGTTTCTCACCTAAATTGTTTTCACCTTTGTTTCTCAAAAACTATTGCATAATAGATGCTGTAAATAAGAACATAGGAAGGAACAATTTCTTGCTATGCCATGTACGGTAGGGTGGCTGCCTCCTACAGATATAGGTAGATAGGAACATTAGTAGGCCATTCAGCTCCTCGAACTTGGAACACGAGTTGGCCATTCAGCCCCTCGAGCCTGTTCCACCATTCAATTAGATCATGGTTGATCGGTATCTTAACTGCATCTACCCACCTTGGTTCTGTAACCCTTAATACCCTTGCCTAACAAAAATCTGTCAATCTTAGTTTTGAAATTTGCAATTGCACTAGCCTCAACAGCTTTTTGGGAGAGAGAGTTACAGATTTCCACTACCCTTTGTGTGAAGAAGTGCTTACTGACATCACCCCTGAACGGCCTAACTCTAATTTTAAGGTTATGCCTCCTAGTTCTGGACTCTCCCACCAGAGGAAATAGTCTCTCTCTATCTACCCTATCAACTCCTTTAATTAGCTTAAAAAACTCAATTAGATCACCCCTTAATCTTCTATACTCAAAGGAATGCAACCTCTCCTCATAATTTAACCCACTTAGTGTCATCAATTTTGATACCTATGTTACAATGTTCACCTTTTGCAACAAAACAGGGATGTTATTTTCAGTTACAATGGAGGCTTGTAAGAACGTACTACTTAGAGCGTGAAATTCAGCCTGTTAATAATTTTAACAGAAAAATCAATATGATTACAGAACACAAATT
Organism: Squalus acanthias; assembly: GCA_030390025.1. Classification (NCBI taxonomy): domain Eukaryota; kingdom Metazoa; phylum Chordata; class Chondrichthyes; order Squaliformes; family Squalidae; genus Squalus; species Squalus acanthias. Next base: position 59,210,199 of record CM059429.1, read on the forward strand.
TTTTAAAACTTTTTTAGTAATATTATTGATAGGAGTAATTTAAATGCCATAATATGAATATGGATATAATTTTCCCTATACATTTAACTGTGTCATTCCCCTTTAAAGGGTAATCAATTTTTCTGAAAAATTAGATATTGAAGATTTATAGATTCAAATCAGATAACAGGTGCAGACATTAAATGATCTGTAGTTTCTGGATGCACTTTTGGTTACTCATGGTTTCCTCACATTATTCTCATTAATATGTAAACAGAGGTTGAGCTGCATTTGAAGTTATAGTTATACTCAGGGCCTCATTCCAGAAGACAACATACCAAAAAGTACTATACTATAGTTTATTAATCCTCACGCTCTTGTTAAGATTTCATTTTTTTAAATAAATCGCATACTTTTTTTCAGTTAACTCACATTTTCAAAGATTTGTGTACCTAAACCCGCAAGTCTCTTTGCTCCCATACTCCTTTTAAAGATTTGCCATTTAGTACTTTTTTACTCTCCTTATTCTTCCTTTGCATCACCTCGCAATTCTCCACATTGAATTTCATCTGACATCCATCTACCCAATCTACGAATCTGTCTGTGTCCTCCTGAAGTCCCCTACAGCCATCTTCACAGTTAACTACATGCCTTCTTTTTGTCATCTGCAAATTTTGATATTTTCCCCACAAAGCAAAGTTCAAATCATTAATTTATATATATTGTGAAGAGCAATGGCCATAACACTGATCCATAGAACCATAGAATTTACAGCTCAAAAGGAGGCCATTTGGTCCATCATGTCTGTATTGGCTGTTTGATAGGGTAGTTCCTCTGCTCAAAATATTTATCCACTTTTCCCTCACCAGTCTCTGCCTCAACCACTCTCTATGGCAAAACATTCCATGCTGCAATGACCTGTTGCATAAAAAAATCTGTCTCTTCATTCTTTTAGTGACAATTTTAAATTGATGACCACTCATCACTGACACCCCAACTACAGGAAATAGTCTTTCCCTATTCACTCTACCTAAACCCTTCATCATTATAAAAACTGTATTAAATCTCCTCTTGGCTTTCTCTGCTCCAGTGGAAATTGTCTCAGTATTGCAAATCTCTTCTCATAGGTATAGTTTTCCATCCCTGGCATCATCTTGGTGAATCTATACTGTACGCTCTTAAGGTACTTTCTGGAATGGGGAAGCCAAAACTGCATGTGGGGAATGTCACTGCACACTTCCCTCCAGTCCAAAATAAATCCTTTAGGCATCACTCTGTTTTCTGTCTTTTAACCAATAAACTATCCATGCTGCCACATTCCCTTTAATATCATGTGCCTTCATTTTTTCAACAGGCCTCCTATGCAGCACCTTATCAAACACCTTTTCAAAATCCATATACACAACATCCATAGCATTTTAAAAAATCTATACACTCCATTGTTTCCTCAACGAACTCCATTAAATTTGTCAGACACAACTTGCTTTGTACAAATCCAAACTGGCTATGTTACTTAACCGATATCTTTCTAACGGAGTATTGTGGATTCTAAAAGCTTACCTACTACTGATGTTAGACTGACTGGTCAATAGTTACCTGGTTTATCCCTTTTAGAACAGAGGTGTTGTATGTATTATTGGCGAGCCTTCAGTCCACTGACAAAACATCCATACCCAAGAATGCTTGAAAAATTCTGATCAGAGCCTCTGTCATTTCCTCTATGACTTCTCTCAAGATTCTAGGATGCATGCCATCAGGGCTAATGTCTTTTCCATTTTGAGTTCCACCAATTTTCTCAGTACTACTTTCTTATCTATAGTTTTCCTATCTGACAGTTACATGTTCTCTTATTGAACCCGTTCAATCCAAGTAATATCAAGAAAAAGTAATGAGTAGATTCCCATTCCCTATTAATTTTTTGCATAAAACAGTAAAATGTATTTTCACTCTTTATAATAATTTTCTACCTATTTTGTTAATATTTTTCCTTTAAAAAAAACTTTTTCTTCCTCCTGCTACCTTTCCCCACCTCCTGAGGCTGTAGATTGTGGTGGATTTGTATGGGTTTAAATATACATTGTAATCATAGGGCTCATAATCATAAGACTTATGACTCCTTCCCCTCTCATAAGACGCATCAGAATCTATATTTGTACACCAATTAAAAAAGTTGAGTTAGGAAGCTCTTTCTCCCGCTATTTTTTCTATCACAGAAGAGGTTATGACTAAAGCTGTGGAGGAGAGGGAGAGAGACTATCCCTTCAATCATATATTTAAACAGCGTGCAAGGATTTTGGAGAGATTCAACCTTGACAACTATAATGTTGAATTATGTTTTTAAAAATGATACATATTGCTACTGAATCCTTATTTGATACTGTCAGGGACAACTTTATTGAGTTCAAAGGAAGGTCGAGGACTTTATTTTTGACGGTAGAAATGTCAACTACAGCCTAGTTAGGCGTCTGGACCAGTTTAAATTCTGCTGGTTGTCATAATGGCATAAGTTGCTGAGGACAGAGAAGTTTATCCTCCAGGCTGTGTGCCACGTCCAGTTAACAGTAGATTTTGTCTAAATAGGTATTAATTTCTCAAATATTTGATGACTGAGGCATACTAAATACAATACATTAAAAGACCACATTCTGTATGGCGATTTTGTGAACCATTTCTGTCATTTTGTTTTCTCAAATCGTCAACCTAGTAACAAACGATCATACAAAAAAGGAGGAAAAGACCAACTGGTCCTTTGACTTTATCACATCTCGACCTAATGCAACCCACACATACCACCAACCCAACCTTCCAGCCATGCAATCTGCTAAGAGAGCCAAAAAATATATTTAAAAACTTGGGTCAATTTAGGACAAAATGCTGGGAAATCCCTCTCCGACCTCTGAAGGCAATCAAGCAAGCTCCTGGCGACTGCAGTGACTGACATCACTAGTCCCAGGATTAAATTCCAAACTATAGAATGCAAACCTTCTGGTTGTGCATATCATTTTTCCATGCATGCTGATTCACAATAAATAGATTGATACCATTTCGCAGAGATTGCTTGTTAAGCATAGTCAGGGATGTTGGTTTACAATCGAGAAAACAAGCAGATTTTGCATAAACCAGTTTAGTAATGTTCCAGTCTTTCGTGGTTGCTGTGGGAAATTGAGGAATTTTAGTTATTTCAGAGATAGGAATCCTCTAGACATTGAGAGATCACAAAAGAAACCCGAGGTATGGAAAGAGAAATGGGCAAAAGCCAGAGATGGTTGTGAACGCAAGGGACAAGGGAGAGAACTGATGAGAGAGTGGGGAACATATGATGAACTGAAGGTGAGAAAGCGAGTATGAGGGACAGTGCCAAAAAGAATGAGGCTGTTTTTTGCTTTCTTGGCTTAACTACTTGTCCAAAAAGGAACACACTGCAGCATAAGGTCCTGAATTGACTTTAACTTTGAACATTTATCTGAAAATAACGCCCTGTATTTAATTTAAAAAAGAAGTCAGCTTGGGCTCCCATCTTGATGGTGTTTCCAAGGCAAAGGCCCTGAAGCATGATTTTTTTTTTTCAAATCTGACCCTGGCTTCCAGCAACTCTGCTGCTCATTAAATCCAAGATTTTTGATGTCAGAAAAAAACTGTGTGAAAACCTGATATGCAGCTGGAGAAAAAAAGTAGGTCACATAGTCTAAGGAAGGAGATCAATGCAGTGTGAATCCAGTCCTGGAACTACTGATACTGTGGTAAAGGCAAGCAAACAGGCAAGTGAAAACAGCAGCAAGACGTTTCTTACTGTTGTGAAAGGTCCACCTACTGCAAATCAGCTTTACCTGTTCTCGTATAACTTATCAAGGAAATAATGATTAATGCAAAGTCAGTCATTCATTATTGTACATAGATTTTCATTATCGTCCAGAGCAGTTGAACCTTTAAATACCATTATCTGATCTCAGGAAGATCGTTACTACAACAAACTACAAGGAGCTGACATAATGGACCTGACGAAGGGTCATCGACCTGAAACGTTAACTCTGTTTCTCTCTCCACAGATGCTGCCTGACCTGTTGAGTATTTCCAGCATTTTCTGTTTTTATTTCAGATTTCCAGCATCCGCAGTATTTTGCTTTTGACATAATGGACCAGTTGTTCTTCCCTTCCTGGCTCCCATGCTACCCGACTCTCCTCAGGCACTGCCCCCCTCCCTTTCAAAATCGTCATCAACAACCCCATCTCAAATAAGCAACCCTCAACCCCTTTATCCTTACAAACTACTGCCCCATCTCCAACCTCCCTTTTCTCTTGAATGTCCTTGGATGTGTTGTTGCTTCCAGATCCTTGCTCATTTTTCCTGCAACTCCAAGTTTGATTCTCTCCAATCAGGTTTCCGCCCCTCTCACAGCACTTAAATGACCCTAATCAAAATCATGTAAGGGATGTAAGGAAAAACTTTTTAACGCAGCGAGTGGTGATGACCTGGAATTCGCTGCCGACGGAAGTGGTGGAAGCGGAGACACTCAATGTTTTCAAGGGGAGACTAGATAGGCACTTGAAGGAAGTAAACTTGCAGGGCTACGGGGATAGAGCGGGAATGGGACTGACTGGATTGCTCTGCAGAGAGCCAGCACAGACTCGATGGGCTGAATGGCCTCCTTCTGTGCTGTTATGACTCTATGACATGACTTGACCATGACCATGGTGCATTTATCTCTCTTTGACCTCTCGACAGCAATTGAAAGAATCGACTACACCATCCTCCTCCAATGCCTCTCTCTCATCTGTTGTCAGCTCGGTGGGATTACCCTTGCTTGCTTTACTCTTACATATCCAATTGTAGCCAGAGCATCTCTACCAATGGCTTCTCTTCTTGTCCCAGCATCATCACCTTGGGCATCACCCAAGGATCTATCCTTTACTTCTTTCCCTTCCTTATCTACATGCTGCCTCTCGGCGACATCATCCGAAGACATGGGGGAAAAATTGGCTCGTGCCCCCTTTGGGGCGCTAACTTCGCTGGGGCGCTACTTTCAGCGCCCCGAAAAAGTTAGTGCCCCCGTGCTAAAAGTTGAATGGTAGCGTCCCAAGCAGGAGGCGGGGCGCCCCAAAAAAATGGCCGCCCGGCACCTGCCCTTTAACTTACACCGCCCTGGCCACAAACACGGCACCCTGGCCCTGTTGGACATAGCATCCGGCGGTAGGTCAGGGGACGCGAGCCAAGTTTGTGGCCGAGGCGCAAGCGGGGCACTGCGCACGGCAATGATGTCATCAGCGGAAGCACAGCGCCACGGGTGCTACCGGCTACCACTGCCGCTAACCTCCCATGAATTTTGCGGGTAGCGTTATTGGCGCCACGCCCGAGGCCTAATTGCTTTGCGCCCTGTTAGCGCCCCCTCAGGGTCCATTTCCACATTAATCTGATGACTCCCAGTTGTACCATCTCCGCCATATCTTTTGACACCATCACTGCTTTTGTGCTTTAGCACTGGCTATTCAATATCCAGTCTCGGATGAGCTGTGATTTCCTCCAGCTAATCAATGAGAAAGCAGAAGTCATCATTCTTGGCTCCCGCCGCAAACGCCCTACCCTTGCCATGACTACAGTACCAACCCCGATCACTGTCTCAGCCTGGTCCTATAAAACCTGAAGATTTTCTTTAAAATGACACATTTTCAATGTCAAAAGGCATCAAGATAAATATTTGTATTGACAAATCCAGTTTGAAATGTTTAAATGTCATTAAATTCCTATTCTATTTATTACACAACAGAATCACACAGGCAAAGATACAGTGGCCCAAATTTCATTGTAGAGGTGCAGAGAAAAACTGCGGTAGAATATACAACATGGTAGAATGTCTCAGTTTAGGTGAAACTGGGACTCATTTGCACATCAGGTTTCCCCATAGTTTGGGGTTCATGGACTGGATCATTTTCTGAGGTATAATTAGCTCAAAATAGTCTTGTATATTACAAAATTGAGCACGAGAGCTAGGAGGGCTGTAACCATCTGCATTCACTAATTATATGCAAATTGAGGAAAAGGCAACGGCAAGTGCTTATTGAGAAGGTGTTATATACCAGACGAAAATTTGGCATCTGAATTTCAGGATAGAGTGGACAGCCATCTTTCTTCTGATGCCAAGATCTGTACTCATCAGCATGGTTACCTAAATATTACTGTTTTAAAATGATCTGTTCGGATTAATATTTTACAGATTATGGTGACCTGATATAGTTTTCTTTTTCTTTAAAGTAATTGGGATAACAGGTTGTACTCTGCAATCCTGCATAAAATATTCCAGCATCTTACTCAATACTCACAGCTAGCTGATGGTAACTATAATTAATATAACTGATCCTATCAAATATTAATTATTCCATGGTAAAAGAATTTGACCTCACAAAGATTGCTTATCTCAGATCAGATTTTATTAGGGTGGAATGATCATGGACAGTCAAGTGCACTGAGAAACATGATTCAGACAAAACATTCTTTGGCTAAATACGTTTTCAGAATCTTTTTGCTGCTAGATCTTCAATATAGTAATGCTACACACGTGATTAAAGTAGAACTTGTATGTATAATTCTAAACAGAATTAGGAAATTAAACATATTAATTAATACTACAATAGCAAGTTTAATCTTTTTTGGATTTCATAAAAGAGACATATGTAGGGGGCTCGCCTAACTCAATGTGTATTTGCACCATTTTCTGGTACTGAGCCGGACAGACATGGAGGTCCTAAGTTCAGTCTGTGATCTGTGTTGAGTTAGCGAGCTAATCTCAGCTGGGGGCAGAAGTATGGGCACAAAATTGGCCTTGGCATCTGTTGGCTGCAGGGGAGAAAGAAATAATCCAGACATGCACATGAAGAATGATCACCTAGGCAATAATACATGAGGGCTACCAGCACCTGTACTTCAGCATATGCCACTGTCCTCAGCAGAGAAAGGATAAAGCTAGGATGTGTGCTTATTTCAATTACACAATACATGTATAAAGGCCAGCGCAGCAAACTTAGCGCTAATATAAATAACAAATGTTCTTGATATTAAAGGTACTCTGATTTCATTGAAAAGTGTTTAGTAAACCTTGTTCAGGGAGAAAGAGGATCCAGAAGAGCTGTGCATCACCTTTGTTGCAAATGACATTGCACAGGAGGGGCTGGTGATGCAGTTCACCATAATTCCTGGGTTGCATGCAAACAAAGTAAAAGAGGTTTGGCAAATATTTTTCTACAAAAGCAGTGCCATGTTAGAGCGGCATAAAAAGGACACGGTGTACACAATGGCAGTGGTGGCTACGCTGTGCCCAACTGGGTTAACTTAGCAACCTCCACACTACTGTGCATATTTCACTTAGAGAATACATGTACTTAAATGGTACATGGAACACATGCAAATGCTAAAGTGGCAAACTTAGTGCTACTCTAACTACTGCTGATAATTTCCCCTTAACAACAGTACTTTTGCAATCCCTGGCATTGAGGCCAGTGCACAGCATAGTCCGTGCATCTCCAACAGGCCTGAATCACATAGTTTTACCTTTACTGAACTATGTAATTGAACAAACTGAAAGCACTAATAGATTGCACACGGAGGAATGGTGTAGCTTTGCTGGAACTTCCTGCTGCCTGATTTCTTTTAGTTAAATGGAATCATTTCTAGTTTTATGGTAGCCGCTGCAAAGTGTAGCTAATCCATGCTGACAGCCTCAGAACTGTAGAACACTGATAGAACATGCAAGTCAGTTTGTGAATTCATTTCTGACTTCTTTGAATTATAGTACTAGCAATGACCCTTTGAAAACTGATTAAACATGGCCAAGTTACCCTGATGTTTTCAAAAATACTTTATAATACTTTCACTGTTGATGCTGAACTTTTAAGAGCCAAAAGAATAAATTGTAAATACCCGTTTGGTAAATCTAATGTCAAGTCAAAAACTATTTTTTTTAAATTACAATTTGAAGAAAGTCTTGCAACTCGGAACAAGACTCTTTTTTTGGAGGGGACGGGGGAGGAAAGTTCAAATGCAGAGAGCCTAAAATTCATGTAATCACAAAGCTGAAGCTAGGGAACTGGTCCAAATCCTGTTGCTGATCACAAGATTAACTAATGAATATGGACTCATCCTTCCACACTATACCATTAAGGAAAAGGATGAGTCTTGTCTTTGACACACCATGAATCAGATGCAGCAAGCAGCTTCCTACCCAACTCATCACCAGGAAAATGGATATAAACAAAATGACCAAGCATGGCTAGGGAAAAAAAATCAATCTATAACACTTGGCTGCATGAGAGAAAATCGACTCATTAAGCTAAAGATTACTATTGCCAATATTAATGGATTACCAATTAATGCATCCACATGACATCTCTCGATCAGTTCTTTTAATGCAATATGAACCAATTTACTTTAATGCAGATGTGAACCCCGCGAGGGGCTGAATTGGGCCTTGTAGCGCCTGACTTTTAGGCACTACGCAGCTACATAAGGATCAAAAATGGGGTCGGAGATGCGTGCGCACACTTTGACAGCAATTGTGCAGGATGCAATCTTGGTAAATGGGTTTGCACGAGCATGCTTAACGACTGCCGATAACATGCAGAGCAGATAGGTGATGACGTCAATGAGTGTGCAATTCTGATTTGACACCAAAGCTGCCATTTTCAAACTCCACACTCCCGCCAATGCCCTGTCTTAACCTCGCACAGCTGAGCACAACGTTAAACAGAATGAAGGACTCCCCCACCGGCGCTATTTAAAGAATCATGAACTACTTACAGGTTAGTTGCTGGATTATTTCTTCTGGCTGCTGGTGCAATTGTACGTGTATTGGAGCTTTCCTATACTTGCCTAAAGTTTTGAATACTCAACAGGGAGTGGTCTGGCTGGTCTTGATGTAGTTTTTTGATCATTTAAAATCTTGTGCTGAAACAAGTTGCTTAAAGACATGAGTGACCTGATAGGGCTTCCTCTGGGAATGGAACATGACTGGGAGAATGAATAGAGGCCATGCAGAGCAGGACAAACTGCTAGAAGAGGGAGGAGGAGGAGGGCGAGAAGGGCTCTCGGCAGGAGGCCATATCCGCCGAGGGTCTTCAGGGAGCAATTCTCTTCCCTCAACTTCAGCCAGCACCAATATGAGGTCGTGACTAAAATCTGCCAACTGCTGCAGCCACAACTTCAGCCTCAAATCAGGGCAAGGTCAGCATTGCCTGTGGCTGTCAAGCTGACCATATCTCTTTGCATCTGGCTCCTTCCAGGCTGCTGCAGGAGATATAAGCAACATCTCACAGTTTGCAGTGCACTGCTGTATAAGGGAGGTCACTGAGGCTCTCCATACACATAGAAACACTTTCATCTCATTCCCTCTTACCAGAGACAAGCAGGCAAAGCATGTACGAGGGTTTGCATGGAATGCAGGCTTTCCTATGATGCAGGGTGCCATTGACTGCATGCACATTGCCTTGCATGTGTCTCATGTCAACTCAGCCATTTTCATAAAAGGGATTTCACTTCCTCAATGTGCAGCTGGTTTGCGACCACAGGCAACTCATCATGCAGGTGAATGTCCATTATCCTGGCAGCAGTCATGATCCCTTCATTCTGCAGTAGTCCTCTGTTCCACCTTTATTTGACCCACCATGGCAAGTCAAAGGCTGGCTACTGGGCGACAAGGGTTATCTCCTCATGACATGGTTCATGACTCTGGTCCAGAACCCATGCACATATGAACATCAGGCCTACAATGAGAGCCATGCTGCCACAAGAAACATTATAGAGCATACCATCGGTGTCCTCAAGGACCCCGTCCACTGCCTGGACTGTAATGGAGGAGCAGTACTCAACTGAGCGGGTATCAAGATTTGTGGTAGTATGTTGCATTCTGCACAACCTGGCCATTATGAAGGAGCAGCCCTTGCCACCACCTATCAGGTGAAGAAGCTGAGGAGCAGGAGCACGAGGAGGAAGAAGTAGTGGAGAAGAAGGAAATGCAACAGGAAGTGGAGGAACAGGAAGAGGAAGGGAGGCTACAACGTAAACAGCCCCTTTCTGCCCGGGCTCTACGTGATCAGATAATTCATGAGTGATATAAGTAACCTCAACCACACCTCCCCATTCAACAACAGTCCCACACTCCTTACCTTTCCTCTATCACTGACCATCATATCGTCCTCTTTCTGACAACACAAAAATAAAAACCTGCAGAAAATGCACATTCCAATTTCAATTTATAAATTCACTCACTACATAATGCATACAAAATTGTGCTTTCCCTTAGTGCCTGTTTTCCATGTATTTTGGCAATCTTCGTGCTCCTATGTGGTGCTTCCCCAGTGGCTGCAGCATGGGTGGTGGAAGGCTGCTGACCTTCAATTGAGACTGCAGGTGGCCTTGGAGGGCGACCTCGAGCAGCTCTGGGCCTAGAGAGCCAGGCTTCAGACTGCACCATCTTGGCCTGGACGGCAGCAATCTGGGCTGGCTGGCTGACAGGCAACAGCAAGGGCACTAACGGAGAGGCAGGGGTGAGAGCAGAAATGCTGTCATCCTGAGAGAGGACAGCAGGTTTGTGTTCTATGGAGCCACTGCCACTCTCCCGGGGCGGCGCCTCAGCAATCTTAATAATCTGTTGGAGAACAGATTGCTAGGCTGCTGTGACACCCTGCAAGCTCCTTTGAACACTGGTATCCACAGCCATGATGCCAGCAGTCTGAGCTTCCACTGCAGCACTCAGACCTTTGATGGAAGCTGCTTGTGCTGCAATGGAAGCTACGATATCGACCATCAGAAGCTGCGTCATGATGGGTTCCACAGGTATGCTGATGGAGGTGACCACTCGTACCATGTTGGAAAGGGTGGGCTCAAAGTTCTGCATAAATCCCTGTGCCACATTGGTGGTGGACTCCTCCATGCTCCTTGACATTGAGCACAGGCTTTCCAATGCACCAAACATTTGGTTATGTACACCCATCAGCTTCTTCTGTACCCTGGCCCATCAAAGTCCTCATCTGACTCCTCTGCAGCAGAACTAGTGTGCAACCTCACCTCTGGCAAGCTGGCAACTGTGCTATCCTTTTCCCGCGCCCTGGTTCCAGCGCACTTGTGCCCGGTGTCTCACCACATGCAGATCTCTCCTCTATCCTAGCCTCTAAATTACATGCAGTTTCAATATCTGAGATAGTGGCTGCAACTGTAAGAGCGGGTGACAGTGTCTCTTCATCTTCACTGTCTTCTTCCTCTACTGACTGGGAAGGTTCTAGTTCTTAGATTTTTGAAATTAAACAGGGACAAATGTTGGGTTGTGGTGAGGGGTGAGTAGTGCACTCTTACACCATCTGCAGCTTCTAAGTCAGAAGAGACTGAGGGATGAGGGAGAAGTAGGATGAGAGAGGGAGGATTAGGTATGCAGTTACCCTCATTATCAATTGCTTCAGCCCCGCCAGTGGACACGGCCTCAGTGATGGCCAGCACCCTCTCCTCCATGGGGGTTAAAACATGCAGATGCGCATGTCGTCCTCCAGTTCTTTGCTGCTGCCTATTATTATGTGGCAACTTCTCCTGCAAGAAAGAGGGAAGTGAGTCAGTGAGTGTCCTGCAATATGTTTGGGTGAAGTGGTTGTCATGGTTGAATAGCTGCCATTGTGTGCAAGCTGTGAGTTCGAGGCTTGCAACAGTGCTAAGTGTGTGAGGGTGAGGTAAATCATATGAATTGAAGGGTTGAGTAACGATTGATAGAGATTGTTGGTAGGTGGGTGATGGGGGTGTAGTGAATTAAGCAGTGGATGAGGCTAGTGGTGCAGTTGGTAGGATATGGCATTTGAAGATTGAACTCACTCACCTTGACAACTTGTGTCAGATCATTAAATTTCTTCCTGCATTGCATTCATGTTCTTGGAGCTACAGTCCTGGCATTGAGCTCCGCCGTTACTTCTTCCCACTGCCTCCTGAGCATATGTGTGGAGGGCCACCTGCCCCCCTGCAGATACAAGATGTCTCTCCTTCTCTCCACATCTTGCACCAAGACCTCCAGTGCATTGTCAGAAAACCTTGGTGCTCTCTCGCATGTTCAGCCATTCTTCAAAGTATCACAGCACAGATTCAGTTTTCAAAGGACTCCCACTACTTTTGGCAGGCATAAATCACCTCCCCTTTAAGAGGTGCTGGCTGCCTTTAAGTAGCGCTAGCCACTGGCGATATCGGGCCCCCTGCTGATGCATGCCGCCAATGAACAGCATGGGTCATGCTGGCTGCACGCAGCAATCATGTAAAACAGCAGGCAGCTGAAATTTAATCTGCCGCCTGCATCGCAATGAATGGGTGCGGGTTCACCGCGTATCGCGATCCCCATACCCATTTTCAGGGTTATCCAATTTAATTCCCCATTGATTTTAACGCGATCATGAACCTATTTATTTTAAGCAAGTTCACACTTCTGTTAAAAGAGCAGATCAAATAGTGCCATAAAAATGTTACTTTTATCCACTAATATTGCCAATAGTGATCACTAGACAATCGTTACAGCAGAGGACCACAGATTAGACGTCTCTTCCCCCCAGACTGCAAGATAACTTAATTAAAGAAAATATAAATAAAGTACATAATTTACAAGTAGATTTTTTTTAAAAAGGAGCCCTCATCTTTTGATTTGAATCATTTATTAAAGGAGAGGACCAATCCTAAAATTGAAATGATCATAACTGGAAAGGTCTTTTGTCAGCTAGTTTCAAATGGTTCAGTTTGGGGTACTTGAGTTTTGATTTCAGTTTCATTCTCGTCCTAAATCTTTGAGATTTCTCATACATGTTTCAGAACAAGTGGCCACACATTATTTATTGTTCGTTCTGTAATCTGATATACCTAACTGAGGAGAATTAAATATAGAAACATGCTGGCAGGGGCATTTAATTTATTTCCTCCATTGTATTCTGTTTTAATTAAAAGAAAAAAAAGTTATACTCTGATTTTTAAATGATTTTGTCACTTCTAAAATGCACGTTAATTGTTTTAAGATGGCTCTCAGGTGTAGTCACCAGTTTTTTTGTAATGTGTGAAGCACAGGTGGTAATTTATGTTTGTTTGGAAAATGTTCAAAGTCAAAAGGTTAAAAGTACAGGTGAAGACACAGTTAACCCCAGATTTCTGAAGCAGGCATTCCAACAGATGTTGGTTCTTTCAGCTGTGAAAGAGAAAAGAGCCACTTCATTCAGCATTGGTAATAAAATCCAGTGGAACCTCTCCATATTTAAAAGCTAGGTTCAGAGTGGAACATTTGGCTATTTAACAGTACGTGAGCCGGACCAAGTTTCTGATGTTTGTTTAACCTTTGTAGCACTCAATGAAAGCAACAAAGCAGGCAGCACATGCTGAAGACTCTAAAACCAAATTAACTGATATTTTCCTGACATTAGCACTAAGGTTTCTGTGGGATTTTTAAGTTAAGCAGTATTCACTTAAAGTAGGTTGCATTTTCTAAATTAAAATACTATCTAAAAAATGTTATAGAAAAATTATTGTGCCTTCCCTATTGTAGAGAAACACGCACTTGTGTACGTACTAAACTCACATTTTTGTCTTAATTAAATTGGTACTCCTGATCAATAAGATTTTTTACTTTGAGATTGAAATTGTACTGTTTAATATTAGTAATGAATTAATTATTTCTATTAAATTTCCCCATATTTAACAAAGTCATTGGCCCATTTAAACTGAACAGCTTCACACACCAACCTTGTTAATGCCTTTCTTAAAGTAATTTCATACAGAATGCACTAGCATGTTTGTTACGCATATTGAACAGTATAATTTCAACCCATTGGGTTCCTTTTCCTCTTCAGTTTGTTTTTGCTTTCCTCTTTTTTTCTCTCCTGTTCCTGTTGTTTCTCTGCAAGTAAACATTAAAAAGCCAAGTATAGGAACACAGGAATTGCTAGATGAGAAAAGGCCAAGGTCCATCTAGTTTGCCTTGTACCATTCTGGTAGTCGCATGATACAAAGATAATGGAGTTGTTGACTAATCATAGCAATCAATCTCAATCAATTAGTCTACAACAGACCCAGACATGACGCAAGGGAAACCACAGTGGTGGAAGTGATTTATTATTATACTTAACAGTTAACAGAAAGCCAGATTAAAATGACAATAAATAGATACAAAATCTTTTCCATTCCTTTTTTGAGTCAGATGATTTCTGAATTACTGTAACATGAATACTGTATTGTTGCTGCCAATTTCAGAAGCCAGCAATGTGCTCAGTCAAGTCTGAGCTGTTATCTGTAAATACATGCATACCATGACATAAACTGTAAACCCAGTCAACAATATGGCCCTGACTTGTACTGTCTGAAGATAAAGGAAAAAAATGATAGCTGCCATGGTTAGACATGTAAAAACCTATCTGGCAAAAAAACTCCTCTGTATTACCATGCCAGCCAAAACATTTTTAAAAAGATGAATAAATGGTGTTTCAAAGAACAGCACAATAAAGTGAATTAACAGAACGTGTACTTATACTTTTATTGTTAGGACTCCATTCCAAAATCTTTAAGCATTCGGACTACATACTGTAATATAGTCATTGGGCCTGAAATTACGGTGGTTTCGACAGCGTACGCACAGCAATCAGTCAAGTTTCGCATTGACAGATCCTTCGCACCAGCTACAAAATCACTTTCGCTGGCGCAGAGTGGGGCTATTTGCCCAACTACTGCCCAGCGAATGCCCACAAAACCCTTATGTCTGGTAAAAGCAGGCGTAAAGACTTCTTTTACCAGTGTAAGAGTTAAAATAAATGTTAAAATAAAAATTTTTAAATGATTAATACATACACATACATTTAAAATTAGTTTAGGTAAATTTTGGCCCGTTTTAAAATGTTTAAATTTGTTTTTCAAAAAATTTAATTTTTATTTTAAATGCTTAATTAAAGGGTCTTTTAATTAATTTTGAACATGGGAACATTTATTTTTGTTTAAATGGTGTGAATTCTTTTTTGGGGGATTTCTAATATGCTTAGGGGAATTCCGTACGTAAATGGAATGCCCATAAGCATCATAGGAATTCCCCTTTTTGATCTGTTGACCGGGCCCACGTGATCCCAGGGATGCTTGCGAACCGCGTGCGCCCCTGGGATCGGTGGGCCTTTACGCAGGCTTATGCCTGCAGGCCCAAGAAGGGAACTCACCGTAGCTGTGGAGCCAGGAGGTAAGTACGGAAATATTTCGCGGTTCAGATGCTTACTCAGGAGTAGGGTTGCAAAATTCCGGGAATTTTTAAGAGAGGAAACATTCCATGGGATTTTTTGGAATTTGGGGAATTTATGGGAATTTTGAGTTTTTTTGCACACTGATGGTTTTTGTCTCTGACCCTTATATTATCTTTGTCATCAAAATAGACATACTGTTCCATACAAATAAAAACAGGCTTTCAAAACTTTATTTAGGTTATAATTTTGAACTTTATTGAACCCCCACAAAAAAGACCCATCTAAAATAAAATAAAGAGAGCGTCAGCTTATTTAGCCTGTAATTTGTCCTTATTTTGTCCCTTTGAGTCTTCTACTCATGAGTCTTCTGAGTCTTCTACTCATCATTGCTCCTCCTGATTATCTGACTCTGGCTCTGACGTGTCCATTTCCTCCTCTGTGTCACTGTCTAGCTGTGTGGTGGACACTTCCATATCTGGCTCAATAAGTTGTAGGTTCGCCCGGATAGCCACCATTTTCTCCACTCTCTTGTTAGTCAGCCTGTTGCGCACCTTTGTATGCGTATTCCCAAAAAGTGACTAGTTTCATTCAGAGGATGCTGATGAAGGTGGGATTTGGAGTATCACCGATGCAATGGGTGACAGGGCCTCAGATGCACAAAGTCCCTTCCACCAGGTATGTGCACTGATATGCTTGCATGATTCCCATATCCCGTCCCCATTCCATAGAAACATAGAAGATAGGAGCAGGAGTAGGCCATTCAGCCCCTCGAGCCTGTTCCGCCATTTAATGAGATCAATGCTGATCATCCAAATTCAGTACCCTGTCCCTGCTTTCTCCCCATATCCCTTGATCCCTTTAGCCTTAAGAAATATATCTAACTCCTTCTTGAATATATTCAATGAATTGGCCTCAACTGCCTTGTGTGGTAGAGAATTCCACAGGTTCACCACTCTCTGAATGAAGAAATTCCTCTTCATCTCAGTCCTAAATGGCTTACCCCTTATCCTTAGACTGTGACCCCTGGTTCTGGACTCCCCCGCCATCGGGAAAATCCTTCCTGCATCTAGTCTGTCTAGTCCTGTTAGAATTTTATAAGTTTCAATGAGATCCCCTCTCATTCTTCTAAACTCTAGCGAATATAAGCCTAATCGACCCAATCTCTCCTCATACGTCATTCCTGCCATCCCAGGTATCAGTCTGGTGAATCTTCGCTGCACTCTCTCCATGGCAAGAACATCCTTCCTTAGATAAGGTGACCAAAACTGCACACAATACTCAAGGTGTGGTCTCACCAAGGCCCTGTACAACTGCAGCAAGACATCCTTGCTCCTGTACTCGAATCCTCTCGCTATGAAGGCCAACAGACCATTTGCCTTCTTAACCGCCTGCAGCACTTGCATGCTTACCTTCAGCGACTGGTGCACAAGGACACCCAGGTCTCGTTGCACTTCCCCTTTTCCAATCTATTGCCGTTCAGATAATAATCTGTCCTCCTGTTTTTGCCACCGAAGTGGATAACCTCGCATTTATCCACATTATACTGCATTTGCCATGCATCTGCCCAATCACCCAACCTGTCCAAATCATACTGGAGTTTCTCTGCATCCTCCTCACAGCACACATGCCCACCCAGCTTTGTGTCGTCTGCAAACTTGGAGATATTACATCTAGTTCCCTCATCTAGATCATTTATATATATTGTGAATAGCTGGGGTCCTAGCACCGATCCCTGCGGTACCCCACTAGTCACTGCCTGCCACTCGGAAAAAGACCCATTTATTCCAACTCTTTGCTTCCTGTCTGCCAACCAGTTTTCTATCCAAGACAGTACCTTACGCCCAATCCCGTGTGCTTTAACTTTGCATGCTAATCTCTTATGCGGGACCTTATCGAAAGCCTTCTGAAAGTCCAAATACACCACATCCACTGGTTCTCCCTTATCTATTCTATCAGTTACATCCTCAAAAAATTCCAGGAGATTAGTCAAGCATGATTTACCTTTTGTAAATCCATCTTGACTTTGTCCGATCCTGTCACTGTTTTCCAAGTGCTCTGCTATTACATCTTTTATAATGGACGCTAGCATTTTCCCCACTACCGATGTCAGACTTACCGGTCTATAATTCCCCGTTTTCTCTCTACCACCTTTTTTAAATAGTGGGGTTAAATTAGCTATCCTCCAATCCATGGGAACTGTTGCAGAGTCTATAGAATTTTGGAAGATGATCAGCAATGCATCTACTATTTCTAGGGCCACTTCCTTAAATACCCTAGGATGTAGATTATCAGGCCCTGGGGATTTATCGGCCTTCAATCCTGTCAATTTCCCTAACACCATTTCCCTACAAATACTGATTTCATTCAATTCCACCCTCTCATTAGACCCTATGTTCCCCGACATCTCTGGGAGGTTATTCGTGTCCACCTTTGTGAAGACAGAACCAAAGTATGTATTTAATTGGTCTGCCATTTCTTTGTTCCCCATTATAAATTCCCCTGATTCTGACTGCAAGGGACCTACACTTGACTTCACCAATCTTTTTCTCTTCATATATCTACAGAAGCTTTTACAGTCAGTTTTTATGTTCCCTGCAAGCTTACTCTCATAATCTATTTTCCCCCTCTTAATTAATCCCTTTGTCCTCCATTGCTGTATCCTAAACTGCTCCCAATCCTCAGGTTTGCTGCTTTTTCTGGCCAAATTATATGTCCTCTCCTTGGATCTTATGCTATCCCTAAGTTCCCTTGTTAGCCACGGTTGAGTCACCTTTTTTGTTTTATTTTTATGCCAAACATGAATGAACAAATTCTGTAGTTCATCCATGCGATCTTTAAATGTTTGCCATTGCCTATCCACCGTCAACCCTTTAAGTAACGTTCCCCAATCCATCCTAGCCAACTCGTGCCTCATACCATTGTAGTTTCCTTTATTTAAATTCAGGACCATAGTCTCTGAGTCAACTACTTGACTCTCCATTTTAATGAAGAATTCTATCATATTATGATCACTCCTCCCCAAGGGGCCTCGCACAACAAGATTGCTAATTAATCCTTTCTCATTACATAATACCCAGTCTAAGATGGCCTGATCTCTAGTTGGTTCCTCGACATATTGGTCCAGGAAACCATCCCGTATACACTCTAGGAATTCCTCCTCCACAGTATTGTTACTAATTTGGTTAGCCCAATCTATATGTAGATTAAAGTCACCCATGATAACTGCTGTGCCCTTATTGCACGCATCTCTAATTTCCCATTTAATGCCATCCCCAAACTCAGCATTACTGTTTGGGGGTCTGTATACAACTCCCACTAACGTTTTCTGCCGCTTGGTATTTCTCAGCTCTGCCCATACAGATTCCACATCATCAGAGCTAATATCCTTCCTTACTATTGTGTTAATCTCCTCTTTAACCAGCAATGCTACCCCACCTCCTTTTCCTTTTTTCCTGTCCTTCCTGAATATTGAATACCCCTGGATGTTGAATTCCCAGACTTGGTAACCCTGGAGCCATGTCTCCGTAATCCCAATTATATCATATCCATTTGCATCTATTTGCACAGCTAATTCATCCACCTTATTACAAATGCTCCTCGCATTAAGACACAAAGGGGTAGAAATTAGGTCGCGCCCCATTTGGGGCGCAAATATCGTCTGGACGCAAATATTAGCGCCTGGCGCTAATTATCGGCACTGACAGGAAACTTGACTTTTACCGCCCCGGGAGGTGAGTGGAGCGCTAAAGCAGGCGCTGCACACCTGTCTTAAGGCGCAAAGGCCAAGGAGTGAGGCGCTAACTCAGAGCGCTGGCGAAGCTCATGTAATGTCAGTCAGCAATGAAACACACACACAATGGCATGGGCCAGTTCTTAAAGGGGATGGTTAATCTTGCTTTCCATCCACATCCTGTTCATTGCAGCCTTGAATCTCGGCCTGGAGAGACTTGCACATCAAATGTGCTGGAAAGAACAATGGAGAGTAACAGGCAAAGAGCTCAGAGTGCAGCTCCCACAGTCTCTGCTAAATCGATACAAGGAATGGCAAATCAAAATGAACCTGCAAAGTGCTGCTCAGTACCCAAAACTCCTTCCCACAACGTTGAATCTCTCCAGAAGTCTCTCCCTCTCTCTCTCAGAATGCGTAGTTCAAAAATGCCACCAACAATAAAAGACAGGAAGAGGCCCCCTTTAAATAGCGCCCCCCCCAGCCCCACAGCGATTGATAGCGTTCCAGTCTTCTGGTCGTTGGATGCGCCAGGCGGTAAGGCAGGGGGCACCACTCAATTTCCGCTCCGGGGCGCCACAAGGGCGTTGCACCATGGAATGACGTCACAATCTGCGCGCGCAGGTGGTCGCAGCGGTAAGTTTTAGCGCCGCCACACAATCTCAAGTTAAGTTCTCGAGCGGCGCAAACATCGCTGCGCACGGGCGTTAGCGGCTTTGCGCCCCATTAGCACCCTCTTAAGGCGCTAACGGGAGGCGCAACCAAGTGAATTTTTACCCCAAATTCTTCAGGCTTGATTTTTTAATACTCTTAGGGGGAGAAATTCAGTATCGCCCCATTTGGGGCGCAATTATCGGCCGGGCGCAAAGATTAGCGCCTGGCGCTAATTATCGCCACCGACTGCAAACTTGACTTTTATCACCCCTGGAGGTGATTGGAGTGCTAAATCAGGCGCTTCACACCTGTCTTAAGGTGCAAAGGCCGAGGAGCGAGGCGCTACCTCAGAGCGCTGGCGAAGCTCATGTGATGTCAGTCAGCAATGGAACACACACACAATGGCGCAGGCCAGTTCTTAAAGGGGATGGTTAATCTTGCTTTCCATCCATATCCTGCTCATTGCAGCCTTGAATCTCAGCCTGGAGAGACCTGCACATCAAATCTGCTGGAAAGAACAATGGAGAGTACCAGGCAAAGAGCTCAGAGTGCAGCTCCCACAGACTCTTCTAAATCGATACAAGGAATGGCAGATCAAAATGAACCTGCAAAGTGCTGCTCAGTACCCAAAACTCCTTCACACAACGTTGAATCTCTCCAGAAGTCTCTCTCTCTCTCTCAGAATGCGTAGTTCAAAAATGGCACCAACAATAAAAGGCAGGAAGCGGTCACCTTTAAATAGCGCTCCCCCTTTCCCTTCATGACTGCAGAACGCTCCCCTCAACCTGTCGTTGCTAGCGTCAGGCGGTAAGGCAGGGGGCGCCACTCAATTTCCGCTCCGGGGGGGTTACCGGGGCGTTGCGCACTCGACTGAAGTCACGATCTGCCGGCGCAGGAGATCGTGGTGGTAGTGTTTAGCGCTGCCGCAAAATGTCTAGTTAATTTCGCGAGTGGCGCAAACATCGCCGCGCCTGGGCGCTAGATGCTTTGCGCCCCATTAGCGCCCTCTTAAGGCGCTAACGGGAGGCGCAACCAACTGAATTTTTCCCCCTTAGTCCTTTTAGAATTATTATTTACTGTGGCCATGTTTGATTTACACCCTTGATTTCTCTGCCTTCCACTTTTGCTTTTCTCCTTCCCGTCTTTTGTTTCTATCCTTGCTTCCCTTTCCTCTGTCTCCATGCACAGGTTCCCAACCCCCTGCCATTTTAGTTTAAACCCACCCCAACAGCACTAGCAAACACTCCCCCTAGGACATTGGTTCCGGTCCCGCCCAGGTGCAAACCGTCCAGTTTGTACTGGTCCCACCTCCCCAGAACCGGTTCCAATGTCCCAGGCATTTGAATCCCTCCCCCTTGCACCATTCCTCTAGCCATGTATTCATCTGAAATATCCTTCTATTTCTACTCTGACTAGCACGTGGCACTGGTAGCAATCCTGAGATTACTACCTTTAAGGTCCTATTTTTTAATTTACCTCCTAACTCCCTATTTTCAGCTTTTAGGACCTCATCCCGTTTTTTACCTATATCGTTGGTACCTATATGCATCACGACAACTGGCTGTTCACCCTCCCCCTCCAGAATGCCCTGCAGCCGCTCCGAGACATCCTTGACCCTTGCACCAGGAAGGCAACATAACATCCTGGAGTCTCGTTTGCGGCCGCAGAAACGCCTATCTATTCCCCTTACAATAGAATCCCCTATCACTATAGCTCTCCCACTTTTTTTCCTCCCGTCCTGTGCAGCAGGACCACTCATGGTGCCAGGAAGTTGGCTGCTGCTGCCTTCCCCTGATAAGCCATCCCCCACAACAATATCCAAAATGGTATATCTGTTTGAAAGGGGAATGGCCACAGGGGACCCCTGCACTACCTGCCGTGCGCCTACTACTCTGCCTGGTGGTCACCCATTCCCTTCCTGCCTGTGCAGCCTTTACCTGCGGTGTGACCAACTCCCTAAACGTTTTATCCACGATGTGCTCAGCATCGCAAATGCTCCAGTATGTATCCATTCGCAGCTCCAGCACCGCAATGCGGTCTGTCAGTAGCTGCAGCTGGATACACTTCCCGCACACATGGTCGTCAGGGACACAGGAAGTGTCCCTGATTTCCACATAGTGCAGGAGGAGCATGCCACGGGGCTGAGCTGTGCTGCCATGACTTACCCTTTAATTAATTCAAATTAAATTAAATCAAATCAATACCACTAATTACACTACAATTAAATGATATACTCAAGGGCCCTTGTTTACCAGCACTCCCCGCTACACAACAGAGACCCTAGAAACTATAAACCACAAAAATTAAGTTTGGAAAAAGTGAGAAAGAGAAAAATACTCACCTACCAATCACTTACCTGCTTTCTGGTGATGTCACACTTCGATTACTTTTTACTTCTTTCTCTCCTCTCACTGACTCTGTGCCTCTCGCAGGTCTGCTGCTCAGCTCCGGTCCCAGGCCTCCTCTCCACACTCTTTATATCCTCCTCTCACTGACTCTGTGCTCTCGCAGGTCCGCCGCTCAGCTCCGGTCCCAGGCCTCCTCTCTGCGCTCTTTTTATCCTCCTCTCACTGACTCTGTGCCTCTCGCAGGTCCGCCGCTCAGCTCCTTGCTTGGTAGAGACCTTGCTTGGTAGAGAACTTTGCCAGACTTCCCAGAACTTTGCCCACGTCCAGATTGAGGTGGCATGAGAGGGTAGAAATCACACTGTAAGCGCTGTTGATCTGTTCTCCTGAAAGTATTGGTCTCCCAACATGCTTTGGGTCCAGCATGTACGCTGCAGCATTAATCGGCTTGACACAAAATTCTTGACATGTCTGTATGAATTGAACAATTGCCTTCTCCTCTGCTTTGAGCAGCAGGGATGTGGGTAGGGCAATGCTGATTTGTTCTTTTAAATCAGCATAAAGCCTGAGAACATCTGACAAGACAGCGTCATCTCCTTCAATCTGAGCAATTGCAGATGCTACTGGTGAGAGTAGTTTAAGGCTGCTAACCACTCTCTCCCAAAACACATCATCCAGCAGTATTTTCTTGATGGTGGTTTCCATATCCCCAGACTGGGATATTGCCATTTCTTGCAGTGACTCCTTACTCTCCAGAAGGCTGTTGTACATTATGACAACGCCACCCCATCTAGTGTTGCTGGGCAGCTTCAGTGTGGTGTTCTTGTTCTTTGTCGTTTGCTTGGAGTTGTAGGTTGCTGCAACTACCTGTTTTCCCCTGACATACTTAACAACTTGCTTGGCTCTCTTGTACAGTGTTTCCATGGTTCTCAAACCCATGATGTCCTTGAGGAGCAGGTTGAGCCCATGAGCTGCGCACCCAATAGACGTAATATGAGGGTAGGCCTCCTCCACTTGAGCCCAAGCAGCCTTCATATTCGCAGCATTGTCAGTAACTGCTGCAAAGACCTTTTGTGATCCAAGATCGTTGATGACCACTTTCAGCTCATCAGCAGTGTATGTGCCTGTGTGTCTGTTGTCCTTCATGTCTGTGCTCTTGAAGAACACTGGGAGAGGAGTGGAGACGATGTAGTTTATGATGCCCTCCCCTCGTACATTTGACCACCCATCTGAGATAACTGCAACACAGTCTGCCATCTCTATCATTTCTTTGAGCTTTCCTTGGACTCTGTTATACTCAGCCTCCAGCAAATAACTAGACAAAGCATGTCTGGTGGAAGGATAGTATGCAGGGCGAATAACATTGAAAAATCTCTTCCAGTACACATTGGCTATGAGCATGAGGGGTGAGCCTGTCGCATATACAGCTCGAGCAAGGCACTCATCTGCATTCTTCTGGCTATGGTTATTCCAAGTGGGCCAGGAGTTGCTGATGATAAGGAGCCTGATGCTGAATGTGAACCATCATCTCCTTGAATGGAAGCAGAGGAACTCTGGGCTGACTGCTGTGAGCTTTGAGTGAAGTTGTTGCATTTGGATAAATGCTGCTGCATCTTTGTGGCATTCTTTACATATGGCTTTGTACAGTGTTTGCACATGTACACAGTCTTTCCATCTTTAATGCCTGGGGTAAAATGCTTCCACACATCCGACGGTAAACGTGGCATTGTTCTATGCAGAGAAATAAAGGGCATTCATCTCTGTGTCGAACTGCGGTCGATCAGCATGATTGCAACAGGGTGAGTAAATTTTCCTGATGCTCCATGTGATGGAAGCATGACCTGTGCACGCACAACGCTACATCACCAATAGAGGGAGCTAATCGCTCATCCACTCATCCAACCAATCAGGACACATTTGTTCACAGTCACACACAAAACTTGTAATTATTAAAACAAGCCAAGTAAGAAGATAAACATATATTGATTAAGAAATTCCTTAATAATTAAGATTCCATCTCTGTTAGTAATTTTAAGAGAGGACCTGTGAAAAAAAAGAAAGAAATACAAAAAAAAACCAATATTATGCTAGCATGTGCTTTTTTGGGCAAAATTCCCAAGCTAAACTTCCCGTGGAAAATTTCTGGAAATTTACCGGAAATTTACCAGAAACTTTCCACCCCTTTGCAACCCTACTCAGGAGGCCAATATATTTCAGGTATTCTTATAGAAAAACACACAGAAAGCTGCAACGGGAGGTCAGTATGCAATTGTTCTAAAAAAATAATTCCTACTAGCGATGACCTTTACTGGCAGGACTGAATCGACCACTTTCAAGTAACTAGCAGTTTGCAGTTGATTTGAACAATAATCCTGCAACAGTATTAATAGTTGGAATACAAGGGGAGGGCTAAATTCAAAAAACCCCGAAGATGGGCACAAGTATCGTAATTAACCCACGCCCATTCAAAGCATGCCAACTTCGTGTTTCCCTGCTCATTTACATCATTTCAGTGTGTAGCCAGTGCTAACCACGCTGTTGATTGGCTGCACACATCAGCAGGGGCCCAGAATCCTGAGAGGTTAGCACCAGTCAAAGTGAGCCTTCACTGCTTAAAGCTAGCCAGCACTTCTTAAAGGGGAGATGCATTGTGGCTGGTGCAGGTGCTAGAAGTCGTTCTACAATTGATTCTGGCCTGTGAAAGACTCAATAATGGCACAACATGGGAGAGAGCGGGCTCCAAGGTTTTCCGACACTACACTGGAGGCCTTGGTGGAGGAGGGGGAAAAGAGGAAAGATGTGCTGTATTCACAGGTGGCCAGGAGGCCCCTCTAGACACATGCTAAGAAGGCAGTGGGAGCAGATAGCCATGGCAGTCAATGCCAGGAGTCAAACTCCAAGCACCTGGATGCAGGGCTGTAAGAAGTTCAATGACCTCACACGAGTGGTCAAGGTTAGTGAATGCCATATCCCACCAAATGCACCATTAGCCTCAGACACTGCTCAAAGCTCCACACCCCCATCACTCATCTACCAGCAATCTCTATCAATCAGGACTCATACCTAACCTTCATAGCTTCACCTCACCCTCACACACTTAGCACTGCTGCAAGCCTCACACCCACATCTCACAGCTTGCACACACTGCCAAGCTTGCACATACTGCCAGCTATTCATCAAGACAGCTATAGCACCCAAACACATTGCACGATACTCACTGACACACTTCCCTCTCTCATGCAGGACAAGGTGGTGCACAACCGGAGGCAGCAGGAACTAACCGTGGAGGGACAGGTGCTCCTGCATGTCCTAACCCCCATGGAGGAGACGGCGCTGGCCATTATTGGAACGGCCATTGCTGAGGTCATGGCCAGCGGCGGGGCTGAAACCATAGAAGATGACAGTATCCTCATACCTAATCCCCCTTCTCACATCCCACTTCCCCCTCATCCCACAAAATCTCTTCTGATTTACAAGCTGCAGATGGGGTAAGCATGCACCTCTTGCTTTCCCCGCCTCCCCTCACCACAACCTCACCTTTGTGCCTTTCTCCTTTCAGATACCCAAGAACTGCAACCTGACCAGGCAGTGGTGGAAGAGCAACAAGACAGTGATGATGAAAACGCACCATCACTCGATTTCACACTCTCAGTCACCAGCTCAGATACTGACACTGCGCATAATTTAGAGGAAAACATAGAGGCAGGATCTGCATGTGGTGAGACACTGGGCATGAGTGGCCTGCAGCCAGAGCAGGGGGCAAGGATAGTGTAGGTGCCAGTTCACCGGAGGGCGAGGTTGCACATGAGTCCTGCTGCAGAGGATTCAGATGAGCATTTCGATGGGGAAGGCTACAGAAGAAGGCTGATGGGTCTGCACAATGAAATGCTTGGTGTCTTAGCAAGCCTGCCAGAAAGTCTGCATGCAGTGTCAAGGAGCATGGAGGAGTCTGGCACTAACTTGGCAAAGGGCTTTGCGCAGAGCTTGGTGCCCACCTATTCCAGCATGGAAGTGGTGGCCAACTCCATGAGCACACTTGTGGACCCAATCATGATGCAGCGTCTGATGGCCGATATCTCAGCCTCCATGCAGCACAAGCAGCAGCCACCCAATGTCTGAGTGCTGCAATGGAAGCTCAGACTGCTGCCATCATGGCTGTGGATGATAGTGTTCAAAGGGGCTTGCAGGATGTCACAGCAGTCCAGCAACAGATTACTAGGATTGCTGAGGCGCCACCCGGGGAGAGCGACAGTGGCTCCGTCACAAACCTGCTGTCCTTTCTCAGGATGACAGCATTCGTCCTCCCACCACTGCCCCTCCGCCAGTGCCCCTGCTGTTGCCTGTCAGCCAGCCAGTCCAGACTGCTGCCATCCATACCGAGATGGTGCAATCCGCAGCGGGCCTTCTAGGCCCGGATCTACATGAGGTCGTCCTTCAAGGCCATCTGCAGTCTCCCCCACTGAAAGTCAGCAGCCTTCCACCAGCCATGCTGCAGCCACTGGGGCATCACTGCACTAGGACAGACAAAGGTACACGGAAGGCAGGCACTAAGGGAATACACAAGAGTGATTAGTTTACATTTGTATGCAATATGGCATGATTTGATTTATAAATTTGGTTTGGAATATTGATTTTGTGTTGGCTTTTATTTTGCATTGTGGCCAAGCGGCTAGTGATGGTCAGTGACAGAGGGCAGGTAAGGTGTTGGACTGTTGGTAAATGGGGAATTGGGGTTGCGATTACTGGTATCGCACTCAGATGAGTTTTTCCACAGACAGCCTAGCCAGAAAGGGTCTGTCTGGGTTGCCTTCTCCCTTCCTCTTCCTCCTCCTCCTCCTCCTCCTCCTCCTCCTCATCTTTGTCCCACCATATAGCTGGTGGCAAATGCCATGCCCTCATGAAATCAAGATTGTGCCGCATTCAGCAGCCCACCAGAAATCTCGACGCCCGCTCTGCCGAGCACTCCAGGTCTACTCCAGAGCAGCTCAGGCAGCAGAAGCATTGTTTCAGCATGCCAATGGTCTGCTCTATCACATTTTGTGTGGCAGCATGGCTTTCATTGTATGCATGCGGCACACGTGTGCATGGGTTATGCACCGGAGTCATAAGCCATGTCTTCAGTGGATAGCCCTTGTCACCCAATAGCCACTCTCTGGTTTGCTGTCGTGTCTCAAATGCAGATGGTACAGCGGACTGCCGCAGAATTAAGGCATCATGACTGCTGCCAAGATACCGGGCATTGACCTGCATGATTCGCTGCCTATGGTCGCACATGAGCTGGAAGTTGAGGGTGTGGAATCCCTTGCGGTTCCGGTATATGGCAGAGTTGACATGCAGCGCCAACAAAGTTATGTACGTGCAGTCAATGGCACCCTGCACCATGGGGGAGCCTGCAATCCTCGCGAAGCTGCGTGCTTGCTCTGCCTGCTGGTCACTGGCAAGAGAGAATGAAATGTAGTCAGCTCTCTTTGAATAGAGAGCCTTAGTGTCCTCCCTTATGTAAGGCTGGACAGCAAACTGTGAATGTTACAAATATCTCCATCTCCACCCTGGAAGGAGCCCGACACATAAAAGTTCATCACCACGGTCATCTTCACAGCCACTGGCAATGCGGTCCTCGCCCTGCTCTGAGGTTCCAGTTGTGGCTGCAGCAGGTGGCAGATTTCAGTGAGGACGTCCTTACTGAAGCACAGACGTCTCGCACATTGTTCCTTTCTGGGGTTCAGGTAGGAGAATTGCTCCCTGAGCGGATATGGCCTCCTGCTAAGAGCCCTTTCGCCCCCCCTTGCTCCTACCCCTTCCAGCAGCTTGTCCTGCTCTGCAAGCCCTCTTTTCATTCTCCAAGACATGCTGTATTCCAAGGAGAATTCTTACTAGTGCACCCATGTCTGGCAGCAAGTGATTTGTGTAGAAGCCTTGAACTCAGGAAATAGTCCTTCAGCACCTGCCACACCACTCCCTGCAGACTTTTGACAACTTTAAACAACTATAGAAAGCACCACACACTTGTAGAAGTGTAGCAACAACCAGAAGAAGTCAACCAGCAACTAACCTGTAAGTAGTTGATGATCCCTTTAAATAGCGCTGGTGGGGTTCCTTCCTGCTGCTGAACACATGTTCAGCTGTGCCAGGCTAAGAGAGGGCGTTAACTGGAGCATTGAGCTCCAAAATGGCAGCGCTCATGTCAAATCAGTGTTGCACGTCATGATCTGCCTGCTCTGCATACTTCCAGCGGGCTTTCACGGCGTGCGCGCGCACCCCAACGCCATCACCAATATGGCGTCCAGCGAGATCCGCCCCACAACTGTGCGTGGGCGCAGGTGCCCCAGACGCTATTTTGGAGCTTTAAGGGCATGCTTAGCACCCCAAAAACGGGTACTATGGATCCGAATTTCACGCTCAAGCCCTTTTGTGACTTGCTTTCTTCACAGTACCCATTGTTCTTCATGATAAATTCAACTGCAAATTCAAATTCAATTGAACAATCAGTCAGACCCTGACTGGTCAGGACTAGATCTGTTAATTCAAGAATTTTTAGTAACATTAAAAGTCCATTAAGGCAAATAAAATCCATCCCATTTTCACAGATCAACCCCATCTCCCTACTTGTTTCCATATTCCTTCAGATCTTCTCTCTCAGTAAAGCACCTTGAACCCATTGATATTGGACCTGAAATTGCGGTCGGAGACTTCCCGCGGGCGAATGCCTCCGAACCACAAGTAAATTCCATACTTACCTGATGGCCCCGGACCTACGAAGACTCACGCTCCTGGGCCTGCAGGCGTATGCCTGCGTAAAGGCCCACGTATCCCAGGGGCGCATGCTGGCCCAACCAATCAAAAAGGGGGATTCCCATTATGCTTATGGGGATTCCATTTACGTACGGAATCCCCATAAGCATAATAGGAATCATATAAAAAATACATTTTCACACAACCTAAATAAAAATAAATCATCAGATGTTTAAAATGAATTAAAATACAATTTAATTAAACAGTTAAAACAAAAAATTAATTTTTTGAAAAATAAATTTAAATGTTTTTAAAGGGACCAAAATAACCTAAATTAATATTAAAGGTTTTTGAATGTTTAAATGATTTTTAAAAAATTATTTTAATATTAATTTAAACCTTTACACTGGTAAAAGGCGTAAGAGTTTTGTGGCCATTCGTTGGGCAGTAGTTGGGCAAATGCCCAACCCTACGCCAGCGAATGTCCATTTCCTTTGGATTCGTAAGATCTGTCAAGCTGAAACTTGACAGATCGCAAGTTCCGGGTTTTCACGCCTGCGCAGCACACGCGGAAACCCAGAACTTGCAGCGCACTTACGACCACATACGCTGTGCGTACACAGCCATAGGCCCCGGAAAATCCGGGCCGTTATTTTCTCTGGCAAGTTATTCCACAATGCTTCAACCATTTGGCTGAAAACCTAATTCCCAACCTGTGTCCTTTGGTATTTGAACCCTTCACTGGAATGTACAATTTGCTGAATCAATTTCATCAAATCCCTTCACAATCTCGAAAACTCCACTTAGGTCACCTCAAAGTCTCCTCTTTTCCAAAGAAAACAAAACCAAATTCCCAAAACTGAAACTCCTGATGCCCAGAATCATGTGTGTTTCTCACCTCTGTACCTTTTAAGGGAAATATTGTACTTTTATAGGGGACGAAAACTGTGCACAATATTTGAGATGGAGTCCTGGAATGTATCAAACAGCCACAATATAACCTTTTTAGATATGTACTCTATCACTCTGCTATTGCAATTTTATTTGCCTTTTGCACTACACTTAAGTACTGAGCTTCCAATTTCATAGATTTATCCATTATAACCCCTATATTATTCCTGCTCAGTGTAATATATCACCATTTCATTTAACATATACTTCCTCTTTTCATTCTTTGTTCACACAGCAACTATTTTGTGCTTATCCACATTGAACTGCATCTGCCATTTATTGGCCCCATGACCTAAAAGATCTAAATTCTTCCGAATTGGATTGCATTATCTTTTATTATTTACACAGCCTCTTGATTTGATCACGAGGCTTATGATTTTTGATAGGGATTGGGACACATCTTGTGATTTGCACATGTGCTGGCAGCTGGCTGAAAATTCCTACATTAAAAGCTCTGGCAATCTCTATTTCAGATTTGTTCTTTTTCTGTGAGTATTAGCTGCTATTTAGCTCAATCTTGTAGCACAGGGTGCATCATCCAATGTCTTTAGTGTGTGGTTTGAGTTTCAAATTGATCAATAATCTGAGGTAAGGAAACCAGAGAAAGCCAATCGCCTAGTTAATATTTTTAAATAAGGGCTGAAAATGTAATATAATTTGTAATAGAGCATAAATTATTTTTGCCATTTTAAATAGGATGAATTGTTCCAATGTATGATTAAATGCGATCTTAATCAACAAAAGTGTCAGAGTTTATCAACATAATTTTATTGTCTCAGTTTTATAATGAAAGCTTAGCAAAAAATAAACTGCATGGGCAATGGAAGTTAAATAAATCCTACCACTCACACTCAAATGGTTATTAATAGATTTAAAATCTTGATCAAAAACTCCAGAAGTTCAATGCACGAGTTTGAGCATGTTTGGAAAGTTTCAATTCAAACAGTTTTTTAAGAATTCTTCAAAATTAATACTTGACTAAAACTCTCAAGTCACACAAGAAGTGATTTCTATAATCACAACTACCAACCATGAAATCGCAATGTTGAAATCCTGTCTTGTGACAAACAGCACCTAGCTGAACACGACATCCTCTTGAGGTCAGAGGTTAAGAAAGCCAACCTGAGCTATGAACTGCAATGGTAACATAATTCACTTGCACCTGCAGTGTTTGAGTTACAAATCTTTCACACTCTTGTAAACACCACTTCATTGAATGATCTGTACAACACACTATCATGGAGCATCCGCTGAATAGAAGTGTTAAAAGGTGGTAACAATAAAATTGTTCTCATTGGACACATGAGCAGCCATTTGATTATTGCTGAAGAAGTATCTGAAATGCATAACTACATTTTGCATTTGGTGCTTATGGCACCTTGTGCATAGAACCACAATTCTGTTCATACAGGTTAGATAAACTGCTGCCAAAAAGATTCTTATAATTGGATAGATTCTTCTAATGGGATAGAGTGGGAATGCTTCACAGTGGGGCATTCTCCTGATAGAATCATAATCATAGAATGACACAGCACAGGAGGTAATTTGGCCTATTGTGCCTGTGGTGGCTCGATGGTAGAGCTCTCCAATTAATCCCACTCCCCTTTGCACTATGAATGGCAGTTTCTGCCAAAACTTTCAACTCTTATTAATTATTCATCACAAACTCCCTCCCATAAAGGGTTGTCTTTGTGAGCTTGCATAGCAGGAGCTGGGATTTTCTCCATTGGTTCGAATATTTGAAGGGCTGCAGCAAGCATTTAAAGATATGTATCCAGAATGAAGTGGCCACTGGTAGAGGAATAAATTAAGAAGCCAGAAGAATTCATGTTATGTTTAATTATTTAGAAAAAAGTTGGATTATATCTGATTAATGCTGAGATTGAGGTTTATGTCTAAGTATAGACATAGATGTTTAAATATGCTACGGGGCATGATGGCTCCTGTACTGCTGCAATCACAGATAAGTCATTTGCAGAATGCATGTGAGCAAGGTTGAATTTGGGTCGCTAACATCGCCTGGGTGCTAAATTTAGCACCCAGCGAAGAATAGCGCCGGCGATCGCTAACTTCAGTTTTAGCGCCCCAAGAGGGAGGTGGAGCATTAATTCAAGCGCTCCACTTCCTTCTTAGAGTGCTGACCTCGAATATCGGGGCAGTGCGTTCTGCAGCGCTATGCACTGCGTAGCGCTGCTGCATGGAAGGGCTCTTCCTCTCATCAACTCTGCGGGGCCCTACCTGGACCACCGGGGAGCGGGGTGCCGTGCCAGCAGCCTGGCACTCAAGAGGAGTGCCGGGTTGCCAGATCGCGGCATGGACCCCGCGTTCAAAGACGCAACGGTCCGCGACAAGTAAGTCGACCGATTTTTTTCCCTGCCTGCTACCTCCCCTTTAGTTAGTGCCCCACGTGCCTCCTGCCACTCCATTCCCGCCCCCTGAATCGGTCGCTGTCATCGCCCGGCGCAGACTCAGGGGGGCGGGCCAATTTTGAAGACGGGTGAAAATGGGCGCTCCGCACGGTGATGACATTGTCATTGCTTACGCAGCACTGTCGTTAGCGGTGCCGCACCCGGGCGAAAAGTCATTTGTGCCCTGTTAGTGCCCCCTAACGAGAGGCGCAAATGCACCGAATTTCTAGCCCATAGAATGATACAGCATAGAAGGAGGCCATTCAGCCCATCATGCCTCTGCTGGCTCTTTGGTAGAGCTATCCAGTTAGTCCAACTCCCCTGCTCTTTCCCCACAGCCTGTAAATTTTGTCCTTTCAAGTATTTATCCAATTCCCTTTTGAAATTTACTATTGAATCTGCTTCTACTACCCTTTCAAACAGTGTATTCCAATTCATAACAAGTCTCTACAATTTTTTTTCCTTATGTCACCTCTGCTTCGTTTGCCAATCACCTGAAATCTGTGTCCTCTGATTACTGCTACTGGAAACAGTATCTCCTTGATACTCTATTAAAACCTTTCATGATTTTGAACCCCTCAATCAAATCTCCTCTTAACCTTCTCTTCTCTAAGGAGAACAACCACAGGTTCTCCAATCTCTCCAAATAACTGAAGTCCCTCATCCCTGGTACCATTCTATTGAATCTCTTCTGCACCCTCTCCAAAGGCCTTGATATCCTTCCTAAAGCGTGGTGCCCAGAACTGGCCACAATACTCCTGCTGGGGCTTAACCAGTGTTTTATAAAGGTTTAGCATAAATTCCTTGCTTTTGTACTCTCTGCCTCTATTTATAAAGCCAAGGACCCCACATACCTTTTTAACAGACTTCTCAACTCCTGCTGCTGCCATCAAAGATTTGTGTCCATACTCCCTCGGGTCTCTCTGCTCCTGTGCCCTCTTTAAAATTGTACTAATTGTACTATTTAGTTTATATTGGGCCGGATTTTGCGACCCCTACGGGTGCGTACGAGGTGCGTACGGCCGGTAGTGGCCGCGCAACTGCCGGTTTCAGGCATGCGAAACGCATGCGCTGAAAACCAGCACTTGCGATCTGTCAAGAATTCTCTTAACAGATCATCCGCATGCCCAAGAAAAGTGCCTCTGCGGGTGGAGAGTTGCGCTTTTTGCACAACTTCCGCCCACTGAATGACTGTCAAGTTCTTACGCCTAGTAAAAGCAGGCGTAGGGCCTGCTTTTACCAGCTTAAGGGGTAAAAATTCAGTTGGTTGCGCCTCCCGTTAGCGCCTTAAGAGGGCGCTAATGGGGCGCAAAGCAGCTAATGCCCGGGCGCAGCGATGTTTGCGCCGCTCCGGAACTTAACTAGACATTGTGCGGCGGCGCTAAACTTTACCGCTGCGACCACCTGCGCGCGCAGATTGTGACGTCATTCCATGGTGCAACGCCCTTGTGGCGCCCCGGAGCGGAAATTGAGTGGCGCCCCCTGCCTTACCGCCTGGCGCATCCAACGACCGGAAGACTGGAACGCTATCAATCGCTGTGGGGCTGGGGGGGGCGCTATTTAAAGGGGGCCTCTTCCTGTCTTTTTCTGTGGTTGACATTTTTGCACCACTCATTCTGAGAGAGAGAGAGAGATTCAGAGAGAGAGAAAGAGAGACTTCTGCATTGACTCAACGCTTTGTGAGGTAGTTTTGCCTACTGATCCTAACTTCGCTGGTACTTTGGTTGCTGTCCTTCATTACTTTGCTTGCAAAGAGACTATGGGGGCTGCACTGATTGGGGGCGTCGTCCTGCTCCAGCTGAATCGGAGGACACAGAGACGCAGAGAGAGAGTGGCAATGATGGCCAGACGGAGGAGGGCCAACAGGCGTATGTACAGGAGAGCTTACCCTCCCAGGGTATATCGTGAACAGCTCTCCTACATTCATATGTCTGAGGAGCTGTGTTTGCGAAGGCTGCGATTCAGCAAGGAGGTGGTCACTGAGCTCTGCCACCTGCTGTAGCCAGATCTGCAGCCTCAACTGAGGTCCAGGACGTCTCTGTCGGTGGCAGTGAAGGTCACAGTGGCTCTCAACTTCTATGCTACTGGCTCATTTCAAGCTGCTGCTGGGGACCTCGCCAATATCTCCCAGTTCGCGGTGCATTGCTGCATCCGGCAGGTCACAAATGCCCTCTTTAAAAGGAGACGAGAGTTCATCTCTTTCCCCATGACCCCAGACAAGCAGCGTGACCGCGCTCTGGGCTTTGCGAGGATAGCGGGCTTCCCCATGGTGCAGGGCGCCATTGACTGCACGCATGTGGCTTTGCGTGCTCCACATGAGAATGCCGAGGAATTCCGGAACAGAAAGGGGTTCCATTCCTTGAATGTTCAGTTGGTCTGTGACCACAGACAGCTGATACTCGCTGTCAATGCCCACTATCCTGGCAGCTGCCACGATGCTTTTATCCTGCACCAGACTACTGTGGCAGAACTTTTCGAGGCACCGCATCAGCCAGTTGGTTGGCTTCTCGGGGACAAGGGGTATCCATTGAGCACCTGGCTGATGACACCGCTCCGTACGCCCAACATCCCTGCTGAGCTGCGGTACAATGAGAGCCATCAAGCTACCAGGAACATCATTGAGCGCACAATCGGCGTGCTGAAGCAACGGTTCCGCTGTCTCGACCATTCTGGAGGAGCCCTGCAGTACTCGCCTATGCGAGTATCCAACTTCGTAGTTGTGTGCTGCATGTTGCATAACATGGCAATCGTCAGGACCCAGCCAATGCCACCAGGCCTTGGAGCACCACCAGAGGAGGAGGAGGAAGAGGAGGAAGAGGAGGAGGAGGATGATCATCAGCAGCACAAAGGCGGGAGGGCGGCCCACAATGGTGAAACTGCAAGGGCCGTCCGTCAACGGCTAATAGCAAGCCGCTTCTAGGGCCCCTGCTGTGGAAATGGCTTCTGCCATTGCTAACAACATCAATGAACCCAGCACGCAACCCCTAAGCCGGCCAAGGCACCAATAATTCCAAACACCAAACATGTATATTTTGAATACAAAAACTTATTTATTTTACAAACTCTGTGTGTGTCATTTCCTCATGACAAACTCATAGAAATAAACACAAAAAAACAGTCAATAACATAACTGGTTCTCACAACCTGGAGATAATGTCCAAAACACTAAACAAAAGTTGGACCACGAACCTCGGCCTTTAATAAAAAAATGACCAGCATTTTGTCACACCTCCTACTTTTTTCCCTTCGAGGGTGATCTCCTTCCCTTGCGCACTTCCCCCCTTCTAACCCTACTGCTCCTCCGTAATGGGACCTCAGTGGCTGCAGCAAGGCTGGTGGAAGGCTGCTGATCGTCAGACCCTGACACTGCAGATGCCCCTGAAGGACGGCCTCGACCAGTTCTGGGCCTGGAGGGCCCGGCTGCAGACTGCACCAACTCTGCATGGGCGGCAGCAGTCTGTCCTACAGGCGGTGGCAAGTGCAGTGGAGAAGTGACAGTGTTGGCAGCAGGAATGCTGTCATCGTGAGAGAGGACAGCAACTCCCTGCTCGCCCGACACACTGGCACTCCCACGGGGCAGCACTTCAGCATCCGGAGCAATCTGCTGGAGAACAGATTGCTGGCCTGCTGCGGCGCGGTGAGAGCCCCGGGGACATGTGAACGAACCATCGAGGTTGGCAGCAGTCTGTGCTCGCGTGGCCTCCATCTGAGTCTGCATGAGAGCAGTCAGAGATGGGATCACGGCAGCCAGTGACTGAATTGCAGCACTAAGCGTTAGTGTGGCATCCGCCTGTGCTACAGCGAAGTGCTCCACACTCCTTGCCAGTGACTCAATGCATTCAGGCACCCTT
This sequence comes from Squalus acanthias, assembly GCA_030390025.1. Classification (NCBI taxonomy): domain Eukaryota; kingdom Metazoa; phylum Chordata; class Chondrichthyes; order Squaliformes; family Squalidae; genus Squalus; species Squalus acanthias. The sequence goes on from CM059429.1 coordinate 59,246,053, forward strand.
CCCACTGCACCCATGAGCTCAGTGTGCATGCCCACCGCCTGGGTGTTCATTTCTGCGATCAGCCGCTCCGCCTCTGCGCCATTGCAGTAGGAGTCTCTGGCATACTCTCCCTCTGGGGAGAAGGCCCCCGTTCTTCCCTACCCCCATGGCGTTGCTGCAGCCCGCTGGGTCCTGGAGCTTCACCCTCATCAGACCCTTCCCCCCTGCTCCCCTCCAGGGAAGGCGTGTTCCCAGTGTGGGCATGGGCTTCCTCGGGAGAGGGTGGCACTGATGCTCCGGCTTCCTCTTCCTCCTCGGCTGCAGCTTCACTCCCAGTGGCAGCTTCAGGGCCCGTCTCCTCAGCTGGTGAATCACCATCTGAAAGCAGGGAGGTACAAGAGTGGCTTTAGCGTGAGGACAGGGTGGCAGTAAGGGAGGAATAAGTGCAGCGAGTTAGCAAGTTGGATTGAAAGTGTCAAAGGCTGGTGTTGTGAGGGACAAGTGGAAGGACAGAGGACAAAAAGGTGATGACCTTACCATTGCTGTCCAGAACGGGGTCGGCGTCTCCAGTGGCGACGGGACCAATCACCCGGCTTGCCACAATCCTGTGGACGCGCTCCTCAAGATCGCTGAGGGGTTGTAGCTGAGGCCGCCCTCCACCTGTCCATTGCTGCTGTCTCCGATTATGCGCCAGCTTGGCCTGCAAGAAAAAGGACAGCATCTGAGTAAATATACAGCCATGGTCTTGCCTGATGTGCCTCCCATAGGTGAATAGCCCTTACTGTATACAGCCATGGTCTTGCCTGATGTGCCTCCCATAGGTGAATAGCCCTTACTGTATACAGCCATGGTCTTGCCTGATGTGCCTCCCATAGGTGAATAGCCCTTACTGTATGCAAAGTGTGGAATGTGTGTGTGTGTTTCATGAAAGGGCCATAGGTGTTGGATGAGTGTTGTGCATTGTGGTTTTAAGACCCTCTGGCCATAGAGTGAGGTTGAGATGGAAGGATGGAGAGGTATTGAGAAAAAGCCACTCACCCTGACGACCCGAGTGAGGTCGTTGAACTTTTTGCGGCATTGAACATGGGTCCTGGGCACCATGCTCCTGGAGGAGACGCTCTGAGCCACCTCCCTCCACACTCTTCTTTACTCGCGTGGCAAAGGCCTCCTGCCACTCTCAGGGAAGAGTATACATCTTCTGCACTCCACCGCGCCAACCAGAGCATCCAAGGCCCGCTCGGTGAAGCGATGAGCTCGTTCTCTCACCCTCTCCATCCTTGGCAGCAAAATGGATTCACAGGTCTCTCCAGGCCGAGATTCAAGGCTGCAATGAGCAGGGTGTGGCTGGGGAGCAAGTTGGCCCCCCCCTGCTTTAAGAACTGGCCGGCGCCAGTGTGTCTGTGTTCCCTCGCTAACTGGCAGCAGCTGTGCTGCGCTCGCGCGCTGAGTTAGCGCCTCACTGCTCGGCCTTTGCGCCTTAAGACAGGTGTGCAGCGCCTGATTTAGCACTCCACTCACCTCCCGGGGCGGTAAAAGTGAAGTTTCCAGTCAGTGGCGATAATTAGCGCCAGGCGCTAATATTTGCGTCCAGACGATATTTGCGCCCCAAACGGGGCGCGACCTAATTTTTCCCCCTAAGAGTTTTAAAAAAAATAGAAAAATGAAATTTGATAACTCATTTATAAATTAAAAATACTCTTCAAAAAGGCAAGTTTATTTTTAGCCCCGTAAAAACATTTAATTTTTTTTCAAAAATTTAATTTTTGTTTAAAATATTTAATTAAATGTCATTTTAAATAAGTAATGTCTTTTTAAATTTATTTTGATGTTTTAGTGTGTTTTTAAATGTGATCCCCATTCATACTTTTGGCAGTCTTGTGCATACAGAACTGTCAAAAGTGTGAAGGTGGATTCCCTTCTTTCATTGGTTCGCCTGGCCCACGTGATCCCAGGGGCGTTTGCGAACCGCATGCGCCCCTGGGATACCTGGGCCTCTGCACATTTCAAAGAGGAGAGGCCCAGGATCGCAAGCCTCGGGATCTACGGAACCAGCAGGTAAGTTCATAGATTTTTTCCGATTGGAGGCATCCGCCCGCAGGAAGCCTCCGATCGGAAATTCAGGGTCAATGTCTTTCCTCATTCTTCCTACAAAAATGAATCACTTCATACTTCTCTGTTAAATTTCATCTGCCGTGTGTTCGCCATTTCACCAGTCTGCCTACGGCCTGATGACGTCTGTTACTATCCTCCTCATTGTTTATTACATATCCAAGTTTCATGTCATCTGCAAACTTTGAAATTATGCCCTGAATACCAAGTTCTGAGAAAGAATGAGTTCATGTAGGATACTGTGCAATACACATTGATTTCAACTAAGTCAGAATATAAGGGGAGAAAAAACATATAGGTTTCCTCTTTCATGCCAAACACTTCTTTTCCCTTGAACAACTCCTAACTCTCAAAGACCAACTCTATCTAAGATTTGAAAACGTCTCTCATACTCAGGGGAGGCCTGGGAAGCACTTCTTTCACACTCCTGGACCCAATAAAAGAAAAACTAACCATCTGTTGGAAATCCCTCTCTCATCTTTAGCCTTCAATCTCAATCAATCACTCTCCATAACAACCTTTCAGGACTTTTCTATTTTATTAATTCTTATGTGGTCAGTGCTCTGCTGAACTGCCTCTCTTGTTCCTTTTAACCTCACAATAAGGCATCCTATATGCTTTCTCTCCCTTATATCCTAACTTGGTTGAAATCAACGGCAAAAAGTTTCTGCTTTGGGCACAATCGATGATCCAGGCGCAAATTGCACTCAAAATTGCGCTAATTTTGAGAAGTGATTTTTTTTTTGCTCAAGTTTCCACTCAAACGAATTTGCATATTATCGAATGTAAAATCTTCAATGAACCAGTGCAATCGGGTAGCGTTTTAGAACATAATTTAAACAAAATTGCATTCAAAATATTCCTTGCTGTGTTTAGAAGTGGTAACCTGGTACAGTTTTATTAATGCAGGTGAAAATGGGTTTATCACAAAAAATAAGCATTTCTAATCAGAATATCTAGTCCATCACCTGTGAGTAACCAATCTTAAACAACTGAAAATGGTTTAAAAAGAACTATACAGAACCATTTACTAGTTACAGTGGTGTACAGTAGTCAGTTTCTTAGTAAATTGAAAAGAAAATTAAAAGCTTTTAAAACGTGCCTGGTAGTGTCCTTGCTCCTAAGAAAAAAAGCTTAATTTCAAGAGCCCCCTCGAAGGCCCGCCAACGGGCACAATTAGCGGAAACTTGTCATGGTGATTAATTCGATCTGGGGATGTGTGGCCAGTTTTATGGGCGGGGCCAGCTTCTAGCACGATGTTTTTTAAACTGGCGCAAAAGATCGCAGAAACTCCATTTGCGCTGAACGTAATTTGCGCTTGAAATTCCTTGATCTTTTGCGCTGGTTTGGGCGATTTCGGGAGAAGTATGCTGATAAACCCGCACAACCTAGCGGAAACTCCAGGCCAATATGTATTACACAGTATCCCACTTGAACTGATTCTTTCCCAGGACCTCAATTACGTGGAATTTCTTGCCTCTTTTGGTCTTTGCTCCCTCCTACAATCTTCAGGCTTTTAAACCCTAAGTTTGGTATCATCAAATCACTGCTTCCTAATTTACCACATGCATTGTTACTTTTAGTGGTGTCCTATACTTTGGACCATGGCCCTTTGTAGTGGCTTCTTCATAAAAAAACACAGTGGATGTTATAAATAATTTGATCTGGCTTAATGTGCCAAATATTTTTTTCTTGTCCACACTTTCCTATGTTCATATGTTACATTATTTGACACTTAATAATAAATGTTGAAAATAACTTACTTTGTATAGGTTAGAGCACATCTGGGGCTTCAAATTACATTGACAAACTCCTACAATATGAACAGTGAGATATGTTTCTGCCTTTACTACCTTGAAGCACACCCCAGAGATCACTAGATAGATGCAAATACAAAAGGTCCTTTATACCTATACTAGTTGATCCTCAAAAAGACCTACAGTTCCTCAATTACTCAATTCAACTAATTCTTTAAAGATCTCAGGGTATTAGCCTCTACTACTTACTGATTCCACGTGTTGATCACCCTTTATGAGAAGAACGTTGACATTATTGTAAAATTTACCTTTGGGAAATTTTTACCTCTGCTATCTTATATCTATCGTATGATCACAAACAACACTTGCAAAGGTCATTTTGCACAAGTGAAAGAACAGTAACTTTTTTTCCCCCACAGAAAATAGATTAAAGCTCTTCTACATTCATAAAAGAGCCATCATATCAAGCTACCTTAAGTGAATTGACCTGTATTCATGCTACATGAGTCAACAACAACAACTTTTATTTATATTGTGCCTTTAACGTAATAAAACGTCCCAAGGTGCTTCACAGGAGCGTTATCAAAACATTTTTTGACACCAAGCCATATAAAGAGATGCTCGGGCAGGTGACCAAAAGCTTGGTCGAAGAAGTAGGTTTAAAGGAGCGTCTTAAAGGAGGAAAGAGAAGTGGAGAGGTGGAGAGATTTCAGGAGGGACTTCCAGAGCTGAGGACCTTGGCAGCTGAAGGCACAACCACCAATGGTAGAGCATTTAAAATCAGGGATGTTCAAAAGGCCAGAATAGGCGGAGCGCAGAGGTCTAGGGGGATTATAAGGCTGGAGACCATGGAGGATTTGAAAACAAGGATGAGAATTTTAAAATTGAGGCATTGCTTAATTGGGAGCCAATGTAGGTCAGCGAGCACAGGGGAGATGGGTGAGCGGGAATGGGTGTGTGTTAGCACACGGGCAGCAGAGGTTTGGATGACCTCAAGTTTATGGAGGGTAGAACATGGGAGGCTGGGCAGGAGTGCATTGGAATAGTCAAGTCTAGAGGTGATAAAGGCACGGATGAGGGATGAGGCAGCAGATAAGTTGAGGTAAGGTCGGAGACAGGCGATATTGCGATATTATGAAAGTGGAAATGGGCGGTCTTAGTGATAGAACGGATATGAGTTAGGAAGCTCAATTCGTGATCAAATATGACACCAAGGTTGCGAACAGACTTGGTCAACTTTAAACAGTTGCTGGGGAGAGAGTTCGAATCAGTGGAAAGGGAACGGAGTTTGTGGCGTGAACCGAAGACAATAGCTTCAGTCTTCCCGATATTTAATTGGAGGAAATTTCTACTCATCCAGTGCTGGATGTCGGACAAGTAGTCTGATAGTATAGAGATGCTGGAGGGTATGAGAGGGTTGGAGGAGAGGTAGAGCTGGATATCATCAGCGTACATGTGAAAACTCACGTTGTGTTGCCAGATGATGTCACCGAGGGGCAGAAATAGGAGGGGCCAAGGATAGATCCTTGGGTGACACCAGAGGTGACAGTATGGGATTGGGAAGAGAAGCCATTGCAGGTGATTCTATGGTTACAGTTGTAAAGATAGGAATGAAACCAGGCGAGTGCAGCCCCATCCAGTTGGACGACGGTGGAGAGGCGTTGGAGCAGAATTTTATGGTTAACCGTGTCAAAGGCTGCAGACAGGTCCAGAAGGACGAGAAGGGATAGATTACCTCTGTCACAGTCAATTAGGATGTCATTTATGACCTTGCTAAGAGCAGTTTCGGTACTGTGACAGGAGCGGAAGCCTGATTGGAGGTGGTTGTTGTTGTTGTACATGAAGTCACTTTTTTACCAATCTCAATTGCTACAAACTTGACTGATTTAGAATCAGTTATTGAAAAATGGTTTAAGACGTACCTTGTAATACAGTACAGAACAGATCAAAATTCAAAATGTATGTCGTGACATTCATCAGTCAAATGAAAAACAACCATTTATGGGATACAATAAATTGAAACGGTGGGCCTATTCCATTTTTAGATAATAATGCAGTACTTGGAGTGTTAAGATTTCATTGTGCTCAGATCTGTGAATTAATAAGAAGAAAAGAAAGAAAGAACATGTAAATATGCAACACCTTTCATGTCCTTAGGACATCCCAAAGCACTTCACAACCATTTAATTATTTCTGAGGTTATAATGTAGGAGAACATAAATGTTTGAAGCTCAAAGTAAAAGTCGTAATTAATCACTGCAGCTAATAATTTCATGATATTAATTTTAAACCACAAAAAGCATGTTTTAAAATCACAAGCCAAACAAAATAACAGTTATCCCCCTTGGGGCATCAAATCAACTATTGCAGTGTGAGCAGGAATTCCCAATCTAATGGTGGTTCTTGCCTGTTCAGAAATTGTGGCTCACAATGTGCAATGGTTAGTCCTTTTCTGGCGTGAAGGAACATCACCAGGTAAGAGCTGGGGCTAGTGAGGCAGTGAAGGGGGAAAAGAGTGCCTCTGTGAAGGGTCCTGGGGAAGACAGACTGTTTGGGCTGGATTTTGTCTTGGGGTCGGGTTGGGGTCGTGTCATCCGCATTTCGTGTTATCCACCCGCCTGAAATTGGATGTGGGAGATTGATGCAATTTTCACTTAATTGGGCAATTGAGTTCCAGCATGTGGGAACCCATGAAACAATTAGTGGTTTCAGTCTGAAAGTCACCTCTGATGATGTCATCATTGTAGGTCAGAGACTGTCTGGTCTGGTCTCAGAGATTGCCTGGCCTTTGCTGTGAGAGGACCTGGATGCAAAATCAGCATCTCAGCAGAGAGAGAGAGAGAGAGAGAGAGAGAGAGAGAGAGAGACACCCCAGCAGTCTCTGAAGACATTCAATGCAGCAGCATCAGAGGCGACTTTCAGACACAATACTACTACTACCTTCATCACATCTCCGTTGTAATAGTGGACCTGCAGCCGATAGTCAGCTATCCACTTGTGCTCCCGCCAGATTTCACTGGCGTGTTTTACATCAGGCGTGCTTCACGTCAGAAAAGGGTTAAACTAGCTAAAACGTTTCAAAATGGCATTACAGAGCCAATTTAGGGCTTGTTAAGGGCTTTAATGGCCTCTCCCGCCTCTTGGAGACAGGACGGAGTCGGGAACACCGCACACGATTTTATCAAAATTGCGTGGAGGTGGGTTGGAGGCGGGATGGGGTCGGGACCCCCGAATCTGCAACTTTAACCCCCCCCCACGCCTCCAAACCCGACTCCACGGGTCATTGAAAATCCAGCCCTTTATGTAGCTTTTACAAAAATAATGATCAGGTTGGTCTATTAATTATGGATAAACCCAAGTGTCATTTATTTTTTTCAATGTCATTTTTATGTTAAATTGTAAAGTAAAAACTGGTTCTAATATTAATCAGAATATTACATATTTGATGTAAAATTCAAACTTTTCTGTCGGAACATGCCCACAGGCCCTCTAGAAATACATCTGTATGTGCAAGAGGGGCAAGGACAATTCTATGTTTGCTGCATACACTCCAGCCTCAGTGGAAGTTTTTATTGCCTTATAAACCTGGCAATAAAAATACATGGCATTTAAACATATCCAATTGAACTTAGGCATTTAAACATATCCAATTGAACTTAACTATGGCCGGTGTAACTAAATCTGCATTGTATCACTCGTCCAACACCAATAAAAATATATTAACTAGTCCTTCTCTCATTGCTGTTTGTGGGACCTTGATATTGCACAAACTAACTGCTGCATTCACCTACATAACAACCCCTGCAATTCAAAACTTACCTGTTAGCGTAGTGGAGTGCTTTGGAATGTCCGGAGAGGACATTTTACTATATTAAATGCGCTATGTAAATGCAAGTTGTTGTTGTTGTTGAGAGACTTGTTCAGGTGCTGCATAAAATGTGCGTTCCGTATTTCTTCATTCATATTATCTGCCTTAAAGCACTCAGGTTCTTACTATGTTGAAACAGGTGCATCTTTACTTCAATATTTTAAGTCCTCTTAATAGCACTTGTGACCTCAGAAATATCCAAAATCGCTAATTAAGATGTGGAATCATAAACAATGCATGTCTAGTAAAGTGAAGGACAGCTCTGTACAACCATGTATTTAAATATTAAATGAAACCTATCTGTTAATTATAAGTTTTTTTTCCAAATGGATGATGCCATTAGTTCAATACAAAGACTATTACATACAGAATTATGTCTACATCATGAAACAGACAGATTCACACCTACACCATTCATCTAAACAAACAGCATATCTATTTTCTTTTCAATGTGATCGACTACACTTTAACACTTTCCCTGTCTCTGTGCCAGAAAATCAAAGTTCTTGGGAACCAACTACACTGCCTGGGATTAACTTGTTTCCCTTACTAATATTGCAAAGAATCCTATGATTACTACAATCACAGTTTAATATTTTAAAAAATGGAACTTGAAATTATTCAACAAACTTAATTACTCCATAAACAAAATACACTACAATCACTTCTCTCTCTTCAAGGACTTGAGCAAAAAATCGAGGCTGAAACTCCAGTGCAGTACTGAGGGACTGTTGCACTATCAGAGGTGCTGTCTTTTGGATGAGTCTCTAAACTGAGGCCCCTTCTGCCCTCTCAGGTGGACGTAAAAGATCCCATAGCACTATTTCGAAGAAAATATTGTCCTGGCCAATATTTATCCCTCAACCAACACCTATAAAACAGATGATCTGGTCATTATCACATTGCTGTTTGTGGGACCATGCTGTGCGCAAATTGGCTGCCACGTTTCCTACATTACAATAGTGACTACACCTCAAAAGTACTCTATTGGTTGTAAAGCGCTTTGGGACGTCCTGAGGTCATGAAAGGCGCTATATAAATGTAAGTTCTTTCTTTAATGAACAAATAGGCAATTTTTTTTCCACTCTTCTAAAAAATGTTGCTTGGAGTGAATCCGTGCAAAATGAATTCAACTAATCTATGTAAATGAGCACTACTATACACAGGACTAATTTTGTAATACTTCTACACAGCATTCCAATGTTAGTGATTATGACTACATTGGCTACATCTTGGAGAATATATAACATATAACATGCAAATAAACAGAAAAGATAGATCAATTTAAGGGACAAGAACACTGCAGTTTCATATACATTATGGAACAAAAAACAATATTTAAAATGAATTAAATCTCCAATTGCATCCGTTCATTAAAACACCATTAGATGCAACAGACACAGCAATTCAGCAGAGATAGTAAGACATTAAAAACCGGCCTTTCACCTCTAGGACTTGGGTTCAAAACCACCTACGCGAACATCAATCCACACAAGAATCTTGAGAAACAAATAACCAAGGCACACAAGAGAGAAAAAGAATGTGATTTAAAGGGTAAAGAGACAGATCTGTAGAAACTAGACAGAAATATACGCAAGACGCGAAAGGGGCTGAGAGAGGGCGGTGAGAATGTGTAAGAGAATATGAGACGTGAAGATCATAAGAGAAAAAAAATGTGCAAGAAAGCATTTTTAGTGACTGAAATCTGCACCGATATTATCTGTACAATCTGAAACTGAATAATGTGGGCCAGACATAATGTCAACTGATGTGAAATTTCTTCTTTCAGATGCAGAACAAGTGCGACTGTTGTAATCTTCAAATTATTATTTTTCTTAATATTTGCCTTTTAAAGTGTCAAGTTCAGGTAAGAACAATGCTTTAAATTGTAATTTAGCAATTTTGAGAAAAATAATCGTGGGAACATTTAAGCTTCAATGTACACTTGTAAGTACTTTTCTTTGTCTAATATCATTGAAATGACACTTGTATGGTAAGAATGTTAGTGCTAAAAGTAGTCATGCTTTTGTTCTATTCAATAATTTTCTGAAGAAGTCCATTTTTTTTTTAGTCAAATCTGGTTTGATTCTGGAAAAGCAGGAAATAAAGACAGATATGACTAACTGTGATAAGATTGCATGATAAGATTGGCATGGAGTAGGAAAAAGATGTGGTTCAGTGACATTTCTCCCTCAACAATGCAGGTATGCGTGAGAACACCTACGGAAACTGTAACTGCCAAGGTGAGCAAGTGTCTCTCTCAGTGGGGAAAGCCTTGAAATAAAATGACTCATGTTGTCATGTAGAATAGGAGCAAGGAGCATTTTAGGTTCATGTTATTGATAGAATACATTCAGAAAAAGAGATCTAAGCTTCAGTTCTGAAGTCATCCATTTTGTGACATTACTCACTCCTCTCAATTTAATTATTGTGCATTTTATAGCTGTTTCATATTCTTCTGCTCAGAATATTTTGTTCTCATTTATTCATCTGGGAGAAAATGATTTTTTTTGTACTAATCTTCATCTTCAATTCTTATATTTGGGTCAAAAATTCACATTCCATTGCAGCCCTGTAAGACCAAATATTACATTTTTCTGCCATCTGTGCTCTCTACCATCCAGGTAGTAGCAGGCAGCTACTTTCTAGTAGGAGTTGAGCCAGCACAGCAATCTTTAAAGCTCTGATGTGGGTAGTTTTGTGCTTTTGAAAAGACAAAATCAGGAGACACATTGTAACCAAAATTGTGGGTTTCGTGAGAGAATTGTATTGAAGCCATAATGCAATTGTAGACTTATAGGGGGTAAAATGCAACTTCGGCAGGGACGCAAACCTGACAGTAGTGGATCGGCCGCCCATTATACACCCTGCCTGATACTCCTTTCAATTGAAGTCAACGGAAAGGAAAATTGGGTGGGGTGTATAACAGGTGGGCAATCCGCTCCTGCCACTGCCAAAGTTGCGTTTTACCTCCATCATTTCTTTGTAATGTTATGTGAACTATGTTGCTAGTTTCATTACTGAAATGAAAATGAAGTCATAGGAAATAGAATTTACACCAAAAACACCAGTCCACGGTAATACACCTTATCTGTAATTCGTACCAGGTAAAAAGAGGCTCTGCATCCCAAACCTGCTACCCAGCTTATTCTTTTTATTACGTAAAAGCATAATGTCATATGAGAACTATCAAATCATAAATCAAGTGCTGATGTGGGCATTTTGATAGTTATATACCTATTTGAATTGAATTACAAGTATCCAATTAACTTTGTTGGCCACACACCAAGCACATGAGATACTTAAAATGTGGAAGATCCAAACTTTTTTCCTTTATGTACTTATGTTAGGTATATGTTTTCTTAAGTGAGAAAATCACATTCATCATTTCTTCTTTGTTAGTGAGGGTGGGACAGTACAGACTGCAGATGGCGTCTATCCTGTTTCTGGTCAACATGCTGGGAGTTCCACTTAAAGGCAGCCCCTCCTCCCAGATGACTAGGAGTGGAATATTTAAAAATAAATATTGGAGTCAATTTAATTTCTGGTATCTCAAAATTATAGCCTTAGAAGGATTGCTAAAAGTATACTGTATCTTTGTTCTCTTGCAAATTGATTATTATTTAAAGTACAATCATTATGCATATCCACCTGTATCCCCATATACACCTATATATAACATGTAATTATATCTGCAGTCACCAGTTGCTTTGTAATTATGACCTTGTGTTTTCTCTACTATAGTTTTGAAGTTCATAATTTTATAAACATTGCACTGAATTTGTTTGAACTGAGGTAGTGTGCTCATACTTGCTGTGTTTCAATGATTAATGAATGCAAGGGATTGATGGTGTATCAAGTATTTCTTGGGGTGCAGTAGCTCCATTGCTTTAAGAGTGGTGTCTGAGATCAAACGTTAAAGCTCCGTCTCAACCAACACTTGTTCTCGGTCCTATCCTATCCTAGGCTATGAGCTCATCCGTTTTAGATAAGTTATCTGGGAAATGGGTGGAGAAGCAAGCTGGAGGAGGGGGTGGGGAGGGTTCCTTCCTACTCAAGTGTACATCGTGGTGGGTCAGCTGTCCTATCCAGGATATTGTGGATGTGGAGAACCAACTTGAAAGGAAAGAGAATGAGTTAACTTTTGAACGTATTCAATAACCATTAATGGATGTAGAACCCATCTGTTGCTGCATTGTAAAATAACAGCATATTACTATGGCATATTAAACTTTTGTGAGAAGTCGCACAACACCAGGTTATAGTCCAACAGCTTTATTTGAAATCACAAGCTTTCGGAGCGCTGCTCCTTCACCTGATGAAGGAGCAGCGCTCCGAAAGCTTGTGATTTCAAATAAAGCTGTTGGACTATAACCTGGTGTTGTGCGACTTCTCACATTTGTCCACCCCAGTCCAACACCGGCATCTCCACATCATATTAAACTTTGGGATAGTCTTAGTGAAAGTGTTAGGGATGAGTGCAAATATGAGCCACAAATCGAAGATGTTATGAATTTGGCTAGTTTGGACAGGCCAGTTCAGAAAGGAGTTTCCCTTGGTTCAGATATGGATATATTTTGTTCAAAATGTCAGAAAGTGTGCATTTTGTCTTCTATTGTAAAGTAACTCTCCCTTATGAGGACTCAAGTGAAAACACTGAAACTATTATAAGTCACTTGAAGTCATTTGTGATAAGTGAAAAGGTCAGTGTGATTATAAAGCTGCTTTCTCCACTTTATGTTCTGCTGACTTTTTTTCTGATATTAGCAAATAGAGGGAATTTGTTATTATCTGAGCTTTGATGAAGAGTGCATTGGTTTTGCTGCTTCCTACGGTCACAATAATGATCAAATGATTCTTGAAGTCATGGATCGGGTTTATTTCTCCAGTAAATAAGAAACAAATTACATAAATAGTGAGTATGAACAGGAAAGCTTAATACATGGCCATAACCTACTTTTCTTAGCTATCAATAGTGATTAATTATAGACTAAATGGACAGCCATTTCAAATGATTTATGGAATGAATATGTGGCAGTATTAGGGAATGAAGGTAGTAATGAATTTTGAACATGGCAATAAAAAGAGTAAATAAAAAGCAGAGAAATGAGTTATCAACTATGCATTTGTGCGTTAGGGAAAGAAATAATGTCCCGGAATTTGCGGTCAGCGGCGAAGTAACAGCAATCACCGCTGACCTCGAAGAAAGATGCCCACAAAGATCTCGCAATCTCTGTGGCGAAAACTTTAGCTTTCTCAACCTTAATTTGATTATAGCGTGGTCAAAAGGGGATCCTTAGCGTACATTAGAAGTGATGTCATCAAGCTGTCTAAGCAGCCAATCACATTGAAGAATTCTTACAGACAGCAAACCAAGAAATAAAAAGCACTGATTATGATTTCACTTTCTTAAAATTTTACAGAGAGCGAAATAAAGATTGGGACATACAGATGGGGTTAAGGTAGAAGCTGAAATATCATAACCAAGCTTTTAAAAATTATTTTAAAAAGCTAGTAATTATCATAATAGAGAAACTTGGCATTCTACAAATATAAAATTAGTTTTTCAGGGCCAGAACTGTTGTTCAGCAGTCAATAGGCAGTTAAAACCCCAGTTCGACCTAGTTCAACAAGGCTTAACTTCTTATAGGGTGTTTAACAGCGATATTACTGCGGAAAAGGGAAAGTTTTTGTCAGTTCAACTGATTTCACTGTTGCCGGCTATGGGGCGTCCACAGCGCAGCCTGTATCGGAGCAGTGAATGACTGACCGCAACTTCAGGCTTTCCGCGTTTAGATGCGCATGCGCTAAATCCTGAAGTTATGGTCAGTTTCAGTGGGGTAACGGCGGAGAATGCTGAAAGTTTCACCGTCATTACCACCACAAAATCCAGGCCAATATTTTATCACGAAAAAAATTAAAATTATAGCATATAGCCTAGCTGGAATAATTTGGAACACAGCTGTTTGAAATTGAGCATTGCAAAAATCATTGTTTTTTTCCTGAATAAATAAAGTATAACCTTTTGTACTTTATTTTAATAAGTACGTTTCCACTTGACTGATTAATTTACCACGTTCATATTTTACAAAAGCACAGAAATAAAGGCTGATCTTTCCCTTAATTGTCTCTGGGACTGGTTGGATAGCCATCATTTGAGAGGGTGGCATCCTGAGAGAGGGCAACATGTGCCACTCCTATTGGGCCATTGTCCCCAACATGGGGCTGTGCCTCAGCGCTCCCACTGATCGAGAGAGCAAACTGTATGAGATCTATGTCGTGACTGAAGCCCCTATCTCTGCCGGCTCCCCGCTTATCCAAAACAGAGGAAATGGTGGAGCCCAGAGCCCGTATGGGGGTGGGGTGGATGGTGGAGGAATGGAGAATCAGTGTAGTGTGATGACATCATGACAGCTGCCAGGAAAATGGGCACAGACCTGCATGATCTGTTCGTGGTAATAATCACACACAGCAGCTGAACATTAAGGGAGTGAAAGCTCTTATGGTTCATGAAGGTTGCTGACTCATTGGCAGGAGCCCTGATGGCTAAATGGGTGTAGTCAATGACACTCTGTACTTAGGGCAAGCCTGCAATTTGTGCAAAGGCCAGAGCCCTTTCCTGCTGGTTCCAGGTGTCTATGGGGAAAATTATGTATTGGTTGGCTTTTGTGTCACTCACCTGCTTGATGCAGATATGGAGTGCAGACTGACTAAAACTGAACCCAAAATGTTGAGTGCTGTTATTACTTTCACTAACATACGCAATGCAGTGGCAGTTAGTTGCAGGTTTTACTGTAAGAGGCTGCACAGGTCTGTGACAGCCTCCCTAGATAAGGACAGCCTCGTTACACACTGTGCCTCAGAAAACTAGAGGTAGGTACCCCATGAACTATAGACAGGGTAAAGATATCTGCAGGCTGTCCTCCTCCTCTGTAGACTTCTTGCAGCTCCATGAGGTTCTTCCCCTTGCTGCTGTTCCTCTTTCTCCAACTAGAATGGAGTGCCCAAGATGATTCTCATCTTCTTCAGCAGCCAATACTCCGAGCTTCTTGAAGGTGTTGTAGCAACTTCAAACAAAAGTACAGTGATTTTTTCAGTCAAAAATGAGAGAGTAATGCAATCAAAGATGTTTCTCAAAAGATTCCAATGATCTGTCTAACGGCAGTGGAGTGCGCCTTTAAATGGCACTGGAAATGGTTGTTTCTGGCCTCTACCGCCCATGACTAGGAGGTAGGTCTAGCACTTAATGGGCACCATGCCATCTGCACCAAAATGGCACTGACTTTATAGGACCCCAATTTGCATTGCATAATGAGACTCCCACTGGAAACAGGGGAGAGGGCGAGGAGGGAGGAGAGCAGATGAGAATAAAAGATGGAGTGGAGGGGAGGGAAAGAGAGAAAATGGAGGGCTGAGAGGACAGGAGGAAAGTAGACAAGGGGAGTTGGAGGGTGGTGAGGAGGGGAGGGGTAAGAGGAGGATGTACAAAAGCTGGAAAGGCATCTAATAAAGATTACAACCTGAAAATGATGCTGAAAAGAGTCTTAACGTCAAATGACCGAGGATCATAAAATCTTCAGGGGTGGGAAAACAGAGACAACTTCAGGATACGTGTCAGACTGGCAGAGTGTGGAATGCTTTAGGGTCTGGAAGCTGACTCGTTCCTGCATTTTAGGATGGGTGTTAGTTTTGAGAACCTGCAATCCTGAGGCAAAGGAGAGATTCCTTTCTATATTCACGTTTATTCTGCCAGCGCTAGGTTTGGAGCGAACAATGTGACGGATCATTTAGCAGTATAAATGTCAACCAAACTGGCACCTGCAGGCATAACATGTATTGCAAGCAAATGTTGACCTTTTTAAAATGGCTACTGTGGGGTTGGATCCTGGGACAAGCTTCAATCAGAAAATCTACTGGTGGCGTCCATACTAAGCCCAGATATCAACAGCAACCACGACGGACCAAGATTCAAGTGCTGCAGGCTGCATTTCTCAGTGGTGTCATGTGGTTCTGGATACCCTGGCACCTATGGTCTGACCCTTATGCAGTCTTTGGTCACTTCCCTTATCCTGATCTCTCTCAGTGGACTGATGAGGAGTTGGGCATCCCTCCAATTGATAAGGAATAACTTGGACTTGAACTTGGTTTCCTGAAATGTGTTTCCTTTGTGGGCATTTCTGGCAAAGTTCATCTGACACTTTGGGAAACAACTTTATTCTAAATTAAAATAATTGGAATAAAATAAATGAGTCTTTACCTGGAAAAAAATTGTTCCCATATTTTGTCACTTAAATTTCCAATATCAACCCTCCTTATGTAGTCTCTAAATAAGATTAGTGCCAATTTATGCCAAATTATGAGCCATTTTCTCCTATGCCATTCACATCATTTAAATCTACCTTGAATAATTGTATAATTGTTGATTGTGGGCCAAGCATTCAAGCATACCGTTTGAATATTGTTCCTGTAAAATAAGGAATGTTAATGTAGTTTGCTTTGCAAACACCAGTCAGTATAAACCACCAGTACTGAGCCTTTGTTGGGAGAATCCATTGACTCATAAATGTGAATAGTTAGGAATGATTTTCATCAACATGCATGCGTGTTCAAAATAATGAAAGAAAGAACATAGTTACAAGTGAAACAATTTGCTTTATATTTTACTATGTGCAATACTCTGGGCAACCAGAAAATCAGTGGCCAACATCCTTGCCATTATTCATAACATCTGTGGGTATTTCAATTGCTCCATGAAAATCTCAGAGCAGCTCAAACACTTCCCAAGAGAACGCAAACTGCCAGATCATCTGATACGGGCAATTAGAATGAGATGGAGCTCTACCTTTCTTGTGATAAAGTGCCCAGTTAAGTAAAAAAAAAGAAGCCTACATTCCAAGGCAATTGAATGCACATTTGGACCAATTTAACATGCAACCAGTGAATGAACTTGTCAGTTTGACCAGGCCATTTGGACAAACCACTTAGGAGCTAAGTAACAACTTGGCCTTTCTCAGCCAACTCATGTTGATGGTATTTATATTCCAATATGTCATAGGCATATCCAGAAAAAATATCCCGATTCCTATTAATGCTGTATACCTTTAATAGAGGAAATTCAGTAAAACAGAAACAGCATTTTAAATTTAATCTCCAATGAATAAAATGTATTTTAGCTGCATTGATCCACCCTTGCTTTAGAGTCTCAGTTCTACTACTCAAACTCTTTGAATATTTAAAGATCACTTGATGAAGAAAAATCAAATTGTACAGGATATCTTGGATACAATAGAAATCAAGAATGGGTTGACTTTGTCCCCCATTAACCACAAGTTCAACCTTGTTGGGCTCACATCAACCAACTGTAAGAGGAGACAGGAATGATGTGAAGTCTACAGTTGATGATGAATACATAGTTCAAACATAGTTCACTTTAACTAAAAGACCTAGTCTGGATTCTAACCCTCTGGCATGTCTAGGAAGATAGTTATATATATATTTATATATATAAAACCTAGGAAGGCTAAAGAGGAAGGCAAAATACATTTTGTACAAGAGCTTGAAGAGGCTTATCTCAAGTAACAGTCAAGTGAGTCTTCATTTCACTTGGGTGGGATTAGAAATCATTGTGACTGCCAAGGATTCAGTGGAAAAATACATTGAGCAGAGTACATTCAGATATTCTGTTGCTGAAAGTCAACTCACTCTTCTCAGTTGTGGCTATTATGCTAATATGAATTGGTTGATTTAGACTTCACTCTCACAAACATAATCATAAGCTGTGTGAAGAAAGTTGACATTCCTTAATATGTTACAACTCTGAGTGAACTGGTAAATTTAGAAAGATTGCTTTGTTAGTCACTTTTGGTAAAATTTTATCTGTAATTGGCACACTAGTGACAAATGAAATAACCAGAGAGCAGGGTAGAGAAAACTGTATTAATTAGTCTACAACGAAAGAGGCATCGCTATTGATAGATTGTGTTACTTGACAGCGGGATGGTATAAACCAAAGACTCATCGTCATCATCAATGCTGATCCATGATCAGCCAATTGGGGGTGTACTAATAAGAACATAAGAACATAAGAAATAGGAGCAGGAGTAGGCCAATCGGCCCTTCGAGCCTGCTCCGCCATTCAATAAGATCATGGCTGATCTGATCCTCACCTCAAATCTAAAGAACACAAGAAGTAGGAGCAGGACCCGGCCACTCAGCCCCTGGGCCCGCTACGCCACCCACAGGGCCTCGACCGATCCGAACTCAGCCTCATGTCCAATTTCCTGCCCGCTCCCCGTAACCCCTAATTCCCTTTACTTCTAGGAAACTGTCTATTTCTGTTTTAAATTTATTTAATGATGTAGCTTCCACAGCTTCCTGGGGCAGCAAATTCCACAGACCTACTACCCTCTGAGTGAAGAAGTTTCTCCTCATCTCAGTTTTGAAAGAGCAGCCCCTTATTCTAAGATTATGCCCCCTAGTTCTAGTTTCACCCATCCTTGGGAACATCCTTACCGCATCCACCCGATCAAGCCCCTTCACAATCTTATATGTTTCAATAAGATCGCCTCTCATTCTTCTGAACTCCAATGAGTAGAGTCCCAATCTACTCAACCTCTCCTTGTATGTCCACCCCCTCATCCCGGGGATTAACCGAGTGAACCTTCTTTGTACTGCCTCGAGAGCAAGTATGTCTTTTCTTAAGTATGGACACCAAAACTGTATGCAGTATTCCAGATGCGGTCTCACCAATACCTTATATAACTGCAGCAATTTGAACTTGGAATACCACATTACTTATTGACTTATGAACCTAGATTTTCCAACCTGGATCACCTATAATTGTTACGCTCACCCCATTTTCCACCATCATTTCCAGCAGTGGAACAAAACGCCTGCCCATTTTTTGGTGGTTCCATGCAAATGAGATGAAAATGTTATCATGGACCCTATTTTACATCATTTCCACCTCGTTTATGCCATTCCCTCTTCTCATCCAGATAAAACAAAAATCCAGGGTTGATAGGCATCCTGGAGAAGGTGTAAGAACATTTACCGAGCTTAAAGCAAAACTTTACAAGTAATTTCTGATCCATTTTTTGAGATTTATTTTTCTGCCATCAAGTATTCAATGTCACTTAAGATGTCACTTTGTCCCATTTACCAGGGCTGTCAGTTCCCCCCCTCCAGTTCCCACTGCACATTGAGGATTCCCGTATATCTTTGCTCTTTGGAGGAAGAGGAGGCTCAATGGAAAGAAGCCAAGCTAGTCAGGCAAAGGAACATGGCATCCACCCCCACACCAGAATATACAGAAAGAGGCAGACATTTCTGCAGTTGTCGGAGGAGCAGTGCCTGCAGAAGATACACTTTACATAGGAAGCCACAGCTGTGTTATGCCGCAAGCTGCAACCTGATCTACAGCTCACCTCCACCACAGGCAACGCAATGCCAGTGGTTGTGAAGATCACAATAATCCTTAAGTTTGACATAACAGGGTAATTGCAGGCTGCCTTGAGGACATCACTAAGCATAAACAATCTGCTGTGCACAGAAGCATCAAGCGAGTCAGGGCTAATCTGAATGGACAACCAGCACATGGGCACAGCTTATTTGCAGTACCACATCATGCAAGTCAATGCTCTGTTCCCTGGCAGCTGTTATGATACCTTCATTTAAAGTCAGTCCACCATGCCTCCACTCTTTGACCTGAAAAAACAAGTATCTTGTGAGATGAAGGCGATACTCTGCAGCCACACCTTGTAGCATTTGTGCAATATTCTGGGGCACAAGCTCAGTATTGGTGTATTGAAGTGCAATGATCAACCAGACTAATTACTGAACATAACACTGTCATGTTGAAGCAACACTTCGGGCGTCTTAAGCGGCCTGGGGCACCCCTGCATTATAGTCTAGCTAGTGTCGCAAGGATCACGGTAATGTACTACATGCTACACAAATTTGCTATGCAAACTAGTCTGATTCTGGAGAGATTAAAGGAAGACGGCTTCCATGGGCAGCAAGAGAATCAGTAAGAGAAGTAACAGTAGCCTGAAGTGGTAGTGGAGAACAACCCAATGCTGATTGCAAAGAAAGAAAGAACTTGCATTTATATCGCACCATTCACAACCTCAGAATGTCCCAAAGAGCTTTCCAGCCAATGAAATACTTTTGAAGTGTAGTCACCATTGTAATGTAGACAGACATTCATGCAGGAGGATTTCACTATTTGGCAACTGCATGTCGTCCAGTTTACATCTTCTCACCTTCCTGCAACAAATATGCCATCAGCTGCAGACCTACAACACAATTCTTTAAAGAACAGTAGAGGCAGCTGTCTCCAGTTATGACACCCCAAACCTCTGTGGCAACAATCCGAGTATTCATGGAAGAAGCACAGACTGTTTGCAGATCCAATGTCATGGGGTCTCCGTGGCAAATGTTGTTAGAGTTGCCTTACACTCCATGGTATACTGCAGTGTTGCTAATCTATCCTCCAATGTACTGCGCATGCTGCTAGTAGTTTTTCCATCCAGGCCGCCATCTACAGCACAATGATTGGCATGACCCCAGTGCCTGCACCAATACTTGATGCTCTGCAACCATCCTTCTTTCAAGCAGGACCTGTGACATCCACATCCCCAGGCTCTTCAGCCAAGGAGCTACACAACTTGAGCTTCCAGTTGGCAACATCCTCCTCCACAAATGCCAACAACGGCTGCTCCGTATTTTGTGTATCGCTCCTTGAAATCCATTCTGGATCACCCTCTAACTCACACACGTGTCTCAGCTGATACTTGTGACAGAGCCTTGGTTGAGTGACTGCATGCAGTGCTAGCAAGGTTAGATGTGCTGGGTGATGTGTGTACCTCCTCAAGCACATGTAGAGGGGGAAAAAGAGGAAGAGAATGTCCAATGGCTTCCTGATGAGCAGAGTTTACAAATAACCTAAAAGCAGGAATGACTTATGAAGGCTTCATGATATGGTTTGATGACAGTTAATGCAGAGTACAATAGGATGAGAAGGAAGAAAGCAGAAGTTCATCACAAACCATCAGCTGGCACATTCCCTCCTACTTCCCCATCTCTGGTGCCCTCTATGGCCTTCCTCCTCCCCAGCATTTGCAGCATTTCTTTCTTAAAGAGGATGAGGGGTTGGAGGTTTGTGGAACCAGTGTTTTTTTTTGCAAATCTCTCTTTGATATTATGGGCTGTCTTCTTTCAAAAAGAATGCAAAAAGTGAGAATTACCTTTTGCTACCATTACATGCAGTAAAGCCAAAGAGTCAGCATGCAGTGCATAATTGGAGAGTGGGGGGGAGGCGGGGAGGAAATAACAGGTACGGGCAATAAGCAATTACATTCCATGATAGGCATTTTGTGAATGCATGCAAGGATATAAATGAAGGAATAATTCCAGAAGAAGGCAGGGGATGTAAAGGACATCTTCTCACAAGCATTGATGGTCAGCAATTAAAGTACTTTAACACAGTGTAAGGAGGAGATCATATTTAAGTGGCAGACTGCATGGATGAACTACAGAATTTGTTCATCCCAGTGTGGCATAAGAATAAAACAAAAAGGGTGACTCAATCGTGGCTAACAAGGGAAATTAGGGATAGCATAAGATCCAAGGAGAGGGCATATAAATTGGCCAGAAAAAGCGGTAACCCTGAGGATTGGGAGCAGTTTAGGATTCAACAAAGGAGGACAAAGGGATTAATTAAGAAGGGGAAAATAGAATATGAAAGTAAGCTTGCAGGGAACATAAAAACTGACTGTAAGAGTTTTTATAGATATGTGAAGAGAAAAAGATTAGTGAAATCAAGTGTAGGTCCCTTGCAGTCAGAAACGGGGGAAGTTATAATGGGGAACAAAGAAATGGCAGACCAATTAAATGCATATTTTGGTTCTGTCTTCACAAAGGAGGACGCAAATAACCTCCCAGAGATGTTGGAGAACATACGGTCTGATGAAAGGGAGGAACTGAAAGAAATCAGTATTTGCAGGGAAATGGTGTTAGGGAAATTGACGGGATTGAAGGCCGATAAATCCCCAGGTCCTGATAATCTACATCCTAGGGTACTTAAGGAAGTGGCCCTAGAAATAGTAGATGCATTGCTGATCATCTTCCAACATTCGATGGAATCTGGAACTGTACCCATGGATTGGAGGGTAGCTAATGTTACCCCACTATTCAAAAAGGGTGGTAGAGAGAAAGCGGGGAATTACAGACCGGTAAGCCTGACATCGGTAGTGGGGAAAATGCTAGAGTCCATTATAAAGGATGTAATAGCTGAGCACTTGAAAAACAGTGACAGGATCGGACAAAGTCAACATGGATTTACAAAAGGTAAATCGTGCTTGACTAATCTACTGGAATTTTTTGAGGATGTAACTGGGAAAATAGATAAGGGAGAACCAGTAGATGTGGTGTTTTTGGACTTTCAAAAGGCTTTCGATAAGGTCCCGCATAAGAGATTAGCGTGTAAAGTTAAGGCACATGGGATTGGGGGCAAGGTATTGACTTGGATAGAGAACTAGTTGGCGGACAGAAAGCAAAGAGTAGGAATTAATGGGTCTTTTTCCGAGTGGCAAGCAGTGACTAGTGGGGTACCGCAGGGATTGATCCTTGGACCCCAGCTATTCACAATATACATTAATGATCTAGATAAGGGAACTAAATGTAATATCTCCAAGTTTGCAGATGACACAAAGCTGGGTGGGCATGTGTGCTGCGAGGAGGATACCGAGAAACTCCAGGATGATTTGGACAGGTTGGGTGAGTGGGCAGAAGCGTGGCAGATGCAATATAATGTGGATAAATGCGAGGTTATCCACTTTGGTGTCAAAAACAGAAAGGCAGACTATTATCTGAATGACAATAGATTGGGAGAAGGGGAAGTGCAACAAGACCTGGGTGTCCTTGTGCACCAGTCGCTGAAGGTAAGCATGCAGGTGCAGCAGGCGGTGAAGAAGGCAAATGGTATGTTGGCCTTCATAGCGAAAGGGTTTGAGTATAGGAACAGGGATGTCCTGCTGCAGTTGTACAGGGCCTTGGTGAGACCACACCTTGAGTATTGTGTGCAGTTTTGGTCGCATTATCTGAGGAAGGATGTTCTTGCCATGGAGGGAGTTCAGCGAAGATTCACAAGGCTGATACCTGGGATGGCAGGAATGACATATGAGGAGAGATTGGGTCGATTGGGCTTATACTCGCTGGAGTATAGAAAAATGAGAGGGGATCTCATCGAAACATATAAAATTCTGACAGGTCTGGACAAACTAGATGCAGGAAGAATGTTCCCGATGGTCGGAGAGTCCAGAACCAGCGGTCATAATCTAAGGATAAGGGGTAAGCCATTTAGGACAGAAATGAGGAGGAATTTCTTCACCCAGAGAGTGGTGAACCTGTGGAATTCTCTACCACAGAAGGTAGTTGAGGCCAAGTCATTAAATATATTCAAGAATGAGTTAGATATATTTCTTAAAGCTAAAGGTATCAAGGGATATGGGGAGAAGGCAGGTACAGGGTACTGAGTTTGGATGATCAGCCATGATCTCATCGAATGGTAGAGCAGGCTCGAGGGGCCGAATGGCCTACTCCTGCTCCTATCTTCTATGTTTCTATGTTTCTATATGTAAGTAGAGGGCATTCTTGGAGAGTGTGTGAACTCTCTTTACCTTGCCTGACCTGATAAGGTCATTAAACTTCTCCTGCACTGCCTAGCCATATGTGAGGTGGTTGAGATGGCATTTACTGTCCTATCCTTCAGCAGCTCTTCTTGGGGCCTGTGGTGATCTGTTCCAAAGAAATATATAGTTTTCTTCTTCTACTTCACTTTCTTTGGCAGCACCCAGGTTTGGGTGGTCAGTGAATTAACTAGAATGAGTCACTTCAGGTTCAAAATTTGGTTTACTATTTGTCATTACCAAATGTGTCCTCATTTGAAAGGAAGTCAGGGCCTGGGAAGGAGGAGGATGAGTAAGAATCTGACAAAAAACAAATCTGATGAAAAATCCTCAAGTTACTGATGTAACAAGTTAATGTTCACAAACAGATGGAAGTGCTACATAAATCACTCCTCACCCCTCGCAGCATTTAGAGAAGTAGTAGAACTAAAAACAGAATTAAATTACTCTGATCCAACTCTCACACAGAATCTGTAGATTTAGCATGTATTTCCCCCCACCCTCACCTTGACATTGCCACTCAAGCACAGCCATAAACTATGATAAGTTCTAATTGTGTATTTTTTTAAACTTGTAACTTTATTAAAAATTCCTATTTCAGCAGTGTAGTAACCTATCATGAGACTCACTGATTGAGGCAGCCACTGTCTATCAAGTATTGAAAATGAGTTCAAGGCTGACGCCAAAACTAATCTTCCCTCTCCACTCATTACAGGAACAAATACAATTGGCATTATTTTCATTATATAAAAGCAAGCAGGACAGATATGATCACAGCCACATATAGAAGTCTTGCGTCAAGCAAGCATGCATTGTATCTGTACACTTCTTGTGTCACACTTAAGCATCACACTGTGTAACCCGTAGATTTCTGCAGTAGATTGGTGGAAATTTTATCATAAAACAGGAACAAATCAGAACTGAACAGGTATGGATCTTACCAATCAACACTTAACAAGCAGGAATGAAAGCAGGAATGAAAACTACCAATCAGTAACTCAAAGATTACAATCAAAAATTGCCTATCGCCAAATAGCTATTAATAGCAAGCAGCAGAAGGGCAACCAATTACATTGTTCCAGCTACCTTTTCATCATAGAATCATAGAAATTTACAGCACAGAAGGAGGCCATTCAACCCATCTTGTCTGTGCCGGCTGACAAAGAGCTATCCACCCTAATCCTACTTTCCAGCACTTGGTCCGTATCCTTGTAGGTTATGGCACTTCAAATGCATATCCAAGTACTTTTTAAATGTGATGAGGGTCTCTGCCTCTACCACCCTTTCAGGCAGTGAGTTCCAGACCCCCACCCGCCTCTGGGTAAAAATTTCTCCTCAAATCCCCTCTAAACCTCCAACCAATTACTTTAAATCTATGCCCCCTGGTTATTGACCCTTCTGCTAAGGGAAATAGGTCCTTCCTATCCACTCTATCTAGGCCCCTCATAATTTTATACACCTCAATTAGGTCTCCCCTCAGCCTCCTCTGTTCCAAAGAAAACAACCCCAGCCTATCCAATCTTTTCTTATAGCTAATATTCCCCAGCCCAGGCAACATCCTCATAAATCTCCTCTGCTCCCCCTCTAGTGCAATCACATCCTTCCTGTAATGTGGTGATCAGAACTGCAAGCAGTATTCTAGCTGCGGCCTAACTAGTGTTTAATACAGTTCAAGCATAACCTCCCTGCTCTTATATTCTATGCCTCGGCTAATAAAGGCAAGTATCCCGTATGCCTTCTTAACCACCTTATCTACCTGTCCTGCTACCTTCTGGGATCTGTGGACATGCACTCTAAGGTCCCTCTGATCCTCTACACTTCTCAGTGTCCTACCATTTATCGTGTATTCCCTTGCCTTGTTAGCCCTCCCCAAATGCATTACCTCACACTTCTCCAGATTGAATTCCATTTGCCACTGTTCTACCCACCCGACCAGTCCATTGATATCTTCCTGCAGTCTGCAGCTTTCTTCTTCATTACCAACCACACGGCCAATTTTTGTATCATCTGCAAACTTCTTAATCATACTTCCTACATTCATGTCCAAATCATTGATATATACCACAAAAAGCAAAGGACCCAGTACTGAGCCCTGCGGAACCCCACTGGAAACAGCCTTCCAGTCACAAAACCACCGTTCAACCATTACCCTTTGTTTCCTGCCTCTGAGCCAATTTTAGATCTAACTTGCCACTTTACCTTGGATCCCATGGGCTTTTACTTTCGTGACCAATCTGCCATGTGGGACCTTATCAAAAGCCTTGCTAAAATCCATATAGACTACATCAAACACACTACCCTCATCGACCCTCCTTGTTACCTCCTCAAAAAATTCAATCAAGTTAGTCAGACATGACCTTCCCTTAACAAATCCATGCTGACTGTCCCTGATTAATCTGTGTCTTTCTAAATGAAGATTTATCTTGTCCCTCAGAATTTTTTCCAATAATTTTCCCACCACCGAGGTTAGGCTGACTGGCCTGTAATTACTCGGTCTATCTCTTTCTCCCTTTTTAAACAATGGTACCACGTTAGCAGACCTCCAGTCCTCTGATACCAGACCTGTAGCCAGAGAGGTTTGGAAAATGATGTTCAGAGCCTCTGCTATTTCCTCTCTTACTTCTCTTAACAGTCTGGGATACATTTCATCCGGGCCTGGGGATTTATCCACTTTCAAAGATGCGAAACCCCTTAATACTTCCTCTTTCACTATGTTTATTTCATCTAATATTTCACACTCCTCCTCCCTGATTGCAATGTCTGCATCGTCCCTCTCTTTTGAAAATCCTTTTGGCTGCAATGTCCTCTGTCCGAGAAGCTGAGAAATCTCACACTAGAAAGTAGAGCCTAGATCTTCCACTCAGCCATAATGCAAGCGGAGTGGCCAATTTTCTGGGGTCAGGATCATTTGAACAATTTTGACAGAATCCTTGGCCTCTGTTGAGAAGTTTGACTGGGGTGGAGCGGGGGTGGGGGGAGTAAACTGAGATTGAATGTGCCACAGAATAGCAAACCCACTGCCCTCTGCGCTGCCAGCTGAAGTATTGATTTTTTCTTTTTAAGTAGTGCCTAAGCATAGGCACTTCATGATTGACTGCATAGGCATTTTGGCCCTTTAGATTTTAAATGGTTCCTTGCCACTCATGGCAACGCTGCATTCTATTTTATATCTCCTGCAATGAGTGTAGAAAATGCTACTTATTTGCTGTGAACCAATGCTTACTGCTTTATTTCTGACCAGAATTCACACAAACTCCTCTGAAATTCTTTCAGAGAAAATGTCTCCACTCCAGAAACCCCCTGTAACTGTGTAACCCCTGACTAACCGTGCGCAATGTCAGAAGATGTCATATTATATCTGTATCTATAATAAATTTCATGCCTTAATAGGTTTTCTACTGGAGAAAGTCAATTTAGGACAATCATCATACTGTAATAAGTGGCTGACAGGGAACTGCAAGTTAACAATAATTCAATCATGTGATTCTGATGAAGTTACAAACTGTAGGTGGAATTTTAACTCCCAGGCAGTCGGCCAGTAGAATACACGTGCACACACTCTGGAAGGTGCAGCGGGAGGCCCGGTCCATTTTAACACTCAGCTCTCATTTAAATGGACCCGGCCAGCTGCTCACCGCAAACGAGCATCCAGAGGTAGTTCACTGGGTTTGGGCTGGTGCAATAGAGGCCAGCATGCAGCAAGATAAATTTATCGGGAGGGTGCCGTGAGTGAAGAAGCAATGGGGGTGGCGGCAACGTAATAGACTGAGGCGGCAGTGGCCAAAACCTCTGGTAACTTGTACTGAGTGGAGCTTCCACGGTACACACTCTGCTCAGTAGGGTTTTAAAACTGCATCAAGGTCCTATCTAAGTAATAGGGCCCTAGTTTGCATAAATTCATGAGGGGACACTCCAGCTTTAAAATAGCCCCAGGGTGGAAACAGAGGCCGGAACTTTCCCGCTGCTATGCAGCGGGTTTGGAGGCGGGTCGGCAGTAAAAGTTGCAGAAAATAGGAGCGCGTCGGGAATGCGCCGTCCTCGTGCCTTTACCGCGGGCACGTTTGCCAGCGCTCCACAGACCCGAACGGCAGAGGCGGGCGACCTAATTAATCTCATTAAATCCTTGTTGAGACCCGTAACAGTGTTTTTAACCAGACCGTTTGAATTTCACTGGAGGACCACGGCAATCAAGCAACTCGGGAACCACGTCTGTCAACCTGAGGCAGAAGCTCAGTGGCCATTGATCGAGGTCATTAATGCATAGCATGGAAAGCGCAATAAATACTCCCACATGACATCTACTGACTTGCCTAAGGGAAAGCCTCTTGCTGACTCCATTTTGAGCACAGATTTAGATGTCCAGAGTTTGCAAGTCTTTTCTGCAACCTCGGAAGCCACTCTCACCACATTGCTAGTAACTATCACAACATTAACAGTTTGCTCCTCTGATCTCTACTTGACCTGCCATCTATTACATTAGCATGGGTGCTGTTTATACTGTCTCACCTTGGTCCTCAGAATCGGACCACGATGAGCCCCAACACCAGCAGCAGCAGGCACACCAGCAGCAACAACACCAACAACCTTCTCTTCAAAGACCTGATGCTCCACAGGACAGAGGGTGTCAGTGCAGGGCTACACCATGCTGGAAGCGATGCCCCCAACACAGGGTATACAGACAGAGGGTGAGCTTCCCCAACATGACTGAGCAGCAGTGCCAAAGGAGGTTCAGGTTATCGCGCCAGGTCGTCGCAGACATTTGCACAATGCTGGAGCAAGACCTTCAGCCCAGAGGACTTGGTGGACATGCCTTACCAGTGGCTGTCAAAGTCACCACCGCCCTCAACTTCTTTGTCTCAGGCTCCTTCCAGGGATCTGCAGCAGACACTTGCGGCATTTCGCAGTCGGCCGCCCACAGATGCATCACACAGGTCACCGATGCCATATTTAACAAGTCAGCCAATTATATCAACTTTGCCACTGATGAAGCCAGTGTTACTGAGCGTGCGCTCAGTTTTGCCGCTCTGGTTGGCTTCCCACGGGTGCAGGGCATCATCGACTGCACACATGTGGCCATCAGTGCACCCCCACATCACCCAGAAGTGTTTGTGAACCGCAAGGGCTTCCACTCCCTCAATGTTCAGCTCGTCTGCAACCATAGAAAGATCTTCATGCATGTGTGCGCCAAATTCCCTGGCAGCTGTCATGACTCTTTCGTCCTGCTCCAGTCCACCCTCCCTCAGCTCTACGCACCACCAAACACTGAAGACGTGGCTCATGAGACCCATGAGGAGGCCAAGCAATGAGGCTCAGGAGCGCTATAATGAAAGCCACATGTCCAGCAGATGCGTCATAAAGCAAACAATAGACATGCTGAAAATGCGCTTCAGATGCCTCGACAGATCTGGAGGAGCCCTTCAGTATGCACCAGCCAGGGTCTCCAGAATCGTCGTTGTTTTCTGCGCGCTGCACAACATAGCACAGCAACGAGGATTAGAGCAGCATGAGGAGCAAGGCGCAGAGCGCACAGCCTCTTCAGAGGAGGAGCAGCATCAGCTGGAAGATGAGGAGGAGGAGCAGGAGGAATCTGAGGTTCAGATGCCAGCAGCACCGGAGCCCATTGCTGCCCGGGAGGCTTGGGATGGCCTCATCATGGCCAGATTTACTTAACTTCCTGCATTGCACCCATATGGCTGCCACATGCTGTGCCAAGTCCCCCCCGACCCCCCCCCCACCGACCCCCAACACCATAAAGCATCCCTACAATGAACAAGCCATTCCTTTCACACTGACCCCCATTGTTGAAGGTAACGTTATTTCTCACCATTCGCTCCAACTCACAAAGCCACTTCCAAAGTAGCAGACAAAAATGGGCATAACCGGAAAGTGGTGAAAATAAATACTTTTGTGTGTCATAACAGTAACGGAAACTTAACAACAACAGTTCTTTAAACACCCATGTGCTTACCCTTGTGCATCTACTTCGGTGTCATTTTTCTTTTACGCGTGCTTCTACGAGTTGCAACCCCTGTGGCTTCAGCAGAGGTAGAGGCAGACTGCTCACATCCCTGCTGCAACTGTGTAGACACTTTTGGCAGACGTCCTCTGGGTTTTGGAGTCTCTGTTGGCCCTGCCAAAGTCTGCTCATAAGAAATAGGAGCAGGAGTAGGCCATTTGGCACCTCGAGCTTCCCCGCCATTCAATAAGATCATGGCTGATCTTCTACCTCAACTCCACTTTCCTGCACTATCCCCATATCCCTTGATTCCCTTAATATCCAAAAATCTATCGACCTCTATCTTGAATATACTCAACGACTGAGCCTCCACAGTCCTCTGGGGTAGAGAATTCCAAAGATTCACCACCCTCTGAGTGAAGAAATTTCTCCTCATCTCAGTCCTAAATGGTTGACCCCTTATTCTGAGACGGTAACCCCTGGTTCTATACTCCCCAGCCAGGGGAAACATCCTCCCTACATCTACCCTCTCAAGCCCTGTAAGAATTATATATGTTTCAATGAGATCACCTCTCATTCTTCTGAACTCCAGAGAATATAGGCCTAGTCTACTCAATCTCTCCTCATAAGACAATCCCCCCATCCCAGGAACCAGTCTGGTGAACCTTTGTTACACTCCCTCTATGGCAAGTATATCCTTCCTTAGGTAAGGAGACCAAAACTGTACACAATACTCCAGGTGTGTTCTCACCAGGGCCCTATATAATTGCAGTAAGACACTCAAATCCTCTTGTAATAAAGGCCAACATAACATTTGCTTTCTTAATTGCTTGCTCCTCCTGCGACCGTGCAGGGGCAGACTTGGCCATCGCGATCCGAGGAAAATACTGGGGCTCTGACTGGCAGGGGTGGGAAAGGGGGGGTGGGGAACGTGCAATGGGGGAGAAGTGTGAGCGCTTTGAG
This sequence comes from Squalus acanthias, assembly GCA_030390025.1. Taxonomy (NCBI): domain Eukaryota; kingdom Metazoa; phylum Chordata; class Chondrichthyes; order Squaliformes; family Squalidae; genus Squalus; species Squalus acanthias. The sequence goes on from CM059429.1 coordinate 59,276,374, forward strand.
AGGAGCCCCCACTTCCATGTCCCCTGTCACCATCATCCCTCTCATGGGCCACCCGCACTTCCCTGCTAGCAAGGAGCTGGAGAGCACCTTGCTGCACAGCAGTGGGACCATGAGGACCCAAGTCTATGCTTTGATCCCTCCTAGAGAGGAGGTCTATGAGCCGCTGCCATCTGTTGTCCATAGCTAGCATGTGCTCATGTGAGTGGTGCATTAGCTGCTCCATGCAGGTGGCCATCCTTTCCATGGAAGAGCCTACAGTCACCATCGTCTACAAGCTGGCGGTGCTCATGTTGGAGATGGACTCCTCCATTCTCTGCACATTTGCAGACATCGCGGCTGCAAAATCTGCCAGAGCCTCCTGCATTTCTTGCTGCATCTCCAGGATCACCCTCTTTCTTGATGGCCCCCGAATCTCAGGGTCTGCATGCAGCTGAGCAGAGCTTGGAACTCCCTGCGCCCTCCGGCGAGGAGTCTCCACTGCTGTCCCTGACAACACCATCTGCTCTTGCTCACTTGTGAAGTGAGAGACACCAGGTGACAACACAACTCTATCTCGCAGGTGTGTGTATCTGGGCTGGTGCTGGCTGCACTTCGGTCTGGAGACAGTGCACCATCAGAGGCTGGAGGCTCCTCTGAGGAGTTGTCTTCCTCCTCCGGCTGGACTGTGGTGTGGGGCGCTCTTGATGGACCTGTGGAGAGTAAAGAGATGATTTAGAAAGGTTATATTAAGAACGGGTAATGATACCATTATGCACATGATGAACATTCACTGGCTGCTGACATCAGTCCCCATATGAGTGACTGCTGTATGCCATGTGGCTGTATGAGATGTAATTCTGTCACCAAGTTGCTGAGAGGTCCCCCTCTCTCCGTCTCCCACTGCCAGCAGCTGTTCAACTCTCGAGACCTCCAGGGCCACCTCCTCTGCTTCAGTTAAAGTGCTGAAGACTGCAGGGCCACCTCCAGTTCTCTCCCTCTCCCTGTTGTTGTGCACTCTCTTCTCCTGCAAGGAGGGAAAGAAGAGAAATTTGAGTGAGAGTGATGGAATGAGTGTAAGGATTGTGTGGGTTACATCTGTAGAGGGTGAATATGAGGGAGTGTGGTGCCAATGCCAATTGGCCTCCTTTTGTGGTGTTAGTTAGTATGATTGCATTTGGATGAAGGGGAGTGTGAGGGGTGGTTAGTCAGATGGGGATGTGAGTATGTCAATAGAGAGGGATGGGTGCACCTGTAAGGTAGGTTGGTGTGAGGAGTGATGTGCAGGAGTAGGCTTGGAAAGGCAGAGTGATGGGGATTGGCAGACAGACACAGCAGGATGAAGGTGAGTGTGGCATTGCACTCACCTTTCCTGATCTCATCAGATCATTGAAGTGCTTCCGGCACTGCACCCTGGTCCGCATTACGACATCCCCGCTGTTCACCTCCTCAGCTAGTTGGAGCCAGGCTCTTTTTGTTTCCTGGGGAGGTCTCTTCCACCCATCAGCAGGGTAGAGGACCTCCCTGTGTGCTCCGACTCCCTCCACAAGAATATGTAGGGAGTCATCGGAAAAGCGGGGTGCAGTCTTTGGGAAGTCATTTTTCTATTTCTGCACAAGACTCTCCTCTCCAACCCTCCCTCCACATTCCTACATGAACCTTTAAATGCGATGTGGCCAAGGCTGCTTTAAATATCCCCGCTGGAAATGAGTCATCGATGATGTGATCAGATGCACACCATTTAATAGGGCCAGGTAATGCGCATGTCTGCCTTAATAGGGGCCATAATGCTAAAGTCGCTCTGAGGAGCGGGCTGATCAACACATTGAGATACCGACCCACTACACGGCTCACATGCACCCGACCCGACTGGGTAAGGAAAATTCCGGTCAGAGTGATAAGTGGACCACTCTGATTTTAACTCTTGTTCCATCTGGTTTCTATCAGGTGGAGGGAGTTAAACCCCCCCTTACGAGACTAAAGGATGAAAGATTTATGAATGAGAGAACTGCAATACAGAACTGCTGCCTTTAAACCTACTGCTACATTTCACTATTGTACTAGTGGATTTCCCATGGGATACAAAGAAGCAATAAAAAGCATAACAGCCTTATCTTCTGAGCAGTTATGTAATAGATGGAGCTCTTCCTTAATTTGATTCCATTTTTCAAGGCATGATTGTGAGAGTTGTAAAGAATTAATTGGTTTCAACTTAACTAAATGTACAAACTACATGATAAATTAAGGTGCTGGTTGAACTGGTTTGCAATATATACTTAGGCACTCTCGGAACTAATTCACAAGTTTCAAGCAAATCAGTATGTATTTATATTGGAGATATTTAAATGAAATATGCTAAAATGTGAAAACATGCATTAGGAACAGAAGTACAGTTTATACAATTGGGCAGTTTTCTGTCATCTTGTTCCAGCAACTGTTTGCTCTGGACTTTCTCTGGACACGATCCCATGTTGCATTTTGCAGCGTACTGGGTAATAGGACTATTTTGTGGTGGTCCAGTAGAGTGGCACTGGACTAGCCCAATGCCACCAGGACAAAAACATCACTCCAATGCACCCCTCAGATGGAGGGCACCATTATTACACTTCAGATGGTCCACTCGAACTGATAGTGCCGAGGAATGGGATATGTGATAAGTATTCAGATGGAATCTTTTTCTGCAGAAGCCACATATTTGAGTCATTTAGTTGCAATGATGATGATCTGATCTTCTGTCCTGTTGAACAATCTGGAACTCCAATCCATCTCTTAAAAGTTGATTTAGTTAATCTAAACAATAGAGCAGATAATAGCACATGGTACTGTGGTGATAATGGATTTCATTCTTTATCAACAGATTAGTGGGAAATAAACTGAACATTATATATTAACCAATGCTCAACTGAGTATGCTCTGTAACCTTAACCTGGCAATAGGCATGTGAAAATCCAATCATCTGGATTAGTGAATAAAGACAATGCACTTGATTTTGTATATGTGTACTTTCAAAAACATATTTGGCAAGTTCCAACACAACTCTTGTACAGAAGTTTATGGCTCATGGGGGGAGAAATTCAGTATCGCCCCATTTGGGGCGCAATTATCGGCCAGGCGCAAAGATTAGTGCCTGGCGCTAATTATCGCCACCGACTGCAAACTTGACTTTTATCGCCCCTGGAGGTGATTGGAGCGCTAAATCAGGCGCTTCACACCTGTCTTAAGGCGCAAAGGCCGAGGAGCGAGGCGCTACCTCAGAGCGCTGGCGAAGCTCATGTAATGTCAGTCAACAATGGAACACACACACAATGACACGGGCCAGTTCTTAAAGGGGATGGTTAATCTTGCTTTCCATCCACATCCTGCTCATTGCAGCCTTGAATCTCGGCCTGGAGAGACCTGCACATCAAATCTGCTGGAAAGATCAATGGAGAGTACCAGGCAAAGAGCTCAGAGTGCAGCCCCCACAGTCTCTTCTAAATCGATACAAGGAATGGCAAATCAAAATGAACCTGCAAAGTGCTGCTCAGTACCCAAAACTCCTTCACACAACGTTGAATCTCTCCAGAAGTCTCTCTCTCTCTCGCTCAGAATGCGTAGTTCAAAAATGGCACCAACAATAAAAGGCAGGAAGCGGTCACCTTTAAATAGCGCTCCCCCTTTCCCTTCATGACTGCAGAACGCTCCCCTCAACCTGTCGTTGCTAGCGTCAGGCGGTAAGACAGGGGATGCCACTCAATATCCGCTCCGGGGCGATACCGGGGCGTTGCGCACTCGACTGACGTCACGATCTGCCGGCGCAGGAGATCGTGGCGGTAGTGTTTAGCGCCGCCGCAAAATGTCTCGTTAATTTCACGAGCGGCGCAAACTTCGCCGCGCCTGGGTGCTAGATGCTTTGCGCCCCATTAGCGCCCTCTTAAGGCGCTAACGGGAGGCGCAACCAACTGAATTTTTCCCCCATGGTGTTTAAAGAGAAATTGCAAATTGGATAGAAAATTCCTTGGATAACAGAAAATGAATTAGATAATAAAAAGCATTGGGGGCTGTAAATTAATATTTCTTCCATTAAGGAGAAGCAACTACTGGAATGTTATTGAACTTCTGCGTTTTAAAAAATATTTATAATTTCAGTTGAAAATATTTCAAGGGTGTGTCAGAGCTTCCACAGCTGATTTTCGAAAATAGCTTCAAAATGCATGTGTCATACTGCAAAATCACAAAATCTATTAACTAAAAAATAAAAGTAGAGATTTATTTATCTGGTACAAAATGTTTAAGCAAAGTAACATGGTCTCTGTTGTAGTTGTGCTTATGCAGATAGTGCAATACTCATAACTGATACTTTTCCTCTCTTCACACAAGAACTTGGACCATTTGCCATCCGCAGTAAACTGGGCTGAACCTGCAATGGGTTAATCTACAAACAAACAGTGGGAAGTATTCAAAAAAGTATTTGGCACAATACAAAACCAAAAAAACCCTTAAAAGGCAAAGGCTTCACTTGTGTATTTAAGGGATAAGTGATTTGCTATGTTTCAATCATGCAGGAACCCCAGATTTTTAGATCAAGAGACAGTATCAAGCTAAAAGAAAAAGCTTACTCAAATACAAGGACAAGCAGACATCCAGCAGACTGATAGCTATAAAAATCAACACAGGGATACAAAGAAAGTAATAAGAAATGCAAAAAGGGAATATGAAAAAAACTGCAAGGCTTATGAAAGCTAACAGTAAAAGCTTTTATAAATATATTAAGAAAAAGAGAGCAGTAAAGAGAAAGGTGGGCCCAATAAGGACAGATGCAGATGAGACTATGCTGAACGATAAGGAAAGGGCAGACTTACTAAATGAGTACTTGGTATCTGTTTTCACAGTAGAGGAAACGGACAAAATACCAGCGGTATAAGGGAACCTAAAAGTAAGTAAAGGGGAAGAAGCAGTGGATTTAATATAAGATTAGAAATTATAATGGAGAAAATAATGGGACATAAGATAGACAAATCTCCAGGACTTGGTGGCTTCCACTCCAGCGTACTAATAGAAATAGATGAGGAAATTGCAGATGTGTTAGTCAGAATTTTCCAGAGCTCTCTAGATTCAGGAATTGTGCCTATGGATTGGAAAATGTCAAATGTCACTCCATTATTTAAGACGGGAGGGGCGAGATAAACCAGGTAACTACAGACCTGTCAGTTGCACATCAGTTGTGGGCAAGTTACTGGAATCTATCATCAGGGACACAGTGGCTGAGCACTTGGACAAGTATGAGCTGATCAAAGAGAATCAGCATGGATTTGTGAAGAATAGGTCATGTCTGACTAATCGAGTTGATTTTTTTGAGGCAGTGACTGGCATGGTGGATAGGGGAGTGTTTATGGATGTTGCCTATAGGACTTCCAGCAGGCATTTGATAAGGTTCTGCACAATAGATTATCAAAAATGAAAGAACACACAATTAGAAGTAATCGTGTGACATAGGTTGATAATTGGTTGGGAGGTAGGAAACAAAGAGTGAGAGTAAAGGGAACATTGTCTAATTGGAGGGATATGACAAGTGGTATTCTTCAGGGATTTGTACTGGTACCTCAGCTTTTCACCATGTATATTAATGACTTAGATGAAGGAACAGAGAGTTGATATCCAAGTTTGAACTTTGAGTTTAAATTATGAGGCATAGTAAATGTTGTAGATGGGAGAGGAAGCTACAAAGGGACAAAGACAGATTAAATGGAGAGCAATGTGTGAGGTCATCCACTTTGGATCCAAGAAAAACAAATCAGAATATTTTCTGAATGGTGACAGACTGGGAGCTGTGGAAAGACCAAAGGATTTTAGATTTCCATGTACACAAATAATTAAAAGTGCACAGGTACAAAAAGCAATCAAAAAGGCTAATGCAATGTTGGCCTTTATCGCAAGGATTTTGGAATACAAAGGGGGGTGGGGGAAGTTATGCTTCTGTTTTACAGAGCTTTATCAGACCCCATTTGGAGTTCTGCATTGCGTTTTGGGCACTGCTGCTCATGAAAGTGGGGGTACAGTGCATATTCACCAGAATGATACCAGAACAGTTCATGAAGGCTAACTGGAGAGACCTATAGTGGTTCACAGGCATCATGAACCTTAGGTGCCTGTGAAGGAGCAGGTTTGTGCAGAGAATAGCAAACACATCTTCAAGGCAAGAGTGCAGGAGGAACAACTAAATATGCATTGGCTAATCTTTGCTTTCACAGTATAATGAATCATATATTGGAGATTGTTGAAGACTCATTCTCCATGAAATGTGCTAAACTGCACTGGATTACAGAATGTTTACAATGCAGTCCACGACACAGAGAATGGCATTTGACATGGTAACTGTAATAGAACTCTCAATAATTTACGGTTTTGTAAACTGATGTGATTGTGATGGTGATTGTGGTGATATGTATCATGAGATCAACTCTTGAAGGCAGTAATGCCAGAAGTTGGGAAGGAATTGTGGTCATCTATCAGGGAAGGTTTTACATTGCCCTTCAACCTGGCCTTAGCCAGCTGGATGCTTTGAACTGCTGCAAAACTTCATTGTGAAAAGCTTTGGACATCAAGAACAAAACATTGAAGCTGGAGTCAGCAATCTGATTATTGTTTACTTAAAGTATTTTGTTTGTTCCTTGTAAAACTGTTCTGCTGATTAGAGCCAACTGATACTGAAGTTCTCTCATTACAGACATGTTTTATTTTGGACCCAATAAAGCAATTAATTTCACTCAATCCAGGAAAAATTAAAACTGGAAATCAGAAGGCCCACAGATACTCATCCAGCAATCTTTAAAAATGACAGAGTATTTACTGATTTATCTGGGAGCCTTTTCCATTTATCCATATTCTTTTGATCACTTGCTTGAAACTTCTTAATTTTGTATTCATGTCACCTCGTTCTGCCCTCATGGTCCAAGTGAATTTACTGCACTATCCATTCGCAATTTAATGACCTGAATCATCGCACTTCAATTTTCTTTTCTCCACTGAAAACAGGTTCAACCCTTTAGAAATAACAGAAAACACTGGAAAAACTCAGCAGGTCAAGCAGCATCCGTGGAGAGAGAAACAGAGTTAACATTTCAGGTCGAAGACCTTTCGTCAGAACTGGAAAAAAGCAGGAAATGAAATAGATTTAAAGCAAGTATAATGCTGGGAAAAGGGGGAGGGGATGAAAGAACAAAAGGGAAGGTCAGTGGTAGGATAGAAAGCAGGAGAGATTGAGAGATATTAAGAGATATTCAAGGCAAGAGGAGATGGTAATGTGACAGGTTAAGGCTAGATGAAGTGTGAAATGCGCTGGCAGAATGAAGGACAGCTGCCAGCTTCTGGGAGGGAAGAAAAAAGGCCAAACAAAAGGGTGGATGAAAAAAAAAATATATATATATATATATATGTAATAGGGGCCGGGGTTATGATCTGAAATTGTTGAACTCGATATTGAGTCCACAGGGCTGTAGAGTGCCTAAATGAAAGATGAGGTGCTGTTCCTCGAGCTTACGCTGAGCTTCCGTGGAACAATGCAAGAGGCCGAGGACGGTGAGGTCAGAGTGGGAGTGGAGCGGAGAATTAAAGTGACAGGCCACCGGGAGCTCGGGGTCCCCCTTACTGACTGAACGGAGGTGTTCCGCAAAGTGGTCACCCAATGTTCTATTTTCATAACTTAAGAGTCATAAATCTTGGAATCACTCATGACTATTCTCTGATGCCTATACTATATAACAATGCTCTTTTAAAATTAGGATGCCCAAAAATGTATGTAATATTCCAAATGTGGCATATGGCTTCACCCATGATGGATACAAAGGTTGGAATAACAGGATTCAACTTAACAGTCAAAACCCTTGCCATACAAAACACACGAGAAGACCATCTGGTCCATCAAGCTTGTCCCATTCCAACATGGTGCAACCCACCAAACATAACCCACCCACTCCCATCCCCCCCACCCAATCTTGGAAAATACAGTTAGTTATTCAGCGGAAGTTTCATCTTCACCCTCCTCCCACTAAGTAAAATCAATTAGTTTATAGGCTATTGATAACCGAAGCAGCTAGTGAGTAATTTGACAAGAGGGAAATTAACTGCATTAACAATGTTGAACAGGAAGGGGGATGTCGATACAGTGAAATTCACAGCTCACCACTGTTCCATGGATTCCATTGTACCCAATGTTCTGGTAACTCAGAAGAAAACACAGGAAAATACAGTCACCATGATGGTGGTCATTTTGGTGAATTTGAAACATGTTATATGATTACGCAGTCTTGACAAGACAAAACTCAGTTGAACATGGAACAACAGGAAAAATAACTGAATCTGTCAAACTCCCGATGAACTGTGCACTAAATTCAGGTCATCGTGCACCGTTGTAAGGAATGACTCCCCTAGTCAGCTTTTATTTCTCTATATTGTGGACTGTCAAGATATAGACATTATCTGGTCAGGCAACAGGTGCACCTTTTATAATATTGTCACTCCCCCTCTGGGAAGGAGGTGGTGATGGTGAAGTGGGAGTGCGTGCGATGATAAATTTATACATACCCTTGAATTCAGTATTGCTGGTACAAAAATGCTTTAAAACACTGACAGCAATCTGTGTTTACAACATTTTCCCCCATAGAGGCAGAAACAGTAGAACATTAAACTAAACATACTTCAAAATACCAGCAATACATTATAGAGATACAAACTGATAGCCATCTTATACAAGGATAAACTACCACACCTGAAATGGTGGGTTAAATGGGAAACACTGAGTAAAATGAGAAGAAAGTATAAATATTTATATGTTACCTGACATAACTCTCATCTTGATGCTAAATGTTACAATGTTTATTTAACTTTATTGTTGAATGTGTAAACTTGGCATCAGGGAAGTGGTCCTTATAGTATAGTTAATGTTATGGTCATATGTCTGTCACACTTTTGCAGCATGAATGCAAAACATTTTTCTCCTCTTTCCTTTTATCTGGTATCTTTGCTGTACCATTCCACAACAAATGCAGAGTAAAGCAAAACACCATCACAATGGCACAGTGCTGAGCATGTTAAACAAGCAAAGTGCAAAGAATACTTAACAATAATCCTTAATGAGATGGTCCTCCCATCAGGCATCCTTAAAAAAATCAGTCACAGAGAAAAAAAAATGTAGTTTGTGGATGTTTTTGTCCATTTCTTTCACTCTTTAAAAATATATATACACATTTGTTGAAACAGTGAGTACTGATGATATTATTGGACGTATTGGCTTTCAGCCTACTCGTGTGAGGGAGATGAATTAATGTCAGCAGAGATATACCAGGTGTACTTTAGCAATTGTTTAGGTGTATAAAATTAAAGCAGCACTACCTTCTGGAGCAAGTATTCAGCAAGATGTTTTGGGGAGAGATTAGATGCATGCATTATTTTTATTGCAATTGTATCAGAGCCAAGTGATGCAATGTGATTTACAACACTGCGCCTGTACACAAGCGTAAAAAGTTTGCCTCACACTTTCAGTGTCCCTGTAAGATCCTTCAGCATGACTGGGCTCAATCACTGCTTCGAATTAGATGCCCAGTGTTGTCAATAGTATTTATCGTGTAAACAGAAACATTAAAAAATGAAGTTGATCTTAAAGTTAATCTTAATTCTTTTAAAAGCATTTGTAAATAGCTTTACAGTTTAGAACGTGGAAATGGAGCTGCAACTTATATCTCGTAAGCTTTGGATTACATATTTCCAGTATTCATAGGAATGTTGTTAGTTAAATTTATTTTATATCTAAATTAAATTCCCTCCAGCACTCACAAGGAACTGGAAAAACAATTATGAAATATTCCATCAATTCCCACTTGGCACAAGACTTTATTTACATTTTTTTAAAGTATTTTTTAAAACACACTTTTGTTTTAGTTTAGTAGAATTTCAGTACAATCCAAGCTGCAAGTGTGTAATTTTGAAGTGTTTCCAACTTATTGGCAATACAAGCTTTCCTACACCAGAAATTCGGTCAGGGTCATTTGGAACCGGTGAATGAGAAGCAGTCCTGAGCTGTGATTATCTACATTAGTTCTTGTATTTTATGAAGTGAAATTCTGAAATAAAAGTTTGTTGCAGTCCTCCCTGTGCTGGGGTTTTACGTGTTTTTTTTTTCCTTCCAGATGCTGGAGATGGTTCAAAGTTTAGTTTTAATCACTAAAGGACAATACCTTTAAATAAAATGCATTGAGTTAGTTCGAAAAAGAGTGAAAATGTCAGAGAGGCAGTCCAATTGCAGCAAGAAAATAATTTATTCTTTTAAAAAATTGCAACTTTTGATGGCTAGATTTAACTTGTCTAACTGGGAATCTCTTCAGGGAAAAGCAGCCTTGGAGCAAGAACAATACAACCCAGAACCTGGGTAAATCAATGGAACGCAAGAGGCCTCAATTTCATGCTGTGCCTGAAGCCAAATCAGTTCTTAATCTGGGCCTGAGTACAATAGAACTGAAAGGTTTTATGTGTCCTATATCCACAGCAGGATGCAGTGAGACAGTAATTGATGCACAGCTAGCACACAAAATTCTGTATTAATGCAAGGTACATTTATATTTACCTCAGGTTGGGAACGTGATGCCAAACTGACCCACATATTTATCCCATGTTTATATAATATCCTGTGTATCATGTTTATACAATATCCTGTATCACTGCACTCCTGTGGACTCATTGCAGGCCAATTTGTCAAAAATGGAGACCCGACAATCTGGGTGAAAGCTATTTCTCGATTTATATATAAATATATCTCCAATTTAGAAATGAACAATATAGTTGAGAACAGGCACTAAACTGCCGCAATGCATCCTATGCACTTGTGCCATGATCCAATTTTACATCACGTGGGAAGCATGCAGAACTGGCTTAGAGTATTTAGAAGGCCAAGGGTGGATGTTGAGGCAATGGCGACAGACCCCACAGCTCCATTACCGTCGGCTTAATGACAATCAATACATAAATTTACTGGATTCTATCAACTGTATCAGGAGCCAACACCATTGCACTAACATAAACTTGCCTATAAAACACATAATTGTATATGGCACGAAAATCTAATTCTATACCTTCCAACTCTTCATGATTTTACTGGCGTCTCCATTATTTAACTCCTTCTGCAGTATCCCAGCCCTCAAGACCAAATTGTAAAAAAAAGAAAACTGTATCAACTTCAGAAATACTATCTGAGAACCGGAAAGATTTTTAATGGGCCAGTTGTTCGGCACTGATGTAATGCAGCTTTTGCTTGGCATCGAGGCTCACAAGTTCACTGAAACTATAGTCTTCAAGTCATGGGATCTGAGGGATAGTTGAATTTTGGCAAATAACGCCTGGCCAGGCTCATACTACTTGAAAAATAAAGTCCTGTGCACAATCGTTGATATTATTAAAGCCTTAACCAGGCAGTCAGTTCTTTACTAACTGGAAAATTCCACTGGTGTTCCAGTACAGGGGACCGAGCTCTGCCCTTGTACACACAGAGCTCTGCTTTGATAAGTACAGAGTGGTATGAAGCCAGCGGCATAATCCAGTGCTGCTGACCTGTATTGTCCGAAGCAAATTACAATGTCAAATTGTTACTTGCATTGAAAATGCTCTGTTGGTGCTGTTTAATATTTTGGGCCAGCATTTATTCCACAGCTTGGTACAAATTATAAATCAGCAGGAAAATTAGTGACATGAATTATCTAGATAATACACTGCATTCATTACATTCCAGTGGAACCTTTGTGAAGATGGTAGGATCTCCATCTTACAGCTAAGCTGTTCAATGTGTTGAGGGGAAAATTATTTCAGCAATATAATTTATTTTTATCTTCCTGGTCATATTTATTGTTAAATAGAAAGGGTTATAACAAAAATCAATGTTAGTGAAACCCTGCAAGTAAATGAGTCGTTAAACGTAAACCTCATCAGAGTTTTTTTTAGATAAGCTTTGCCAGTACAAACAAACTTGAGTTATACGCCAAAATTAATCCAAAACAGGATAGGGTGCAGAAATGAATACCATTTTCTTTCAAACACAATGGTGGCCACCATATTGGGTCGGGCAACTTTAGTTGCCCAGTGTGCCCACCTGCAACAGGCGTTGGGCTGATTGTTTATCCAAATTGGGGTCCTATGTCAAATGTAGGACCCCAATTGCAAAATTGGAGTAGAATGGGCAGGACTTGGACCAAAGAGACTGCTGGAGGCTGCTGAAAAACAGCCTCAAAACTGAAAAGTTCTGCTTTTCGTGGAGTCGGAAGGAGCAGGAGTTGCCCATCTGGCTCCACAAAAGAACTGCTGGATGCTGCTGGCCCGGGCTCTCCGGAGAATTATAATGTTAAGTACAGCAATAATTGAACATTGGTTTGCTGGGACCACAGAGGTGGCTGATCAGGGATAAATAACAAGAGGCAGGGCTGATAGATGTTTTGACATTTCACTTGACTTACCCTCTGTAGAGGGAGGACAGGAGACACTGCAAAATCTTCTTTCTAATGATTTGAAATGAGGTGGACAAAGGCCATTATAGATGAAACATTGGGTATGGAACGAATGGATTTGGTGGCTATTTCTTGCTCCCTATACTTTAATATCACATCAAACAGATTTTAAATTGAAGTAAAGCATTATATAGTACAAAGATGTTACAAAAGCCATTGAATCACAAAGTTTGACCTGCATGCAGGAAGCATTAATCAGACTTCATCCCTCGATTGTCATGTGCCAGGGTTAATGGAGACATCAGGTGAAAGACACATCATGGCAAACATTTGGAAGAGACATCCAGAGGATTGTGAATGGGATAATAAGAAGGGGTCCATCAGCTTGTCCTCGAGAACGGTTGACAATTCTGGGATCATCTGACATGAAGCATTTGATTTGGCATAATCCTGTCAATAATTCTGTGTGTCACAATTGTGAAGCCATTTGGGTTTGATTTAATAAGTTGTGAATAAATGCAGCAACATATTTTCACTAGAATTTCAGCGTGGCTACAAATCACACAATATCAGCAGACAAGATCAACATAAACTTATTACAGCAAACATCAGATGCTACTTGAACATTTCTCTACTCCTCGGAAGTATATGTAATTATTTTAAAATGTCAATATTGTAAGAGATAGAAACACCAACGATTGACCAATCTTATTAAATGCAATTAAAAATATAAATTAGAAGTTAGCTGTGAGGCGTTTTACTAAAAGCTTAGACATAGAACTAATAAGATAGCTTCAACCATTTCACCACCCATTTCCAATCACAATGAATAGCAGCTACTAGGTATGGAACAAAGGAGTTTTTTTTTATAAAATGATATGTACTTGGGCTATGTATCAATGAAATATCCTTTAATGTATGGAACTCAAACATTGAAACTTCAATTCTTTGTCTTGTTTTGAACTAAAAACAGATAAACAAAAACACATGCTTTGAGTTCAATCTTAAGTCACATACAATATTCCATAGAAAGGATTCTGCAGCAACTTCAGTAAATGGTCCAATATGTACGTTATTTGTTCAGTTGTTACAGCGTAGAACGTATGTGTAAGAATATGGGGTTTTGTTAAGTTATTGCTCCAAACTGTCTAACATCTTTACCTTAGAAAGTGAGTTGCTGTGCCGTGAAGTTCAGGGCTGCCAGAATCAATATTCTTTCAAGAACTTTCTGCTTCAAGCAATGCGAGCGCAAGCCAGCACCTCACCCCTAGTTTAAAGTTCTGATCCTTATCAGGATTAATTCAATAAAGATGTAATGTATTTCAGTCACAGCTTACAGAAAACTGTCAGATCTCACCAGGTATAAACTTTCAACAGAGGACACTCTCACCGTGGCTTTAATTTAGGTGCAGAATATTGTTTTGATTATATACTTATCCTTTTTTCCCCCCCTCCTTTTGGCTAAAATTGAGAACAATAAACTCCGGACCACAAGTGATACCTGTAACTTAAGGCATATTCAATTATCTGCTAATGTTCTGCTCTCTACTGCAAGTCTAAGCTCATTCTGGTGTCACACTCAAACGAACCACATGCACAAAGAATTATTCTGTTTTGGAAGTATAATTACCAGCAAAGAAGAAAATTAAGTAAAAATAAATGCATTTCTTTAAAAAAAAAACACCCTTGAGTTTGGTCAACACAAAGTAGCTAGTTTGTAAACTGATAAGATTTATGTACAGGATTGGGTTTCATTGTATTTTTCATAAATCCAGGATCTGTTTATGTAAAGCTATCAAAATGTAATAGAGCCCACAATGAATGGTTTACTGGGGTGGGGGGGGGTTGCTAGTAGCAAGTTATAAACATGTTCTATTGATAACTATCACAAACATGCGAAAGAAGCCTTTTCGGTAAAGTCTTATGAACTAAAGTATTGCAGCAGCCAGTCTATATGCCTGTAACAGAGACTCTTAATGGGCAAAATAAATTACCAGCTTGGATGAAAAATAGCTAGTGTTGGAGAACAAGTATGGAGTAATTTGTATTGCATTGCAGTTTATTCTCGTTTTGGGATTAATAATATAGCCTTAGCATTCTCAGAGAGTGAGCAAAGGGGGCTATCAAAGATGGTGGCAGTAATAGGATTTTCAAAAGATAGGAAGCATAATCTTCATGCAGAATCTGTTCCTTGAATATCACACCTTTGAATTACTGCAAACATCACTTTTGTTCTGAGGGGAGAAAAACAGAACTGGAGGCATGCTTCCTAGCACCATCTTGGCTTATACTTGCCTGATGCCAGAACTTTCCTAAGCTGTTACTCAACTGTGCAAATGTAAAGATGGATGAACGCTACAAATCTGAAACCAAAACTGAAATGCTGGAAATACATAGCAGGCATCTGACACATGAAGATTAGTTAACGGTTTGTGGGCAACCGGTTATCACAACACCAATGAAGAGGTCCTATGGCAAACAATATTTGATCTTTCTGTTGCCGATAATGACTGGCTTCCTGTTTATTTCCAGCAGTTTCCGCACTTACTATCGGTGCTGCCTCCACACTTGTGCAAGATGAGACAGGGCCCTAACAATGAAAAGAATGGTTGCTATTTTACTCTATGCATTAGTTTCAATCTGCATTTACAAACAACCCATTCACAGACAGGGTAAAATATCAAGGAATATGTGCACTGCTGACTTCTTGTGGTCTATCCTTCTTCATTCAGTTTGACTGGACAGTGCAAGTGTTGTTTGCACATTTAAGAGGTGTCCAACGTGTAGTGGTTACAGAGGCCACAGCTACATCACATGGACCTAATTTATTGTCTGGTGTTAGCGCAATTGTTAACGCCACTAAAATGCATTGTACAAATCCTCATGAATGCAGCTCAAATCTCCTCCCTCTTAGTAAGGCAAGCAGTTTTTGTAAATATTTCAACTTCTACAAACAGCACAAATCAAAGTACGCAAAGTACTAATTGGCACCAAAGCTGAATTACAACAAGTGATAGGAAGAGACAAATCATTTCCTTTTATCAAGTCCTTCTCTATATCACTAATGCATATTAAGATCCCACTTGAGAAACAGTGCCCGTCTTTTAACAAATATTATTTCTTTTGAGTAGCTTTCCAGACACTTGAGCCTGTGTATGCCCAAGGGGAAGATTGTAAACAAGTTTATGCCAAACGCTCGTGTTCAGTATTTTGACGAAGTTTTATTAGCAGACATTTCAGAAATTATATGGAATAATTAAAAGCTGGATTGAATAATAACCTGTCTGGCTACTCTTCTCCTGGACACTGTGAATAATAGGCTGTGTGACTAAATGTTTTTCAAAACAAATAGAAGGAACTCCGTACTGAGATTAGTGCATGTTAATGAGGGCCGAGTTAATGCAAATTTTCTGGTTCGGAATCCGTACGGAGTTAAGGGGGAAATTAAAATTATGTTTACCACAACAGTTATTGAAGAACCACGGGAATATTTGTTGGCTGTTATTTTTACACTTTTTAGTATTTACAAAAATCAGAATTCAGAGAAACCTTTCAACAGCAATGATACTGTAAAGTGACGGACACCGTAAACTAACCTTACCAAATGTATCATGTCCACCACAGTTTACAACTGAGATCACATTTGGAGAAGTTTTAGTCAGGATGTATGACCAACACTTGCACCCACCCCCCATGAATCCCCCTCGGAGTGATTAAATTGGCTCAAGATGAGACTAATAATTGGCTCAAGATGCAGCTTCAACAGACCCAGTGATCCATATCTATGTCAGTTCTTAAAATCAAACCTTTAAATGCTGTATTACATTTTCAATGGTTTACCTTGGCTGGATTACAAATACGTTATTAGAATCCCCAAAGAGGTTTTAAATTGGTGATATCATAAGATACTAGAAGAAAAGGTTATACCGTGGACAGAAATCTGGATAATTTTCAGCTTTTTTGTTCTCAGGAAAAACTATTTGTTAAGTTTGATAAAAGTGAAACAACTGCGAATATCAACATAGTAAAAAGTGTTGTTTCAAAACGTGGCGCTGCTTCCAAGTAGGTTTAATACCACTTGTAGTAAGTGTATGTAAAGCAGCTAACAAAACACAGCACATAAACTTGACATTGTACAAACAAACTGCTTTAGATCTCCAAGAAAAAGCCCTAGTTTCAACAAAAATAAAAGCAGTATTTTTACAGTATCCTTAGATTTTAAACTGCCATGTTGAATTATTCCCGTTAATGGTAAATGTCAGTCAGACTAGGCTGACACAATTAACTGACCTGTATGTTTAACTTCAATTTTTTTTTTAACATTTAAGTAATGGTGTTAAAAAAATATTATTTGCAAATACATATGCAGTTACTAAAGCATTTAATTTTACTTCTGGAATTAGTAACAAATAATTAATTTTACAAACTGTGAATTATTCAATAGAATTATTTAAAGTCCTTACCACCTTTCTGATTAGACCTTTTTATGATTAAGATCCTTTCACACACATTATTTTCTAATATGTGTAATAACTTTATACCTTGCATTGCTTTAATTTTTCAGACACACAAAGAAACATTTCCTGCCAAATCTGATTGTATTGATTGTGTGGCTCTGCTCCCTTGTCACTAGAGTTACTAATTGAATTTTCATTCACTGTGCTCAGTGCAGGATTTCCTGATCAAACACTCAGGACCATTCCCATCCATCTCCTATTAGCTAACATGTTTTATAAGCAACGGGGTCATAAGAAGTGTAATTCCCTGAAAGAAACCTTATATCTGTTTCTTTGAGAGTGAGCAAATGGCCACTAGAAAGATCTGCATCCACACTGCCAGAAATAAGAACATGCCAAAAATGCTCATTTGAATGGAGGTCATAGTTATAGTGTTAAAACACAGGTTTGTAAATTCTCTGTCTGACCTTCCCAATATTTTGTTTTGTCATGCTGCTCATTAAAGCTGTGCGTGTACTGAAATATGGCCAATTGCTATATTTGACTCCACACAAGGAGTAATTAAAACCAGAGTCATTTAATTTTTTTTATATAAATAGCCGTTTGTCATTTATAGCAATCAACAAAAGATGAATTTTGTGAATTGAGCAGCAAACCTTTGTTTTTTTTAAGTTTTGGAATCTACTGTGATTTTTTGACCCTATTTTCAGTTGAGAGAAGGAGGTACGTGCATCTAACTTTGTGAAGTCACTACGTAGTTTTCTTACATTAGCACATCAGGCCTGTGGGGCAAAGCTTTCTACATGGCCAGTCATTGGTGTCACTGTTTTTTTCTGAAGTACCTAGTCTGAAAAAACAATTCAGATTAATCATTGCAATAATACTAATAACTACTATAAAGCAATTTGTACTGTCAAGATGAAGCATTATATAACACAGTGTGAAAGGATAATGGTATTAGCGAGAGAAGAATCTTGAGTGAATATACAGAATTTTTTTTCATGTAGCTCCATCATTTAAAATATGCTCCAATTAGATTTTGATGCTAAAATGACGAGAACTGTAACAAACGTTTTTCACTGCAATATAACAAATGGGATAGGACATCTACAAGCTGAGAAATGAGCACTCCCGTTGGGTCACACACACACACACACACACACTGCAATTCTAAACTGCCATAAATCAAATGGTCATAATATTTTTATTAATGTAATTCAGCTTTGCGAGTATGGTTCACATAGTTTTTGCACATAGTTAGTCTTTTCCAAGTGGCTGCCACTTTTTCCTTCAGCTTTGCCTTAAATACTATGACAAGGTTAGGATTAGTAAAGGGAACTGCAGTGCAAGTTTATTGGTTTTAAAATCTGCGCTGAGAAAGATAAACATAATAGTAGTCCAATAATAATAATAATATTGCCATTTTGGAAAATGGGTAAAATTATATAGTTCTTCATTATTAAGTAACATCTGATCAGTGGAATCACTGAAAGCTGGGAACCAGCAAAAAGCTATTCTCTGTTCTATTCATTTAATGCACATTTTGTATGTCCAGAAGCTTTCTGAAAGTGTTTCTACAATGTATGTAATTAGCTGATTATCCGAGTGAAAGCATTTGAGGGATGGTGCTGAGGATACGCAACTCACACATGACCTTTAAGAAAAGAAAGATTGGGTCTGATGTGGTTCAGGCACTTTTAGGTTAAAGGGCAAGTGTCACTTTAGTGAAATATCTTGTCAGACACTTCACCACATTCACGCACACGGAAACGGCAACAATATCATTGCGGCCTCTGGTGCAAATTATTATAAATGTAAAATAAAAAACAAGAAACCACATCCCAAAGATTCATGCTGCGTTCCCTGGAAGCCAAAATGCAGCTAAGTTCATTATAGGCTGTTCCATCAACTGAGCTTGCCAAGTTCTCAATATAGTGATACAAAAGCAAAATACTGCGGATGCTGGAAATGTGAAATAAAAACAGAAAATGCTGGAAATTCTGACGAAAGGTCATCGACCTGAAACGTTAACTCTGTTTCTTTCTCTCCACAAATGCTACCTGATCTATTGAGTATTTCCAGCATTTTCTGTTTTTGTCTCAATACAGTGATCCTGGCCCTTTAAAAACTGGTACATTTTGTGCTCTATAATCAAAATTGTTGACTTGTTGAATATTTTTAGAGACTCTATAATCAAATTGATAATGCAGTGGATGCCACGTACTTAAGATTTATCAGTCGTCATAACAGGCACACAATTTTCACACACTAGGCAGAATATTCTTCAGATATGGAGACAGAAAAATGTTCATTTCATCACAGCCCTCCATACTATTTTGATACACATCACTGTTTCCAGAGTAACCACTTCCTATACAAATTTAATTTGAAAATAGCTCGGCTATAACTAACATATTTCAGACAATCCTTGTCCCATTTTACGTTCTAGATGGGATTTATTCATTACTTTTAATGCAATCGATATCAACAATGCTGTCTTCATGTTTTTTTAACTCTACTAATAAATGTAAGTACACACCATCAGCATAACAAAAATCTTCCTAGCACTAAGCAGTTAAAAAGGTTTTTCTTTGGCCTTTCTGCAGTAAAGTTACTGCTTCAGTCAGAGCTCATACAAAAATAGTTTATTACCGGTAGTACCGGTGCAAATGTAGCTTTTATGGTTAGCCATGAGATCCAAGGTATTTTTATCTTTGGCTGTACGGATAGTAAAACATTTGTATAGTGGCCAGGCAGAGAAGATATTAAAAAATCATTAAAGGACACAGATCTTTCTTCCCCACCTCCAAGTTTCTCCTTCTCTCCGGACTGCAATAACATGTGCTATGGCAGCATTGCATAGACAGCAACCCTGTGGTACTTCACCCAAATGGCCACTTTTTAATGTATGAAACCAGGCAGTAAAGATTGACAAATAATTCAAACATGGAAGGCTTCAAGATCAATATGCCTACGTATGTACACTCTCCAGCAAGAATCATTGGTTAGTGACCAGAATCCGCAACTGTGTCTATTAGTTACCCACCACTGGGGTCGCAGCTACGATTACATAACGCTGCATAGATTGGGAATTGAACTAGCACCTTTCTGGTTTGTATCGCTCAGTGCTGCACCACCTGGTGCATTAACCCACTAAACCAGCCTTAGCTTAAAAGAAAACAAATGAGGTCCTCCCTTTCTTTAGGATCTCCCAATGCACACTATCCTATGGATAACTTGCTGCTATCCCACTTCCACAATCTTGCAATAGTACCCTGGGATAAGTTTCAACTCTGAATTGTCCCTGCCTCCTCGTAAAACAACATTGGGCGTTTCCCCAGATAGCCTGGCTGAGATTGAGTAATTATTCGGCAGAGAGCCATAGGTTTGAACCACTATACTGCCACTCCACACCGCAGATTGGGACACAGACCTGCTGCACCAATAAGCCTCTGAGGGGCACAAAATCTAACAAGGAAGACACACTGACCCAGCTGCAGTCTGTGCATCCTATCCTCCTATTGGCACCATGATCCAAATGGCAGTCAGGACAAATTAAAAGCTTGGGTTCTGCACATGTGCATTTCAATGTATGTCAGGATTAGGGTAGAAATGTCAATTTTGTTGTTCAGCCTCATCATAAACACGTGTTTATCATTGGACGGTACCTTTTAGGGCAAACATTTTACTTCTTCGGGGTGAATTTCCATAGAGTTTCTCCTGCTCCACCACCATAACTTTGGTAGAGACCCCGTTTACATGCATAAGCAGGGTTTCCAAAGTAATGATGCCAGAGAGAGAGAAGCCCCAAGGAAATTCACCCCCCTTGTCTTTATTAAGCAAGCTGGAAGCCTTAATGGTGTAGTGGGCTGGTCAAATGTTAATAGTTTTGACAAAAAAACTTTTGAAACAACTCCTCCACCTGGTATGTAAGTACTGTGTACTACGTCAAAGCTTCTGCACAAGGTTGTTTCTTAACCTCCTGTATGGTATAGAACGGAGAAGATTTAATTCAAAGGAAAAAGTAACAAATTTGCAACATGAAGTGTTCCAAATAGTTAGAAAGACTGCAGGAAATAAAAAGATTGAACTGGTGTACTCAATATCCATACAGAGCCCAAGTGTGTGAGATCATTTCATTTGGAATTATAGTTTCACTCATCAGATCAGTGATGAAAGATTTGTGAATCTTATCCAAATTTTTCAGTTTACCCATTACTAATAAGTCTGTCACTATTAACTGTCACTGTATTCCATCAGCTATTCCCATATATATATAACCTAAGCATAATCTGCACCACAAATACTTTCCCTTCACTTAAAACAATTATTGATATTACAGAAAATATTAGGCCAGAATTTGCTGTAGCAGGGCATCTAATGGCATCTGCTGTTAGTTGGACTTGCCCCTGCACCCTTCAGCTCAAAAAAAATTTGCCCACAAAGTTGCTGAATGTGTGAGCTGATAACGTCGCAGTGAGGGAAACAGGGCATCTGGGACCGGGGTGAACAGGGCAACCAACAGGCTATCTCCTTAACCAATGAGATTTAAGGATTGGGAAATAAACACAGGAAGGAGGGTGAATTAAAGGGGGTGAACTCAATGTTAAATTAGGTACAGAAAGAATGGGAACGAATGATTGGATTAAGAGTGGGAAAAAAAGACAGAAAAGAAAAGATTTAAAAAAAAATGACAGTATTAAAATCTCCTCGAAAAATTCAAAACCTGAAGTAATGAGACTCCACACTTGTAATAGTTAATTTTCGGTGCCAGAGAGGTTGATTAGCAGTCATTAACACTTATCATGTTGTTAAAAGGGTACTTACACTTGTAATGACAAGACTCCACTTGCTGTGACAAGTTTAAATGAGCAAATACAGCAAATTCCTAAAACAATACTGGCCATCTAAGGACGAGATGCCCTTTTCACAAAGCTAATGGTGGAGCAGCGCAACTTGAACCGCAACTTTTGGATATTCACATTTATCCGCGCATCTGCTCCTCGCCTGAACCATTTACCCATAAATAACGGCGAGCGCCATTAGCCTTGCCAAAATTTTGACAGCAAATTCTGGCTCAACCATTAAGTTGCTTGTTTAATCGTTGTCTTGGTCCAGTTTAAGCAATGAAAATATAGAGTACCACATGATCCATTAGCAATGTGACAAATACTACGAGACACAAACTAAGAGGAGTTAAGTCTCAGCACTGATTGCGATTTTAACTTGTCATAAGCAGTAATTTCCACAGAAAAGTCATAGTTCAGATACTTACACAATATTACAATGCTAATTGGCAGAGGAAACAACTTTAGGAAGCACCCTTAGCAACCTGCATTCAGCAGCATTGCCATAAGACAGTGGGAGTTACTCTGAATCAACATTTAACTATACAATAGCAGTCAGTTAGAACAACTTCTTAATTATCCTTTCATGGAGATTGACAGCTTTAAAGTGTTGACTCATTCAATTTCTTTTTGATACCACCCTGTTCTTAACAGGCATCCTTTTCATATATATTTATATTATGCCGTCATATTCCCAAAATCAGATTAGTTAAATGCAGGTAGCACAAATAAATCCTTTTAATGAGCCTTTTTATACCTCAATTAAAGGCTATTCTTAAGGAGTTAACATATACAGATCGAGTTTCCGCTGGGTTTTTTTCGGCACAATTCACCCGAAATTGGCGTAACCCATGCAAACGATCGCGGAATTTTAAGCGCAAATTACGTTCAGCGTAAATCGAGTTTTCGTGATCTTTTGCACGAGTTTAAAAAACATCGTGCTAGATTCCAGCCCTGCCCACAAAACTGGCCACGCCCCCGGGTGAATTCATCACCATTGGGAGTTTCCACTAATTGCGCTCTTTTGCAGGCCTTCAAGGAGGCTCTAAAAGTTAAGCTGGTTCTTTTAGGCACAAGGACACGAATAGGTACATTTAAAAAAATTTTGAATGTAATTTTTAAAACAATTATGAAGAAACTGACTATTGTACCCCAATATAACCAGCAAATGGTTCTGTATATTTATTTTAAGAAGTCATTTTCAGTATTTTAAGATTGGGTTACTCACAGGTGGCAGATTGACAAGGTGATTAAAAGTGCTTATTTTTTGGTGATAAACCCATTTTCAGCTGTATTAATCAAACTGCACCAAGTTACCACTCTTAATATAGCAAGGAATAGTTTTAAAGCAATTTTTTTTTTTAAATGATGTTTAAAAACGCTGCCCGATTGCGCTGGTTCATGGAAATTTTGCGTTCGGCGATATGAAAATGAGTTTGAGCAGAAACTCAATGGAAAAAACCCCACTTCTCCAAGCTAGCACAATTTTAGGTGCAATTTGCTCCCGGATCGCCGATTGCGCACAAAGCAGAAACTCTACCCCATATTATTGATTGCGTGCAGGACTTTAGAAGGAACAAAAAGACAATACTAATATTTCTTTCAAGCAATATAATTACTTTAAGATTTTGTTTATCCATTTACTTTGTGTACAATGTGCTCAAAAGCATTACTGCATGACTTTTGCTGATCATGTACCAAAACATAGAGCGTTGTAGTCCTAATATGGAAACCGGAGTCCAGTTCCAACTCTTCATTGAAACTTGTACTCAGCATTTCCCTTTAGGTATAATTTTTTCCAAATACTTCTAACCATGTCATTTGGGGAAGAGAAGGAAAATGGATCATGGACAGTGGTAATGGTAGCGATATCCATCACGAACTTGACTGCCTCAATTCCCCTAGCTGAGGAGACGGTGCAGATACAAAAAAATAAAGATTTGCATTTATATAGCACCTTTCACTCCCTCAGCACGTCCCAAAGTGCTTTACAGCCAAAGAAGTACTTTTGAAGTGTAGTCACTGTTGTAATGTAGGAAACGCAGTGGCCAATGTTGCGCACAGCAAGCTCCCACAAACAGCAGTGTGATAATGACCAGATAATCTGTTTTTAGTGATGTTGGTTGACGGATAAATATTGACCAGGACACCAGGGAGAACTCCCCTGCTTTTCTTCTAAAATTATACCATGGCATCTTTTACGTCCACCTGAGAGGGCACCCCGCTCTCATTTGAAAGACAACACCTCAGACAGTGCAGCTCTGCCCAAATACTGCACTGGAGTGTCAGCCTAGATTTTGTGCTCAATTTACAAAAGAAAGTTAAAAAGAAACTTACACGTATTGCTTTTTAATTCAGCTGGCAGATTGACAGATAGCACAAGTCTGTACTGTAATGCTGTAGAAGTTATGGTGGCAGGAAAAGAGCACACTATAACTGCTAGTGTTTTCATTTGTCTATTCCTTCAGCACTGTACAGAGCGATTAACAAACCCTAACAATGCAGAGCTTAGCACACTATTTATCTCCATTGCCAAAGTGTCTCACTTCTTTTCTTCACCATCATTCAGCCTTACATGCTCAACTCTTCCTGGAATCAGTCATAATTGGAAAGTTATCCCCTATTCATGGTACTGCAATGCAATATTTCCTGAAACTTGTCAAGACAGGCTGTGGATTGCTTAGGAACAGGGGGGATTCCATATGATGTCTCTCATTAATGGTAACTGATTGTGCTATGTTCTTCCCTTTGATGTCCAATTGTTTAAGTAACCTTTCTGCAGCTCACCTGGCTTAAAAGTGTTACAAATCAATTGCTTTTAAATTGAATAAAACATTTACAAAAGTTGATGGAAGCAAACTCATCAGCAAATCAGGTTGCTCACACAGAAAGCACTCTGGATTTACTATTAAGTTAAAAATTGTTTATACAATAACTGAAATCATTTTAACATTCATGCAAAATGATTTTTGTTTTAAATCATGTAAATGATATCCTTTGTAGTAACAGAGGCATTTCCACCCAAGTTCACTAGGAGGACACCACTCCAAAAGGAGTCTGCCATGGTGCCTGGAGGCAGAAGCCTCTACGTTTTCCTGGCAGGGTTCAACGGCTGGTTAGAGGTGCAAGGTGCAGGTCTGTATCAGGCCAGCTCACATGCTGAAAATAGTGGTAGTTTTTTTTTTAAAACCATCTTTCCAAGATCTATTATAATTAAATGAGAGAATCCCTAAGAAGTCATTGCGTCAGAGGTTATGATGTTGCAGTACATTTTTACCTGTTAAAGTTGGACTGCAGCATCACAGAAAGCCTGAGAAAACATGTGAAAGAATTTTATTTCCAGTCACAGGCATAATAAAAGCCCAGCAAGCCATGCATGTCAGCTTCGAATTCCCATTGTAGCTGACCCTTGAACCTGCCAAGCATGTATGTTTTTTTTCCAGGTTTCAGCCATACCATTTAAGGAGACTATCAAATCTTGAGGGAAAGAAATGACACTCTGTCCGTCTCTCTCAGCCTGTCAGCTGAGCTACAGAACCTGCACTGGTTTCAGATGTTGCACAGACAGAAATCTAACAACCCATACTCCAGTCTGTTAACTTCTCTTCTGTTTACGTTCAACAGGGTTTGCCATCGGTGTTATGTTTACAAGGAATTTTCCTGACAGTTTCAGGAATATCCTCAAAGCAGGTATTTAGAGAGTATGTTTTCCTCCATTTGCCAGTCTTAGTGAAAAAGTCGGTGTGAGTGAATGGAAGAAAATGTATTCCCCACATTACAACAGTGACCACACTTCAAAAGTACTTCATTGGCTGTAAAGCACTTTGGGACATCCTGAGGTCATGAAAGGCGTTACATAAATAAAAGTCTTTCTTTTCCTCTTCTATCTATGGCAAAAATTCTGCCTTGCAGTTCAGACTATGCTTTGTTGTAGCAGCTACATTGGAGTCAGCAGTAGAGAAAAGTCAGACATAATAGAGGAAAAGATAATGACCCAAAATTTGCTGCCAAAATAACGGAGAGGCTAATAGCGCTCGCCGGTAATTAAGTGCAAATGGCACAGCAACTTCAGCCGATGGCAGATACACAATTAAATGCAAAAATCAAAAAGTTGCTGTCTGAGATGCGACACTCCGCCATTAGCTTCGCAAAATGGCAGCTTGCTGTCTGGCTCCCCATGCAAATGCATTGAGTGGTGTGAAGTTCCTGTACTTGCACTGTAGATATGAAGTAAACTCACTACAGAAAGTTAAGTCTAGGCATTTCAAGTCTAAGTATCCTTTTAACAACGTGCTAAGTGTTAATTACTGCAAGCCAACCTCGCTGGCACGGAAAATTAACTATTACAAGTGTGGAGTATCATTCCGTCAGGTTTTAATTGTGAAATAAAAACAGAAAATGCTGGAAATACTCAGCAGGTCAGGCAGCATCTGTGGAGAGAGAAACAGAGTTAACGTTTCAGGTCGATGACTCTTCGTCAGAAATGGAAAAAGCTGGAGATCGAACAGGTTTTTAAGCAAGTGCAGGGGCAGGGAAAGGGGGGAGGGGAGGAAAGAACAAAAGGGAAGGTCTGTGATAGGATGGAAGGCCATTTCCGCCACCTCCAGCGTGATCCCACCAGCAAACACATCTTCCCCTCACCTCCCCTTTCAGCATTCCGAAGGGACCGCTCCCTCCGCGACACCCTGGTCCACTCCTCTATCACCCCCAACACCCCTTCCCCTTCGCCCGGCACCTTCCCGTGCAAGCACAGGAGATGCAACACATGCCCTTTTACCTCCACCCTTCCCACTGTCCAGGGCCCCAAACACTCCTTCCAGGTGAAACAGCGATTTACTTGTACTTCTTGCAATTTAGGATACTGTATTCGCTGCTCACGATGCGGTCTCCTCTACACTGGGGAGACCAAACGCAGATTGGGTGACCGCTTTGCAGAACACCTCCATTCAGTCCATAAGGGTGACCCCGAGCTTCCGGTCGCCTGCCCCTTTAATTCTCCGCTCCACTCCCACTCAGACCTCACCGTCCTTGGCCTCTTACACTGTTCCAATGAAGCTTAATGTAAGCTCGAGGAACAGCACCTCACCTTTTGATTAGGCACTTTACAGCCTTCTGGACTCAACATAGAGTTCAACAATTTCAGACCATAACCTCTGCCCCTATTCTTTTTTTTCCATTTATTTATTTATTTTTATTTTTTTCTCTCTCCCACATGGCAGCTGTCTTTCATTCTGCCATTTACACTTCATCTAGAGCCATCTTTTGTTTCTTAACTTGTCCCATTACCATCTCCTTTTGCCTTGCACCATCTCTTAATGTCTCTTAATCGCTCTTGCCTTCCATCCTATCACAGACCTTCCCTTTTGTTCTTTCCTCGCCTCCCCCCTTTCCCTGCCCCTGCACTTGCTTAAAAACCTATTTGATCTCCAGCTTTTTCCAGTTCTGACGAAGGGTCATCGACCTGAAACGTTAACTCTGTTTCTCTCTCCACAGATGCTGCCTGACCTGCTGAGTATTTCCAGCATTTTCTGTTTTTATTTCAGATTTCCAGCATTTTCTGTTTTTATTTCAGATTTCCAGCATCCGCAGTATTTTGCTTTTATATTAGGTTTTAATTGTTGTTGGGAGTGTTTTATTTCATTAAAAAAATTAAATAACTTTTTATTTCTGACTCTTTTTTCTCTGTCTCTCTCTCTCTCTCTTATTCCAGTCCTTCTTTCCCTCTTTCTGTACCTGATTTGACATTGAATTCAACATTCTAAATTACACTTCCTTCTCAGTCTTTGCACTGTTAATTTCAGAATCCTTCAATCTTTTTGGCCCGGATTTTCCAATCGAAGGCTTCCTACGTGCGGATGCCTCCTATCTGGAAAAATCTACGAACTTACCTGCTGGCTCCGTAGTTCCCGACACTTCCGATCCTGGGCCTCTCCTGGTCCGCGTGCACAGAGGCCCAGGTATCCCAGGGGCGCAGGCAGTTCGCAAGCGTTCCTGGGATCATGTGGACCATGGGGAACCAATCAAAGAAGGGAATCCCCCTTCACACTTTTGACAGGTCTCTCCGCATAGGCCCGTCAAAAGTATGAATGGGGATCACTCAAAAAACACACTAAAACATTTAAATATTTTTTTTTTTAATCACGTATTTAAAATTAGTTAAAATTACATTGAATTAAACAAAAATTTAATTTTTTGAAAAAAAATTAAAGTTTTTTTACAGGGCTAAAAATAAACTTACCTTTTTTGAAAGTATTTTTAAATTATAAATGAGTGAAATTTTTTTTATTTTTTTACTTTTTTAAACTCTTATGCTGGTACGAGCAGGCCTTACTGCTTTTACCAGGCGTAAGATTTTTAAAGGTTTTCAGCGGGCGGAGGTTGTGCAGAAAGCGGAACTCTCTGCCCGCAGAGGCCCTTCTCCAGGGCAGGCAGAGGATCTGTCAAGAGCTCTTGACAGATTGGAAGTGCTGGTTTTCAGCGTATGCCTGAAACCGGCATTTGCGAGACCCCTACGGGCGCGTATACACCTCGTACGCACCCGTGGGGGTCGGAAAATCCAGGCCATTATCTCCTTAACCACACAGTTGCTTACCCTGTTCATTCAGATCCCAGATGCCCTGTAGAGGGTGCCGCACCATTTCCATTTCGCACTTCCAGCAACTTGCAGGGCAAAATATTGTCCAAATTAAATGGACATGGGCAAGTCTAACTAATAGCGGGCACTGTTCATTGGGCTGCACAGCAATCTTTGGGCAAATGAAAAGCCATTTGCCCTTGGAGTTCAGTTTTCCCACATGCAATCTAATTATAAATAAAAGCATCAGAACACTAGAAGACTTGTATTCCAACCAACTTTTTAGAAACAATAAACTTTTCACCTACCAATGATGAGTTAGTTGTTAGTATTTAGGTTTTTCATTGTATTAATAGCAAATCTCAGCTGGTATTTGAAACAAGACCTCCCAGCAAACCAGGGAATTTAATGCAAAAGGGAATGATCAGCCTCTTTGTTCTTGCATAGTGCAAATGCTATCTACCAATCATTGCTTTGGGATGGCAGGTAAAAATATAATCACAGGTGCTTGGGAGCAACCTCCCCATTTGCTGCAACAAAAGGAGCTAAAAATTGCTTCAGTGTTTGCGTTGCTCAACCAAGTGGAAAATGTTATCCCATATTTAGTAAATAAACCATTGACTTGTTATCCCTGGAAATAACTGATTTTTAATCCAACGTGCAAACAGGATTCAATGCTGAAGATTTTCACTTACTCAGCAAACATTGGCCAGAAGTTGAAGGAAAAGCAAATTGGAAAAAGAAGTAGTGAAAAAATACTAGCCCATCAAATTCAGACCCCCCTAGTCCCCTCATTTTACGTTCCAGGGCCTATGCTGTACAACAATGCAGAGCCAAAGTCATCTTTTGAGATAACCCAATAGTTCCTGTGGGAGCTAGAGTTGTGCAGGTCTTTCTCTGTTTGGGCCTTCCTCAGTGTGTTGGAGTAACATGGCACCAGACTGACATTGCAGGCCTCTTAAACATGCTAACGACCCCAATTATTAGTATTTTATTTACTAATGGTATTAAGTGCCTAGGTGCCACTTGTCAGCCAATCATTTACCCCAATCTAAATTGGAGGCATCAGTTGTGATGATCAATGTGTCCCCACTGTCAAGCAGCTTCTGCTAGATCTAAATCTATCCACTACTGTTAGTACACTTGAAGTGCTTTAGAGATTATTGTTCCAGTTTGATCTACTGAATTTCCACTATACCTAAGTTTTCATATGACCATTTAAAGATGGTAACTCCCAGCATTCTCAAGGTGGTCAGTTAGGCTGCCCAATCTGAAGAGCTGAATTTGGTCTTCCTTTTTTTTAAATTCAAATACAATAATACCTGTAAAACTCATCAATTACATAGTAAATCCATTACATAGTAAATCCATTACATTCATCCATCACAGTAAAAAAAAAATAAAGCCTGAAAAACAGCCTTATAATTAATAGAAATGCAATGATTACTTTTACAAATAATCAATAATGTTTACAATACAAATACCCTTAAGCAATTCCACACAACTTTTTAGATTTAAAATAATAAATCTCAAAGTTAATTCCACATAAAACAAACCATTTCAACACCAGTGTGAATTTGGTCTTTGAGGTCCAAGAGCAGTGTTACCGCCCAGTATTTACTGAATATTAAATTGCAGTGATTATGCATACATGTAATCTTTTAATTGTCCTTACTTTAAACGCTGGGTTTGCCTTTTCTAATGAAAACTATAAGGAGGCACCGGGTTGCCCCATTGTCATCAAATGAAAAACAAATAACAAAAGTGGCCCCTTTTTAGAGTATGTCGCCCAGCAACAGCAGGTCAGACCTTGTTTTTTTATATACAGAATAAGCGCCACCTATATTTTTTTTATTATAAATGCTATTGTATACAAACATAAAACTAACTCTATATCAAACATAAGCAGATGGGAGTGAAAGTAATCCCATCTCTTCGGAAGACAAGCAAATCAAGATTTTCTCTTGCAATTTATAACAACATCTGAACCCCTTGAAAGATTTTCTTTGCTCACTGTTTGTTACATTATACTTGAATTAAAATATATCTTAATGTATTAATATACAATAAGAAAGTCAAGAGGGTCAGTATGCACCAGCAATTCAGTAATCAGGGTGTACACAAGCCCAGTGATAACCACCAATCCGTCTATTAATTATCTTTCCACCATCTATCATTCTTTCATAACATTTCTTTGTATCTAGATTCACTCAGGTTGGTTTTGTTACTGCCCTATCAATGAAAACTAACAAGCGATTGCACTATTATGGTGTCTATTTATAATTAAGAGCATTAGGGGTGTGATGTCAGAAGTGTATGGTTACAGTAGTCATTTACAATGGGGGCACTAGATGGGTTCACTCATTCAGGAAAAAGAAACTACACTTACTGAGAGAAAACAAAACCTTACCTAAATTGGTAAGTTTCATTCAAACAGTGGGTATCAGCACTAATAGGGAAACCTTTTCTTGTTTTCCCACCCCTCAAAGCAAATTACATCAAGGACAGGTATAACTGCATTGCAACTCAATCGTGGTGAAAAGGTAACAAACCACTTTTGAACCATAGATCTAGAAAACAAAGTCAAAATGTATTTATTCAAATAAAGACAAATGTTTACCCAACTTGGTTTAACTTTTACTGGATATTTGATCCAAGCAAACAGAAGCTGATTCCTTGGGAAACTCTGTGGTTACCAATAGACATTAGGCATACAGAGTCGCAGGAAGATAAGTAGTTTCTTCTGATGTAAGAATATGCATATTACAATAATCAAAGTGTTTGGACTATACAGGGGACAGATTATCCTACATGTATATTATATTGATAGACCAGCTGGCTAGGAGTGTTCTGAAGTGCTGTTGCATTATTTAAGGATTTGTGTGATTTCATGAAAGCAGAACTGAAGCAGTTTACAGAATCACCTGTACCCTCAGTGTGTGTTATGGACTTTAACACATTCTTTCCAGAAACTCTTTTGAAGATGGATAGATTGGGTTTTTTCTCCGTTACTAATTCTGACCTTTCCCACTAGAGATTGGAATGTGTCACTTTTGAAACTACTGCCAACTTTTCTGTAATACTGTCGCAATGACAAGTTTTATCATGCTACCGCACAGCAGGCAATTCAAAAGGTGACATTTTTAACAATGACATTATTCAATCAAGTTTACTGTAGGGTTCACCAAAAAGAGAGCATTGCTGAGAAATAATTAATTTGGTTTTGCAAAAACATAATTAATATAACAACACTCTTGCGTTTAACAAAGGATAGATCTAAACCAATATACCCCAGAACAAAAAATATGCATTTAAAAATGAATGGTTCCATGGAAAATGTTTTACATTCTTAATAGAAAATCTACAAGTGCAATAGAAAGTCAATTAACTTCACATACATCCATGTCAAAAAGCATAGAAACCAAAACTCTCAAATTGAGCTCAAAGATTATATTGAGTAGACATTTGTTTGATCATACTTGTAGGGACAGAGGGTTTAAAAGAAAGAACTTACATTTGTATAACGCCTTTCATGACCTCAGGATGTACCAACCTCTTCACAGCCAATGATTTACAAATTAGCGTATAAGTCATCTTCTTGTGACAGAGCAATGAAAACAATGTTCTTTCACTAGTAACTGTTTATTTGTTGTGTTTGGAAAAATAGCACAGAAAAATTTGAACCTATTTTGTTTTATTACAGCTAGGGAGGTCAGAGTACAACTAAATTAATTTAATAAAAAAAAGTATATACAGATGTGGACATGCTAAGTTACATTCTTTAACCAAATTATAATTTCAGGTTCTTAAATGACAGATCTAATAAGTTTTAACCACACATGTATCAGTCTGGCAATTGAGGAAAACCATTTCACATTAGACTTTTCAGTTTTAACTCCTACTGCTAAAAAAGTACTGGAATTGTTCAATACAATCGTTCAGTACACACGTTCAAAATTTTCTGAAGTATTTGGCATTTTTAATTTAAATAAATTATATATATCTTTGACTTTCCTTGTCCAACAATGTGAAAGGTTAAAGCTATTTCTCAACAAAATAGTTGAATCATGCAGCTTGCTATTTTTCCTCACAGTACAAATTTGGCTCTTCAGGGACACATGGGTGATGTCACCCCTTAAACTTTGACCCATTAAAGCACTCAAGTGCCTTTTTAAAAAAAAAAGAAAAACCCAGATGTCTTACAAAGACTTGCAACAAGATGAAATTTGGTGCACATTTTGTTGTTAATGTACCATAATTGAATTTAGTTTTAAAAAAGAACTATTGATTGATGGCATTAACACCCATGTGTTTTGTGTTAAATATGTACAGTACAACATCAGAGAACAATGCATCGACAACTTGGGCTGCCAGAAAGCAAACGGTGACTATGCATTTAAATATCATTAAGATGCAATAAAGCAGGAATTAGTCAGAATACCACAGCTAGTGTTGCATAAGAGATTATACATTTATAACAGTCTATAGACAAAAGTAATCAAATCAGAGCAAATATTGCTCCTCAAACTGCATTTAAAGACAGTTTTTATTTCACCACAATGTAAAATTCTATAGTCAGGATGGTAATTTGAGCACCTTCAAGAGGTTTCAGAGGAAAGCAGCAATGAATTAAGCAAATGCAGCTGATATTGCATCATACTCCCAAAAATTCTTCACATTAACTTCAAGTCAAGGGGCAGCTTACAGGAAAATATCTTAGTCATATGAGGACTATTCCTGGTATTTTGAGTCCTTTAAGATTCAAAAATATTTAAATCCTTATTATGGTTGATCATCTGATATGTACTGTTGAGATGATTGTATTAAGTCTCAATTGTTACCTGCGCAATTGAACTTTCCCAGTTTTCAACCTTTCAATAACTTTGTACATATACATTTGATCCTTGATTTTGCAGAACATTATTAGTAAATCTTCATCTGTTTTTTTTTTCTAACCTTGTATAGTATGGAACGATTTCTTATAAGTTGGAATGGCCTTTCTTCCTTTCCACACATACCAAAAACAAGTATGAACTGACAAAATGAAAAGTGGAAACATACAACACTGCCAACTTGACGGAAAAGTTACATGAGCTGAAACATTATTAATACATGTCCATCGAAATCTTGAACAGGAATAAAACCTTTGATACAAACAAGATGTTAATTAGCAATAGGAGTCTCGAGTTTTATGGAAACGTTCTTCTTCTGATTTATGAGATTTTAAATGCAATAATTGAATCAATATGAAATGTATCTGTACAATCCGTAGAAATCTCCATGTCCAACCACTGGCTGTTCTTATTCATCTACTGACTAGAGCTGGGTAAGATCGTGCATATGCTTTGGAGAACTGGAAGTAACAGCCCTTTGTCTTCCACAACTAGCCTACCACGCATGTAGATTTGGAAATGTTCCAAAGATGTCGTAGTGCCCACTTTGGAAGGGTCATGCCAAAGAACAAAAGGCAGAAATTCAACCTACCTAAACCAAGAACTGAAAAAATAACTATTGCATGCAGCTGAGACTGCTGGAAGGACTACTTTCCCTAGGTAATTCCCTCCAGTCAGATCAAAGCCAGAGTACTGGGATAAAGTATGCAGGCATAACTAATGGGATGTAGCCACCTTCTCTTCTCATTTTATATATTCTAATTTTTTTGTGATTTTCTTTCTTCATTTGTTAACTTCCCCTGTGTCCCTTTTTGGTTAAAGAATGCCTGCTCCTTTCCTTTCTTTCATTTTATTCTTCAATTCCCTCCTTATTTCATACAGCACAACCGATGAATTATAAAACATAATTGTTTGGATAAAATACAATTGGGCCGTAAACATAACTCAGTTACTTAGGTTAAAAATGCCTTAAACCATCTGGATCTTTCCAAATAATTGTGATTAGATTTCCATTATATCATTTAAAAGCAGTACTGTTTTTAGGAAGAAGTATTTATTTAACAATCATTTTTGTATGGGGACAGCAAAGAGCTGCGTCATTGGTTTTGCTTTTTAAATAATGGAGAGGCTCAAGACACTCCCATTGAAATAGTATTATGTAGGCCTGCAGAGCAAAAATAAGTCATATTTACAAAACACTATATTTGCAATGTAGGACAGTTTATGTTCAGCTATCTGTATATTGTTTCAGTAATATATTTTTTGCAGAGAGAAATGGATTTGTTATGGAAAGTGGTGGACAATTTGTTAGATTATATTGTGATATAATACCTTTACAGGAGTTATATGTGGTTTCGTAAACTCCATCATCTGAACTGGCATCCTCACCCCTCTCATTCCCCGCCCCCACCCACTCCCCCTAAAAAAAAAATATATACAGAAGCCATATGTGTTGGAAGTTAAAGACTAACAGACAAGCAGGCAGGAAAAGGATCATTCAGCTGAGCTGCAGAGTTCCAGCTTCAAGCCTTTCCACCATCTACAAGGCTCAAGTCAGGAGTGTGATGGAATACTCTCCACTTGCCTGGATGAGTGCAGCTCCAACAACACTCAAGAAGCTCGACACCATCCAGGACAAAGCAGCCCGCTTGATTGGCACTCCATCCACCACCTTAAACATTTACTCCATCCACCACCGGCGTACCGTGGCTGCAGTGTGTACCATCTACAAGATGCACTGCAGCAACTCGCCAAGGCTTCTTCGGCAGTACCTCCCAAACCCACGACCTCTTCCACCCAGAAGGACAAGGGCAGCAGGCACATGGGAACAACACCACCTCCAAGTTCCCCTCCAAGTCACACACCATCCTGATTTGGAAGTATATCACCGATCCTTCATCGTCGCTGGGTCAAAATCCTGGAACTTCCTCCCTAACAGCACTGTGGGAGTACCTTCACCACACGGACTGCAGCGGTTCAAGAAGGTGGCTCACCACCACCTTCTCAAGGGCAATTGGGGATGGGCAATAATTGCTGGCCCTGCCAGCGATGCCCACATCCCATGAATGAATTTTTAAAAATGACAAAGTGTGCATGCATATGAGTGAGAGATACATCCTAGGAGCTCTAATTTTCACCCTCTCCTAGTGGAATGCAATACCCAGACTGCATTTGGACAACCCAAGTCACATGACAGCAAGGCAGGAAATTCAGACACAATGACCAAGGTCACATGACAGCATGTGATATTTTATCTTCCGTAAACTTCCTGGATCACAACAACAAGTGAATCACTACCACATTTACCCTTCAGTGAAACAGCAGGAAACATCAGAAAGTGCATTCCAGATCCAGAGTACATGAACAATATCCCAGGAGATGTACTTTAACGTTGATTTAAAAAAAGACAGTAATGTCAAAACAAACTTAGCACTGTTCATCCAGTTACATTGTAAAGTTAATGCTTTCTGTTTGCAGAATGAGTTATATCGAGTGTACAGCACAGAAACAGGCCATTTGGCCCAACTGGTCTATGCCGGTATTTATGCACCACATGAGCCTCCTCCCACCCCTCTTCATTGAACCCTGTCAGTAAAACCTTCTATTCCTTTCTACCTAGTGTACTTATCTAGCGTCCCCTTAAAGGCATCCATGCTACTCACCTCACCTATTCCATGAGGTAGCAACTTCCACATTCTTACCACTCTCTGGGTAAAGAAGTTTCTCATAAATTCCCTATTGGATTTATTAGTGACTATTATATTTATGTCCCCTAGTTTAGGACTCTCTCACAAGTGGAAACATTTTATGTACATCTACACTATCAAACCCTTTCATTATCTTAAAGATTGCTATCAGGTAACCTCTCAGCCTCCACATTTCTAGAGAAAAGACACCCAGCCTGTTCAGCCTTTCCTGATAAGTATAGCCTCTCAGTTCTGGTATCATCCTTGTGAATCTTTACAACGCTTCTCCATCCTTTTTATAATATGGAGACCAGAACTGTGCACAGCACTCAAGTGTTTTTTTTTAATATTCGTTCATGGGATGTCGGTGTCACTGGCAAAGCCAGCATTTATTGCCATCCCTAGTTGCCCTTGAGAAGGTGGTGAGCCACCGTCTTGAACCGCTGCAGTCCGTGTGGTGAAGGTACTCCCAGTGCTGTTAGGGAGGGAGTTCCAGGATTTTGACCCAGCGACGATGAAGGAATGGTGATATACTTCCAAGTCAGGATGGTGTGTGACTTGGAGGGGAACTTGGAGGTGGTGGTGTTCCCATGCGCCTGCTGCCCTTGTCCTTCTAGGTGGAAGAGGTCGCAGGTTTGGGAGGTGCTGCCAAAGAAACCTTGGCGAGTTGCTGCAGTATATCTTGTAGATGGTACACACTGCAGCCACGGTACACCGGTGGTGGAGGGAGTGAATGTTTAAGGTGGTGGATGGGGTGCCAATCAAGCGGGCTTGCTTTGTCTTGGATGGTGTCAAGCTTCTTGAGTGTTATTGGAGCTGCACTCATCCAGGCAAGCGGAGAGTACTCCATCACATTCCTGACTTGTGCTTTGTAGATGGCGTAAAGGCTTTGGGGAGTCAGGAGGTGAGACACTCACCACAGAATACCTAGCTTCTGACCTGTTCTTGTTGCCACAGTATTTATGTGGCTGGTCTAGTTAAGTTTCTGGTCAATGGTGACCCCCCAGGATATTGATGGTGGGGGATTCGGCGATGGTAAGGCCGTTGAATGTCAAGGGATGGTGGTTAGACATTCACTTGTTGGAGATAGTCATTGCCTGGCACTTCTGTGGCGCAAATGTTACCTGCCATTTATCAGCCTAAGCCTGAATGTCGTCCAGGTCTTGCTGCATGTGGGCATGGACTGCTTCATTATCTAAGGAGTTGCGAATGGCACTGAACACTGTGCAGACATCAGCGAACATTCCCACTTCTGACCTTATGATGGAGGGAAGGTCATTGATGCATCAGCTGAAGATGGTTGGGCCTAGGACACTGCCCTGAGGAACTCCTGCAGCTATGTCCTGGGGCTGTGATGATTGACCTCCAACCACCACAACCATCTTTCTTTGTGCTAGATATGACTCCAGCCAGTGGAGAGTTCCCCCCCCCCCCCGCCCCCCCCGCCGATTCCCATTGACTTCAGTTTTACTAGGGCTCCTTGATGCCACACTCGGTCAAATGCTGCCTTGTTGTCAAGGGAAGTCACTCTCACCTCACCTCTGGAATTCAGCTCTATTGTCCATGTTTGGACCAAGGCTGTAATGAGGTCTGGAGCCAAGTGGTCCTGGCGGAACCCAAACTGGGCATCAGTGAGCAGGTTATTGGTGAGTAAGTGTTGCTTGATAGCACTGTCAACGACACCCTCCATCACTTTGCTGACGATTGAGAGTAGACTGATTGGGCGGTATTTGGCAGGATTGGATTTGTCCTGCTTTTTGTGGACAGGACATGCCTGGGCAGTTTTCCACATTGTCAGATATATGCCAGTGTTGTAGCTGTACTGGAACAGCTTGGCTAGAGGCGCGGCTAGTTCTGGAGCACAAGTATTCAGCACGACAGCCGGGATGTTGTCGGGGCCCACAGCCTTTGCTGTATCCAGTGCACTCAGCCGTTTCTTGATATCACGTGGAGTGAATCGAATTGGCTGAAGACTGGCTTCTGTGATGGTGGGGACTGCAGGAGGAGGCTGATATGGATCATCCACTTGGCACTTCTGGCTGAAGATGGTTGCAAACGCTTCAGCTTTGTCTTTTGCACTCACGTGCTGGGCTCCACCATCATTGAGGATGGGGATATTCATGGAGCCTCATCCTCCCATTAGTTGTTTAATGGTCCACCACCATTCACGACTGGATGTGTCAGGACTGCAGAGCTTTGATCGGATCCCTTGATTGTGAGCAGCAGCGGGAGCGGACCGACCTGTGAGGGAACCGGCGGCAGCCGAACGAGTAAATAAAGCCCAGGGCTCGAGGCCCAGACTGAGCTATTAGGAGCAGCAGCGGGAGCGGACTGACCTGTGAGGGAACCGGCGGCAGCCGAACGAGTAAATAAAGCCCAGGGCTCGAGGCCCAGACTGAGCTATTAGGAGCAGCAGTGGGAGCAGACCGACTGTGAGGGAACCGGTGGCAGCCGAACGAGTAAATAAAGCCCAGGGCTCGAGGCCCAGACTGAGCTATTAGGAGCAGCAGTGGGAGCGGACCGCTTTTGAATCAGTTCAAAAAACAGGGAAAAT
The DNA here is from genome assembly GCA_030390025.1 of Squalus acanthias. Classification (NCBI taxonomy): domain Eukaryota; kingdom Metazoa; phylum Chordata; class Chondrichthyes; order Squaliformes; family Squalidae; genus Squalus; species Squalus acanthias. Next base: position 59,314,825 of record CM059429.1, read on the forward strand.
ATCAAGGTGTGACATCACAGGGAAGCAGGTAAGTGATTGGCTGGTGAGTATTTCTCTTTTTTCCTCTCTCTACACTAGAGCACTGATTTAACTAAGAGCTGGGAAATTAAAAATTTCAATGGGGTAAGTAAAACAGTAAGGGGGAAAAATTAGGTCGCGCCCCATTTGGGGCGCAAATATCGTCTGGACGCAAATATTAGCGCCTGGCGCTAATTATCGCCACTGACTGGAAACTTCACTTTTACCGCCCCGGGAGGTGAGTGGAGCGCTAAATCAGGCGCTGCACACCTGTCTTAAGGCGCAAAGGCCGAGCAGTGAGGCGCTAACTCAGCGCGCGAGCGCAGCGCCGGTGCTGCCAGTTAGCGAGGGAACACAGACACACTGGCGCCGGCCAGTTCTTAAAGCGGGGGGGGGGCCAACTGTTAGGATCAGTAGGCAAAACTACCTCACAAAGCGTTGACTCAATGCAGAAGTCTCTCTTTCTCTCTCTCCGAACCTCTCTCTCTCTCTCAGAACGAGTGGTGCAAAAATGTCAACCACAGAAAAAGACAGGAAGAGGCCCCCTTTAAATAGCGCCCCCCCCCAGCCCCACAGCGATTGATAGCATTCCAGTCTTCCGGTCGTTGGATGCGCCAGGCGGTAAGGCAGGGGGCGCCACTCAATTTCCGCTCCGGGGCGCCACAAGGGCGTTGCACCATGGAATGACGTCACAATCTGCGCGCGCAGGTGGTCGCAGCGGTAAAGTTTAGCGCCGCCGCACAATCTCTAGTTAAGTTCCCGAGTGGCGCAAACATCGCTGCGCCCGGGCGTTAGCGGCTTTGCGCCCCATTAGCGCCCTCTTAAGGCGCTAACGGGAGGCGCAACCAACTGAATTTTTACCCCTAAGTGAATTAATAATAAGAGTATTAGTTAAAGTTAAACTAGGACTTGTGGACTAAGTTACAGTAAAGACCTAAAGCATATAACTAAATTTAATAACTTAAACAAGGTTATTACCTAGATTAAAAACTATAAATAGACAATTGAGTGATAATTCAAAACTTGAAAAGTTAGCTAAATAAAATACAATAGAGATGGCAGGACAGGTGATGTGTTGCAGCTACAGCATGTGGGAGCTGGTGGACCCCAGTGTGATCCACAGCAACCACATCTGCAGTAAGTGTCTGCAGCTTGAGGAACTTCGGCTCAGACTTCATGAGCTGGAGTCCGAGCTTCGGACAGTGCGATGCATTAGGGAGGGGGAGAGTTACCTGGACACTTTGATCCAGGAGGCAGTCACATCCCTTAGATTAAGTACTTCAGATTTGGTGCGTGGTCAGGGACAGGAGGGGATGACTACGAGTGAGGCAGGTATGGGGATCCAGAGGGTAGCATTAGAGGAGCCTCAGCCCTTACACTTGTCCAACAGGTACGAGATTCTTCCAACCTGTGTGGACGAGAGCAGGGACTGCAGGGAGAATGAGCAAACTGACCACAGCACCGTGGTACAGGGGGCCATTCAAGTTGGGGGAGTAAAAAGGAATGTAGTCGTGGTAGGGGACAGTGTAGTTAGGGGGATAGATATTATTCTCTGCAGCTGAGAGCGTGAGTCCCGAAGGCTGTGTTGTCTGCCCAGTGCTAGGGTTAAAGACATCTCCTCGGGGCTGGAGAGGAACTTAGAGTGGGAGGGGAAGAATCCAGTTGTCGTAGTCCACCTAGGTACCAACGACATAGGTAGGACTAAGAAAGAGGTTCTGCTGAGGGAGTATGAGCAGCTACGGGCTAAATTAAAAAGCAGAACCACAGAGGTAATAATCTCTGGATTATTACCTGAGCCACGAGCAAATTGGCATAGGGTCAATAAGATCAGAGAGATGAATGCGTGGCTCAAAGATTGGTGTGGGAGAAATGGGTTTCGATTCATGGGGCACTGGCACCAGTACTGGGGAAAGAGGGAGCTGTTCCGTTGGGATGGGCTTCACTTGAACCATGCTGGGACCAGTGTCCTGGCAAATTGAATAACTAGGGCTGTAGATAGGGCTTTAAACTAAATAGTTGGGGGGAGGGTTCAGGTGAAGGGAAATTCGGAAAGTTAAAGAGAAAGGACAAGGCAATAGTGCAGCGTAGAGATAGTGGTAATTATAACCAGAGTCTGACAGGAAGGGACAGAACGTACACACATAAGACTGCACCAGCAAATAGGGTAAGAGTAGGGAAAAATGGTAAAAAGACAACTTTACAGGCTCGTTATCTGAATGCACACAGCATTCGTAACAAGATAGATGAATTGACGACACGAATAGAAGTAAATGGATATGATCTGATAGCCATTACAAGGATGTGGTTGCAAGGTGACCAAAGCTGGGAACTGAATATTATGGGGTATTTAACATTTCAGAAGGCTAGGCAGAAAGCAAAAGAAGGTGGGGTAGCTCTGTTAATAAAGGATGAGATCAGTACAGTAGTGAGAAATGATATTGGCTCGGAAGATCAAGATGTAGAATCAGTTTGGGTGGAGATAAGAAATAGTAAGGGAAATAAGTCACTGGTGGGAGTAGTCTATAGGCCCCCCAAACATTAGCTACACAGTAGGACAGAGTATAAATCAAGAAATAATGGAGGCTTGTAAGAAAGGACAATAATCGTGGGCGATTTTAATCTTCATATAGATTGAGCAAATCAAATTGGCAAAGGTAGCCTTGAGAATGAGTTCATAGAGTCTATTTGGGATGGTTCTTCGAACAACACATTGTGGAACCAACCAGGGAGTAGGCTATTTTAGATCTGGTAATGTGTAATGAGGCAGGATTAATTAATTCTCTCATAGTAAAGAATCCTCTCGGGAAGAGTGATCATAGCATGATAGAATTTCACATTCAGTTTGAGGAAGAGAAACTTGGATCTGAAACTAGTGTCTTAAACTTAAACAAAGGCAATTACAAGGGTATGAAGACAGAGTTGGCTAAAATGGACTGAAAAAATAGGTAAAAGGGTAAGACGGTAGATAAGCAGTGGCAGACATTTAAGGAGATATTTCATAACTCTCAACAAAAATATATTCCAGTGAGAAGGAAAGATTCTACGAGAAGGATGAACAATCGTGGCTAACTAAGGAAGTTAAAGATGGTATCAAATTGAAAGAAAAGGCATACAATGTTGCGAAGGTTAGTGGTAGGCAAGAGGATTGAGAAATTTTTAGAAACTAGAAAAGAATGACTAAAAAAATAACAAAGAGGAAGAAGATAGATTATGAGAGTAAACTAGCAAGAAATATAAAAAAGACAATAAGAGCTTCTACAGGTATATAAAAAGGAAGAGAGTAGCTAACGTAAATGTTGGTCCCTTAGAGGATGAGACTGGGGAATTAATAATGGGAAACAGGGAAATGGCAGAGACTTTGAACAAATATTTTGTATCTGTCTTCATGGTAGAAGACACTAAAAGCATCCCAATAATAATAGATAATCAAGGGGCAAAAGGGAGGGAGGAACTTAAAACTATCACTATCACTAGAGAAAAAGTACTTGGCAAACTAATGGGACTAAAGGCTGACAAGTCCCCTGGAACTGATGGCCTGCATCCTAGGGTCTTAAAAGAAGTGGCTGCAGAGACAGTGGATGCATTGGTTGTAATCTACCAAAATTCCCTGGATTCTGGAAAGGTCCCAGCGGATTGGAAAACCGCAAATGTAACATCCCTATTCAAGAAATGAGGGAGACAGAAAGCAGGAAATTATAGGCCAGTTAGCCTAACATCTGTCATTGGGAAAATGCTGGAATCCATTATTAAGGAAGTAGTAGCAGTACATTTAGAAAATCATAGTACAATCAAGCAGAGTCAACATGGTTTTATGAAAGGGAAATTGTGTTTGATAAATTTACTAGAGTTCTTTGAGGATGTAACAAACAGAGTGGATAAAGGGGAACCAGTAGAGGTAGTGTATTTGGATTTCCAGAAGGCATTCAATAAGGTGCCACATAAAAGGTTACTGCATAAGATAAGAGCTCACGGTGTTGGGGGAAATATATATAGAGGATTGGCTAACTAACAGAAAACAAAGAGTCGGGATAAATGGGTCATTTTCAGGTTGGAAAACTGTAACTAGTGCCACAGGGATCAGTGCTGGGACCTCAACTATTTACAATCTATATTAATGACTTGGATGAAGGGACCAAATGTACTGTAGCCAAATTTGCTGACAATACAAAGATAGGTGGGAAAGCAAGTTGTGAGGAGGACACAATCTGCAAAGGGATATAAATAGGTTAAGTAAGTGGGCAAAAATTTGGCAGATAGAGTATAATGTGGAAAAATGTGAGGTTATCCACTTTGGTAGGAAGAATAAAAAAGCAAAATATTATTTAAATGGAGAGACCCTACAGAATGCTATGGTACAGAGGGATCTGGGTGTCCTCGTACATGAAACACAAAAAGTTAGCATGCAGGTACAGCAAGTAATTAGGAAGGCAAATGGAATGTTGGCCTTTATTGCAAGGGGGATGGAGTATAAAAGTAGGGAAGTCTTGCTACAACTGTACAAGGCGTTGGTGAGACCACACCTGGAGTACTGCGTACAATTTTGGTCACCTTATTTAAGGAGGGATATACTTGCATTGGAGGCAGTTCAGAGAAGGTTCACTAGGTTGATTCCTGAGTTGAAAGGGTTGTCTTATGAGGAAAGGTTGAACAGGTTGGGCCTATACTCATTGGAGTTTAGGAGAATGAGAGGTGATCTTATTGAAACATATAAGATTCTGAGGGGGTTTGACAGGGTAGATGCTGAGAGGATGTTTCACCTCGTGGGGGAATCTAGAACTAGGGGGCATAGTTTCAGAATAAGGGTTGCCCATTTAAAACAGAGATAAGGAGGAATTTCTTCTCTCAGAGGGTCGTGAATCTTTGGAATTCTCTACCCCAGAGAGCTGTGGAGGCTGAGTCATTGAATATATTCAAGGCAGAGATAGACAGGTTTTTGAAAAACAGGGGAGTCAAGGGTTATGAGGAGTGGGCAGGAAAGTGGAGTTGAGGCCAAGATCAGATCAGCCATGATCTTATTGAATGGCGGAGCAGGCTCAAGGGGCTGAATGGCCTACTCCTGCTCCCAATTCTTATTGTGGGATTGTTTAGCCAAGTCTATAGCATGCTGCTTCCGCTTTTTAGCATGCATGTCGTCCTGTGTTGCAGCTTCCCCAGGTTGGCACCGCATTTTTAGGTACGCCTGGTGCTACTCCTGGCATGTTCTTCTACACTCCTTATTGAACCAGGGTTGGTCCCCTGGCTTGATGGTAATGGTAGAGTGAGGGATATGCCAGGCCATGAGGTTACAGATTGTGATGGAATACAATTCTGCTGCTGCTGATGGCCCACAGCGCCTCATGGATGCCCAGTTTTGAGTTGCTAGATCTGTTCTGAATCTATCCCATATAGCATGGTGGTAGTGCCATACAACACAATGGAGGGTGTCCTCAGTGTGAAGATGGGACTTCATCTCCACAATGACTGTGCGGTGGTCACTGCTACCAATGCTGTCATGGACAGATGCATCTGTGACAGGTAGATTAATGAGGATGAGGTCAAGTAGGTTTTTCCCCTCGTGTTGGTTCTCTCACCACCTGTCGCAGGCCCAGACTGGCAGCTCTGTCCTTCAAGACTCGGCCAGCTCGGTCAGTAGTGGTGCTACCGAGCTACTCTTGGTGATGGACATTGACGTCCCCCACCCAGAGTACATTCTGTGCCCTTGCTACTCTCAGTGCTTCTTCCAAGTTGTGTTGAACATGGAGGAGTACTGATTCATCAGCTGAGGAAAGGCGGTAGGTGGTAATCAGCAGGAGATTTCCTTGCCCATGCTTGACCTGAAGCCATGCGACTTCATGGGGTCCGGAGTCAATGTTGCGGACTCCCAGGGCCACTCCTTTCCAACTGTATACCACTGTGCCGCCAACCCTGGTGGGTCTATCCTGCCGGTGCGGCAGGGCATACCCAGGGATGGTGATGGAGGAGTTTGGGACTAACCAAGTTTGTGGTCTAACCAAGTTTCAATACAAGTTTAGCATAACTTCTCTACTTTTCAATTCTATCACTCTAGAAATGAACCCCAATGCTTCGTTTGTTTTTTTATGGCCTTATTAACCTGCGTTGCTACTATTAGTAATTTGTGTATCTGTACCTTTAGATCCCTTTGCCCCATTCAGACGCTTCTTATCCAAACTGTATGTAGCCTCCTTATTTTTCCTACCAAAATGCACCACCTCACACTTATCTATATTGAAGTTAATTTGCCATGTTGAGTTTAAGTAAACACAACACATTACAGTGAAAGAATATTTGTATCAGATCCAATGTCTATCTGCATAAAGACTATTATAACTCTGCTCTTGTTCTCTAAATATCTGTCCACATTTATCTACAAGTGTTTAACTAGATTCTATGAGCTGCTTAAGTCTCTGTTTTAACGGCAACTGAAACCATTGTTTGATCCCAGCTGCAACACTTAATCTCATAGCCACTGACACATTTCCTGTCAGAGCAATAATTTATGCACGCCTTCAGCGGATTGGGAATGGAGGCTTGGTTAATCAATTAAAAGAAATCATGTACAGCCCCATCATTGAAATAACTGGGCTGCCCTCGATTCCCATTAAAATTGTTGGTGTTTGATTATACTGTCAAAATATTGAAAATTACTTAATTGGTAGCTTTATTTCCAGCTGGGGATGATCCAATGCAGCACACAGTCTGTCTCCTCGGGGTATTCTCAATCAAGTTTAAATGGATGGTCACAAGCCAATTACAGTGCCAGATTGCCCACAGGTATCATCAAATATGGTTGTCATATTTCAAAAATACAAATTTTGGAATGGTAAAAGGCTATTTAACCCATCCAGCTCACTTTTGACGCATGTCCTTTTGTGATCTTTTTCCTACTTCAAATCCACAATCCTCCTCCATATAATGAGGAGATAGTCTCATGTTTTGTTTGACATCACAGTGGTCGTTAGTCATGAGAAAGAGACTTCTCGCACTCAGAGGGCTGGATTTTCAATGACCCGTGGAGTCGGGTTTGGAGGCGTGTGGGGGGTTAAAGTTGCAGATTCGGGGTCCCGACCCCATCCCGCCTCCAACCCGCCTCCATGCCAGTTTCGCTGGCGGCGGGTACCCGACCTGTGCTGAGACCCAACTCCCCGAGGCGGGAAGGGATTAGTGACAATTAACTGCCTGTTAACAGGTAGTTAACAGGCAGTTTTTTGCATAATCCCTATTTTAAACGGTGAAACATGGGCTTCCCGACAGGTGGCAACCACGCCAAGTTATCGGGGCGGACCGTGGGTCTGCAGGGGTTGGAGGGGTCGATATGTCCGGTGGGCAGGTGAGTGATGGGTGCATGTGTGCAGAGGTAAGTGTGTAAGGTAAGTGCTAAGTGTGGGAAAAGGTTTTACTTACCTTAACTTCCTCCTGCAGGTGTCAGCCCTTCAGTTCTCGGGAGTCAGAAATCTCACCGGCACAGAAAGCAGAAAAGCCGTGGTCCTGTCAAAAACTGCAGCCTTCTGTTTTCTGTGGTGGAATGATTTCTAACTCAGCCTGAAAGGAAGGACTGAAGTTAGAAATCATATTGTGAGTGTTTGACAGCTTCACAGAGCTGTCAAACGCTGATATTTCATCTGTCAAAAGCTCTTGACAAATGAAATGTCAATCTGTGACATCACCTGTTGCCGGGTGGCCCTTAATTGGCCTGCTGAGCCCACTGGGCGGGCTCAACAAGGTCAATCAAGGGAAAATACAGTGGGTTGGCCACATCTCGATGGAGGCGGGTTTACAAGCCAGAATGTGTGATTCACCACACCAACCCGACCCCAGCTTCAAAATCCAGCCCAGAAACTTCCAAAGCAAATGCAACTAGCATTTTGTAAGGCATATGATTTATCGATGAGGCTGTAAGTAATTGGGGAGGTGGAAAAAGCTTAAATCAGTGAGGACTAACTGGCAAGTGACGGATTAAATTGTGTCATTGTCACAATTAAACATTTTTGCTTCATATATTATTGCTGCAACTTTAAAAATACCTTCTGTAGTTAGCATGCCATTGCATCACCATATACACACACACACACCACAAGTTGATCGTGGAAAGGCGCTTGAAATATAGGCCAAAATTTCCCGAAACCCAACAGCACAGTTAAGGCATTTCCATCCATTGATTTAAATAAACAGTAAATCACAGTCAGTGCACCCGTGATTTTCCAATAAGCCAATCACTGTGTGTGAGACCCCACCAGTTTTGTGGGGTCTAAGAGAATTTCTGCTCTATACTTTAGAATCACTTCTACTGCCATTCTCCAACCAGAAGTGCCAATCAAGAACATACTTAGGAAAGGATAAGGTAAACTAAAGGGTTGAAATTAAGCTGTGCAGTATTAATAATGAATGTGTTAGTACATTTGTCTGAAACTCCTTTATCTGTTATTTTAACAAAGATGTTAAACCATTTAAGAAAGTTTAATCTTTCATTAGCTAGGATAGAGTAACTTCATAGAAATGCTTTAATGTATTCATTACGAATATTGTCACAGGACAGACCCACCAAGGGTGGCGGCACAGTGTTATACAGTCTGGAGGGGGTGGCCCTGGGAGTCCTCAACATTGACTCCGGACCCCATGAAATCGCATGGTTTCAGGTCAAGCATGGGCAAGGAAATCTCCTGCTGATTACCACCTACTGCCCTCCATCAGCTGATGAATCAGTACTCCTCCATGTTGAACATCACTTGGAAGAAGCACTGAGAGTAGCAAGGGCACAGAATGTACTCTGGGTGGGGGACTTCAATGTTCATCACCAAGAGTGGCTCGGTAGCACCACAACTGACCGAGCTGGCCGGGTCCTGAAGGACATAGCTGCCAGTCTGGGCTTGCGACAGGTGGTGAGAGAACCGACACGAGGGAAAATCCTACTTGACCTCGTCCTCACCAATCTACCTGCCGCAGATGCATCTGTCCAGGACAGCATAGGTAGCAGTGACCACCGCACATTCATTGTGGAGACGAAATCCCATCTTCACACTGAGGACACCCTCCATTGTGATGTGTGGCACTACCACCGTGCTTAATGGGATAGATTCAGAACAGATCTAGCAGCTCATAAATGGGCATCCATGAGGCTCTGTAACCTCATGGCCCGGCATATCCCTCACTCTACCATTACCATCAAGCCAGGGACCAACCCTGGTTCAATAAGGAGTGTAGAAGAGTATGCCAGGAGCAGCACCAGGCGTACATAAAAATGCGGTACCAACCTGGGGAAGCTGCAACACAGGACTCCATGCATGCTAAAAAGTGGAAGCAGCATGCTATAAACAGAGCTAAGTGATCTCACAATCAATGGATCAGATCAAAGCTCTGCAGTCCTGCCACATCCAGTTGTGAATGGTGGTGGACCATTAAACAACTAACGGGAGGAGGAGGCTCCATGAATATCCCCATCCTCAGTGATGGTGCAGCCCAGCACGTGAGTGCAAACGACAAAGCTGAAGCGTTTGCAACCATCTTCAGCCAGAAGTGCCAAGTGGATGATTCATATTGGCCTCCTCCTGAGGGCCCCACCACCACAGAAAGCAGTCTTCAGCCAATTCGATTCACTCCACATGATATACAAGAAATAGCTGAGCACACTGGATACAGCAAAGGCTGTGGGCCCTGACAACATCCCGGCTGTCGTGCTGAAGACTTGCACACCAGAACTAGTCTCGCCTCTAGCCAAGCTGTTCCAGCACAGCTATAACACTGGCATCTCTCCGACAATGTGGAAAACTGCCCAGGTATGTCCTGTCGACAAAAAGTAAGACAAATCCAATCTGGCCAATTACCGCCCCATCAGTCTACTCTCAATCATCAGCAAAGTGATAGCACTGTCGACGACACATTCCATCAAGCAGCACTCACTAATAATTTGCTCACTGATGCCCAGTTTGGGTTCCGCCAGGACCACTCAGCTCCAAACCTCATTACAGCCTTGGTCCAAACATGGACAAAAGAGCTGAATTCCAGAGGTGAGGTGTGATTGCCCTTGACATCAAGGCAGCATTTGACCGAGTGTGGCATCAAGGTGCCTTAGTAAAACTGAAGTCAATGGGAATCGGGGGGGGGGGGGGCGGGGGGGGGGGCTGGGGGGAACTCTCCACTGGCTGGAGTCATACCTAGCACAAAGGAAGATGGTTGTGGTGGTTGGAGGTCAATCATCACAGCCCCAGGACATAGCTGCAGGAGTTCCTCAGGGCAGTATCCTAGGCCCAACCATCTTCAGCTGCTTCATCAATGACCTCCCCTCCATCATAAGGTCAGAAGTGGGGATGTTTGCTGATGACTGCACAGTGTTCAGTGCCATTCGCAACTCCTCAGATAATGAAGCAGTCCATGCCCGCATGCAGCAAAACCTGGACGACATTCAGGCTTGGGCTGATAAGTGGCAGGTAACATTCGCGCCACACAAGTGCTAGGCAATGACTATCTCCAACAAGCGAGAGTCTAACCTCCGCCCCTTAACATTCAACGGCATTAGTATCGCCGAATCCTACACCATCAACATCCTGGGGGTCACCATTGACCAGAAACTTAACTGGACCAGCCACATAAATACTGTGGCAAAAGAGAAGGTCAGAGGCTAGGTATTCTACGGCGAGTGTCTCACCTCCTGACTCCCCAAAGCCTTTCCACCATCTACAAGGCACAAGTAAGGAGCGTGATGGAATATTCTCCACTTGTCTGGATGAGTGCAGCTCCAACAACACTCATCTGGACACCATCCAGGACAAAGCAGCCCACTTGTTTGGCAGCCCATCCACCACCTTAAACATTCACTCCCTCCACCACTGGCCTACCGTGGCTACAGTGTGTACCAATCCAAAAGATGTACGGCAGCACCTCCAAAACCAGCGACCTCTACCACCTAGAAGGACAAGGGCAGCAGGTGCATGGGAACACCACCACCTCCAAGTTCCCCCCCAAGTCGCACACCATCCTGCCTTTGAAGTATATTGCTGTTCCTTCATTGTCGTCGCATCAAAATCCTGGAACTCCCTCCCTAACAGCATTGTGGGAGTACCTTCACCACACTGACTGCAGCGGTTCAAGAAGGCGCCACCTTCTCAAGGGCAACTAGGGATGGGCAACAAATGCTGGCCTTGCCAGCGACGTCCACATCCCATAAACGAATAAAGAAAAACAATTTTCATTCTCTAAAATAAACTTTTATTTCTGTAGTATTAAGTTAATGAAAGGGGGGAAAAAAAATTAATGTTGTATTTTATGTTGTATTGTATGTGTGTCAGCCAGTGTCTCTGTTGGTAGCACCCTCGCCTCTGGGTCAGAAGGTTGTGGGCTCAAGTCCCACTCCAGGACTTGAGCGCAAAAATCGAGGCCAACACTCCAGTGCATTACCAAGGGAGTGCTGCAGTCTTTTGGATGAGACGTTAAACCGAAGCCCAGTCTGCCCTCTCAGTGGACATAAAAGATCCCATGGCACTATTTCGAAGAAGAGCAGGGGAGTTATCCTCGGTGTTCTAGTCAATATTTATTGACGTAAGAAAACTACTAGGCACTTGGTCTAAGTGTTAAACAAAGCTTTAATCAACTGTTTTTCAACATGGAGATCTAATTCTGTCCCTCTCTAGTTCCTGTTGAGGAATGTCCTAAGCAAGCTGGGCCCATTACCGAGTATTTATACTCTCCCTGGACAGCGCCACCAGCAGGCCGCCCAGTATTACTTCATACATGAATAACAAGATTCATGTCATTTATCCCTCAACCAACATCACTAAAGCAGATTATCTGGTCATTATCACATTGCTGTTTGTGGGAGCTTGAGGTGTGCAAATTGGCTGCCACATTTCCTACATTACAATAGTTACTCCAATTCAAAAAAAAGTACTTCATTGGCTGTAAAGCGCGTTGAGACGTCCGGTGGTCGTGAAAGGCGCTATATAAATGCAAATCTTTCTTTTCTTTAAATTTTATTCGCATTTACTGTACAAGAAGTTGTCAGTTTTCTCTATGGTAATTCTGTTTGGACTCCTTGTTATTCTGATGTAGTCTTATTGGTTGATACATATTGCTCTTATGAAGATTTATTCACATGGGTTTTGAATTTCAGTATTCACTTCTATAATTGACAGCAGGAAGTTAATGTTGCAAACACTTGTGTTTTGCTGACTGGTATTTGTCTTGAACAGAACGGCTTTAGTGTTTGTTTGCTTGAAGTTATAGTGGATAAAAAGGGAGGTCAGGCAGAGGCCGTGTTTAAAAAAAGAGCAAAGGCTGAAGAACATGTATGTCAGGAAAGAAAGACTGAATGAGACAGTGAGGTAGAATTCCCAATCATGGCCACCCATTTTACACCTGAAAAATGGGCGGCCAGCAGTTGGAAATCAGGGGAGCGGGGTGGTGGATTCAGGCAACCACCAGCTCAGATACTGACACTGTGCGTAATTTAGAGGATAGCATAGAAGCGGGATCTGCACGTGGTGAGACACCGGGCACGAGTGGCCTGCAGCCAGAGCAGGGGGCAAGGATAGTACAGGTGCCAGCTCGCTGGAGGGTGAAGTTGCACATGAGTTCCACTGCAGAGCACTTAGGTGAGGACTTCGATGGGGCAGGCTACAGAAGAAGGCTGATGGGTCTGCACAAAGAAATGCTTGATACATTGGGAAGCTTGCCAGAAAGCTTACGTTCAGTGTCAAGGAGCATGGAGGAGTCCAGCACCAACTTGGCACAGGGCTTTGCGCAGAGCTTGGAGCCCATCCTTTCCAGCATGGAAGTGGTGGCCAACTCCATGAGCACACTTGTGGACACAACCATGATGCAGCGTCTGATGGCCGATGTCTCAGCTTCCATTGCAGCACAAGCAGCAGCCACCCAACGATTGGGTGCCGCAGTGGAAGCTCAGACTGCTGCAATCATGGCTGTGGATTGCAGTGTTCAAAGCGGCTTGCAGGGTGTCACAGCAATCCCGCAATCTGTCCTCCAACAGATTACTAGGATTGCTGAGGCGCTGCCCGGGGGGATTGGCGTGGCTCCATGGAATACAAACCTGCTGTCCTCTCTCAGGATAAAATTGAGAGGTCGCACAACACCAGGTTATAGTCCAACAGTTTTATTTGAAATCACAAGCTTTCGGAGCTATCGATTGCTCCTTCCTCAGGTGAAGTAAATTAGATACAGAATCGCCAAAGCATATATAGATAGAGAACAAAGCATGTGTACCTTACAATTGCAGACCACTAAATTAAATCATCCTGACTATCTGCCGAGGTGTGATAAAGTTAATCAAGTCAGCCAGGAAGGTACCACATCAAAGACATAGCAAGATACAACTGAGACAATTAGGTGTAGTCGCAGGGGTTCTAACGTGTCAAAAGCTGCCGTCTGTATGTAAAACGAAAAGCTTTAAAATTTTTACTTTTTTACTGGGAAAATTTTTACTTTTTTACTGGGAATCACATCTGTGAACAAGCCAACGACGACTCGAGTCCGGATCACGTCATGTATCGTGACATAAACCCTCAGAAGGCAAACACGGGACACAACCAACAGGGTACCCTACGTCGTCCAGTACTTCCCCGGAGCGGAGAAACTACGCCATGTTCTTCGCAGCCTTCAACATGTCATCGATGACGACAAACACCTCGCTAAGGCCATCCCCACGCCTCCACTACTTGCCTTCAAACAGCCGCCTAACCTCAGAAGTACCATCGTTCGCAGCAAATTACCCAGCTTTCAGGATAACAGCGACCACGACACCACACAACCCTGCCATGGCAAACTCTGCAAGACATGCCAGATCATCAACACAGATACCACCATCACACGTGAGGACACTACCCACCAGGTACATGGTACATACTCATGTGACTCGGCCAATGTTGTCTACCTCATACGTTGCAGGAAAGAATGCACCGCGGCATGGTACATCGGCGAGACCATGCAGACACTGAGACAACGTATGAACGAGCACCGCGCAACAATCGCCAGGCAGGATTGTTACCTCCCAGTCGGGGAACACTTCAGCAGTCAAGGACATTCAGCCTCGGATCTGCGGGTAAGCGTTCTCCAAGGCAACCTTAGAAACACACGACAACGCAAAATCATCGAGCAGAAACTGATAGCCAAGTTCCGCACTCATGAAGACGGTCTCAACCGGGATCTTGGGTTTATGTCACGATACATGACGTGATCTGGACTCGAGTCGTCGTTGGCTTGTTCACAGATGTGATTCCCAGTAAAAAAGTAAAAATTTTCCCAGTAAAAAAGTAAAATTTTTTAAAGCTTTTCGTTTTACATACAGACGGCAGCTTTTGACACGTTAGAACCCCTGCGACTACACCTCATTGTCTCAGTTGTATCTTGCTATGTCTTTGATGTGGTACCTTCCTGGCTGACTTGATTAACTTTATCACACCTCGGCAGATAGTCAGGATGATTTAATTTAGTGGTCTGCAATTGTAAGGTACACATGCTTTGTTCTCTATCTATATATGCTTTGGCGATTCTGTATCTAATTTACTTCACCTGAGGAAGGAGCAATCGATAGCTCCGAAAGCTTGTGATTTCAAATAAAACTGTTGGACTATAACCTGGTGTTGTGCGACCTCTCAATTTTGTCCACCCCAGTCCAACACCGGCATCTCCGCATCACTCTCTCAGGATGACAGCATTCCTGCTCCCACCACTGCCACTCCACCAGTGCCCTTACTGTTGCCTGTCAGCCAGCCAGCCCGGACTGCTGCCGCCCATGCCAAGATGGTGCAGTCCGCAGCTGGGCCTTCTAGGCCCAGAGCTGCTCGAAGTCGTCGTCAAAGGCCATCTGCTGTGTCCTCCACTGAAAGTCAGCAGCCTTCCACCAGCCATGCTGCTGCCACTTGGGTAGCACTGCGTAGGAGCACTAGGACAGGGAAAGGCACATAAAAGACAGGCACGAAGGCAGTGCACAAGGGTGATTAGTTTAAGTTTGTATGCAATATGGAAAGATTTGATTTTTCAATTTGGTTTAGAATGTTTATTGCATAGTGGCTTTTATTTTTGCATTGTGACCAAGCGGACGCTGTAATGGCCAGTGACAGAGGGGAGGTAATGTGTGGGATTGTTGGTGAATGGGGAATTGGGGTTGCAGTTACTGGTATCGCACTCTCATGATTTCTTTGGCTGTCTAGATTGCCTCCTCCCCTCCTGCTCAGCTGCTCGCCGTATAGCTGGTGGCAAGGGCTGTGCCCTCATGATGGTAAGGTTGTGCCACATTAAGCAAACCACCATGATTCTTGACACCTGCTCCGTCGAGCACTGTAAGGCTCCTCCAGAGCGGCCCAGGCTGTGGAAGCGTTGCTTCAGCATGCCAATGGACTGCTCATTTTGTTTGGCAGCATGGCTTTCATTGTATGTATGCTGCGCATGTGTGCGTGGGTTGCGCACCAGAGTCATGAGTCATATCATCAGCAGATAGCCCTTTATACCCAGTAGCCACCCTTTGGTTTGCCGCGGTGGCTGAAATGCAGATGGCACAGCGGACTGCCACAGAATGAAGGCATCATGACTGCTGCCAGGATATCGGGCATTGACCTGCATGATTCGCTGCCTGTGGTCGCACACCAGCTGGACGTTGAGGGTGTGGAATCCCTTGCAGTTCTGGTATATGGCAGAGTTGACATGCGACACCCACAAAGCGATGTACGTGCAGTCAATGGCACCCTGCACCATGGGGAAGCCTGTAATCCGAGCGAAGCCGCATGCTCGCTCCGCCTGCTGGTCTCTGGCAAGAGCGAGTGAAATTTAGTCAGCTCTCTTTGAATAGAGAGCCCTCAGTGACCTCCCTTACGCAACAGTGGATGGCAAACTGCGAGATGTTGCAAATATCTCCAGCTCCAGCCTGGAAGGAGCCAGACACATAAAAGTTCATCCCCAAAAGTCACCTTCACAGCCACTGGCAATGCGGTCCTTGCCCTGCTATGAGGTTGCAGTTGTGGCTGCAATTGGTGGCAGAGTTCAGTGAGGACGTCCTTACTGAAGCACAGACATCTCACACATTGTTCCTCACGGAGGTTCAGGTAGGAGAATTGCTCCCTGAAAAAACTGGGCAGATATGGCCTCCTGCTCCTGCTCCTCCTCCTCCCTCTTCTAGCAGCACGTCATGCTCTTTGTGGCCTCTGTTCATTCTCCAAGTCATGCTGCATTCCAAGGGGAATTCCTACTCGTGCACCCATGTCTGGCAGCAAGTGGTTTGTGCAGAAGCCTTGAAGTCAGGAAAAAGTCTTTAAGCATCTGCCACACCGCCCCCTGTAGACTTCTGCAACTTTAAACAGCTAGGGAAAGCACCAACCACTTGTAGAATCGTAGCAATAGCCAGAAGAAATCAACCAGCAACTAACCGGAAAGTAGTTGATGATTCCTTTAAATAGCGCTGGTGGGGGCGTCCTTCCTGCTGCTGAAGGAATGTTCAGCTGTGAGATGTTAAGAGAGGGAGTTAGCTGGAGCATTAAGTGCGAAAATGGCACTGCTGGTATTAAAATCAGCGTTGCACGCTGACTGACGTCATGATCTGCATGCACGCCAGCACCCTCATCAATATGGCATCTGACACGATTCGCTCCACAAGTGAGCACGTACAGATGCCATTTTGGCACCCAAACAGCACCCGTAGTGCCCAAACAACGGGTGCTACCGATCCAAATTTTCCGCCCTTTATGTTTTGTGGGCCAGAGTGCTGCTCCTAGAATAGAAGAGGAATGAACCACGAGCAACACATAGCAACAGAGCTGATAATTGGGCCAATACAATACTACAGAAAATCAGAGTGATGGGAACAGGTCTCGAGAGATTTAGAATTTAGGTCGGGGGGGGGGGCGGTTAGAAAAAAAGTGTGACGCTAGAGAAAGACTCATCTTACTTTCTTTCCTTCCCAATATTGTTCAGCCAAGCAAATAATTTTTCCACTACTCTGCTTTGGATCATGTCGCACGTAAATGTTCTGAACTATTTAAGTGCAAAAGTTAATACAAAACGTTCTCCCAAACTCAAATTATTACATTGACTAACCATTCCTACTTTTAAATCTCCACATAAATGTAATATTCCCAGCTTACCTACTCTAATTAATTATGTAAATTAGATAAAGGGCAAACATGTGGCATGGTATGCAAAATCCAAAATTTAATATCCAGAAATATATGAAACAAAATTCATACATGTATTACATTTTTCTCTAGAATGCTGAATTTGGGCAGATAATGTTTCACATCCTTGGGGTTTTTAAGTAGAGTGACTTTTGAGGCAATGCTGAATGAAAGTTTCCAATTTAACATGCCAATTTTGTGCCCACAATTGTCAATTGTGTTTAGTTTTAAAACATCCACAGCTTTACAAAGGATTTACATCTGAGTGATACAAAAAGATTAAAGTTAACTAGGTATGAGAAATATGACAACTTAACAGCTGATATCGTATGGAGTACTATTATGTCTCTGGATTGGGTTGCAGTGGCTATGTAGAATTTGTGTTTTCTTGCATTGAAGAAGAAAGTTATTGAAGAACATTCCAAGAAAAACATACAAAAGCTTCTTTTCATATATGTATTATGTGCAGTTTGAAAGCAGTAGAAAAGTATATTGTAATGTTCCCAGTTAAAAGAAGGTAGTTTGTACTGTGGTATTATGGATAGCTTTGTGGAAAGGTGAGAAATACAACATTTATACATTCAATCATAATAAGTCAAATTATATTTGAATAGCTGTTTAATAAATTGTTCTGTCCTATTCACAAACCTTTACTTCAGCTATGCACAAGACAGAAACCACAAACTGCAGATCATACAGTAGCATAGTGGTTATGCTATGGGACTAATAATCTAGAGGTCTGGACTAATGATCCAAGAGACATAAGTTCAAATCCTACCAAGGCAGCTGGGGAATTTAAATTCAGTTAATTAAATAAAACTGGAATAAAAAGCTAGTATCAGTAATGATGATCATGAAACTATTGTCATAAAAACCCATTGATTCACTAATGTCCTTTAGGGAAGGAAATCTGGCCTATATGTGACTCCAGACCCACAGCAATGTGGTTGACTCTGAACTACCCTCTGTGGTTCCAGAAGGCAGCTCAACACCACCTTCTCGAGGGCAATTAGGGATGGCAATAAGTGCCAGCCTTGCCAGCGACGCCCACATCACTTCAGATGATTTCTTCTACTTGTATCAAAATCATAAAGTGCATGTTTGCTAATTTGCTGCATATAACAAACAACAGAAATCTTTTAGTTAAAACTAACCAATTCCAATACACCAATTCTGTAGCCTAAATACACCAAAAGAGTGATATAGTCAACCATTCCAAGGCCCATCCTCAAACCTTATTGTTAAACTATGCCCAGTGCCTCTCCGACCCAGATTAAATTCAAATCTCCAGCATCATCAATGGCCTCCTCAGATCATGTGTGTCTGAAGTGGAGGATCGTTCTACAAGGAGAAAATCATCAGCAAAGTGATGGAAGGTATCGTCAGTGCTATCAAGCGGCACTTACTCACTGATAACCTGCTCACCAATGCCCAGTTTGGGTTCTGCCAGGACCACTCAGCTCCAGACCTCATTACAGTCTTAGTCCAAACATGGACAGAAGAGCTGAATTCCAGAGGTGAGGAGAGTGTGACTGCCCTTGACATCAAGGCAGCATTTGACCGAGGGTGGCATCAAGGAGCCCTAGTAAAACTGAAGTCAATGGGAATCAGGGGGAACACTCTCCACTGGCTGGAGTCATATCTAGCACAAAGGAAGATGGTTGTAGTTGTTGAAGGTCAATCATCACAGCCCCAGGACATCACTGCAGGAGTTCCTTAGGGCAGTGTCCTAGGCTCTACTATCTTCAGCTGCTTCATCAATGACCTTCCCTCCATCACCATCACAAGGCCAGAAGTGGGGCTGTTCGGTGATGATTCGCAACTCCTCAGATAATGAAGCAGTCCATGCCCGAATGCAGCAAGACCTGAACGACATTCAAGTTTGGGCTGATAAGTAGCAAGTAACATTCGCGTCACAAAAGTGCCAGGCAATGACTATCTCCAACAAGCGAGCGTCTAATCACCACCCTTTGACATTCAACGGCATTACCATCGCCAAATCCCCCACCATCAACATCCTGGGGGTCACCATTGACCAGAAACTTAACTGGACCAGCCACATAAATACTGTGGCAACAAGAGCAGGTCAGAGGTTGGGTATTCTGTGGCGAGTGTCTCACCTCCTGACTCCCCAAAGCCTTCTACATCTACAAGGCACAAGTCAGGAGTGTGATGGAATACTCTCCACTTGCCTGGATGAGTGCAGCTCCAACAACACTCAAGAAGCTCGACACCATCCAGGACAAAGCAGCCCGCTTGATTGGCACCTCATCCACCACCTTAAACATTCACTCCCTCCACCATCGTAGCTGCAGTGTGTACCATCTACAAGATGCACTGCAGCAACTCGCCAAGGCTCCTTTGGCAGCACCTCCCAAACCCGCGACCTCTACCACCTAGAAGGACAAGGACAGCAGGCGCATGGGAACACCATCACCTGCAAGTTCCCCTCCAAGTTACACACCATCCTGACTTGGAAATGTATTGCCATTCCTTCATCGTCGCTGGGTCAAAATCCTGGAACTCCCTCCCTAACAGCGCTATGGGAGTATCTTCACCACACGGACTGCAGCGGTTCAAGAAGGCGGCTCACCACCACCTTCTCAAGGGCAATTAGGGATGGGCAATAAATGCTGGCCTTGCCACCGGTGCCCACATCCCAGGATCGAATAAAAAAATAAATTCTGTCTATAGTTATCAGATACCAAATTGTGGTCTATCTGTGGATATTTCACTTGTGGCTCCATTTATCAGCTATACTGAAGCCACAATCTTTCATGACTCTTGTTTTAAAACATAACCAAGAACTGCCAAGTAACAAAAGCAAAATCCCACAATATATCAAATGCTATTTGGCCCAAAAGTTGCTCACATTTTTCTGAGTAACTGTTTAATTCATTTGCACAGTTTAATCTTAATAAACAGAAAATCTATGCAAATATAAATTTTCATACTATATTATTTAATTGGAACAATGTTTTACTTGAACATTTGCTTGATATCAAGTAACTGTGGCAGCCTAACTATATACTGAAGCAAATTAGACATCTATAATCTGCTAACACAAGGAATCATCTTACTTTCTTAGGTACTGTATCTCTGTCACACTGAGCAAAGAAACCAAAATGTTATGTTAAACAAAATTAATCAAGTGTAAATGGTTCTGCAGAGAAAAACATTCACATTTGTAGACCCTCATCTCAGCCAGCACATTTTTACAGTAGCAAAATAATAATTTGGCACTCAACCCTCTAAAACTAGACAGTCCTTGGTGTATATATACACACCTCTTGTCTGCACAGCATAGGTGATGCACATGTACTGAATATGATTTATGCAATGCTTTTATTCATGTGGTGACATATACTAATTAATTGGTTCTTCTAGCTTTAAGATGATCATTACCTTGTTCCCTCTCATTTTTTCCTTATTTGTGTGTACACCAATTCTAACACTGTCCTGCACTTAAACGCTGCAGAACCATCTCATGCTTAAACATTTTTGAACTGAAGGGCGAATGAAAATTAGTAATTGTGGCTGGGTTGGGGTGGGGGGTGGGTGGGGGAAGGAGGGTGGTGGGTAGTCGCAAGAGAAAAAGCAAACATTGAAAAACCATAGGAAAACTTGTACATTATAGCATTTGGGCATTTCCTTATTTCATGGAAGGAGTATTTGGCTGGAATTTTTTCCCTTAAAGGGGTACTCCTTACTGGGGTATGGTTTCACACAAACAATTCAGCCTCACATACCTTACCCAAGTGGTTATTATTCATGTATGACCCTTAGGATTGGGAGGCAGTAGACTATTATACTATGGAAGGCATCACAGCTAAGGCCAATTCTGCCTTTTCTCAGCACCGACCTTGTCCAGCTCTGCTAATGGCGCAGACACATGCTGGAGAGCGCATGGATCATGAAATCAGGCATGTAGACATTTTGTGGTGAAGCAAAATGCCAAGCAAAGGGAGGTTGTGCTGTTGATCAGCACCAGCCTAATTATAGTATGCTAATTATAGTAATTCGGTCCAGCTCTCAAATTGTGCAGACTTTGGGTGACCTCTGCCCCGTAGCACTCATATCACACATATAAAATGGGCAAATGTCTGGAATCATAAAGCTGCATTTCAGTTTCAGATTTTATTACTAAACTTCTGGGATCATTTTTCAAGAAGCATTGATGTTTTATTTTAATGCCACTTGCATTTGTTCCTGTAGCAATGGAGGGTGCCATTTCTGCAGAAGAAACATACTTTTAGCTGAAAACATTCCTCCTAGTAGTGTTGCTTGCTGTTGCAATTGAAGTTGCAAACAGCATGCTGAAGATGGGAATTTCTTTGCAGTTCATGTAGCACTGCATGATTTAGATGAGAAAAGCACGTGCATAAGAGGACACCTCAGGCATTATGTCCAAATATAACAGGACTTGCATTTATAGACTCCACAAACCTCCCTTAGCAAGTCAGAGAATTTTCTGTCTTCACCATCCTTCACTTTGCTGAAGAGGCTCTCACTGAGCCATGCCTTCTGTAGGAAACTTCTGCAGGTCAGTCTGGAGCAAATGGCTCAGGAATAGCTATTCCAATAGGGGTGAAAGTCATCACTGAATTGAGCTTTTATACTGCCGGATCTGTCCAAACCCCCACAGAAGATATCTGCCAGATTAGCCAGTCTGCAGTGAATAAACACATCAAGCAGTGGCAGCGAGAGCTGAACAAGAGCAGAGCTGGGATAAAGAGTGCAGCAGCAGAACAGGCCCAAGACCAGAGGCAGCGAGAGCGGAGCGGGATAAATAGCACGGTGACAGAGGAGGCCCTGTGAAGGAATAAGCCATATTCAGAAAAATATACCATTCTATGAAAGAATTCTGGCCTTATTAAAACATGACAAACTGGGTTTGGAAATCTGAAGGCCTAACAATGTAGCAGCATTCTGGCTATTGGGATAAGATAAGTTGTTGACACTGAATCAATAACCTATTGAAACAGGAGGTTGGAGGCTCCTGAAGTCTGAAGCTTTGGAAAGAACACAATGGTACACCCTGTTAAGGTGTTCTAAGTTACACTTCGTAAACAGGCACATAAAATTAAGAAACATATGCCTTCATAAAAATGACATCAAGTAAAAGAAACACCTGCCGTCATACCATTTTTGTGTTAAGCTTAAGACACCTCCACAGGAGACATAATTCTGTATTGAAACCAGCTGAGGTGAATAAGAATTGCATAGATCACCCTGGTTGAGGTGTTTTAATTTACACTTCATAAAAAGACACAAACAGAAGACCTTGGTAAAAATGACATCAAATAGATGCACCTGCTGTTACACCGTTTTTTATGGTGGGCTTGGTACACCTGGGGTAGAGACATAATTCTGCATTGCTACCAGCTGAGGTGACTGTAAGAATAGCAGGGGTCAGCAGAAAAATGACTAGAGATAATGGGGGAGAAATTCAGTATCGCCCCATTTGGGGCGCAATTATCGGCCGGGCGCAAAGATTAACGCCTGGCGCTAATTATCGCCACCTACTGCAAACTTGACTTTTATCGTCCCTGGAGGTGATTGGAGCGCTAAATCAGGCGCTTCACACCTGTCTTAAGGTGCAAAGGCCGAGGAGCGAGCGCTACCTCAGAGCGCTGGCGAAGCTCATGTGATGTCAGTCAGCAATGGAACACACACACAATGGCACGGGCCAGTTCTTAAAGGGGATGGCTAATCTTGCTTTCCATCCACATCCTGCTCATTGCAGCCTTGAATCTCGGCCTGGAGAGACCTGCACATCAAATCTGCTGGAAAGAACAATGGAGAGTACCAGGCAAAGAGCTCAGAGTGCAGCCCCCACAGTCTCTTCTAAATCGTTACAAGGAATGGCAAATCAAAATGAACCTGCAAAGTGCTGCTCCATACCCAAAACTCCTTCACACAGCGTTGAATCTCTCCAGAAGTCTCTCTCTCTCTCTCTCAGAATGCGTGGTTCAAAAATGGCACCAACAATAAAAGGCAGGAAGCAGTCGCCTTTAAATAGCGCTCCCCCAGTCCCTTCATGACTGCAAAACGCTCCCCTGAACCTGTCGTTGCTAGCGTCAGGCGGTAAGGCAGGGGGCGCCACTCAATATCTGCTCTGGGACGATACCGGGGCGTTGCGCACTCGACTGACGTCACGATCTGCCGGCGTAGGAGATCGTGGCAGTAGTGTTTAGCGCCTGCCGCAAAATGTCTAGTTAATTTCGCGAGTGGCGCAAACATCACCGCGCCTGGGCGCTAGATGCTTTGCACCCCATTAGTGCCCTCTTAAGGCGCTAACGGGAGGCGCAACCAACTGAATTTTTCCCCCAATTAGCTTACATCAGCAGAAAACTTCAAAGGAAATACCACTGAAAAAGGATATAAATATTGAACTTTCAAATGGGATGATAGTCTCGCTGTAAAGGGGACAAAGCAATTCTCAGGCTTCAGAGGCGGCTCTGTAAGTCTACAACTCTTTGTACCTCAGGGATCAAGGTGTTGTACTGTATTTGATTTTGGTGGATATCCTGGAATAAGACTAAGAACTGTAAAACTGTAGTGAAGTTAAGATTTGAGAATAAGGATCGCTGATAATAAGATTGTAAAAGCTTTTTCTTTTTGGAACTGTTAATGTTGCGATTGAAACACCTACTGTAATTACATGTCGGTTCTTTAATAAATCTATATATTTTTAGAATTATCTCACATAATACTTCTGTATCAAACTTGCGAACTCAATCTCTGTACACTCTTTGGTGAGGAGTTGCAGAATTCTGGGGGAGTTTTCCGGACCCTCATAATATCCGGAACGTTACAGTTTAGCTAAACTTATTAAAAGTGCTATCTGGAGGATGGTAACATCTTCAGGTTGTTCCTTTCCTTCAGGGAGAGATAGTCCAGACCTTTAGACCCAATTAAGCGTCTTTAGGATTCGGCGACCTCAAACTTTAGTTGAAAGTGAACGTCTGGTGAATACGCCTGATCTGGGGTAGCCCTAAAGGGGCTAGGACTAGTAATAATCCCTTCAGCCCGAGAGCAGAAGGAGCGGGAGCAGAGCAGAACAGAGTGGAGTGGGATAAATAGCGCAGCGACTGAGGAGGCCCGAGAGCAACTCAACACAGGCAGAATTTGAAAGAGTGATGTCAGAGTAAAAAACCTGAAGTGACATGGGAAAGAGCTGATTGGTGAGTAGCTGGTGAGTGTTTTTTTTAAGTTTTAAGTTTATTTCTGCTAAGTTAGTTAATAATATATTAACTAGTGGCATGGCAAGGCACCTCAGTCCCGTGGAATGCACATCTTGTGCTGTGTGGGAACTCCAGGACGCTTCCCCTGTCCTGGACAACGACATGTGCAGGAAGTGTCATCAGCTGGAGGAGCTCGAGCTCTGGGTTTCGGAGCTTGAGCAGCAGCTGGCGTCACTGAGGCTGAGAGCTACATGGATAGCATGTTTCAGGAGGTGGTCACTCCGCAGCTTAAGAGTGTGCAGGCAGAGAGGGAATGGGCAACTGCCAGACAGAAAAGGAGGACCAGGTAGGTAGTGCAGGAGTCCCTTGAGTGCATCTCACTCTCCAACCATACTGGTGAGGGCGATGGTTCCTCTGGGGAGTACAGCCAGAACCAAGTCCACGACACCACGGTTTGCACATCAACAGAGCCGGGACCAATATCCTCACGAGGGGGTTTGCTAGTGCTGTTGGCAGGTGGATGGGCATCAGGATGTAGCTTTAGAAAGGAGAAACAAGGTGCACAAAGGAGTGGGAGAGACAGATAGCACTAGAGTAAGAGATAGTACAGTATTAGATGGGAGCAGACTAAGAGAGAACACAAGAAGGTCTAAACTAGGTTTACGAAGCATGGTAAATAAAGTTGGTGAGCTACAGCTGCAAATAGCCACATGGGAATATGATGTTGTGGCGATAACGGAGACCTGGCTCAAAAAAGGGCAGGATTGAGTACTAAATATTCCTGGATATAAGGGGGTAGAAATTCATTATAGCTCCGTTTGGGGTGCTAACTTTTAAAAGTTGAGAAAATTAGTGCCAGGCGCTAATGTTTCTAAACTTTTAAAAAATTTGGTTTTGCGCTCCAGGAAGAATCAAGCGCTCCACTTCCTTCTTGGAGCTTAATCAACAGCAAGCGGGGCGGAGACTTCAGCAGCGCTGCACACTGGGCCGTGCAGCGCTGCCGCATTCAAAGGCACCTTCCCTCCCTTAAAGGGAAGGGCCATCGCT
Source organism: Squalus acanthias (assembly GCA_030390025.1). Taxonomy (NCBI): domain Eukaryota; kingdom Metazoa; phylum Chordata; class Chondrichthyes; order Squaliformes; family Squalidae; genus Squalus; species Squalus acanthias. The sequence goes on from CM059429.1 coordinate 59,340,185, forward strand.
GCAGGCTCTGCAATATAAAAAGTACCTACATGGACCACCAAGGCACATGCGATCAGCCCGGCACTCAAGCAGAGTGGCGAGCTGATCGATCATGGGCAGGAACCCACAAAAAAAACTGGACAGAAAGGTAAGTTTTCTTTTTTACTTATCTCGGCCGTCTCTCCTTTAATCATCGCCCCCGAAGCGGCCGGCCACCCGATGCACGCCTCCTGCAGCTGTCAGTGTTTCCGACCGGCACTGCTGCAGGGGGCGGAAGTCAATTTCGGGTCCGGGGGGCTAATGGGCGATGCGCACAGCGATGACATCACGATCTCTGGGCGAAGGAGATTGGGGCGCAGCACAGTAGCGCTGCCACAAAACTCCCACCGAATATGGAGGGAGTCTATATCAGCACCACGCCCAGTCGCAAAACCATTTGCGTCCCGTTAGCACCGCTAACAGGAGGCGCAAAGGCACCCAATTTCGCCCCCCTGGTGTTCAGTAAAGATAGGGAAGGGAAGATAGGAGGTGGGATGACAGTATTGATTGAGAATATTACAGTGCTGGAGAGAAAGGATGTCCTGGACGAGTCAAGAACAGAATCTATTACACTACTAGATGTATTCTATAGGCCACCTACAAGTGGGAAGGATATGGAGGAGCAAATTTTCAGGGAGATTACAGAGAGGTGCAAGAACTATAGAGTAGTGATAATGGGGGACTTCAACTATCCTAATATAGACTGGGATAGTAATAGTGTAAAAGGCAGAGAGGAGGAAGAATTTCTGAAGTGGGTTCAGGAGAACTTTTTGGTCAGTACGTTTCCAGCCCAATGAGGAAGGAAGCATTGCTGGATCTGGTTCTGGGGAATGAGGTGGGGCAGGTGGAGCAAGTGTCAGTAGGTGAACATTTAGGGAACAGTGATCATAGTAGCATAAGGTTTAGATTAGCTATGGAAAAGGACAGTGAGAAATCTAGAGTAAAAATACTTAATTGGAGGAAGGCCAATTTCAATGGGTTGAGAACGGACCTGGCCTGGGTAAGTTATAATCAAAGATTGGCAGGCAAAACTGTAATCGAACAACGGGCTGCCTTTAAAGAGATGGTTCGGGTACAGTCGAGGTACATTCCCACAAGGGGGAAAGGTAGGGCAACCAAAGTCAAGGCTCCCTGGATGATGAAAGAGATAGAGAGTAAGATGAAGCAGACAAAAGGGGCTGATGACAGATGTTAGGTTGAGAATACAAGTGAGAACCAGGATGAATATATAAAGTTCAGAGAGGAAGTGAAAAAGGAAATAAGAGGGACAAAGAGAGAGTATGAGAAGAGACTGGCAGCTAACATAAAAGGGAATCCAAAAGTCTTCTATTGGCATATAAATAGTAAACGGGTAGTAAAAGGAGGGGTGGGGCTAAATGAGTATTTTGCATCTGTCTTTGCCAAGGAAGAAGATGCTGCCAAAATCATAGTGAAAGAGAAGGTAGTTGAGATACTGGATGGGCTAAAAATTGATAAAGAGGAGGCACTGGAAAGGCTGGCTGTACTTAAAGTAGATAAGTCACCAGGACTGGATGGGATGTATCCTAGGATGCGGAGGGAAGTAAAGGTGGAAATTGCGGAGGCACTGGCCATAATCTTCCAATCCTCCTTGGATACAGGGGTGGTGCCAGAGGGCTGGAGAATTGCAAATGTTACACCCTTGTTGAAAAAAAGGTGCAAGGATAAACCCAGCAACTACAGGCCAGTCAGCTTAACCTCGGTGGTGGGGAAGCTTTTAGAAATGATAATCTGGGACAAAATTAACTTGGACAAGGAAAGCCAGCACGGATTTGTTAAAGGCAAATCGTGTTTAACTAACTTGATTGAATTTTTTGATGAGGTAACAGAGAGGGTTGATGAGAGCAATACGGTTGATGTGGTGTATATGGGCTTCCAAAAGGCATTTGATAAAGTGCCACATAATAGGCTTGCCAGCAAAGTTGAAGCCTATGGAATAAAAGGGACAGTGACAGCATGGATACGAAATTGGCTAAGTGACAGGAAACAGAGTAATGGTGAACTGTTGTTTTTCAGACTGGAGGAAGGTATACAGTGGTATTCCCCAGGGGTCGGTACTAGGATCACTGCTTTTCTTGATGTATATTAATGACTTGGACTTGGGTGTACAGGGCACTATTTCAAAATTTGCAGATGACACAAAACTTGGAAGTATAGTGAACAGTGAGGAGGATAGGAATAGATTTCAAGAGGACATAGACAAGCTGGTGAAATGGGCGGACACGTGGCAGATGAAACTTAATGCAGAAAAGTGCAAAGTGATACATTTTGGTAGAAAGAACGAGGAGAGGAAATATAAACTAAAGGGTACAATTCTAAAGCGGGTGCAGGAACAGAGACACCTGGGGGTATATGTGCACAAATCGTTGAAGATGGCAGGGCAGGTTGAGAAATCAGTTAAAAATGCATATGGGATCCTGGGCTTTATAAATCAAGGTATAGAGTACAAAAGCAAGGAAGTTATGATGAACATTTATAAAACACTGGTTTGGCTACAACTGAAGTATTGTGTCCAATTCTGGGCAATGCACTTTAGGAAGGATGTGAAGGCTTTAGAGAGGGTGCAGAAAACATTTACAAGAATGGTTCCAGGGATGAGGAATTACAGTTATGTGGATAGACTGGAGAAGCTGGGGTTGTTCTCCTTAGAGCAGAGAAGATTGAGAGGAGATTTGATAGAGGTATTCAAAATCATGAGGGGTCTGGACAGAGTAGATAGAGAGAAACTGTTCCCATTGGCGGAAGGGTCGAGAACCAGAGGATACAGATTTAGGTGATTGGCAGAAGAACCAAAGGCGACATGAGGAAAAACTTTTTTAGGCAACGACTGGTTATGATCTGGAATGCACTGCCTGAAAGGGTGATGGAGGCAGATTCAATCATTACTTTCAAAAGGGAATTGGATAAGTACCTGAAGGAAAAAAAATTACAGGGCTACAGGGAAAGGGCGGGTAGTGGGACTAGCTGAATTGCTCTTGCAGAGAGCCGGCACAGGCTCGACAGGCCGAATGGCCTCCTACTGTGCTGTAACGATTCTATGATTCTAAGCAAGCTATGGATGTTAGATGTGCAAGGGCCAACATTCTTCATCAATTTCCCCATGGAAAGGGGGTATCAGCTGAACAGACAACCCTGTGTGGCAGGGTTATCAAGAATGCAGGGTATAATAGATGGTGTCCATGTTGTCATTCGTGCTCTTCACATCAGCTCCATTGTCCCACATAAAGAGAAAGGACTTCCATTCCAATTAACATTAAACTGGAATAAAAGTAGAAAATGCTGGAAACAGGCAGCATCTGTGGAGAGAGAAACAGAGTTAACGTTTCAGGTCGATGACCTTTCGTCAGAACATTAAACTGGTGACTGACCATAGAAACACCATAATGCAAGAAACTGCCCATTATCCAGGATACGCCCATGATGTAGCAGTGCATGGTGCTTACATTAGTTGATAGTCAATGGCTGGCGAGAGACCAAGGCTGTCCTCTGCAGCCATGGCTGATGATCCACTGAAACATTCCCGAATGACAGCACAATGTAAATACAGCAATGAAGCACAGCCTAAACCAGAATTACTGTGGAACCCACCATTGGGATGCTGAAGCAAAAAGAGTGTTTGGAATGCTTCGGTGCTTCCCTATTGTCCAGGAAAGGCGTCCAAAATAATCACAGTCTGCTAGATGCTGCATGGCTTTATAATTGAAAAAGGTCTAAGGATGCAGCAGGATAGAGAGAAGGTCCATGGCACTGCAAGTCCAAAAGATAAGGAGTATTGGAGGAAGCCCAGGTGCTGCCAGGAAGATTGGTGCAGACACTCACTGATAACTGCTTCCAGTAATTCACTGATTCAGCCCCTGAATAAGATGAACGAAATACCACACCAAGTGGTAAATTCTGTAATCCCACGCTCTCAGCATGGATGCAGTGCTCAAAGGGAGAGTGGGTCAGAGATGGGGTTATAAAATTGCATTCGCTGTGTGCACAGAGCCCTGCTGTGAGCATAGATATTTACCTTACTGCTCCTGGATACCGCCTTCTTGCATGGTTCCACCATCAGTTATTACTGTAACATGGGGTTTTCCCAAGAAAAACTGTTTGCATAAAAGCAGAAATAAAGTGCTCAATATTTATGGCATGATATTTATACATGGATGTTCCCCAGTATAAGTTGTTCCCACTCAGAACAAGTCTGATAAACTGAATTGATATAAAATGTGTAAAATGCCAAATGAAACTTGGACACAACAAATCTCCTTGGCTGGGCTGTTTCACAAAATCTAGCCATTCCACAAAAATTTACAAAGTACTCTTGGAAAACCTCGCCATCTCCATTACATACAATGGGGAAAGTTTTCAACTGGCTGCCTGGGCATAAAACTGGAGCTGCAGATTGGCCGCCCGTTATCGAAATCATCCCAATTTTTATATCCAGTTTTTGGCTTTGGCGGCAAGTTGAAAACTAACTCCAACATGTGTAAACACTTAAAAATTTCAGTTCATTGGATTTTAATGACACAATGCTGAGAGGGCCCATGGAAATGATGGTCCACCTATGGTATAAATGGTGGTGTCAACCAACTACGTCATGTAATTCGTGACACAAGTCCAAATGAGGATAGACCTTACACATGCTTCTAAGTGTAGGTAAAGCTGCTATACAGGACTACAAGGTTGATTTGCCTATTTTGGATCACTGATAAGACCACCCACTGTTGTGTATATTGCATTATTTAGCGTGGATCAAATTACTCTGCAATATATTAAAAAGCAGCTTGGGTAATGAATTAGCTGGAGCTCCAAATTGAGGAGAATTTTCACAAGTTATATTACAGTTGACTGTTGCACCTCATCAATTAAAAATTGAAATTACCCACAGTTAAATATATGCAGTGTATTTTGTTATTAAGGTGACCAACCACTTGCTTTAAAAGCACTATTGACCAGTCATTCTAGTCTTCCTCTGATTTTTCTTCTATCTCCATTTTATTTAGTCTCTCTGCCTGACCTTTCTTTTTCTTCTCGTGGTCTGGCTCTCTATCTTCCCTAATCTGTCCATACCAATCTGGCTGTCTCTCTCTTCTGGTTTGTTGAGTCTGCTCTCCCCCACTCCTAAATCTAGATCTGGTACTCAAAAGAAAAGGCCTAACAGCTTGAGAATTGCTTTTTCAGGACTGGCAGCTCCGACTTTCTCAGAGAGTGAAACCTGTAATGTGAAATTTAATCCCAGTGGGTTCTACCAATAGTGCAGTTCCACTTTCTTTCCACTGTGGGAGAAGTATTGGCAGAAATTTGGGGATTGGGGGGGTGGGGGGGGGCGGGCAGGTGGTGGTTGAAAGGGGGAAAGAAGGAGGAAAGAAATTAAGGACATGCTACTATTTCTGCCTCTCCTCAAATCTAACTGGTTGCACTATTACCAGCCTTCTTGACATTGGGCAAACCCTAGGGGTAAGGTTCTTTCTTTCAATTACAAGTCAAACAACCAGTCATCTAAGGCAAGGCTTCACACCAAAAATAAGAATGGTTAAAAATGCCCGACTGCAACTACCATGAGGTGCTGGGACTGCTTGTTTGTGCTTTAACATAAATTGACTTTTTGAATTCTGCTGACACGGCTACTTGGAGCCACTGATTTTCTTCAGTTATCACTACAGTGACTAAGTTACATCTCCTTGTAAGTGCAGAAAGAAGTACTCAGTGTCACCTATCAAAAAATGCCTGCATGAGGTGGTCCCACACCCAGAAGGCATGTACATTAGCTGTAATATAAATGCAGAGCCCCAGCAAAATGCAAGTTTTTAGAAGATAGAACAAATGCTAATGGCCTGCTGTACCACCATTTAGATTTTTAATTGACTATCTTGTCAGCTAATTCTCATCATATTAGTGGCAGGATGCCAGTGAGCAACAGTGCTTCGATGCATTTAAGTATGATGCTTGGAGCCCGGTCTTTCCCCAGCTTCACAACAATGCAAGTAGCACTGTGAAATTGGAACTAACACTGCATCCTTCAGTATGGTATAATTGCACCATTTATCTCCTCTTTTTATCCTTTCCTTTTTCTGTTCCTCTTATTTTCTGTCCTTTTTTTTCTCCTCCCTCTCTTTCCCTATATTTTTCTCTTTTTCTTTCCAGACCCTATGGTTTTAATTATATTAATTCCAGGACTGCCTCGTCCCCATGGCATTCTTCTGCTTTCTCTTGCTGTCCAATTACACAGACATAAGATCATAGTCTCACTCGGGAGATTCCTGCAGAATGCGGGAGACTTGGTAGAACTGGCTACTAAATTGTTGTATTTGACTTTTAGTACAAAAGCCACAAATTGAAGTGCAATCATCCAAGTGTCATAGGAACATAGGAATTGCTAGATGAAAAATGACCAAGGGTTCATCTAGTTTGCCTTCTACCATTCTGATAGTCGTATGATATGATAATGGAGATGGTAACTATCATAGCAATCCATCTTTATCAATGAGTCTACAACAGACCCAGAAATAGCACAAGGAAAATCCCAGTGGAGGAAAGCTTTGGGAGCCATAGGTCCAAAGTCATCTTTTTCCTCCCATGCGTGCTGCACTTACCACAGGTCATGTTTCAAATTACTCATATACTGTATCCCAAAATGTCATCCTAAAACACGTCTCCAGTTGACAGTTCCAGTGTGATTTTTTTGTTGCACTGCCTGCAGTATGACTGATTTCACAAGACTGGTGTAACACTCCAAAACACAAATCAGCATAGCACATTTAGAAAAATATTCAAGAGAAATATAACTGACAGCTGGGGTAAAATCATTAAATAGCGCCCTTTATCAAAAGAAAGACTTGCATTTATAGACAGCCTTTTACGACCTCAGGATGTCCCAAAGCGCTTTACAGTCAATGAAGTACTTTTGTAGTGTAGACACTTTTGTAATGTAGGGTCAGTTGTAATTTCAGTAGCTATCTGTTGATTTATGGCCATTTTTCTGGCTGAGGATATGCTTCCCGCCATATCATTTCCCAGGGATGTGTGTGTCCAGTTGGGACCCTGCTAACTCAGTTGGTATATAAACTGTCTTGTGCTCAACTCAGTCATAAAAATCATGATGGTCTTGGAGTCAATCCCACGTCTATTCTGCGTTCACCGATCTCAGCCAGCGCAGTGTGGGAGCACTACAATTGGCCAGAGTGCCTTTTGGCTAGGGAGGGAGAACACTCAAAGGGCTGGATTTTCATTGACCCGTGGAGGCAGGTTTGGAGGCATGTGGGGGGTTAAAATTGCGAAATCTGGTGGGCGGGCACAAGTCCGCCTCTATGCAATTTTCATTAAATTGTGTCTGCTGGTCCCGACTCCGTCCCGCCTCTAAGACGGGATAGGCTGTTAAGGCCCTTAACAAGCACTAAATTGGCTCTATAATGCCATTTTGAAAGGCCTTTGTGATTTTAACCCTTGATCTACGTGAAGCACGCCTGTTCTGAACCACGATTGTGAAACCTGGCGGGAGCACATTTGGATAGCTGACTATCAGCTGCAGGTCCACTATTACAACAGAGATGTGATGAAGGTAGTAGTAGTATTAGGTCTGAAAGTCGCCTCTGATGCTGCTGCATTGAAGGTCTTCAGAGACTGCCTGGCCTTTGCTGTGAGAGGACCTGGATGGAAAATTCTTTTTTTCTCTCTCTCCTCCCCCCCCACCCCCCAGCAATGATGACATCATCAGAGGTGACTTTCAGACTGAAAACACTAATTGGTTCATGGGTTCCCACATGCTGGAACTCAATTGCCCAATTAGGTGAAAATTGCATCAATCTCCCACATCCAATTGCAGTCGGGTGGATAACATGAAAAGTGGATAACACGACCCCAACCCGCCCCAGTATCAAAATCCAGCCCAAAGTGTCTACTGTTATTTAGTGACCATTACTAAAAAGTGAGCATGTATGTACAGGGTGCAAGGATAGGATTAAGCTCAGCTATAATGCCCCAGTAAGAAAAAGAACTTGCATTTATATAGCTCCTTTCACAACCTCAGGATGTCCCAAAAAGCTTTACAACCAATGAAGTACTTTTGAAGTGTAGTCACTGTTGTAATGTAGGAAAACACAACAGTCAATTTGTACACAGCAAGGTCCAAACAGCAGTGAGATAATGATCAGATAATCTGTTTTATTGAAGTTGGCTGAGGAATAAATACTGGCCAGGACACCGGGGAGATCTCCCCTGCTCTTCTTCGAATAGTGCCTTTGGATCTTTTATATCCACTGAGAGGGCAGATGGGATGTCGGTTTAACATCTTATCAGAAAGCCAGCACCTCCAACAGTACTGCACTGAAGTGTCAGTCTAGATTATGGGCAAAAAATTGAGTCACGCCCCCTTTGGGGCGCTAACTTCGCCGGGGTGCTACTTTTAGCGCCCCGGAAAAATTAGCATCCCCGCGACCGAAACTGAGTGGTAGTGCCCCAAGAGGGAAGTGGGGCGCTACTGGAAGTGCCCTGCCTCCCTCTTGGGGCACCGCGGTATTGCAGGCCTTTTGTATTGCAGGCCTTCCTCCCCTTCTTAGGGTGCTAACGGGAGGCGCAAAGCAACTGAATTTTTCCCCCCATGTGTCCAAGTGTCTGAAATGGGATTTGAACCCAGAATCTTCTGACTCAGAGGTGAGAGTGCTAACTTCATAGCCACTAGCAATGGCATGACCCCCGGTGCAGGTCTGCTTGCAGGAGGTTGCATAGGTCTCAAACAGCCTATGTGGAGAAGTGGAGCCTCCTCAGGCACTGCTCCTGTGACATATATAGAAAGGTCACTCTTGGCCAATAGACACTGTTGGGTGGGTAAGGCCTTCTGTGAGCAGGTCCCCTCACCTGCAGTCTTCTCAGAGGTCCAAGTGCAGCTACACCTGCAGTCATTGATATTAGACTGATTTCCCACATCTAATTTAATGGTAGTAATAGATTACCACACACCCAATTACGCCCAGCGGACATCAATAGAAAAATAGTGAAAAGTAAATTTAAAACAGCCATCAGGGAATTGGATATAAAATTGAAAAGGAAAAATGATGCAGTACTATGGGGAAAGAGTGGAGGAGTGGGACTAATTGGATAGCTCTTTCAAAGAGCTGGCACAGACATGATGGGCCAAGTGGCCTCCATTTGTGCTCTATGATTCTATGATGTATCATGTTGATGTCTCTGCTGCTGTTGTTGCTGCTGCTCTGCTTCATCCTCCACCCAGCATCTTACAGCAAATGTTTCGCCCATCATAAGCTTTCACTCCTTAATGAGGGCGAGTAGCCAAAAGAAAATGTAACAAATAAATAATATTGAAAGTTCCAAATCACTCCAACTCCAACAAGCTCAGTAACACACAGATGCCACTGATCTAAATGCCTGCAGCACCTGACCTCTTTAAATCCTGCAGTCTGCTGCCTCTGGAAGTAACCCCATTAGGTTTCACCTTGTGGGCTGGGCAATGGGCAGGACCTCCATTTTTGGGGGATTAAGATCAAGTTAGGATCCTAGTTGTATCATACGACCTCGATTTGCAAGCCATTCATGAGGCTTCAGTTGCCTGTAGCGGGATCTTCTGCCACCTGGAAAGTGCCCGCAGTTAAAATGGCAGCAGGCAGGAACTGAGTGGCAATTGGCTGGTAAGTACACCCACCTGAGGGTAGAGAGTGGGTATTCTCTAACTTACCATGAACTATGCCATGGGAGATCCACTCGTATTAAAAGAAAACCTAAAATGGCACAAATATCTTCTTGCCCCTTAAGAATAGTTTGGAAATAGTCCATGCTTCTTGTTTCATACTACTGGGTAATTATTCAATCAGATTATCATGCCAATTCATTTTGAATTGTAGGAACAGAACTTTCTATTTGATCACATCCCAACTGAAAACTATACAAGTCAAACCTTAGCACCATAGAAATTAAGAAACATCCATTCATTGATAAAAACTTGTTTTGGGAGAAAACTGCCTGTAATCACCTTTTATAGCATTCTTAGCTTGGCAAGTAATTTGTAACTGCCAGTTATATAGTAAATTATTTAATGGCTTTTAATCTAACTCAGTGTGTGTGTGAGCAGAAAGTATCTATGCAAGGAAATAAATGCTGGTTTGCAATATGCTCTCTACCATTTGCAGCCAAAAGAAACCATTATTTAAAGGATTACGATTTAACAGCACCCCACTGCCATGTTATTATTATAAATTTTTGCGGATTAGCAAAATAACACAAACACTTAGCCACCAAATCAAAATGACGTCAAATTCAAAACACAGAATCTTAAATTTCCATTGCATTCCACAAGGTTAATTCTGTGAAAACTCAAAGGAATAGCATTATGTAGCACTTTCCATGCTTCGACTTCTTACTGGCTACAAGTTAACAAACATTGAACAATTTCAAATTTTCTTTAACTATGAATATTAGAGTTCAAGTTCAAGGACAAAATATTCCCCTTTTTAAACAGTATACAGTAATCGTATTACACAGAGTAAAACACCATAGGACTGAAAAATAAACAGAATTAGATCACTGTTAAGTTAAGAGGCCAGTTATACTACCAGTCTCAGATTGTAGCATTGATACAAGGTTTCATTGTCTTGTGATTGTACTGTTAATAATATTGCAGTGTGTTTCCAACCCCCACATTTTTAACACATATCAATTCATCTGCCTATCATGAGGCTACTATTTTGATGATCTCTCTTACATCTGCATTTCAGATGATTTGATAAGCCTTCAAAGTACACTTCCGATATCGGATGGCACTTAGAGATGGATCAGGTGGAGGCTGAGCCAGATTTGGGAGTTCTCCTCCTTCGCTAAAAAAATTAATTGTTCAAACAAAATTTAGAATACACAAGAGGCAGAGATCCCACTTTGAGCCCAATCGACGATCCGGGCGCAAATTGCGCTAGTTTTGAGATTTTATTTTTCTCAAGTTTCTGCTCAAACTCATTTGCATATCGCCGAACGTAAAACTGCCATGAAAAATTTTTGCTTTAAAAATATTCTTTGATATATTTAAGTGGTAAATTGGTGCAGTTCGATTAATACAGCTGAAAATGGGTTTATCACAAAAAAATAAGCATTTTAAATCAACGCCTATTCCACCACCTATGAGTAACCTGATTTTAAATAACTGAAAATAACTTTAAAAACTATATAGAACCATTTGCTAGTTATATAGGTGTACAGTAGTCAATTTCTTGGTAAATTAAAAAAAAATTATATTCAAAAACTTTTAAAACGTGCCTATTAATGTCCTTGTGCCTAAAAAATAAACAGCTTAATTTTAAGAGCCTCCCCGAAGGCCCACAAACGGGCGCAATTAGCAGAAACCCACAATGGTCATTAATTCGATCTGGGGGCACAGCCAGTTTTGTTGGCAGGGCTGGCTTCTAGCGCGGTATTTTTAAACTAGCGCAATAGATCGCGGAAACTCGATTTGCGCTGTATGTAATTTGCGCTTAAAATTCCACAATCTTTTGCATTAGTTTGGCCACCTTCGGGCAAATTGTGCCGAAAAAACCAGCGCAACCTAGCGGAAACTCCTGCCCAAAATATCCAACAGAAAAAATCCCTCCCCATTTGGCCTCTCAGGTGGATGTAAAAGATCCCAATAACAGTATTTGAAGAGGAGCAGGGGAGTTCTCTCAATGTCCTGGACAACATTTGTCCCTCAGCCAACACCATCAAAATTGGATTATATTATCATTACCTCATGGCTGTTTGTAGGACCTTACAACAGTGTCTACACTTCAAGAGTACTTCATTAGCTGTGAAGTGCTTTGGGACTTCCTGAAGTCATGAAAGGCGCTATAGAAATGCAAGTTTTTTTTTCATAAAGCATTATATTGACCCGGAATTTGCGGTGAGCAGCGAAGCGAAGGCGTTCGCTGTTGGCCCTGAAGTACGCTCTGCACCAGGATCTCGCAATCCCTGTGTCGAGAACTTCGGGTTTTCTGACCTTGAATTCAATTCAACGGAACTTAATGGGGATCCCCTTGTTTGAAATGCTGTGACGTCAACAGGCTGTCTAAGCAGCCAATCAAAAGGCAGATTTCTCAGACACTGAACAAGGAAGCGAGTAAGCCCTTAAAATTCTAACTTTTTTTAAATAGTTAGAGAGCAACAACAACAACAACTTGTATTTATATAGCGCCTTTAACGTAGTAAAACGTCTCAAGGCACTGCACAGGAGTACTTTAAGACAAAAAATTTGACACCGAGCCACATAAGGATAAATTAGGGCAGGTGACCAAAAGCTTGGTCAAAGAGGTAGGTTTTAAGGAGTGTCTTAAAGGAGGAAAGAGAGGTAGCGAGGTGGAGAGGTTTAGGCAGGGGATTTTAGAGCTTAGGGCCTAGGCAACAGAAAGCATGGCCACCAATGGTTCAGCGATTATAATCAGGGATGCTCAAGAGGGCAGAATTAGGGGAACGCAGATAGCTCGGGGGAGTTGTGGGGCTGAAGGAGATTACAGATATAGGGAGGGGCGAGGCCATGGAGGGATTTGAAAACAAGGATGAGAATTTTGAAATCGAGGTGCTGCTTAACCAGAAACCAATGTAGGTCAGCGAGCACAGGGGTGATGGGCGAACGGGACTTGGTGCGAGTTAGGACATGGGCAGCCGAGTTTTCGATCACCTCAAGTTTACGTAGGGTAGAATGTGGGAGGCCAGCCAGGAGTGCGTTGGAATAGTCAAGTCTAGAGGTAACAAAGGCATGGATGAGGGTTTCAGCAGCAGATGAGCTGAGGCAAGGGCGGAGACGGGCGATGTTATGGAGGTGGAAATAGGCAGTCTTTGTTATGCCATGGATATGTGGTCGGAAGCTCATTTCAGGGTCAAATATGACACCAAGGTTGTGAACAGTGTGGTTCAGCCTCAGACAGATGTTAGGGAGAGGGATGGAGTCAGTGGCTCATCCAGAACTGGATGTCGGACAAGCAGTCTGACAATTTAGAGACCGTGGAGGGGTTGAGAGAAGTGGTGGTGAGGTAGAGCTGGGTGTCGTCAGCGTACATGTGGAAACTGACGCTGTGTTTTCGGATGATGTCACCAAAAGGTAACATGTAGATGAGAAATAGGAGGGGGCCAAGGATAGATCCTTGGGGGACACCAGAGGTAACGATGCGGGAGCGGGAAGAGAAGCCGTTGCAGGTGATTCTCTGGCTACGATTAGATAGGTCAGAATGGAACCAGGCGAGTGCAGTCCCACCCAGCTGGACGACGAAAGCAAAAGAAAGATTGGGGCTCTCACATGGGGAAAGGCAAACCAAAAATAAAGATGGACAAACTTTTAAAAAAATGTTAAAACATCTTTTTAAGAATTTCTTAAAAGTTTTATTTTTTTTATTAAAATGGACAAATTTCACACTGCACAAATTTTAAATCAGTTTTCCAGGTGCTTACCCTTTGTTTAATATGCAGTTAAAACCCCAGTTACACCTAATCGCTTTAGGGTTAACTTTTAGTGGGGAATTTAACAGCATAATTACTGTGGAAGGGCCGAATTTTTCGTCAGTTTCAGTGATTTACGAGATTTCACTGATTGCCGGCTCTGTGGGGGGTGGGGGGCAGGGGCACAGCGCAGCCAGTTTCGGAACGGTCATTGACACATTTGGCATGAGCCAAATCCCGAAGTTGCAGTCAGTTTCAAAGCCGGAATGAGAGCGAATGCTGCCAGTTCGCTGTCATCCCGACCGCAAATTCCGAGTCAATATAAATCAAACAGATGATAAGCTAAAATGTCTCCTTTTTTAAAATTAGCATAGAATGTTTACTTCAGGGATTTGAGTTACACCTAAAGTTGGCTTTGGTGGAACTTAGAGCACTTCAATTTCACACAGTTTCTAGGAACTACTAAGCACTTAATCCAGGCTCAACATTTAAAGGCAATTTATCAGATTTATACACATGCACTTAAAATATGGTTAAGTGGAGCTCTGCTTCCCTGATTGGAGAAATGTGAGAAGTCGCACAACACCAGGTTATAGTCCAACAGTTTTATTTGAAACCACAAGTTTTCGGAGCTCTGCTCCTTCGTCAGGTGATTGGAGAGCACTGCAAGCAGCCAGTGTGACTCTCCCAATAGTATAACTTAGGTATAAAGCATGTTTATTCATATTTTTACCATGGCTGTGTTGGTACTGGAACACAACTTCAGCTTGTGGGGGAAAATCAAAAATTGCTGGTGGGTTAAAACCTGACGTACTATTATTGAATCCATTAATATCTAACAAAGCCCAATAAATGACTCATGTCATTTCTGTGCTGTCTCCTTCATGATAGTATTAAATCAAGCATAATTTTGTGTACAGTTCTTGCTACCAATGTAATTCCCCCCCCACTTCTCCCCAGAAAATGCTGACTCCCACTGGCATACAGTTCCATGGGTGCTTACCACCGCTGCTACTTGCTCTCATCACCATCCTTCACAGCTGCACTCCTCAGTGGCCTTCAGCAGGCTTCTTGACCACAGGGGAGAGTGTCATAGTCTCGTCCATTCTGTTTTCATCCAGCATCTACTAACAGGCACTTTCCAACAGCAGTCACTGGATAATGAATGATTAGGAGAGGAATACCTGGCCAATTTTTCATGTTTTCTAACCTAAGGATGTGGAAGTCAATTGTAGATCCCAACCCCGCCGCCTCAACCATTGCTGTTCCAGCCAAGATCAATTAACTTAGCATGGGCCTGGGATAAAATCCAGGCCCTTTCCTGGTTCCAATGGCTCAGTTCCACACTTAGCATTATATTTTCAGACTGAGCCATCTCCTTAATATATTTTTTTAAGTTTGATTAATAGTCGGAGTCACTGCTTTACTCATAAATAGAAGGTACATGATCTAAAAATGATAATTTCCATTCATCCAGGGCCAGACTTCTGACCAGAATTCAAGACATGGATAGCAAAATTGTGCTTCACCTTCTTTCCTCAGCAACCCTCCTCCCTAAAAAAAAAAATTTGCCTCCCAGTTTTGAGTTTTACAGTCTTTTCTTTTCCACTCAGTATCTGGTGACACTTCAAGGTTTTCCAGATTTTACATCTTCAAAGAAATACTTAAAAAATATAAGTTAATCAAAATGTGAAGTTAATACTGACAGTAACAATAGATTAGCCCATCAAGTGTGCACTGCAGTCACAAAAATTGCTAAATTCTATGCATCCCACAAAGCTGCAGTGAAACTGTAGCTTCACTTATCTATTTATTTCCAAGGCGAAATACTAATTTTAGTGTTATTGCATTTAAGTCACAAGGAGGTCATGACAAATTACACTTGAGTCAAATACAATACTGGTAAAGATGCTTATTTTCCTCCAAGATCAAATATGACCTACAATCCACCTACAAAATGTTCAGCATATGTCAAGGTGCATTAAACATTGAAATGTTTAATACACCTAGTACATGCAAATTGTGGTTCATTTGGTACTCTATGCTGCTATAGTATTTAAACCTTTTCACTGTAACTATGAACACAATAGCATACTCACCTTGCTAATGGACCTAAACTATTCAACAGGTTCGCATAAATGGAGGAGATCGCAAGGGGGCCGTGGAGAAGATCGCAGGGTTAACAAGTTAGCTTGTTGGGCCGGGGGCGGGGGTGGGGAAGCACTCCTGCTACTCCTGGCCCACAAGCAGTGCTGGAAAGGCAATTACCTGTTCCATCCAGCAGTCCTCGCCTCCCTTCAACTGCCGGGTTTTCTAAGGCCTGGCAAACCCAGCCGGCCAGTGTTAAAGCTGAAACAGGGCAAAAAATCTTAGGCATGCAGCCTCATTAAAATATTGAAATGAGAGAACCGCCTCCTGAGAGCAGGTTGGCTGCCTGCCCCTGCCCCACCTCTGTGAAAACCAGAAGTGGGCGGGTTCGAGGGGGGTTGGGTTTGGGTTTGACATTTTTTTAATTTTAGCTTCCCAGCCGACCCAAATCCACCTGTTTTTTGGGGTTAAAATTACCCCCATTAAGTGAGTTGGGAAAACAATGGCAGATTGAATTTAGTTTTGGGCACTGAGCCTCAGGAAAGATTGAGCTTGGAGGGGGTGCAGCACAGATTCACCAGAAAGATAACTGGGCTTAAAGGGTTAAATGGGGACAGATTGTATAAGCTTTGTATTCCCTTGAATTTAGAACAGTGGGGGTGGGGTGGAATCTAAATCGATGTCTTTGAAATGCTAAAGGAATTCAATATGGTAGATATTGTTCATTCCTTGTTGCCCTGAGTAGGTGGTGGTGGGTCACCTTCAGTCATTTGTAGCAGCTTGATACAACTGAGTGGTTTGCAAGGCCACTTCAACCACATTGGTGTAGGACTAGATTCACATATAGGCCAGACCGCGCAAGGTTAGCGGGTTTTCTTTCCTAAAGGACACGAGTGAACCAGTTGGCTTTTTAATGACAATTCAATGGCCCGTATTTTCCGATCGGAGGCTTCCTGCATGCGGAGGCCTCCGATCTGGAAAAAATCTACGCCCTTACCCGAGGGCTCTGGAATTCTGGACATTTCATCTCCTGGGCCTCTGCTCTATGAAATGCGCAGGGCCCAGGTATCCCAAGGGCGCAGGCGGTTCGCAAGCATCCCTGGGATCACGTGGGCCATGGGGAACCAATGAAGAAGGGAATCCCCCTTCATCCTTTTGACAGGTCTCTCAGCTTAGACCCATCAAAAGTATGAATGGAGATCACTCCAAAAACACTCAAAACATTAAATAAATATTTTTTTTAAATCACGTTTTTAAAATTAGTTAAAATTACATTAAATTAAATATTTTAAACAAAAATTTAATTTTTGGAAAAAAAGTTAAAGTTTTATACGGGACTAAAAATAAACTTACCTTTTTTAAAAGTATTTTTAAATTATAAAAAAAAAGAGTGAAAAAAAAATATTTTTAAAATTTTTTTAAACTCTTATGCTGGTAAGAGCAGGCCTTACTGCTTTTACCAGGCGTAAGATTTTTTAAAGGTTTTCAGCGGGCGGAGGTTGTGCAGAAAGCGGAACTCTCCCCCCACGGAGGCCCTTCTCCAGGGCAGGCGAAGGATCTGTCAAGAGGATTCTTGACAGATCGGAAGTGCCGGTTTTCAGCGCATGCGCTTCGCATACCTGAAACCAGCACTTGCGAGGTCCCGATGGGTGTGTACACACCTCGCACACACCCGTAGGGATCGGAAAATACGGGCCAATATCTTCATGGTTACTCTTTCACTGATTCCAGCAATTTCCAGATTTTGTTTTAAAATGAATTCAAATTCTCAAGCTGTTATGGTGGGATTTTAACTCATATTCTGTGGATTATTAATACAGTAACATAACTACTACACTGACGTACTTCTCTGAGCTGCCCTTACCATTAACCTTTCAAGCACTGCAGATGAGCTGACTCATCCAAGCACATCTAGATGTGTATTCATCTGTAGCAACACTTTCTGTTTTGGCCATGATTGTCACATCAGTAATTGACCGAGTTGTCTATGCGTTGAGACCAAGTCAACCTTAAGAATCTAAGCTTTTGCTCAGCTGAAACCAGTGGCCATTAAAGCTTGTTTGCATTCAGTGAAAACCAATTTAATCATAAACCACTGGTCCCTGCCTCGAAATTAAACATCGAAAGAGGTAGGGGTGGAAGGAAGGAAGTAAATTAATTACTTTAAAGTTAGGGGGAAAAGCTACAATGGAGTATATTAATTAGAAATAGAAAAATGACAATGGGACAAGTACAGGCAGAGTGTTTTGTATCCTTCTAGGTGTTAGAGGTCGCAGATTTGGGTGGTGCTGTCGAAGAAGCCTTGGTGAGTTGCTGCAGTGCATCTTTTAAAGGTACATTCAGCAGCCACGATGCACCAGTGGTGGAGGGAGTGAATGTTTAAGGTAGTGGATGGGGTGCCAAACAATTGGGCTGCTTTGTCCTGGATGGTGTCGAGCTTCTTGAGTGTTATTGGTGCTGCACTCACCCAGGTAAGTGAAGAGTATTCCATCACACTCCTGACTTGTGCCTTGTAGATGGTGGAGAGGCTTTGGGGAGTCAGGAGGTGAGTCACTCGCCACAGAATTCTCTGACCTGCTCTTGTAGCCACAGTATTTATGCGGCTGGTCCAGTTAAGTTTCTGGTCAATGGTAAGCCCCAGATGGTTGGTGGTGGGGGATTCAGCAATGGTAATGCCATTGACTATCAAGGGGAGGTGGTTAGACTCTCACTTGTTGGAGATAGTCATTGCTTGGCACTTGTGTTGCGCAAATGTTATCTGTCACTTATCAGCCGAGCCTGAATGTCGCCTAGGTCTTGCTTTTGCGGGCACGGACTGCTTTATTATCTGAGGAGTTGCGAATGGAACTGAACACTGCAATCATCAGCGAACATCCCCAGTTCTACCTTATGATGGAGGGAAGGTCAGTGATGAAGCAGCTGAAGATGGTTGGGCCTAGGACATTGCCCTGAGAAACTCCTGCAGCAATGTCCTGGGGCTGAGATGATTGGCCTCCAACAACCACAACCATCTTTCTTTGTGTTAGGTATGGCTCAGCCAGTGGAGAGTTTTCCCCCTCATTCCCATTGACTTCAATTAACTAGGGCTCCTTGATGCCATACTCGGTCAAATGCTGCCTTGATGTCAAGGGCAGTCACGCTCACCTCACCTTATCTTTATGTAATATATTTTTGGTGTTTACTTTAGCTTAGGCTTAATATTACAGTGATACATATATACCTGGCATGCTGTGATACATATATACCTGGAGGAGAGTATGCCAGGGGATCTCAGAGATGCCGCAATTGTGACCATTTTCAAGAAAGGTGACAAGTCTGATTGCGGTAATTACAGAGGAGTTTCCCTGCTGTCTGCCACAGGGAAAGTCATCGCAAGAATCCTCCTCAATCGCCTTCTCCCAGTGACCGAAGAGCTCCTCCTAGAGTCGCAATGCGGATTCCGCCCACTAAGGGGCACAATGGACATGATCTTCACCGCACGTCAATTACAAGAGAAATGCAGGGAACAGCATCAACCGCTGTACATAGCCTTCTTTGATCTCACAAAGGCCTTCTACACTGTCAACCATGAGGGATTATGGAGTGTCCTCCTCAAATTCGGCTGCCCTCAAAAGTTTGTCACCATCCTCCGCCTGCTTCACGACGACATGCAAGCCGTGATCCTGACCAACGGTTCCACCACAGACCCAATTCACGTATGGACCGGGGTCAAGCAAGGCTGTGTCATCGCACCAACACTCTTCTCGATCTTCCTTGCTGCAAGGCTCCAACTCACCCTCAGTAAGCTTCCCGCTGGAGTGGAGCTAATCTATAGAACAAACGGGAAACTGTTCAACCTCCATCGCCTCCAGTCCAGATCCAAGGTCGTCCCATCCTCTGTCATCGAATTACAGTATGCAGACGACGCTTGCGTCTGCGCTCACTCGGAGGTCGAACTCCAAACCATCGTCAACACCTTCACCGAAGCGTACGAGAGCATGGGCATTACACTAAACATCCGTAAGTCAAAAGGTCCTCTACCAACCCGCCCCCGCCACACAGTACTGCCCCCCGATTATCAAAATCCACGACAAGGCCTTGGACAACGTGGACCACTTTCCATACCTCGGGAGCTTACTGTCAACAAGGCCAGACGTCGACGACGAAGTCCAACACCACCTTCAGTGTGCCAGTGCAGCCTTCGGTTGCCTGAGGAAGAGAGTGTTTGAAGACCAGGACCTCAAACCCGGCACTAAGCTCATGGTCTACAGAGCAGCAGTGATATCCGCCCTGCTGTATGCCTCAGAGACATGGACCATGTACAGCAGGCACCTCAAAGCACTGGAGAGGTACCACCAACGCTGCCTCCACAAGATCCTGCAAATCCATTGGCAAGATAGGTGCACCAACGTCAGTGTTCTCGCTCAGGCCAACATCCCCAGCATTGAAGCTTTGACCACGCTTGATCAGCTCCAATGGACGGGTCACATCGTCCGCATGCCCGATACAAGACTTCCAAAACAAGCACTCTACTCAGAGCTCCGACACGACAAGAGAGCCCAGGTGGGTAGAGGAAACGCTTCAAGGACACCCTCAAAGCCTCCTTGAAAAAGTACAGCATCCCCACTGGCACCTGGGAATCCCTGGCCCAAGACCGCACAAAGTGGAGGAGAAGCATCCGGGAAGGCACCAAACACCTCGAGTCTCTTCACCGGGAGCAAGCGCAAGCCAAGCGCAAGCAGCGCACGTTAACCCAAGCACCCCACCCACCCGCCCCTTCAACCACCATCTGCCCCACCTGTGACAGAGACTGTAGGTCCCGCATTGGACTCATCAGTCACCTGAGAACTCATTTTTAATGTGGAAGCAAGTCATCCTCGGTTCCGAGGGACTGCCTAAGAAGAAGAAGACATATATACCTAATGTTTAAGTAGCTTTATTACTATAATATTAGTGGTTTTCTCAGTGTCATCGAAATCAAACAAAACCATTTACCCAAGTGATTCAGGAGCTTCCCTGAAACTGCAGCAGTCTAAGAGTTAATATAATGTTAAACAATTTAAAAATCAGCAAAATATACTTTGTGTGTTGTTAGCACTTTGCTATTCTTCTCCCTGTTCTCAACGAACTGGTGAACTGATTGAATATACAAGATAAATATTTAAAAACCACAGATAAATATTCAGGACTTAAACCACAAAATCCTATACCAATGTATCTTAGGCCAATATAGATCTGGGTTATTTCAAGATAACCTAATCCCATGACACAGAGCTGCCCCAGTCAAGGACAACAAGGATTCAGAAATATTCCATCTCCAGACAGTGAAGCGAAGCCCCAACAACAGTTTGACTGTACAAAAATTGTCAGGTTTGGAATAACACAGAAACCACATCAAGCTGCTGATTTGCTGTATACTACTAGCTTTACTTCCACAAGTGAACAGGGTGAGATATACAGGACTTAAAGATCACCAAAAATAATGTGCCAGCATCAACATGAGTCATGTCAAAATTATACTACGCTGTAGGAAATAAAGTCATGGATACAAAAAGTGAATCTATTTGAAGTTAAAAATTGAATAGACCAATATGGAGATTTATTCATGTGACTTTGTTTTTACAATAATTTACTTGAATTTTACTTTAACCACACATTATTGTTATTGCATTCAAAACTAAATAGTCAGCAAATATGAAATTCAGTGTGTGGAGGATCATGAAAATGATCTCAGGTCCTATCACTATGTAGTACATAGGCCCAGCACCAGAGGTGAAAGGACAAAGATTTAAATTCAGTCCAGACTGAAGGAATGACAATTTCTTCTCTGTACTGACTATGATTGTCCTACATTTGGACAGATGTGAAGCTAGTTCCTAACTTGCTTAAGCCACAGTACAAAAATACCTATACTTCAGCATTAACTTGAAATTTCACTCAAATAGTTTGCATGGATCATTGGTACAAGAAAAGAAAATGTCACAATGGTACAGTCGGAGATGATCTTCAGTGGCTGGCATCAAGGCACATAATGGATTCAGAGCAAACAGAACTTTACCCTTAATCTGGTCTACTCTTGTGCCTTACCCCAGGGATAACTTGCTATTAACACTTGATGCCGAAGATAGAAATTCCACATAACTGACATCCCTCAGCTTGATTAAAAACATAAAATAGCAGCCAAAAAAAGTTTAAAATGACATTAGGACAATTTGGTATTGAAAGTTTTATAATTAATATACAAAGGGCAAAGTTTTATGTATTTAGAAGGTCAAATTAACATTTCTATCCCATAATTTGGAATTCAACTCATTCTATAATGGTAATAAAAATAATATGGTCCATTTTTTTTTCTCAAATGAGAACAAAGTCCAATTTATGCTAAAGGTCATTAGAATTTTTTTTAAACTTTTGTTTCACCCGAAAAATATGACCTGCCCCAGCTGCCACTGTGATATCTCGCAAATTAGATTCCAGCGTGTAACAGGCCAATATTCACATTACGATTGGCTGGGAACACCAGTTTGTTATGGTACAGCTTGCCCTCTAAGGCGACAGTTATCATGAGTTAAACTGCAACAATAGACAAGTTCTCACCAAAGAAACGAGATAAACCACAAACGAGGATGTTCTGATCTGATGGGAAGGCTATGGATGATGTTAAGACAAATACCTACATTTTCATGCGTAGATAATTTTTAAAAAATATCCTTGCTAATTAACTTGTGAATTAGGGAGTACATAACAAACTGAACCAATACTTAGCTTGTGTTCGTGCAGTCCCCAGCAGCAATCCTATGATGGAATGAATCCCATAAATGGAAATGCTGTAAAAGTTGTACAAAATTTTGAGATCCAGCAGACTGTTTAGTCTCTCCATGCAAGATTTGCAATGTATTCTTTATTTTAAAATTAGGCATTTGTCACAATTATGAGAATTTATATAATGCCTCATTTACAGACATACAAGCCTATGTTAATGACACAGTGGAAATGTAAAATTAATTTTACGCATATGCACTAGTAGATGTCCCATGACATTGCTCACAGGTTGCTTGGGCTCTGGACAGTGGTTTCTGATGTTTCCCACAGCCCTGGTGGTTTCAAATCTTGAATGGACATTTGTCTCCACTCTTGATCCTCACTAAATTCCACAGCCTGCGCTAACTCAGGGAATCGCACATTGAAGTAGCACAGTGAATGCTGGGAGCTATCATCCAAGTCAATCGGGAATTATGGTAGTGAGCTGGCATGTTACAGGCAATGGTGGAGCTGATGAGCATCTCCAACCCAAGTTGGAGACCAGTGGGAGTTCAGGGAGCAGAGACCAATCAGGCTCGGGAGCAGAGAGACCATGGCCTCAATAGTGAGGAGGCTTGGAATGAGGCCTACCTGGCTATTCCCACTGGATAACGTGGTGTGAATCAGGCCAATTAAAGAGGGCAAAGTGGGTTTTTTAAGGATATACGTGGAGCGGACGCAAAATTGTCACAGTGGCTGTTATGAGTATGTTTTCTTGCTGCAATATGAAGGGACAGAAATATTTTTTGGTGATCTGTAACTAGAGAGAAAATTGATATTGTAAAGAAATGTTTTGCACAATATGATCGGTTAATAATATAGGACAGTAGGGAGCTGGGTAGATGCATAGATTAAAGCATAAGTTCTCTATTTTTTCACTAATGTTTAAATATTTTATATGCATAATTTTATGTATAGATTCTGCTGAGCTTGAATTCTCACTTTTAATAAATTGTTTATGCTGTAATGTATAACTTAACCTCTCATACTCTATTTATAATATATTTAAATGAAACAACGCAAGACTGACTGAGTTAAGTAAGAATAAATGAAAGTGTAATTATCTTGGATTTAGCTCTTTATTGTGGAAGATGGTGACATTGAGTAAAAGTGATTCAATAATTACTCAGCTTTCAGATAGGGAGCTGGCTGCCCTGCAGAGGATAAATAGTCAGCAAAAAGACTTATACATTTTGATAATATCCATCAGGTTGTTGATGAAACCAAGGAACAGAAAGTACAGAGCCAGGCATCTACTATGACGTAGGTGTTCCGATAGCCCCGATTTTAACTCGGGGTGGGAAATCGGGCAGGCGACAACCCCCACCACCCCTCCCCCGACCTCAGCAGCGTGGGACCCGGGTGATTTTAACTCCCGGGCCTCGTCTGCATGACCCCGATCAGATGCCTGCCCGAAACCAATGGGCAGGAGGCCGGAGGAACGGTTCCCTGCACTCAGGTAAGTCTCAGGGAGTGGGGGGTTAAACTTTCCATGTGGGGCCTGGAGGAGCACTCCTGTTCCTCACAAGGAAAGTTTTTAAAAACGTACCTCTTCGATCCTCTTCTAGCCCCGACTCTTTTTCCTGCTGGCTTCACTTGGCGGGAAAGCCACAACTTCTTCACTCAGCCCACTGGTTAAAATAGCAGTTGGGCCCTGATGATGTAATCAGAGCCTGATCTACATATTTAAAGAGGGTCCCTGCTGGGCACCGGTAGGTCATCTTCCCGCCTGTTCATGTTAAAATTGACTGTGGGAAGGGAACGGGACATCGGTGGGTCAGTCTTTTGGGAGATTTTAACTGCCCACATGCCCGGTTTCTGCTGGGCAGGCAGGGTTAAAATCACCCCTAATAAGTTCGCAAGCATCCTTTTATCACAAGGTGCTCTTTGTATCATTTAATTCAACAGTTCAGGAGAGGCAGCACAAGAGGGCAGCTTTCTAAAGAGGCCAGAGAACCCCACCTTACTGAATACTTTGAAAATGGCATTGGCTACTGGTCCAACTGTACAGAGTGCCAAAAAATCAAATCATTCTACTGTATTTCTAAGCCACAAGACCGTGAACACAGAAGACCTGTATTAAAATCAATATGGTTTAAGTAGGACAAAACACAAAATGAGATCTAACATCCAATATAGGTTAGACTGAATTTAAATGATAAACCTTTTTATTCTTCAAAGATACCACACACACACACACACACACACTTAACCTGTTTTAGTTTATTTTCCAATACAATTCAGGTGATTCATCCCTTGAGAGCTACGGTAAACCAGAATATGTCTTGTTCCATCAATATAATGAAATATTTTAATTTGTATATCATAATTTGGCAATTAGGAACTTGAAAGCTAGGTTCGAGATGGGCTCAGTGGCCAAAGGAACATCGGCCCCAGTCACATTTACACCAGGTGAGGGGGAAGCCCAGAATATGGGCCGGATCTTGGCTTTGCTGGAATTCCACCCCATTTGGACTAAACCTTTAATAATGGTTGGGAGGCCATGGGTAGATCTCCCAACCACCATCCCAGATCAAGGGGGTGTGTTGAGGTGAGTTCCCAGGCTTCCCTTGGAAATTTGACCCTTTATGCCTTTGAAAGGCCTCAGTGGAAGTCACGCCAGTTGAGAACTGCCGTGAATCACTTCGAGGCCTTTCAAAGGCCCCAAACCTTTATCAGAGTAAGTTATTCAATCCTGGAGGGAATTAGTTGGAGTCTCTGCCGTGGGAGCTGCAGAGTAAAAAAAAGTTTATCTTTGGCTCATTTGAGCCTCCGGAGGACTCCACTCCGCTTTACAGGGGACGATTGGCTCAAGCTGGGGTATCCATTGTTGACATGCCTTTGCAGGATCTGGTGGCCCACCTCGGCTATGCAACTGACCCCATCCCCGGTGTTTGGGATAAGGTCCCTGGTCTTGGATAAGCGCAGGCAGGGAATTTCCAGATCGTTGTCTTCACAAGAATGATTTTTGGCAAACTTTGGGAGTGAAATTCATTGTTAATTTTACTGGAAAATTTGGTGCAAGTACAAAACATGATTCCTATTTTGTATTTGACAACTTCGTCAAAATTAATCGACAGGAGGAATCTCACCCATTTGGGAGAAAGTCAATGCAGGTGAGTCGCATGTCATTTTAATTATGTCTATGGCATCACGTTCGAGTTGTAAAGTGTGATTTGATGTGAATTACACAATCACATTGTGCATTAAGCAAATGAAAAAGTAAGCTTTTCTCCCCCTTATGAACATAATACCACTTTAACATCAAATAGTGTTTTTGAGTTCTTAAGATGGTTTCAAGAACCGAGACTCAAACTGTGATGACTGGTATGCATAACCAAATCTCAAAATCTATACCTCAGTGTTGCACCCTAAAATATAGTATAACTGTTGAAATGGTGATATTTACTAGTTTAAAAAAGAAAGTAAATAGATAAAACACATGTAGACTTGGAATGCAATTGCTTTTAAATTCAATCAAGGCCAAATTTCACACCACTGCATTGAAATCAGAAATTATAGACAACAATAATAGGTGAACAAAAAAATTGGACTGTTGAAACAGAAATATCCTAAAACTCTGGCAAAAACATCTGAATTATTTTAACTTATATTCATTTCCCCTTAATTTTCACTGCCTTTATTATTTTAGTGTCCCCTTTTTCTGGCATATTTTAACCATTTCTTTAATTTCTTTCTCCCTTTAGTTCAATAGCTCTATACATATGCAGAGAGACTGCAAAAGGGTTTTAGTAATGAGAGAAAGAATAACCGGAAAAAAGAGGGAATGATAATTTCAGGAAGCTTTTTGTTAGCAGGAAATTTAATGTTTCAAAAGCCTCAACACGAACATCTTAGAGTCAATTCAATCTCTGAGAAATGAATTAAAATGATCACAGGTAAATTTTTCATATGAAATTAGACTTTTTTTCTGCAAGCCTAATTGTTCAAGCTCTGGTCAACAAGAGAATTCATCAAATATTTCCTCAGCCAATGTATAGAGCCACAAAATGGATAGAAATACAGGGAGTTGCACATCAACTCTTGTAAAACCCAATAATAGTCAGGACAAACATCGAATGGAGCAACATAATAAAAATAAAACTGTAGCAGTTTTCACAATGGCAAAGTTAGTCTTCAATGACTGGTACTGTGTTGGAATAAAGTAGCCTTCATGGAGTGTGCATGGGGTTAGTTTACAGCGGGAGACAATTCAGTGCATTACAGCACAGAAGTGAAGGCAATACAACCCAACTCAAATTCTGGTATTGATATTTAAAGGCATTATGATTCTCTGAAATGCCATGTGAGAAAGGAACTGTGTCTGACAAGAGCAAACTGCCAAAGTTTGGTTATATTTTATATCAGACATCAATGTTTTTATTCATCTGACAAGCTAACAATAAGCAATGGCCAGATCGTCATACTTTGTTGAGAAAGGATGAAACAAAGTGCATGGATAGGATGCATTAAGTTCAAAAGTAAAGTTTTAATTGAAAACAGTTAAAGGAGATACATATTTACAGACAGTATGAGGAAAGCACTGCACATTAGGCCTATGAACTGATCGAAAAGTATTTTTTTCTTTTAATATCATTAGCAATCCATAGAGAACAATTAATTGCTGCATCTCATTGACTTTCACAGCTGCAACACTTATAAAGGGAAAAGAATCTAATTTTAATTAATTACCCAACGTTCAGTAACCAAATTAGCTGGGGGAGAACAACTTCCTCCGGGGAAAAATTGCTGCTAGAATTTCTGAAAGACCAGGGGATTTTTGAATGCTAACTACTAGTTATATCTTAAAATGAGATATGGACACAATTACATGTAACCAATGCAGTTTTTATATGCAATAATGTAGAATGCAGCTTTATAATGATGCCAGCAATGATCTTATTACTGCGTTGAAGGAGGGGCACCTTGACCCAGAAGAGGAACACACTACCCCTTTCTGTATCACCTTGCCAATATTTTTTCTTTGTTCCTTTTTAAAAGTCTGCATGTAGTTATAAATGCTATGTGGGAGATATTGGCTGGATTTTCTCAAGGACTTTCGAATATTCAGCTTCAAGTGAGCTGAAAATAGGGAGGAAATCAGAACACCACGCCAATGCTAGTTAGAGTCTTCTTTCCCTTAGCATCACCTTGCTTAAAAAGAACACTTATAAATCCCTGTTTACTGTGAACCTAAATTAAAATACTAAAATACGAACATATAGTTCATTCAGCAATTAAATGTTGCATTGGTGATGTCATGGGTGAGGATTATGTGCAATCTTGCTTACCTCATTGAAATGTGTTACATGAATACACTTTGCAAGATAGCAAGTTTTGTTACTTGTGCTATAACACATTTTAAATGCTTTTCATTTCGATTTGCTAACAATGACATTATACTTAATAAGACTACCAAGTGGTGGCATTGTAATATTTTAGTGTTCAACACATCAAGCCAGCAAATGGTAGAAAATGGGTTTCAATTATTCGCCACCTAAATTTATTGCGATCCTAGCTGTGAGGGAGATGTTGTCGTTATAGGGAACAAGATCCATCTTCTGGCAACAAGCTCAAAAGCAGCCGAGTAGAGTAGGATCAACCCCAAGGTGTCTGCCAGCCTGCTCTCTCCGCTCCAGAATGGAGTACATTGTGCGTGTGTATGCATATGTTTATAGCTGTAAATTAAATAGAAAAAACCCCCCGAAAGTTGGACTGAATTTTTCCATTTAATTTGTAAATAAGTGTGAAAAAGTAATTTTGAATCGTATTTTTAGCTTGCTTCTTTTTTAAATGTTAAAAAACAAGGTTAAGTATGTAACAAAAACAAAAAGGCTGAAAATACATGGATAAAGAAAGGAATTTTAAGAGTCTTGGTCGTATCAATTAAGTAAAAGAAAGCGAAGACAACAAATGAAATTTTTAATGATGTGTGGACAGAGGAGTAAAGTCATGTAAAGCTCCAGATGTGCTCAGCTGTTGGTGAACTAAAGTCCTTAATTCAACAACTGCTCCTAAGTAACATACCATCTTGAATGCTTTCTGAACATATTCTAAACAGCATATTTTTCTTTGAAATAAAATGACCTGTGCCACAAGACATTTTTTTTTAAAAGCAGAAGTTGCACATAAGTTGACTACAAAGTATTCCAGTAACGCCAGACAGGTATGTTAATGGTACCAGCAATAAGCACTGTACCAATTTAGGCTGTCCAATATGTACACCGCCAAAATATGCTTTAAAAATGAAATCAGAAAAAAGCAAATCAACACAAATACAATATCATTGCAATTACTGAGAATTGCTCAGAACATCTATGAATATTAAAATGAAACTAGAATTTAATAGTCAAACGTTTTTAGACTTTTAATTAGTTACTTACTGCCACCTATAGATGAAAAGCTTCAGAATAGTTGTCAACATAAATCCAGATTAAAAATTCAAGTACTAAAAATATATTACAGTAGCTTTGCAGAGAATTTTATTGTAAAATGCTATTTGCAGAAATGTAATGTAAAAAAAGGAATTACATACTGAAATACTGAATTACAGCACACCGATTGTAAAGCAGACTTACACCAAAAATAAAATTAAAGAATGATTTTCTTATATTGTTGTGTAATCTATCCTCCATGCAAAACTAAGACTGATGAGAAAATAAACAGGTAGAATAATTGTGATGGGAATATTTATATCTTATCAGGACAAGCAGGCGATATTCACAAAACAGCACCAAGTTTCTTTAGGCATGACAGATACATTTTTACAAGAAGCAGGCAATTGTCAGAGGTCAGTCTGCATAGAAAAATTCTTGCATCCGTGAAAAATTAATGAGGATATCTTCTGTCTGGCCTGGTAGAACAAATGTGAGTGAGCTAAATGCATTTCTAAATTGCACGGGGCTAGTATTTTGTTAAGTATTATCAAGCAGATGGTATAAACTAAATCCACATTTCCCTCACAATTATTCTCACCAAACCAAAGCCATGCAAAAGTCATGAATTCACTTGGATTTTGTTTTGGAGACTTTCAGACAACTTGTCTGCTCAAGAACTTTGCAAGTTCTCAATCGATTAATTGGGATTAGCGACTGAAAAGATATGAACAAAACTGTTTGAATTTGTTTTTCAAGGAGTGAGAGGAAACAATTTAATTCTTCTTAAAGTAGGGGATCTGGTAGGGGTGAAATCCATAATAGAATAACCATACTTAGGCCGGAACTTTCACCTTTGCCTCGGGTTGGAAGCGTGCGGGCAGCGTAGCGGGTCGGGAACGCGATGTTCTGAGCAGCGCGCTGCTCAGAGCAACTTTCACTTAATGACCCCAATTGAAAGAGTCGTGCGCGTTTCCTGGCCCAATTAAATAGTGCGGGTCTGATGTCGTCATCGATGACTCGTTTCCAGTGCCCATATTTAAAGCAGCCTTGCACTCAACTCACTTGAAGGTTGCCAGAGGAGGGTGGAAGGTGTCAAAGAAAGGCCACAATACAGCTAAAACTTTGGAAGGATGGATAGCCAAAGGCACAGGGCTGCACCACACTTCTGATTCTTCGCTGCATACTCTTGTGGAGGCTGTCAGAGCACGTAGGGTGGTCCTCTTCCCTGCTGACAGGAAAAGGAGACCTCCACAAGCAAGAAAAAAAGAGCCTGGCTAGATATAGCTGAGGAGGTCAGCAGCGGGGATGTGGTGAGGGGAGATCTGGATACAGTGCAGGAAGCTCTTCAATGATCTCATGAGGTCAGGAAAGGTGAGTTCAATGCCACACTCACCCTCATCCTGATGTGCCTGTCACTACATCCCCATCACATTGCCTTTCCAAGCCTACTCCTGCACATTATTCCTCACACCTTGCACATCCACCCATCCCTCTCTATCTACATACTCACATCCCCATCTGACTAACCACCCCTCACACTCACCCTCATCCTAATGCAATCATAGCAAGTAACACCACAGAAGGAGGCCATTTGGCATTGGCACCCCACTCCCTCATAGTCACCCTCTACAGATGTAACCCATCCATTCCTTACACTCATTCCATCACTTTCCTACATTACAACAGTGACTACACTTCAAAGTACTTCATTGGCTGTAAAGCGCTTTGGGATGTCCAGTGGTCGTAAAAGCGCTATATAAATGCAAGTCTTTCTTTCGTTCATTCTTTCTCACTCAAACTTCTCTTCTTTCCCTCCTTGCAAAAGAAGAGAGCCCACAACAACAGAGAGGAAGAGAACCATAGGTGGCCCTCCAGTAATTGCACATCTGACAGCAGCAGAGGAGGCGGCTCTGGAAATTTCGGGAGCTCGAGAGACGTTGAAGGTGGGAGATGGAGAGAAGGGGACAGAATCACACCACATGGCATACAACAGTCACCCAAATAGTGACTGATGTCAGCAGCCAGTGAAATGTCATCATGTGCCTAATGGTAATGTTACCCATTCTTATAACACTTCTAATTCATATCTTTACTCTCCCACAGCTCCATCAACTGCACCCTACACTGTCCAGCTGGAGGAGGAAGATGACTCCTCAGAGGAACTTGCAGCCTCTGAGGGTGCAGCGTCAGCAGCCCCAAGCACAGCCAGCACCAGCGCAGATACGCACACCTCAGTGGGGTCCTTTGTGCCAAAGAGTAGAGTGGTCAACTGGTGTCTCACAATTCACAAGTGAGCAACAGCGGATAGTGTTGACAAGGACAGCAGTGGAGACTCCTCGCCAGAGGGCGCAGGACGCTTCAAGCTCTGCTGAACTGCGTGCAGACGCTGAGCCTCGGGGGCCATCGAGAAAGAGGGTGATCCTGGAGAGGCAGCAAGAAGTGCAGGAGGCTCTGGCATCTTTTGCAGCTGCAATGTCTGCAAATGTGCAGAGAATGGAGGAGGCGGTGGCGACAACGTGCCCTTCCATGGAAACGACGGCCTTCTGCGTGGAGCAGCAAATGCGCCATTCACATGAGCACATGCTATCTATGGAGAACAGATGGTAGGCACTCATAGACTTCCTCTCAAGGAGGGATGTAAACATTGACTTGGGCCTTCATCGTCCCACTGCTGTGCAGCAAGGTGCTCGCCAGCTCCTTGCTAGCAGGGAGGTGTGGGGGCCCATGACAGGGGACATGGAAGTGGGGACTCTTCTCAAAGCGCTTCCATTTCTCCCCCATTGCCACCCCCTCAGTCAGAGCTGCACATGCTTCCTGGGATCCCGATAGCCAAGTCTGCCCTGCACAATCGCAGGAGGAGCAGACGTTGGTGGGGCCATCACAGGCTCCAAAACCCAGAGGACGGCTGCCAAAAGTGTCTAAGAAGTCGCAGCATGGAAGTGAGCAGCCTGCCTCTACCTCTGCTGAAGCCACAGGGGTTGCACCTTGTAGAAGCACTCACAAAAGAAAAATGACACAAAAGTAGATGCACAAGGGTGTATCAAAAATGTTAGTGGTAAGTTTCAGTTGTTTTGATAACACATATAAATGTTTTTCTTTGCACCACTTTCGGGTCTTGTCCGTTTTTGCCTCAAACCTTGGAAGGGGCTTTGTCACTTGGTGTGAATGGTGACACATTATTTAACCTCGAGCATTGGGGCTTTGGGTGAGAGGAATGGATTGGTCATTGTAGGGATGCTTTATGGTGTTGTGGTTGGGGGAGGGGGGGGGGAAACTTAGTACAGAATGTAGAAGGCATGTGGCTGCATTGGAGCAAGTTAAGTAAATCTGGTCATGATGAGGCTATCCCGGGCCTCTCGGGCAGCAATGTGCGCTGCTGCATCTCAGGTTCCTCCTCCTCTGAAGAGGCTGTGTGCCATGCTCCTCCTGCAGCTCCAATCCTCGCTGCTGCACTATGTTGTGAAGCACCCAGCAGACGACGATGATTCTGGAAACCCTGGTTGGTGCGTACTGAAGAGCTCCTCCAGATCTGTCAAGGCATTGAAGCACATCTTCAGCATGCCTATTGCTTGTTCTATGACACATCTGGTGGACATGTGGCTCTCATTATAATGCTCCTCGGCCTCAGTACTTGGCCTCCTCAGGGGTGTCATGAGCCACATTTTCAGTGGATAGCCCTTGTCTCCAAGCAGCCAGCCAGTAAGTCTGTTTGGAGGTGCAAAGAGCTGAGTGAGGGTGGACTGGCGCAGCACGAAAGAGTCATGACAGCTCCTTGGGAATCTGGCACACACATGCATGGTGATCTTTTTATGGTTGCAGACGAGCTGCACATTGAGGGAGCGGAAGCCCTTGTGGTTCACAAACACGCCTGGGTGATGATGGGATGGCTTCACCCTGCACCTGTGGGAAGTCAGCCAGAGCGGCAAAGTCAAGCGCCCATTCAGTAACACTGGCCTCATCAGTGACAAAGTTTACATAATTGGCTGACTTGTGAAACATGGCAGGATGATGCATTTGTGGACGGCCGACTGCGAGATGCCTCAAATGTCTGCTGCAGATTCCTGGAAGGAGCCTGAGGCGAAGAAGTTTAGGTCGGTGGTGACTTTGACAGCCACTGGTAAGGAGTGTTCACCAGGACCTCTGGGCAGCAGGTCTTGTTCCAGCAAGCTACAAAAGTCTGCGACGACCTGGCACGATAGCCTGAGCTTCCTGAAGCACTGCTGCTCAGTCATGTTGAGGAAGCTCATCCTCTGCCTGTATACCCTGTGTTGGGAGTATCGCCTCCGGCATAGTGCAGCCCTGTGTTGACCCCCTCTCTCCGGTGAAGCATCAGGTCATTGAGGAGAAGGCTGCTGTTGTGGTTGCTGCTGCTGCTGGTGGTGGTGGTGTGGCTCATCTTGGTCCGTTTCTGAGGACCAAGGTGAGAAAGTATAAGCGGCACCCATGCTGATGTAGTAGATGGCAGGTAAAGTGGAGATAAGAGGGCCAATCCCTCAATGTTGTGATACTGAGTAGCAATGTGGTGACAGTGGCTTCCGAGGTTACAGAAGTAACCTGCAAACTGCTGACACCTAAATCTGTGGACAAGATGGAGTCAGCAAGAGCCTTTCTCGGAGACAAGTAATGAGGTGTAATGTCGGAGTATTTATGTGCTTTTCCCAGGTGTCAATGAATGAACTCGCCAATGGCCACTGAGCTTCCGCCTCCCCTTCACAGGCGAGACACCTGATCTTCGTGAATCCCATGCTCCTGCAGTTAAACTCAGAAACAGCCGTTAAAATCACTGTTAAGGGTCTTTCAACAAGCAGTTAATGATCTCAATGAGGTCGCCCACCTCTGCGGATCGGGTCCATGTCGTGTCTTCAAAGCCGCCCGAGTTAAATGCTCGCGGCGGTGGGATGACGGCGGGTTTCCGACACACTCCCTATTTCCGGCATTTTTACTGCCAACCCGCCCCCAAACCCGCACGCGCGGCAACGTGAAAATTCCAGCCTTAGTCTCTGAATGGAGCAGGCTTGATTGGCCGTTTGACCTTTCCTCACTCCATATTGCTTCATTCTCTGTTAATAGTGGTGGTTCCATAATCTATACCACTTTGGAATCAAGGCACTATATATGTTGTCTTAAACATAAATCTTTTAATATAAAAATAAAATACAAAAAGAAGCTTATTAGGTAGGATTGAATCAATTAAAATATAGTACTGCAAGTAATTTACTCACTGTTTCTTAGCGTTGAGAATTTTATACATTTGCCAGTCATAACATGTTAAATTACAGCATAATTGGGACGATTTCCTCTTTGTTCTACGCACAATGAAATCATAAACTTTTTTTAAAAAAGTACATTTAGCACCTCACTATGTCTAATGGACGAATGCAATTTTCCCATAGTCAGAAAAATTTAAAATCGAGACTCTTTAACAGTTTTAATTTAATAAAGAGAATTACTCGGTGCTGTTAGAACAAAAATAGAACGACTTTAGGTCAAGACTTCTCTACTTGAAAAATCAGGAGTAAGTAACTTTAATGGAGTGCCAGCATTCAAGGCCAAGTCAGCTGCACTCAGTGCTTGCTCATTCGCAGCATGCTAAGGAGAATTAATAGGTCATACATTGTCTGATCCCCTGAATATAGTGCAACTGCTCAGTACTTCTCAGCTGGTTACTGTCCAATGGATCAATAACATTATAGTGCTGCAGGTCGTGGATTTAAGCCAACATCCAGTCATATCAATGGAGACTTTGGTTAAGAATCACTGCTAAATATTGGAGCATATATTAGCAGAACTTTTCAAGAGTCACAGAATGCAGGTTTGGGGGTGGGGGGGAATTTTAACCCCCAAAAAGTTTAAAAATTGAATCCCGACCCCAACCAGACCACTTCCAGTTTTAACAGAGGCAGGATGGGCAGGCGGGCAGCCAACCTGCTCCCAGGAGGCGGGTCTCCATTTAAATATTATAATTTAACTCTCGCTGGCCGGGTTTCCCTGGCCTCGGGGAACCCGCCAGCTAAAGGGAGGTGAGGACTGCTGGATCCAGGAGGGAAGTGCTTTTCCAATTACCTGCTGGAACCAGTGTCCCTGCCTCACCAAACCCCCCCCCCATGATCGGACACTCCCTGAGCCTTCGGATCTTCCCCTCCCCCACCCCACCCCTCCCAAAGCCTCCGATCTGACCCCCACCCTCCGGCACCCGACCTCCCCCCACCCCCAGCCTCCAATCCCCTCTCCGGCCTTCCGACCACCCCCCTCTGACCCCAATCCTCCTCTAGCCTCTCCCTTCCGTCCTCCGACCCCACCCCCCCGATCCCTCCTCTCTGCGGCCTGGTGCCGCAGGCCTACCCGCCTGACAGCCCGCCAGCCTCTCCATGTGGCTGACTGCAGGTGGAAATCAGTGCTTTGAAATGCCAATCAGGCCCTGCCATTAAATTTGGCAGGGCCTGCGGGAAACCTGTTCTCCCGGGTTTCCCAACCGCTTTCCAGCCTCCCCACTCCCTACCCACCTCCAAATTAAAATTCCGGCCTTGATCTTACTCGACTTAACCACTACAATCTGACATTTCACTGATGCTATTGTACGTTGTACAATAAAATACTATTTAATCTATATGGACTACGGGAAAGGCATCTCTTCAGAGACTTTGCATTCATATACTTTTAAAGCCAATGCCAAGTCCTATCAGAAGGCTTATCTATAGAACAGGAAGGGTCAGGCAGATGCAAAGGAACAAGGGGCCACCCAAGTCAAAAGTAAAAAAAAATGCAGGTTGAAATGAAAAATAAAGGAAACTGCTAGAACCTGTTTGATCAATGGATTAAATTGCCAGATGGCAGCAAAAAAATTTTTTTTTAAACTGGCACGGATTTTTTTCAGGCACATTATCAGTGTGATTGTTCAATTGACCTGGCACCACTCACATAAATAGAAAAGGAAGAGTATGATTATTTTGTTTTTCCACCTATGTATTCATCTTCGACATTCCCCATTAGCACTTAGCCTGGTGATGAATAGAGATTTATGCTAGTTAGTTCAGTTCTTGATTAGTGTCAGCCGTGGCTCAGTGGTAGCACTTTCGCCTGAGTCAGAAGGTTGTGGGTTCAAGTCCCACTACAGCAACTCGAGCACAGAAATCTAGACTGACACTCCAGTGCAGTACTGAGAGTGTGCTGCACTGCCAGAGGTGCCATCTTTCAGATGAGACGTTAAACCCAGGCCCCGTCTGCCCTCTCAGGATCCCATGATAAAGGTCCCATGGCACTATTTCGATGAAGAGCAGGGGAAGTTATCTCCGGTGTCCTGGCCAATATTTATCCCTCAATCAACATCACTAAAAAAAAACCAGATTATGTGGTCATTATCGCATTGCTGTTTGTGGGACCTTGCTGTGCGCATATTGGCTGCCGCGTTTCCTACATTACAACAGTGACTACACTTCAAAAAGTACTTCAGTGGCTATAAAGCATTTTGGGACATCTTGAGGTCATGAAAGGCACTATATAAATGCAAGTCTTTCTTTAACTTACTTGATGAAAAGCTACAGACCCACAGACGGTAGCACTTTCAGCATACAAAGGTGGGCACACGAGCCAGCA
Organism: Squalus acanthias; assembly: GCA_030390025.1. Lineage (NCBI taxonomy): Eukaryota > Metazoa > Chordata > Chondrichthyes > Squaliformes > Squalidae > Squalus > Squalus acanthias. The sequence goes on from CM059429.1 coordinate 59,376,451, forward strand.
AGAGTGAAGTGGTGGCCCAGGGGCTGCCAAGTATCTCTGAATTACAAAAATGGGATGGAGAGATTCAGTTAAAGAAATCTTTGTAATGACCAATACTTGTGCCCCCCACTGAATTTCGACTGCACCTGAACAAATTGATTGTCAAACGGGGAATGGTGCTCCATATAAATGATGGGTGATCCTGGAAAAACAAAGAGCAATATTGCTGTATATGGCAAAGAACACCCCATACCACAGACCGCCCTGGAATTGCTGAGACAAAACGGAGAACCAGAGATTTGGGATGGTGACCTGGGATGCTGAAAGATGTGCCATCCTCTTGCGGTATGTGCCTCATCCGTGACCAGTTCAACCCAACCACTGTAAAACTAAAAGCGCCTGTAATAACTCGACCAAAAGAAGGACCATTGTGCTCATTGCAAATCAATTGCTAGAGGAAACAAATATATTCTGACTATAGTGGACTCATTCTTAAAATGCGTGGAAACTAACCAGCTCAGGATAACTATACGTTAACACATGGTGCGGGCCACAATCTTCCAATCCTCCTTAGGTACAGGGGTGGTGCCAGAGGACTGGAGGATTGCAAATATTACACCTTGTTCAAAAAAGGGGAGAAGGATAAATCTGGCAATTACAGGTCAGTCAGTTTAACATCAGTAGTGGGGAAGCTTTTAGAGACAATAATCCGGGAGCAAATTAATAGCCACTTGGACAAGTATGAACTAATAAAGAGAGCCAGCATGGATTTGTTAAGGGCAAATTGTGTTTGACTAACTTGATTGAGTTTTTTGATCAGGTAACAGAGGGTGGATGAGGGCAGTGCAGTTGATATTGTGCATATAGACTTTCAAAATAAGTTTGTTAAAGTACCACATAATAGGCTTGTTAACAAAATTGAAGCTACAACAACAACTTGTATTTATATAGTGTCTTTAACATAATAAAACGTCCCAAGGCGCTTCACAGGAGTATTATAAGACAAAAAAATTGACACCGAGCCACATAAGGAGAAATTAGGGCAGGTGACCAAAAGAGGTAGGTTTTAAGGAGCGTCTTAAAGGAGGAAAGAGAGGTAGAGAGGCGGAGAGGTTTAGGCAGGGAATTCCAGAGCTTAGGGCTTAGGCAACAGAAGGCACGGCCACCAATTATAAGCAATTATAATCAGGGATGCTCAAGAGGGCAGAATTAGGAGAGCACAGATATCTTGGGGGGTTGTGGGGCTGAAAGAGATTACAGAGATAGGGAGGGGAGAGGCCATGGAGGGATTTGAAAACAAGGATGAGAATTTTGAAATCGAGGCGTTGCTTAGCCAGGAGCCAATGTAGGTCAGCGAGCACAGGGGAGATGGGCGAATGAGACTTGGTGCGAGTTAGGACACGGGCAGCCGCGTTTTAGATGAGCTCAAGTTTACGTAGGGTAGAATATGGGAGGCCAGCCAGGAGTGCGATGGGGAATAGTCAAGTCTAGAGGTAACAAAGGCATGGATGAGGGTTTCAGCAGCGGATGAGCTGAGGCAAGGGCGGAGACGGACGATGTTACGGAGGTGGAAATAGGCGGTCTTTGTTATGCTGCAGATATGTGGTCGGAAGCTCATTTCAGGGTCAAATGTGGCACCAAATTGTGAACAGTGCGGTTCAGCCTCAGACAGATGTTAGGGAGAGGGATGGAGTGCGTACCTAGGGAACGGAGTTTGTGGCGGGCGTCCGAAAACAATCGCTTCGGTCTTCCCACTATTTAATTGGAGAAAATTTCTGGTCATCCAGAACTGGATGTCGGAGAAGCAGTCTGACAATTTAGAAACTATGGAGGGTCGAGAGAAGTGGTAGTCAGGTAGAGCTGAGTGTCATCAGTGTACATGTGGAAACTGACGCTGTGTTTTTGGATGATGTCGCCAAGGGGCAACATGTAGATGAGAAATAGGAGAGGGCCAAGGATAGATCCTTGGGGGACACCAGAGGTAACGGTGCGGGAGCGGGAAGAGAAGCCATTGCAGGAGATTCTCTGGCTACGATTAGATAGATAAGAATGGAACCAGGCGCGTGCAGTCCCACCCAGCTGGATGACGGTGTGGGAGTTCCTTCACCACAAGGACTGAAGCAGTTGAAGAAGGCAGCTCACCACCACCTTCTCAAGAGCAATTAGGGATGGGCAATAAATGCCGGCCTTGCCAGTGGTGCCCACATCCCAGGAACGAATAAAAAAAAGCTGCGCTATGTTGTGCAGGGCGCAGCAGACCACAACGATTCTGGAGACCCTGGCTGGTGTGTGCTGAAGGGTTGAGGGAGGGTGGACTGGCGCAGGAGGAAAGAGTCATGGCAGCTGCCAGGGAATTTGGTGCACACATGCATGATGATCTTTGAGGAAGTAACATATAGAGTGGATAAAGGGGAACCAGTGGACGTAGTGTATTTAGACTTCCAAAAGGCATTTGACAAGGTGCCACACAAAAGATTATTGCTTAAGGTAAAAAATCACGGGATTGGGGGTAATATTCTGGCATGGATAGAGGATTGGCTATCTAACAGAAAGCAAAGAGTTGGGATAAATGGTTCATTCTCAGACTGGCAATCAGTAACTAGTGGTGTTCCACAGGGGTCAGTGCTGGGTCCCCAACTCTTCACAATCTATATTAACGATTTGGAGGAAGGGACCAAGTGTAACATATCAAAATTTGCAGATGATACAAAGATGGGAGGGAAAGTAGTGAGTGAGGAGGACATAAAAAACCTGCAAGGGGACATAGACAGGCTAAGTAAGTGGGCAGAGATTTGGCAGATGGAATACAACACTGGAAAGTGTGAGGTGATGCACTTTGGCAGGAAAAATCCTAGAGCAATTTATTATCTTAATGGCAAGAAACTGGAGAGTACTGAAGTGCAAAGGGATCTGGGGGTCCTGGTGCACGAAACTCAAAAGGTTAGTATGCAGGTGCAGCAAGTGATTAAGAAGGCAAATGGAATGTTGGCTTTCATTGCTAGGGGGATAGAATATAAAAATAGGGAGGTATTGCTTCAGTTGTACAAGGTATTGGTGAGACCGCACCTGGAATACTGCATACAGTTTTGGTGTCCTTACTTAAGGAAAGACATCCTTGCTCTCGAGGCAGTGCAAAAAAGGTTCACTCGGTTAATCCCGGGGATGAGGGGGTGGTCATATGAGGAGAGGTTGGGTAGATTGGGACTCTACTCATTGGAGTTCAGAAGAATGAGAGGCGATCTTATTGAAACATATAAGATTGTGAAGGGGTTGGATCGGGTGGATGCGGGGAGGATGTTCCCGATGACGGGTGAGACGAGAACTAGGGGACATAGTCTTAGAATAAGGGGCTGCTCTTTCAAAACTGAGATGAGGAGGAACTACTTCACTCAGAGGGTGGTAGGTCCATGGAATATGCTGCCACAAAAAGCTGTAGAAGCTACAACATTAATTAAATTTAAAACAGAAATAGACAGTTTCCTAGAAGTAAAGGGCATTAAGGGTTACGGGGAGCGGGCAGGAATTTGGACATGAGTCTAGGTTCGGATCGGTCATGGCCCTGTGGGTAGTGGAGCGGGCCCAGGGACTGTGTAGCCTGATTCTGCTCCTATTTCGTGTGTGCAATTCTGTTAGATGCAGGAGATGGTTCTGTGATAGATAGTAGATTGGCGGTTAGGATCAGATCAGCCATGATCTTATTGAATGGCGGAGCAGGCTCGAGGGGCCGATTGGCCTACTCCTGCTCCTATTTCTTATGTTCTTATGTTCTTATGTTCCCATGATTGGAGACGAACTGCACATTGAGGGAGTGAAAGCCCTTTTGGTTGACAAAGACTCCTGGCTGATGGTAGGGTGCCCTGATGGCCGCATGTGCAGTCGATGACACCCTGCACCTGTGGGAACCCAGCCAGAGCGGCAAAGCTGAGCGCCCGCTCAGTAACACTGGCTTCATCAGTGGCAAAGTTGATATAATTGGCTGACTTGTCAAACATGACATCGGTGACCTGTGAGATGCATCTGTGGGTGGCTGACTGCGAGATGCCGCAAATGTCTGCTGCAGATCCCTGGAAGGAGCCTGAGGCGAAGAAGTTGAGGGCGTTGGTGACTTTGACAGCCACTGGCAAGGCGTGTCCACCCGCTCCTCTGGGCTGCAGATCTCGCTCCAGCAATGTGTAAATGTCTGCGACGACCTTTCATCCTCTGCATGTATACTGTGTTGGGGGTATCACCTCCGGCGTGGTGCAGCCCTGCACTGATGCCCTCTGTCCTGTGCAGCATCAGGTTGGTGGTGTTGTTGTTGATGCTGCTTGTGTTGGGGCTCATCGAAGTCCGATTCTGAGGACCAATGTGAGACAGTATAAATGGCACCCATGCTTATGGAGTAGATGGCAGGTCAAGTAGAGAGGACAGAAGCAATCGTTCAATGGTGTGATAGGTGGTACCAATGAGGTTACAGTGGATCCTGACTTTGCTGAAAAGACTTGCAACCTCGAGAAAGCTAAATCTCTGCTGACAATGCACTCAGCAATAGCATCTGCCTTAGGAAAGTAATCAGGTGCCAGGTGGGAGTCTTTATTGTGCTTTCCATGCTGTGCACTAATGAGCTGGATCAATGGCCACTGAACTTCTGCCTCAGGTTCACAGACATGGTTCCCAAGCTGCGTGATTCCCGTGGTCATCCAGGAAAATTTGAAAGTTAGGGTTAAAAAGACACTTAAGGTTCTGACAAGTACCTAATAATCATCTGAATTAGCTCGGCCGCCTCTGCTGTTCGGGTCGCTGCCACGCTGGCAAACGCACCCGATGGAAAGGAACGTGGGGGTGGGATGACGCTGGGTTCCCGACCCGCTCCAACTTATTTCAAATTACCCCCCCAAACCCATCTCCATTCCTGCCCGCACGGAAATCAGAAAATTCCAGCCTAAAGATGCCAAGGGGCGAACAAAGAATAAATGGGTGCATATCGACCAGATGTAGCCTTTTTGTCCTGGACACATTGTTCTTGTGTTGGCAGGCAGCGTGACAGGATAGGGTCTTTGATCCTCATGTGCACTGCTCACTGGCGGGAATTGCACAGTGGAGGTGAATCAGAAAAACTTGGGAACTAATGGATTGAGAGCTCAAATCAAGGGGCAAGAGATACTACCACCTTCCCAACAACTACTACTATTAGTACTATTGCTCCTACAACCACCATAATAATAACTACAACAAAGCCTACAACCACTAAGGATCCCAAGTCACATGCCCCTAAGATAGTCAAGGCTCCAGAAAATGGGATCCTACTCCAACCACACCTAGGTACCCTGATAAACAACTTGCGATAAGAGATAAAACTGGTAATATTTAATTTTACCCAGTTGGCTCTCGACTCGGGGGACATCAAGTTACATCGAGTCTACAGCACTGTAACAGGCCATATGGCCCAACTGGTCTATGCTGGCGTTTTTACTCCACGCGAGCCTTCTTCCACCCCTCTTCATCTCACCCTATCAGCATATCCTTCTATTCCTTTCTCCCTCATGTGCTTATCTAGCTTCCCCTTAAATGCATCTATGCTATTTGCCTCAACTATTCCCTGTGGTAGTGTTCCATATTCTGACCACTCTCGGAGTAAAATAAGTTTCTCATGAATTCCCTATTGGATTTATTAGTGACCATCTTATATTTATGACCTCTAGTTTTGAATTCCCCCACAAGTGGAAACATTTTATCTAAGTCTACCCTATCAAACCCTTTCTATCAGATAACCCCTCAGCCTTCTCTTTTCTAGAGAAAAGAGCCCCAGCCTGTTCAGCCTTTCCTGATAAGTATAGCCTCTCAGTTTTGATATCATCCTTGGGAATCTTTTTTGCACCTTCTCCAATGCCTCCATATCCTTTTTATAATATGGAGACCAGAACTGTTCACAGTACTCCAAGTGTGGTCTAGCCAAGGTTCTATACAAATTTAACATAACCTCTCTGCTTTTCAATTCTATCCCTCTAGAAAATCAACCCCAGTGCTTTGTTTTTTTTTAAATGGCCTTATTAACCTGAGTCGCTACTTTTAGTGATTTATGAATGTGTACCCCTGGATCCCTTTGCTCCTCTACCCCATTTTGACTCATTATCCAAACAACATGTAGCCTCTTTATTCTTCCTACCAAAATGCACCACCTCACACTATCTTTATTGAAATTAATTTGCCAATTACATGCCCATTCTGCAAGTTTATTAATGTCTTGTGTTTTGTCACACAATTCTTTTGTGTTAACTACAACCCCCAATTTGGTGCCATCTGCAAATTTTAAATTTTACTTCTGATTCCAAATCGTTAATGTAAATTGTTGACAACAGTGGTCCCAACACCAATCCCTGTGGAACACCACTTCCCACCTTCTGCCAGTCTGAGTAGTTACCCTTAATACCTACTGTCTGTTTTCTGCTTTGTAGCCAACTTGCTATCCATTTTGCTACCTGTCCCCATGTGTAAACATATTCCAACAGCTCAATCTGTAGAGCACATTGGCCCAGAAATTAAACACTGAGCGTTCCTGCGGGGGTAAGGCTTTCCCGCGATATCTCACTGCGCGCCTACCTTTTCCCTCTGGGCTCACACGAACTTTAGTTTCAAGGCTGCAGCTGTGCAGTGCTTGCGTGAGCCAGAGACACAGTTAGTTCGTGCGAGCTCTGGGATCACGTGATTCAGTTAGAGCCAATGGCAGCACACCATCTTTCATTCATAGTTTTGACAGGAAGACCTGTCAAAGCTATGAATCTATACCCCCCCCCCCAAAAGAACAGCTAAACATCAATTAAATTTTTTTTAAAAGCCATCACATTAATAAAATAAGTATAGTTAAATAAATTAACCACTTTAAACAAAAAATTAAATTTTTGAAAAATTTTTAAATCTTTTTAAAAGTTATAAAAATAAACTTACCTTTCTTTAAAGTCTCTAAAAAAGATAAACCTGTTGAAAAAAATTTAAAATAATACTTAATTAACTACTTACCTTGTTAAAAGAGGGTCTTACGCCTCCTTTCTTTATGTGCAAAATCTTCCATGCTTACCTGCGCGTTCAAAGCACTAAGTGCACTGCGTGCGCGCAGCCTGTAGCGAGCACGCGGTTCACTTAGGAACCGCCCCCTTTTAAGTTCACGAAGTGCCGGTTTCCCGCGCATGTGCAGTGCATGCTGGAAACCGGCAATTGGAGACCTAAAACGCGAGAGTACACAATGCGTACTCTCGCGTATTAGGTCTAATTTTCGGGCCAGTGCCTCCAAATTTGTCACAGCAGCTCATAGTATCGTGAAGGACATGAATAATGAGGTTATGACCTATACCGTCCCACTTAGACAGAAAAGAACACGCCAAGGAATATTCGGTACAATGTGAGGGAGGCACTGGTACAGTAACTCGACTCTATGCTACTGGACTGCAAACACACAGAATGACCTGACCACATATCAGATGTGCAAGGGCCCTCTGTAGAAACAGAAGTTGGAGGGGGTCTATAGAAAGAAATGAGGCCGTATAGATGTATGATTAAAGAAATAAGGAACACTAATTGGTTGTATGTTTAGTCAATAAAAGAAATAAGAAAAAAGGGAAATTTAAGGGAAAACTGTCTCCCCCTGTTCCTGAGTCACACTGAAACCCAAACAAACCACGTAAATTGTCAGCTGGCTCTGCAATAGGAACTGGCAATGTTTTGATCATACAGTGCGAGGTGAAAATATCGATGCTGGACGAGAAAACACAACAATATCCCCTGCAATGTTCCCTTTAATTTTTTTTGGGTGTGCGGCCCCTTTAAAGGGGCTGCACGGCCCATTCAAAATACTGCGCAAGTGCGGTTTTTCCTATTTAAAAGCTGGTGAGCTGGCTGCGCGGGAGCTGCAGTGCAGCTGACAGTTGGAGTAGAGAACATTGATCCCCTGCGCCAATCACATTCTTCCCTCAACTCCCTTTGCTCCTGTCATGTCCCCTACCCTTACCTGTTATTACAACCATTCACTACTCCTACATCTCCCTCTTTGAACTACCTGCTCAACCCCTATATCCTGACCTGCCCATAACTCTGCTGTTACTCCCCTCACCCTTAACCCTCCATACACTCCTCCCTGCTCCCCCTCACTCTCCCAAGGCTGGGTGTAAAGAGGCCAGAGGCCCCCTCATCCTCAATCAATTTCTATCCCCCCCACCCCCCTCGACTGTCCCCGACCAGTTTTCCTTAAAAAGGCTGTGGGGGAAAAATTGAGTTGTAGCGCCCCGAAAAAATTAGCACCCCCGTGGCCGCAATTCATCAGTAGCGCCCCAAGAGGGAAGCGGGGCGCTACTGGAAGCGCCCTGCCTCCCTCTTGGGGTGCTGCAAGGGAATATCGCGGTGCTACGTGCCGCAGCACCACGTAGCGTCCAGCGGTAAGTCATCAGCGGCGGCGGCGCAGCGCCGCAGGGCGCTAACAGTTACCACCACCGCTAACCTCCCGCTGAATATTGCGGGAGGCGTTGGCGGCGCCGCACCCGGGCGCTAGTTGCTTTGCGCCCCGTTAGCACCCTCTCGCCCTCTTAGGGCGCTAACGGGAGGCACAAAGCAACCAAATTTTCCCCCTGTATGTTTTTAAAATTCAATTTGCCTTTTAAAAAAAAATTAGTATAATGAAAGAAAGGACCTTTCTCTATTTGTGTCTTTCTCTCTTCCTCTCGATTTCATAGATATTAAGGTATAGAATCTCAGTCACACAAGTGTAAGCCATTAACATTGACCTTTTCTAACTGTGAATAGAGCACAGTGGACTTCAAAATTTAACACTTTTTTAAAAACTTGCACCAATATTACAGGGAGAAAGCAACACTTGCTCTCAGCTCCTCGTTGAGCCCAATCTCTCTCTCTCTGACGTTCCCTTGCTCTTTCCCTCTGGCAGTCTTGCTCTCTCCTTTCTGACTCCCACTTTCTCATTCATAGGTTTAAGATAAAATTGAATTAACCTATTCTAACTTCAACTATACATAGACAAGATATTTAGTTGGCTTCAAAATTGAATTAAAAAAAATAATAACATTAGCATAAATGCCGTCTCTTTCATTCAGCTCAATTCACTTTCTGAAGTTCATCGAACGCAAAACAAACACTACAACAGATGTGCAATCAGAACATTCATTTTTAAATCTTTGACAAACACACTCTACATAGCCTATAGTAGTGTCTACACACCACCAGAACCCTATTCCAACTGTCAGTATACCAACCATATCGCTACACACAATCACAACACTCTTCATAACTCCACAGTTATAAAGCTTCTAGTCAATCTTACATGGCATTGCCCACAAGGAGTCAAGACTAAATTTACTCCAAGATCAACTGGGGTTGAGGGTGGTGAGTAAATGAACCAGGTGCAATTGATTCCACACATCTAACCCTAGTGTCAACCCTCACCATGCCATCAACTGTAAAGTATTTCATTCCTTGTATGTCTAACTAGTGTGTGACTGTAAGAACAACTTCCTTCATTTTAATTCCAAGTTTCCAGAGAGCTGCCACCTTCTTCCACAATCAAGGGTAAGGGATGGATACTTGATGGCAAGGGTTACCTGGCTCATAACCCCACTGCATTGGACCATCAATGGCACAGAGGAGCATTATAATGAAGTTGATGTATGAGCTATAATCACGATAGAGCAAACTATTGGCATGATGAAAGAACAGTTCCGGTGCCTTGACAGGTCAAGTGCCCTTTGCAACATACTCCTAGTACAGTATCCAGAATAGTCATAGCCTGCTGTGCGCTCCACAATTTTGCTCTGTAAATAAACATCCTTGAGAAGGAAGGAGAGGCAGAGACTGAAAGCATTGAGACTGATGAAGCAGCACATGAAGATGCAACAGCATCATCAGAGTCAGCAGCAGGTAGAGAGCTACAAACCCTACTTACTAGAGAAACCTTCAGTCATGAGTGATCCATCTCGTCAATGCACCTCAAATATCAAGACGCACCACTTTATTATTCCTGCCAACCATTGTAAGTGGAGGCACGGACAATCACAAATATGACAAGTCTGTAAAAAAGTAGATTGTACTAATTATTACTATCACAGTTTATATCGTACTCAAGATTAAATATGTCATAATTGGCGCAAAGCAGTTGGTGGAACATAAAATAAGACTAAGCTCGAGGAACAGCACCTCATCTTTCGATTAGGCACTTTACAACCTTCTGGACTCCACATAGAGTTCAACAATTTCAGATCATAACCCCGGCCCCTATCATATATATATTTTTTATCCACACCTTTTGTTTGTGTCTTCTTTTCTTCTCTCACATGGCAGCTGTCTTTCATTCTGCCAGCACAATTTACACTTCATCTAGAGCCATCCTTTGTTTCTTAACCTGTCCCATTACCATCTCCTTTTGTCTTGAATATCTCTCAATGTCTCTTAAACTCTCCTGCCTTCTATCCTTCCCTTTTGTTCTTTCATCCCCTCCCCCATTTCCCAGCCACTACACTTGCTTAAAAATCTGTTCCATTTCCTGCTTTTTTCCAGTTCTGACGAAAGGTCATCAACCTGAAACGTTAACTCTGTTTCTCTCTTCACAGATGCTGCCTGACCTGCTGAGTATCTCCAGCATTTTCTGTTGTTATTTCAGATTTCCAGCGCATCTGCAGTATTTTCTTTTTGTATATTATATAAAATAAGACTTATCCATTTGCTTAGCTCTTATGGTTTATGCATTCTCTTTAGCCTGATTCTCATACTTCTTCCAAATGGCACCCAAGGGCGTCAGGATATAGGGGTCTATGATACGGACAGCTACTTTCCTCTACTATGAGTATTTCTGGATGGAGGTGGACCTATTGGCAAGACTGCTCAGACCTAAGATGGACCCATAGGAGGCTGCATCTCTGGGTCTGTATCCTCAGCAGCCTGTGACTAAATAATTACTCCCAATTGTGAAGAATCTGCAGAGATAGTCCACAAAGCACTCGCTGTGCTGCCACGAGGGAGAGCAGGCTTCTCAGAGTGCTGTCCTGTAACTTCATCGGAAGCAGGGGTAGGATAGTGGTGCCACAATACTAACTGGTGTTGAAGCCAGAGGAGCTACCTTGGCTACCCTGGTCAGGTCATTGAAACTCTTGGGGCTGGATTTTGTCTTGGGGTCGGGTCATCCGCATTTCGTGCCCCCCCTCCCACCTCCAGATTAATGTGGATGAATGATGCAATTTTCACTTAATTGGGCAATTGAGTTCCAGCATGTGGGAACCCATGAACTAATTGGTGTTTTCAGTCTGAAAGTCGCCTCTGATGATGTCATCATTGCTGACTGCCTAGTCTCAGAGACTGTTGGTGAGAGAGGACCTGCGTGGCTTGCTTTTGATGTGAGTGGACCTGGATGCAAAAATGGGGGGGGGGGGGGGGGGGGGTGAGTGGGTGAGTGAGTGAGTGAGTGAGACAGAGAGACAGAGAGACAGAGAGACAGAGAGAGAGAGAGAGAGAGAGAGAGAGAGTGAGTTTTTTGCATCCAAGTCCTCTCACAGCAAAGTCCAGGCAGTCTCTGAGCACATTCATTGCAGCAGCATCAGAGGCGACTTTCAGACCTAATACTACTACTACCTTCATCACATCTCCGTTGTAATAGTGCACCTGCAGCTCATAGTCAGCTATCCACTTGTGCTCCCGCCAGGTTTCACTGGAGTGTTTCACACCAGGCGTACTTCACATCAGAAAAGGGTTAAACTAGCTAAAACGTTTCAAAATGGCATTACAGAGCCAATTTAGGGCTTGTTAAGGGCTTTAATGGCCTCTCCCACCTCTTGGAGGCGGGACGGATCCCGCCTCTTGAAGGCGGGACGGAGTCAGGAACCCCGCGACTGATTTTGTCAAAATTGCGTGGAGGCTGGATGGAGTCGGGATGGGGTCGTGACCCTCGACCCCGCAAATTTAACCCCCCACACGCCTCCAAACCCGACTCCATGGGTCATTCAAAATCCAGCCCTTGGTGTCCTGATGGTCAGCAAGTTTCCATTAACAGCTACTACCACTTCCTTCTAGATTGCACTTGCAGCACAGTCTTTCTTTCTTTAGTACCAAAAAGTGCATCTCTGCTCAACCTCATCAAACAATGATGCTTTAACACTGTTAGCTGCTCTTCTATTCCACCCACTTGTTTCTACCATGTCCAGTTTGAGAATGAGAACACTTAGCTTTAAGTACAGGCTGCATTTTAATCAGATCCCACTCTAGCTTTTTCCCTTCTCCCAAGTTTTTCGGGCCTCCATGGTCACTTCTGCCCTATTACTGGCAGGACTCCTGACCATTGCGCATCCAGCATTATTCAAAAGAGCTGATCCCAGAATTTTTGATGAAGTCAGGTTTCTTGGGAATGGGTGCCCTTAAATCCCACCCCATCAGACTTCTATCAGGGAATTGCGGGACTCAGAATTTCAGGGACTTTTATTTCGATTTCCACAGCAATACACTCAATTTCTGAGGTAGGATTAAGACAGACTATAAAGGTTTTGATCCTGCATCTGGCCATACCGTATCTGACATTGAGTGCTCATTGCTGACAGACGGTACCCAAAATAGAAAAAGGATTCCATTTCCGAGTATTGATTGCCCTTCACATTTAGAAAATTAAAGAATATGAACCTGCAAGAATAATCAGCACAAAGATGGACTTCCTCTAAAAAACTAAGGGGGAAAAATTCAGTTGGTTGCGCCTCCCGTTAGCGCCTTAAGAGGGCACTAATGGGGCGCAAAGCATCTAGCGCCCGGGCGCAGCGATGTTTGCGCCGCTCGCGAAATTAACTAGACATTTTGCGGCGGCGCTAAACACTACCGCCACGATGTCCTGCGCCGGCAGATCGTGACGTCAGTCGAGTGCGCAACGCCCCGGTATCGCCCCGGAGCGGATATTGAGTGGCGCCCCCTGCCTTACCGCCTGCCGCTAGCAACGACAGGTTGAGGGGAGCGTTTTGCAGTCAGGAAGGGACTGGGGGAGCGCTATTTAAAGGCGACCGCTTCCTGCCTTTTATTGTTGGTGACATTTTTGAACCACGCTTTCTGAGAGAGAGAGAGAGAGAGAGACTTCTGGAGAGATTCAACGCTGTGTGAAGGAGTTTTGGGTACTGAGCAGCACTTTGCAGGCTCATTTTGATTTGCTCTTCCTTGTATCGATTTAGAAAAGACTTTGGGGGCTGCACTCTGAGCTCTTTCCCTGGTACTCTCCATTGTTCTTTCCAGCAGATTTGATGTGCAGGTCTCTCCAGGCCGAGATTCAAGGCTGCAATGAGCAGGATGTGGATGGAAAGCAAGATCAACCCTCCCCTTTAAGAACTGGCCCGCGCCATTGTGTGTGTGTTCCATTGCTGACTGACATCACATGAGCTTCGCCAGCGCTCTGAGGTAGCGCCTCGCTCCTCGTCCTTTGCGCCTTAAGACAGGTGTAAAGCGCCTGATTTAGCACTCCAATCACCTCCAGGGGCGATAAAAGTCAAGTTTGCAGTCGGTGGCGATAATCAGCGCCAGGCGCTAATCTTTGCGCCCGGCCGATAATTGCGCCCCAAATGGGGCGATACTGAATTTCTCCCCCTAAGGGTTCACACTTTGATATAGGGATGTACAGACAGACTTCTGGGATATTCACTTAGACAGGCAAAGGCAAATAGAATATTAATTTGCAGAAACCACCAGAAGAAGAGAATATGCATGATCCTTCTTGCAGTAATTAATAATTTAAGATATTTTGCACAATGCTTTAGATCTCCAATTCTCACCCAGAGGCAGATCTCTCCAATTATTGAATGCATGCAATCGGCTGTTGGTTTCCTTTGGGCTGAAGGATAAAGTGGATAGACCCGTCAAGCCACTGTAGGCTATCTAGGTGCTTCCTGCATCAAAGCACCTGGCCCAGATTTTCAGAAGGATTTTATAAAAAAGATGAGCTCCTTTTTCAGTTCACTATTGCTAAGATGTTTAATGAGCCAGTCATTTCTCATTCTCGCTTTGAATCTTTCAGTGATGCCTTCAGAACTGTGATTGCTAAAGAAGAGAAGGATCAGTTATTGTGCAGCAGCTGTAGGCTCATTTCCTTTTTCAATATCAGATTATAAAATTCTCAGAAAAGAACAATGCCTTCCTTAGCTAATATAAATCTCACAAAATGTTGACTTGCCAAAAAATATTACAAGAATTTTTTTTTTTTTTAATTTTCTGGTTTTACCCCATCAAGAGATTTTGCGGCACAAAGGGAATACCTCTCCTGGCATAAGAATCATAGCATGATATAGCCCAAAAGCAGGCCATTTGGCCCATCGTGCCTGTGCCGGCTCTTTAGTAGAGCTATCCAATTAATCCCACTCCCCTGCTCTTTCCCCATAACCTTGTAAATATTTTCCCTATACAATTTTCTTTTGAAAGTTATTATCAAATCTACTTCCACCACCCTTTCAGGCAGTGCATTCCAGATCACAGCAACTCGCTATGTTTCCTCATGTCACTTCTGGTTCTTTTGCTAATCGCCTGAAATCTGTGTCCTCTGGTTACTGACCCTTCTGCTACTGGAAACAGTTTCTCCTTATTTAGTCTATCAAACCATTCATGATTTTGAACACCTCTATCAAATCTCCTCTTAAACTTCTCTGCTCTAAGAAGAACAAACCCAGCTTCTCCACATAACTGAAGTCCCTCATCCCTGGTACCATTCTAGTAAAGTCTCTTTTTGCAGCACATAGGTAAACCATGCCAAAAAAAACCTTGATCGCACCCTGACATATAGGCTGCATTTCTAGAACCTTGGGAAGAAACTAAAGAGTAGAGTCAACTGATCCAAAAACTCATCAGATCCACATGGGGAGCAGACGCTCAAACCCTCCGTACGGCAGCACTCGCCCTGGTGTACTCTACAGCAGAGTGCTGTTCTCCGGTATGGTTATCAAGTCAGCATGTCAAATCCGTTGATGTCCAGCTGAACTCTACAATGAGAATTATCACCAGTACGCTTTTATCGATACCAAAACCTTGGCTGCCCATGCTTGCAAACACCCTACCACCGCATCTACTCCACGAATGTGCAATCTCCAGAGAATACAACCGTTACACTAGCAAAGACATGCCAATCCAGACTGACTTGATCAACCTACCACCAACCCGTCTCAAATCTATAAGGCCATTTTGACCATCGCTGAAGCCCTTCAGTGATCTCCCCTCAGCCTTGATGACCGATGGCAAAATGTTTGGAAGAACTGCGACATACGAATGGATTCCTTATAGAGGCCCCCACAGTACAACCTGAAGGATCAAATCTTCCTCGCAAACAGTGGACAACCGTCAACTACCTCAGAACCGGTCATGGTAGATGCTGCCACCTTCTCCATAGATGGAAGATTAAAGCATCGAATCATGCGACTCTGGAGCTCTAATCAGACCCTGAGCCCATCATCGAACGCTGCCCTCAGAGGATATTCACAGGCAGCCTACAAGATATCCACGCTGTTACACCGGAAGCTTTGGGCTGGATATCTGACTTAGATATTGATATTAAATTTGTGTTGTTTGCTACTACCATATGAAAGAAGAAGATCCTAGTAAATCTCTTCTGCACCCACTCCAAGGCCTTGACATCCTTCCTACAGTTTGGTGCCCAGAATTGGCCACAATACTCCAGCTGAGGCCTAACCAGTGTTTTATAAAGGTTTAGCATAGCTTCCTTGCTTTTGTACTCTATTCCTTGATTAATAAAACCAAGGATCCCATAAGCTTTTTTAACAGCCTTCTCAACCTGTCCTGCCACCTACACAGATTGTGTACATACACCCCCATGTCTCTCTGTTCCTGCACCCCCTTTAAAATTGTACTATTTAGTTTATATTGCCTCTCTTCATTCTTCTACCAAAATGTATCACTTCACACTTCTCTGCTTTAAATCTCATCTGCCATCTTTCTGCCCATTTCACCAGTCTGTCTGTCGATGTCCTCCTGAAGTCTGTTACTATCGCTTCATTGTTTACTACATTTCCGGGTTTCGTATCATCTGCAAACTTTGAAATTATGCACTGTATACCCAAGTCCAGGACTTTAATGTATATCAAAAAGAGCAGTGGTCCTAATACCAACCCCTGGGGAACACCACTGTACACTTCCCTCCAGTCTGAAAAACAACCAAACACCACTACTCTCTGCTTTCTGTCCCTTAGTCAATTTTGTATCCATGCTGCCACTGTCCCTTGAATTCCACGGGCTTCAATTTTGCTGACAGGTTTATTATGTGGTACTTTGTCAAACACCTTTTGAAAGTCCATATACACATCAACATCACTACCCTCATCAACCTTCGCCGTTACTTCAAAGAACTCGATCAAGTTAGTCAAACATGATTTGCCTTTAACAAATCCGTGCTGGCTCTCTTTATTAGCCCATACTTTTCCAAACGACAATTAATATTGTCCCGGATTGTCTCTAAAAGTTTCCCCAGCACCACTGTTAGTTTGACTGGCCTGTAGTTGCCAAGTTTATTCCTCTCCCCTTTTTTTTTTA
Organism: Squalus acanthias; assembly: GCA_030390025.1. Classification (NCBI taxonomy): domain Eukaryota; kingdom Metazoa; phylum Chordata; class Chondrichthyes; order Squaliformes; family Squalidae; genus Squalus; species Squalus acanthias. The sequence continues at coordinate 59,392,951 of CM059429.1, forward strand.
AACAGGGGTGTAACATTTGCAATCCTCCAGTCCTATGACACCACCCTCATATCCCAGGAGGATAGGAAGATTGAGGCCAGAGCCTCTGTAATTTTGACCCTTACTTCCCTCAGTAACCTAGGATGCATTGCATCCGAACCAGGTGACTTTTCTACTTGAGCAATGCCAACCTTTTAAGTACATCCTCTTTATCTATTTTTATCCTATCCAATATTACTACTGCCTCCTTCTTTACTGCTACATTGGCGGCATCCACTTCTCTAGTGAAGACAAATGCAAAGTATTCATTTAGTACCTCAGCCATGCCCTCTGCCTCCACAAGATTTCTTTTTTGGTCCCTAATTAGCCCCACCCTTCCACTATTTATGTTTATAAGGTTCCCTTTTATGTTAGCCACAAATCTATTCTCATACTCTCTCTTTGCTCCTCTTATTCCCTTTTTTAGATCTCCTCTGTACTTTCTATATTCAGCTTGGTTCTCTATTATATTATGAACCTTACAATTATTAGTCTTCTTTTTCTTTCTCATTTTAACCTCTATATCTTTAGTCACCCAGGGAGCTCTAGCTTTGGATGCCATTCCTTTCCCGCTCATGGGAATGTGTCTACTCTGCACCCAAACTGTCTCCTCTTTGAAGCCTTCCCATTGTCAATTACCGTTTTGCCTACTAATTATTCATTCCAATCCACCTGGGCCAGATCCCTTTTCAACTCACTAAAGTTAGCCCTCCACCAGTTAAGTATTTTTATACTTGATTGTATCTTGTCCTTTTCCATAACTATTCTAAACCTGATGGTATTATGATCACTGTTCCCCAAATGCTCTCCCACTGAAACATGCTCCACTTCATTCCCCAGAACTAGATCTATCACTGCTTCCTTCCTCGTTGGGCTGGAAACACACTGATCAAGAAAGTTCTCTTGTACACATTGCAGGAATTCCTCCCCCTCTTTGCCCTTTACACTCTTACTATCCCAGTCTAGGATAATTGAAGTTCCCCATTATCACTATTCTGTAGTTCTTGCATCTTTCTGTAATTTGCCTGCAAATTTTCTCCTCCATCTCCTTCCATTATTTGGTAGGCTATAGTATACACCCAGTAGCACAATAGCGCCTCTATTTTTCTTTACTTCTAACCAAATAGACTCTGTCTTTGGGCCCTCAACTACAATCATCCCTCTCCAAAGCTATAATAGTTTCTTTGATCAATATTCCCCCACTCCTTTTTTTCCCCTTCTCTATCTTTCCAGGAATATTAAGTTTCCAATCCTCCCCTTCTTTGAGCCAGTTCTCTGTTATTGCCACTGTATCATAGTCCCATGTGGCGACTTTATTAACCACGCTCCGTGAATTTACATACATGCACTCCAAACCCATCTTAGACTGCTTTGCATTTTCCCCTGTCTGATCCCTCCAATTTCTGAACTATTCTTTACTCTAGTGTTATTTGTCTCTCCCAGTTCACTGTGCACCTGGTTTCTCCTCTCTAATGTTTCATCTTGGTGCCCAGCCACCCCACCAAATTAGTTTAAACCCTCCCACACCATACTAGTTAAGCTTCCCGCAAGGACATTGGTCCAGCCCTGTTGAGGTGCAACCCATCCATCTTGCACAGGTTTCTCCTGCCCCAGAACTGGTCCCAATGCCCCAGGAGCCTGAAGCCCTCCCTCCTGCACCATTTCTCCAGCCATACGTTAACCTGTTTTATCCTACTATTCCTATGCTCACTGACTCACCTGCACATGGCATTGGGAGTAATCCAGAGATTACTGCCTTTGAGGTCCTGCTTTTTAAACTTCTTCCTTAGCTCCTGAAACACTGACTGCAGGACCTCAACCTTTTCCTTATCATGTCATTGGTTCCCACACGGAACACGACCTCTGGATGTTCCTTTTCCCCCCCACCCCAAAATATTCTGCACCTTCTCAGTGATGTCCTTTGCCCTGGCACAAGGGAGGCAATACACCATGTGGGACTCATGTCGGTGGTTGCAGAAACACCTCTCTATCCCCCTGACTATCGAATCCCCTATGACCACTGCATTTCTACACTTTACTGTGCCCCCTTGTGCAGTAATTTGCCCTACGGTGTCTTGGATGTGCTCGACACTGCACTCCCCCAAGGTGTCATCACCCTCACTGGTTTTCAGTGCTGAAAACCGGTTTGAGTGTGCAACAATCCAGGAGGATTCCTGCACTTACTGCCTCTTCCTACCCTGCCAGATGGCCACCCACTTACTGTTCTCCTGAGCTCTCTGTAGCTGTGGAGTGACTAATGTATTATCACATGGTTTGATATGAGCATGCTCAGTTCACTCTGGCCTAATAAAGTAAGCACATGGACAAGCAACTCATTGTGTCTCTGTCCTTCATTTGTTCTACACACATATACTACATTTTGGCGACAAGGATGGGATCCCAAAGCCATTTTTAGGGATTATAGAAGGACATAGTGTTCAACATTCGAGTGGACAAGTTTAAGGTGAATTTGTGATACCTAAACTGAATTTTTGCAATGTTTTACCGTTAATGCTGATGCAGAATTGTCTGTGCTTCGCCTTTGTGTTTATGTATACACAGCAACAGCGGCATTGATTCTCACAGGTACACAGGTAGCATGCTGAGTCACCATTCAACGGGATTAGGACAATCATAGCTGCGCCTACGGGATTCATCGGAAGCCTCGGCATGTATTACCGAGCTCGCAAACTATTCAGTTCTTACATTGAGCAGGTGGAAAAAATTTTTTGGGCCAATAACATTATTGAGACCAAAGATGCAGATGAGAATGTTCAAGCTCAAAATAAAGTAATTTGTGAACAAAAAAGCAATTTTTTTAACTGAGATCGGACCAGATGTCTATGGAACGTTAACAAACCTACTTGCGCCAGGGAAAGCGAAGGATGCGTCGTTTGAAGATATTGTCAAGAAACTCGAGGACCATTTTGACCCGAAGCCATTAGCAGTAACAGAGAGCTATAAGTTTGGTACCAGAAACCAAAAACAAAATGAAACCATCAGTGAGTACATTGTGGCTCTTAAGAACCTGTCTTTGCATTGTAACTTCAGCACATTTTTGGATCGTGCGTTGCGAGATAAGTTTGTGTGTGGACTGGTGGATGAGCGCACACAGTCCAAGTTACTGAACACTCTGAACCTAAAATTTGACATAGCATGCAAAATTGCCCTATCTATGGAGATGGTGTCTAAGAATGCAATGGAACTCCGTCCAACTCAAGTGACTAGTGCAGCCGAGGTCTACAGCTACAAAGCCAGCACCGAACCTAAAGCTGTGAGGCTGGGTCAAAAGCATGTCGGTGAGAGCAGTTCAGTGAATTGTTGTCACTGCAATGGAAATCACTCACCACAGTCCTGCCAATATAGAAATGCGAAGTGTTTTCACTGCCAGAAGCAAGGTCATATTTCAACAGCTTGCAGAGTTAGATCTTAATTAGGAAGTAAGAACCATTCTAGTGGCAATGCAAAGCAGCGACAACAAAAGGGAGGAGTTCACAATATTGAAGTGAACACACCTGATGTTGAAGAACGAGGCATCTACAGTATCTATGCCACTAGCAGCAACGCTAGCAGTCGAGAGAAAGACTTCCATACAAAACTTTTGATCAACGAGCAATATATCGTGGGGTACTTTAATCTTCATATAGACTGGACAAATCAAATTGGCAAAGGTAGTCTGGAGGACAAGTTCATGGAATGCATTCAGGACAGTTTCCTAGAACAATACGTCATGGAACCAACCAGGGAACAGGCTATTTTAGATCTTGTCTTATGTAATGAGACAGGGTTAATTAGCAATCTCATAGTAAAGGATCCTCTGGGGCAGAGTGATCATAATATGATAGGCATTCACACTCAAAATAGCGTGAAATTCTAAGTCTGAAACGAGAGTCTTAAACTTAAATAAAGCCAATTACATAGGTATGAGAGGTGAGTTAGCTATGATTAGATTGGAAAAATAGATTAAAAGGTATGGTGGTAGATGAGCAGTGGCTAGCATTTAAAGAAATATTTCATAATTCTCAATAAAAATACATTCCATTGAGAAACAAAAACTCCACGGGAAAAGTGAGTCATACGTGGCTAACTAAAGAAGTTAAGGATAGCATTAGATTGAAAGAAGAAGCTTATAATGTTGCGAAGAATGGTAGTAAGCCTAAGGATTGGGAGAGTTTCAGAAACCAGCAAAGGATGACCAAAAAATTGATAAAAAGGGAAAAATTAGAATATGAGAGAAAACTAGCAAGAAATATAAAAGCAGACTGTAAGAGCTTCTACAAGTATGTAAAAAGGAAGAGAGCAGCAAAAGTAAACGTTGGTTCCGTCGAGGCTGAGACAGGAGAAATTATTATGGGTAATAAGGAAATGGCAGAAACGTTAAACAAATATTTTGTATCTGTCTTTTACCAAAAATGGTGGGGAACCAAGGGTCTAATGAGGGTGAGGAACTTAACGTAATTAATATAAGTAGAAAAAAAAAGTCCTGGAGAAACTAATGGAACTAAAAGCCGACAAATCCCCTGGACCTGACGGCTTACATCCTAAAGAGGTGGCTGAAGAGATAGTGAATGCATTGGTTTTGAGCTTCTAAAATTCCCTAGATTGTAGAATGGTCCCAGTGGATTGGCAGGTAGCAAATGTAACCCCGCTATTCAAGAAAGGAGGGAGAGAGAAAACAGGGAACTACAGGCCAGTTAGCCTGACATCAGTCGTCAGGAAAATGCTGGAATCCATTGTTAAGGAAGTGGTATCAGGGCACTTAGAAAATCATAACATGATTAGGCAAAGTCAACATGGTTTTGCGAAAGGGAAATCATGTTTGACAAATTTATTAGAGTTTTTTGAGGATGTAACTAGCAGGGTAGATAAAAGGGGAACCAGTGGATATAGTATATTTGGATTTCCAAAAGGCATTCGATAAGGTTATTACACAAAATAAGGGCTCATGGGGTTGGGGGTAATATAATAGCATGGATAGAGGATTGGTTAACGGACAGAAAACAGAGAGTAGGGATAAATGGATCTTTTTCAGGTTGGCAGGCTGTAACTAGTGGAGTGCCGCAAGGATCAGTGCTGGGGCCTCAGCTTTTTACAATCTATATTAATGACCAAGATGAAGGGACAGAGTGTAATGTATCCAAGTTTGCTGACAATACAAAGCTAGGTGGGACAGTAAGCTGTGAGGAGAACACAAAGAGTCTGCAAAGGGATACAGATAGACTAAGTGAGTGGGCAATAAGGTGGCAGATGGAGTATAATGTAGGGAAATGTGAGGTTATTCACTTTGATAGGAAGAATAGAAAAACAGAATACTTTTTAAATGGTGAGAAACTTTCAAATATTGGTGTTCAGAGAGATTTGGGTGTCCTCATGCAAGAAACACAGAAAGCTAGCATGCAGGTACAGCAAGCAATAAGGAAGGCAAATGGAATGTTGGCCTTTATTGCTAGGGGGTTGGAGTATAAGAGTAAGGAAGTCTTGCTACAATTGTACAGGGCCTTGGTGAGACCACACCTGGAGTACTGTGCACAGTTTTGGTCTCCTTATCTAAGGAAGGATATACTTACCTTGGAGGCGGTGCAATGAATGTTCACTAGATTGATTCCTGAGATGAGAGGACTGTCCTATGATGAGAGATTGTGCAGAATTGGCCTATGATGAGAGATTGTGTAGAATGGGCCTATACTCTCTGGAGTTTAGAAGAATGAGAGGTGATCTCATTGCAACATACAAGATTCTGAAGGGGATTGACAGGGTAGATGCTGAGAGGTTGCTTCCCCTGGCTGGAATGTCTGGAACTAGGGGGCATAGTCTCAGGATAAGGAGTAGGCCATTTAAGACTGAGATGAGGAGGAATCTCTTCACTCAGAGGGTTGTGAATCTTTGGAATTCTCTGCCCCAGAGGGCTGTGGATGCTGAGTCTTTGAGTATATTCAAGGCTGAGATAGATAGATTTTTGGAATCAAGGGTTATGGAGATCGGGCGGGAAAGTGGAGTTGAAGTCAATGTTCAGCCATGTTCTTATTGAATGGCGGAGCAGGCTCGAGGGGCCGTATGGACTACTCCTGCTCCTATTTCTTCTGTTCTTATATTGATATGTGTATCGACACGGCGGCGGACTGCACTATCATGAGTAAGGACACGCACGTTTAATCAAATACCACTTACAATGAGTACCGTAGAGTTAAAAACCTACTCCGGAGAAATCCTAGAGACACGTGGATAAATGGAATGTACAGTTCAACACAATGGCCAGTCAGTAAAGCTGCCTATTATTGTAGCGAGCTACAACAACAGGCCAACCCTCATGGGCATAGACTGGTTGAGAAATTAAACCTAGATTGGAAAAATGTCTTCAGTGTAGATGCTTCAAAGCACCGACTCGACACAATGCTGAACAAGTACGAAAGCATGTTTACAAACAGTTATGAGGGCATCACTGGGTATGACGCACATACCCGCATCAAGTCCAGTGTGAAGCCTGTCTATTGTAAGGCAAAGCCAGTCCCCTATGTGTTGAAGTCAGGTGGAGGAAGAGCTAGCGAAGCCGAGAGTGAAAGGAGTACTAGTAAAAACTGACAAAAGTGAATGGACAACCCCGATTGTAGCAGTGCCCAAAGCAGACAAAACTGTACGCTTGTGTGGTGACTACAAAGTTACTATCAACCAAGCAGTTGATGATGAGCAGTACCCGTTACCTACATCGCAAGATTTGTATGCAGCACTCTCTGGGTCAAAGGTTTTCTCCAAGCTTGACCTGTCGCACGCTTACGCTCAGCTGAATGTTGACAAAGAGAGTCAACAGTATCTCACTATCAACACACATAAGGGACTGTACTCATACACCAATCTACCGTATGGTGTAAAGTCCTCCCCCAAAATCTTCCAGGCTACAATGGATAAGATTTTGCAAGGAATTCCAAATTACTTATGCAATCAAGATAATGTGCTGATTGCAACAAGCAGCAAGGAAGAAACTCTAGAAGTGTTCGATATAATGCTTCAAAGGTTGAATGCCCACATAGAACGAACAAAACTACACGCAAATTGAAAAGGAAGCACTCGCCATAGTGTTTGGAATCAAGAAATTCTAACAGTTCCTGATCGGCAGATAGTTTACCCTGATAACTGATCACAAACCACTCCTAGCAATATTAGGACCCAAATCTGCCATCCCTGCAATAGCCGCATCAAGAATGCAACATTGTCCAGTGTTGTTGTCACAATATGACTACACGATTGAATATTGCACTTCAAAGCAGACGCAATCGCAGATGCCTTGTCCAGGTTGCCACATGAGGACTCATGTGTTGGGAGTGAAGGTGCTATTTTCACGCTAGGTACAGTTAACAAAGACTTTCCAGTGAATGCAACTGAGATGACAAATGAGACTCAAAAGGACTCAGTACTGAAAAGAGTGTATGAAAACACCTTGAATGGATGGACTGATCAGTGTATGGACACAGAATTGAAACCATTCCATAACCGTCGTACTGAATTGTCTTGTGAGCAAGGTTGTATCAAGTTGGGAAACTGAGTGGTGGTACCTACTTCTGAACATACAGGGATCGTCAGAATGAAATCAATTGCAAGAAGCTTTGTTTACAGGCCTGGATTGGACAGTGATCTTGAACCACTTGATCATGAACACATACATAAGTTTGACTGAGTTCAGACTTCAGTAACTGAAGTACCAGGTTCAAACAAGTCTGAGATAGAAACAGGATCATCTTTGAGTTCAGAACCAAAACAAAGCAGCTCGAAAATTGGTTCAACACCAAAACCTTGTTTAAGGAGATCAGGAAGGCTCCGCAAAACTGTTATTTAACTGGATTTGTAGTTCATTTAAAAGAAAAAAAGCCAGGAGTTTTTGTTATGTGGTACATGTAATGCTGGGAAAGGTGGGACCATAGTTTTATTGTATTTGAGAGGGGAATACATACATTTTTTTTAAGGGGGCAAGCAGTGAAATGTATCACATGGTTTGGTATAAGCATGCTCAGTTCGCTCTGGCCTAATAAAGCAAGCACATGGACTAGCAACTCATTGGGCCAGAAATTCGGGTCTCCACGGGTGAGTACGCGCTGTGTACTCACCCGTAGACCCAACGAAAATGCCGGTTTCACGCATGCACTGCGCATGCGTTGGAAACCGGAACTTCCGTTCCCCTGAAGGAAGGGGTTCAGAGGTCGAATGCGTGCGCCGGAGAGGCAGCGCGTAGACCTCGAACTTAGTTTTTTTTTTCAGGTTTCTCCGTGAGGGTAAGTACGGAGAAGCTGCGCGGGGAAAAAGGAGGCGCAAGGCCTGCTTTTAACAAGGTAAGTGGTGAATTAAGTACAATTTAAACATTTTTTCAACAGGTTTATCTTTTTTACATACTTTAAAAAAAGGTAAGTTTATTTTTAGCACCGTTAAAAAGTGTAATTAATTTTTTCAAAAATTTAAATTTTTGTTTAAAGTAGTTAATTTATGTAATTTATAGTTATTTTAAAAATGTGATGTTTTTTTTAAATTTATTTGAAGTTTCAGTGAGGTTTTGGGGCCAACCTCTATTCATAGATTTGACAGGCCTTCCTGTCAAATCTATGAATGAAGATTCCCTGCTCCGATTGGCTCTCCATGGTCCACGTGATCCCAGGGGACGCTTCGAACTAACTGCGCCCCTGGGATACGCAAGCACAGCGCGCCGGCAGCTGGAGGAGGCCAGGAGCCGAATGCCACGCGGGCCCGAAGCACAACGGCAAGCGCGGTATGTAAGTACGCGTGCGATTCTTGCACCCGCAGGAAGCCAGGGAGCCGAATTTCTGGCTCATTGTGTCTCTGTCCTTCATTTGTTCTACCCACATATATTACAGTGACCACCTCCTGGAACGTGCGATCCAGGAAATTCTCAGCCTCCCGTATGCCCTGCAGTGACTCCAACTGCTCCTCAAGCTCAGAAACCCTCAGCTTGAGTTTGAGCAACTGGAGGCACTTCCTGCATGTGTGGTTATCTAGGACATGTGAAGTGTCCTAGAGTTCCCACATGGCACAGGAGGGAGTTGCAGGCAACGGGTCTCAGCTGTCCCATCATTTTGCTTAAAAAATAAATCCCTTTAGATCTAATCAATTACTCTGATTATTTACATATTTACTGTTGCCCCTTGGTTTAAAGCATTTAGCTCCGCCTTCTTTCTCACTCTCACCAAATTCTCGTTGCCACTCTGTTTACAGACCACTCCATTTAGCAGATATTTCCAGCTGTGTGCACACAGCTCTGCGTGTAGCAGGTAGCCCTCCAATATCTACTTTTTAAGAAGTGCCCTCGTTACAATTAGTCAGTCAACACTCGCTACAATAATTAACACCTAGTCAGGTACCCACTTACAGCTGATTGACTGTTAACTGTTTATGTTCAAACTGCAAGTCAATGGCAGTTAAGTTTTAATGTAAGAAAAGTATGTTAAATTTCAGCTGTACTATTTACCACTCACCAAATTCCCGTTGCCACGCTGTAAAGCAAACCATTCCATTTAGCAGATGCTCCCAGCTCTGTGCACATAGCTCAGGTGGCAATATTTACCCTATGCCTTGTTCCAGATAGAGTTTGAAGACACTTTCTTAGAGTAGATCAAAACCCTACCAGAGGAAGTTTTTCTTCCTAATTCTCAGAACGAGTAGCCACCAAAGCTGGTCTCCTCAAACCCACCCCCATAGTTGGTTTGTTTTCTCCCTACAGCCAATTGCAATTAAGTTCTGGGACTCCCATAAGATTGAAGGAATACATAGAATTTACAGCTCAGAAACAGGCCATTCGGCCCAGTGTCATTGTCAATACTCCATACAAGCCTCCTCCCACTCCATTTACTTCAGCTCACCCTATTAACATATCCTTCTGTTCCTTTCTATCTCATGTAGTTATCTAACTTCCCCTTAAATGCATCTATGCTATTCGCCTTAACCATTCCATTTGGTAGCAAGTTCCACATTCTCACCACACTGAGTAAAGAAATTTCTCCTGAGTTCCCTAGTGGATTTATTTGTGACTATCCTTTATTTATGGCCCCCAGTTTTGGACTCCCTCACAAGTGGAAACATCTTCTCCAAATCTACCATATCAAACCCCTTCCTAATTTTAAAGACCTCTATCAGTTCACCTCTCAATCTTCTCTTTTCAAGATAAAAGAGTCCCAAGCCTGTTCAGTCTTTCCTGATGGTTGTACCCTCTCAGTTCTGGTATCATTCTTGTAAATCTTCTTTGAACTTTCTCCAGTGCATCTAGATCCTTTTTGTAATATGGAGATCAGAACTGTGCACATTACTCTATGAATACATGCTAGTAACAGAACACACAAGATCTACTATAAAATAGGGATACAGGTGAACAAATCATTAAAAGCAGCATCACAGGTCCGCAAAGCAATTAAAAATGCTAACAAAGCACTGGGATTTATTTCTAGGAGTATAGAATTCAAAAGTAGTGAGGTTATGTTAAACTTGTATAGGACCCTGGCCAGGCTGCACAGTTCTAGTCGCCACACTACAAAAAAGGTCATAGAAACACTGAAGAAAGTGCAGAAAAGATTTACCAGAACTGAGCGATTACAACTATGGGAAAAAATTGAACAGGTTGGGGCTTTTTTGTCCTTAGAAAAAAGAGAAAACTTAGAGGAGACCTGATGGAGGTGGGTGGGAGGAGTACTCTTACCTGCTCTTGTGCATTGCTTCTTGTTCTGTGATTCATAGCGCATCATAAAAAAGACCCTTGGAGCAGGGTGCATACTCTAGAAAAATACTGCTGGTCAAGAATATTTGGTAAGATCGATCCAAAAGTCAAATAATTAAAAAAAAGCTCAAAGTTGCAACAGTCCCACTTGCCAGTTCCCTGCATCTTTGGAGAGGGCTACTTTGTATAATGCATCAGAAATTTAAAAAATGTAATCTGTAGACTGAAGATACATAAAGCATCTGCTTTCTGAAATATTTGCAGATGGTGCAATGTAGCGATAGTAGAAATGGCTTACAACACTACATGCAAGATAGAAAATTAAATGCCAGGTCACAAAACAAATAATTTTATATTTGTATTCTTGTAGACGACTCCTTTGTTTTTTTTGTAGACTATTTCATTGGATATCAAAGCATTTTTATATATTGAATAATACCCACACATCAGGGAGGAGAAAGTACAATTAATTAAAAAAAATACACACATAATTTTTGGATTTTCTTTGACAATCTGAGTTCAGAGTCGAGTGGAGTTTAATGCAACAAATTATATTCCTCGTTCATATTAGGATTAACATGGCTGATGGGTAAACCAGAAAAGCTGGATACTATTTCAATTGGTTCACTGGAAAACATCTATCTTTATACTGCAGCACCCCATAATTAATTCCTGTCATGTGTCTATTTCTCAGCCTTTGATATCTTCAAATTAGTCACATTAGGATTTTCTCCCCCTCCCACACACACATTAAAGCTTAGCCATACCTAGTGACTGTTTTTAAAACAAATTACAGGAGGATGAAATTTATGTTGCATTTTCAGCTGCAGTCATTTGTTTTTCTTCCTTTACTCCTGTAACATCAGGGATTAATCTGCGGCATCATTTGGGGAGAAATTGCTGTTCCACTCTCTACTCCAGGAAACTGTTCCCCATCAATATTTGGACATCCACAGCACCACAAAGTCAACTTTGATTTAGTCTTTTCACTGCACATGCTGTTGAACTTTAGTAAAGTACAGTATGTCTCCAGGTAAAGTTAGAGATTTTAGTTGCCAATTTCTTTTTTTCCAAAACTTATCTACACCGAAAACAATCCCCACTGAGGCCCCCACTTAAAAAACAAAGTCGGTAACTATGTAGATTCCTCCTACATTTGATTTTTAAGTTTCTAGTCCCATAAATTAGCAAATCAAAGACAACATTAAAGACTTAAATACCACATCCGCCATTTACAGAAACAATCTGTGCTGTTGTCTGATATTTTCAAAACTATCAAATTTCATGACTACAAAACTTCAAATGGCAACTCAGACAGCAAATGAAAGATCAGCACGTATGAAACTATTCAAAACGTATATTGATTGTTTTATTTTTAATCTTGTATAGAGGGAGCTTCATCCAGAGCACTCAACAACTGGTGATAAGGAAGAGTGATAGATTCAAAAAAACCTTTTTTTCTGTTTAAATATGTTAGTAGTTTAAATGGTGACTGCTCATAACATTTCTTGGGAGAACTTTCTGATGAAAGCACAGATATTGTGAGGGAGCTGAATTAACAAAGAGGTGAAATGACTGGATTGTGCCTAATTGAATTCTCTCACACTAGTGGGCCCAATAATTCCTCCAAGCTAGTTGCTTCACGGAGATAAAATACCAGTCACCATTTAATCCAAGAATGACAAGCAGAAATTGAGCCAATTTTCTTTGTAAAACTGGCCATTGGGTTTAAGCACTGTTTGGTTCAGGGGAAGGAACCATTGGGCTTCAACAATGCTCCACTTAAAGCTATTTTTTAAATAAATACATTACATATTATATATCTATATATCTACAGGTAACAAAATTATTTGCATTTCACTTGACACCTAAGAGGAAAATGGTGCTTCAGTACTTTAAAAATGTAAATAGAATTAAATGTAGTTAAAATGTCAATTTATTTTCAACAATTGAGGAAAATGCGAAGATGTACTACTGTTTAAAAAAAATTGCAGGTTTGATTCTTTTAAAACAAATGAATTTTCCTTGCTTACTCTTTTCTTCTACCTCTCATACCTCACTACATCCTTCTAAATTACATTTTCCGGTCAACTGTAACTATGCCAAACACATCTTTTGAATCAGTTTATTTTACATATTATTTTCCCCTGTAGACATGTACCTTAAACTTCTTGAAACCAACCATTCTCTTGGACTAGTTTTCCAGTGATTTTTGTTTTAAATCAGTACAGGTAGTGCAACTGGAGTTAAAACTCTACATTTAAATCAATTGTGGAATCATTTTTAAGTTAAGGTATAGTACAGTATGGAAATTCAGCGATGTAGCAAGCACAGGTCAACATAATTTGTTTTAGCCTATCCAGTTAAATTGTTCCCCCAAACCTAACTGGGAAAAATATTTCCACCACCATGTGTCTATGCAAATATAAAATAAAAGGTGGAACTAATTATTTCATCAGCACAAAAACAGTGCTGCACAAGCTCACTGCAGGAATTCAACTACTCTTTGTTCGAAAACTTTATTTTCTTATACAGGAATTAAGGATTTGGTCATTTTAAAGTGCAATTTCTAATATTGGATCATCATTAACATAACAAATATTTAATGTATTTAGCTAACATAATACAATTCCTTAATCAGTGTAAAATTCTTGGTTCAGCATTTTCCTTGATTTTTAAACGCAGGCTTTACGCAGATTTACGGCCCATTGTCTGTAAATGGGAGGTAAACCTTGCTCAGTATATCCATCATCAATGAAGGAACAGGCTTACTAATGAACTCTTCCAGCATTGTAATCTTTTTTATGAACCATATCTAAAATGCATGTTTTTTATTAAGTTTTGTCTTTTCATTTAAAAAAATATATTATTCCAATACTTTGTTTCATGTAATATTCTTTGGTAGAAATGGAAATTATTTTATTCCCACTAGTAATTAGCTCAATTATCTACTTCCATAATTTGGATCACAAATGTAATCAAGGGCAAGAGAACACAGAGATTTCATTCCTATGCCACCCACCTCCTTCCCATTAGAAAAGCAGCAGCCCAAGATGTAGACTGCCTTCCGGTCACCATTTTACATTCCCTACTGTCATGATGGACAGTAGGTGAAATTAAAGATAGTTCAGAAATGCTTATGATTTACATTTTAGTCTTGGTAAAGCACAAATACATTTTGAAACCCTTGTTTATATACCTTATATAGCCGTTTGTATTGTTTATATCACCGTTTCTTCATCGTCGCTAGGTCAAAATCCTGGAACTCCCTCCCTAACAGCACTTTGGGAGTACCTTCACCACATGGACTGCAGTGGTTCAAGAAGGCGGTTCACCACCACCTTCTCAAGGGCAATTAGGGATTGGCAATAAATGCTGGCCTTGCCAGTGACGCCCACATCCCATGAATGAATATAAAAAAAACCTGTGCATGAGATCTCTGGTGGCCTGTGTCAAATTTGTGGTAGTCCAATCGCAGTATGGCTTTGGGCTTCCAGATAGCCAATTGGTGGCTTTCAAGAATTTTTATCCATTGCAATTGATCTATTTCAAAAGTACGAGAAGTTGGACTTGCCTCACATTCAGTAAATGCAAAAGTAACATTTTAACCAAACAGTTGAAATTCCAACATATGCTTAAAAATATTGAATAATAAATATGCACCCTATTAGGAATAACAACAGAAAATGCCGGAAGCACTCAGCAGGCCAGGCAGCATCCGTGGAGAGAGAAACAGAGTTAACGTTTCAGGTCTGGGAAGTCCAACACCGCCTTCAGTGTGCCAGTGCAGCCTTCGGTCGCCTGAGGAAGAGAGTGTTTGAAGACCAGGACCTCAAACCCAGCACCGAGCTCATGGTATACAGACCAGTAGTAATACCCCCCCTCCTGTATGCTTCAGAGACATGGACCATGTACAGCAGGCACCTCAAAGCACTGGAGAGGTACCACCAACGCTGCCTCCGCAAGATCCTGCAAATCCATTGGCAGGATAGGTGCACCAATGTCCACATGCCCGATACGAGACTCCCAAAACAAGCGCTGTGCTCGGAGCTCCGACACGACAAGAGAGCCCCAGGTGGGCAGAGGAAATGCTTCAAGGACACCCTCAAAGCCTCCTTGAAAAAGTGCAACATCCCCACCGACACCTGGGAATCCCTGGCCCAAGACCGCACAAAGTGGAGGAGAAGCATCCGGGAAGGCGCCGAACACCTCGAGTCTCTTCGCCGGGAGCAAGCGAAAGCCAAGCGCAAACAGCGGAAGGAGCGCATGTCAACCCAAGCACCCCACCCACCTGCTCCTTCAACCACCGTCTGCCCCACCTGTGACAGAGACTGTAGGTCCCGCATTGGACTCATCAGTCACCTGAGAACTCATTTTTAAGAGTGGAAGCAAGTCATCCTCGGTTCTGAGGGACTGCCTAAGAAGAATGTTTAGCTATTAACCGTAAGGCCACTACTCAGGTACTCCAATTCTGGCCTCTCGCGCATCCCTGATTTTCTTCGCTCCACCATTGGCGGCTATGCCTTCAACTGCCTAGGCTCTAAGCTCTGGACTTCCCTCGCTAAACCTCTCCTCCTCTCTCTCTTCCTTTAAAATGCTCCTTAAAACCTCTCTCTTTGACCAAGCTTTTGGTCACCTGATAACATTCTTGTGAAGCGCCTTGGGACATTTTACTACATTAAAAGGTGCTATATAAATGCAAATAGTTGTTGTAAATAGCACATCCTTGGGTCATTTTGAGGATCACTATTGTTGTTGGACATTTCTCTTTATTGGCAGATCTTTATCCTCTCCTGGTTATCTCAACAACCTCCCAAGGCTATCTTAAAGTCAGAAAAATACAGCAAGAAATAATTGGGTTTGTTCCTCTTTTGGTACACTTTAAAAAAAAAGTTATATAAAGCATCAACCACAAGAAGTCACAATCCTAAGAAAATATATAAAAAAGTTATTTCTGTCTGACCTTGAGATAAGCAAACATGGAGAGGAGCTAAGCAATTCCTAAAGTAGAGAAACTTCCAATAAGACTAACTGGCATCTAAGTCACTCAGGATCCATTTAGGCTACTTACCCATAGACGATCCTGAGCAGTGATCCTAAAGGGACACATCATGTCAGCAGCTAAACATTACAGCTAGAGTTTTCTACTTATGTGCTCACAGCTAGCGATTCCCACCATCCCACCATTCATATTAATATGAAGGAAAATTTTAGCTGCCAAGCACAGAATTAGAAAACCCCAGCCTACAATTGAGCTCCAAACCTCAAACTCCCACAAGCAAGGAACATATAAATTTTGAAATTGGGCTTGGAATGTAAAATTTTTCCTGGTGAACACCAATTGCTCAAATTAATGCCACATGTTGAATTCATGTAGCCTGTTAATAGTGCAGCTATATTGTTGGTACCAACATGACACTGTTCTCTTATGGAGTAAAACACAGCTCTGCACATGTGTAAAAATAGCTCTATTCACCGCTGTCCAACTTGCATGAATATGTTTTAAAAAGATAGAACAGAACTGACTTGTCCCATTAGTTTTTCTATCTTAAATATAGCAAACTTAAAAGTTGTGTGTTAAAAATGTGAGTCAGCAGCCCTCCAGAAAATTTCAAAATTCAGTTTTGGACCAGTCGAAGCTGTGTGAAAGCATCTCCTTGAGGTAGTCTCACACTGCTAGATAAAAACGGCCTATTGAAGAGACCTCACTACAATTATGCTGTTCATCTTGCTCACTTAATCACACACTGCACATTTTGTATTGGTAAGTGTCCTATTAAACACTGACTCTGGCAACTTTCGAGGGTTCTCCCCTGCTCAGCTGGCATAACTTGTGGAAAGCCCAAATAGACACAAAAATGGGATTTTGTCTGATCTTCCACCAATGTTATGGCAGCTGCTCAGGAGAACCCCCAAGGAAATTACCAGCGAGAATCTGTCATCAACTTTGTTTTAAAACAGATTCATTGCTCATCTCCCAACATCTATCACTCAAACATGATTTTAGGAAAAGAAAATTTTATATTTGCTATCAATGGAATTCCCATTATTTCTTGGTTGATGATACTACTCATTCCCGTCTATTGACTGGCTAGGTCACACTTAACACTTCATTATTTTCACATGGGTAACACAAATCAAAATTTCTGCAAATTACCAAAACAGGGAATGGCTAACTTCACATTTGCATTATATCAGAGTACCTTACAGCGAATATTTCTCAAAGGGAGACAACATATTGCAGTGAAGTTTTATCACAGACCTATTTCACTTTGGTGCTGCAAACTGAAATAATGGGAATTCAGTGCAAATGGATTGTGATAATATATAAAGGTATATAAAGCTATGATAATATGCCATTTTTATGATTATTGGAAGGCCCAAATGAAATATTACATTGCTTGTCTGATAACCTAGCAAATATCAACCAACGTGGCAGGGAAAATCCTGTCTGACCAATATCTTCGACTTTTTTTGAGGAAGTGACTTTTCATGCAGACAAACTTTAACAAACTTCCACAAGAAAGGCTATTAAGTAAGCTCAAGGCAGTGGAACTTCAAAATAAAACCTGGAAATGGTTTAAAAATTGGCTAAAGGAAAGGAATCAGTGGGTACTTGTTAGGGAAGTGATGTCCAGACAGTGTTAGGGGGGGAATACGGAGTGGAGTGCCCCAGGATTCAGTGCTGGGCACCCATTGTTTCTAATTTATAAATCAACCAATGCAAATTCGTCAAATCCACAAACATTACTAAAACTGGAGAGGGGTTGGGAAAACAGTTGACTCTGATGAAAAAGCCAAAAGATTTACAAAATGTGCTAAACTGAAAGTCGTAAAATAGTAACAGATGGAATTCAATAGAGGAGTATAAGGTACTGAACATCAGAAGAAAAAGTGGGCAATATACAAACTCTATGAATGCAGTTAAACTAGTTATGGATGAGGATGAAATAAATCTAGGAGTGTTAATAAAATGCAGATTGCTAAAATCAGTTTAGTATAAGTTGGAGGATGCTATGCTGAAACAGGACAATGTGTTGGACAGACTACACCTCGAGTACGGTGTTCAGTTTAAATCACCAACACACAAGGGACACAATTAAGGTCTGAAGACAGTGCATAGAAGACCTGAGAGTCTGATCTGTAGTTTCAGGGTACAGTGTTAGGAGAATAAACTGAAGAAACCTAGATTCTTCAGCCTGAAGGGCAACAACTGAGACGGGACCTCATAGATATATACAAAAATATTTAAAAAGTTACCCACGAACTACTTCAAGGTAAACTTGACGACAAGACAAGACGGGTCAAACTAGTGAAAGGCAACTTTAGGACTAATGTCATAGACGTCTTCACACAATTTTCTGCGTTGCAAATTGCTCGAAGTGCGAGCTTATAACAGCGCAGTGAGGTCAATGTGGGACCTTGGCGAACGACGAGATCAACAATCTTAACGAAAGAAAGAAAGAAAGAAAGAAAGAAAGAAAGAAAGAAAGAAAGAAAGAAAGAAAGAAAGAAAGAAAGAAAGCAGAGGAACGACAGGGATGGAAATAGAGCGAATTAGAGTCAAATCAGCCTTTCTGGGCTGGAGCGGTTCAGTGATATTGCAGGAACATAAATCTCATCATTAAAAGGGTCCTTACATCACTATGTACCAGCCCTAACTTTTATTGGTGCGTTTAGTTCGCATTTACTGCACAAATGCAGCAATTTCTTGAAACTTATGGGGAGGTTGATGGCGAGCTCCTGTTTTCGCAAGGCTAACGACAAGTGGCGCAAATCCTCCAGCAATTTGTGGTGATTCGCAACTCACGGCATAACTCTTCCTCACCACAAACTGCTGGGTTATTTACACACTAATAACGGTGTGTGCATTAAACTCCCTGTCATTTTCCCAGCAAATTCTGGACCAATATATTGAGCATTACATGTTCTAACACTCCAAAACAACATATTCTGCGACTTAACTTGAGCAACACCCTATAATATCTACTAGTATTCTTTAGGCTTTTCATCACCATTTTCTTTCTCTGAATGTAAAGCACCAGTTAGTATGGAGTTCTCTTATGTTTGCCATGTATTAGAACCGAACAAGTAAATCAACTTCTCTACTAAACTCTGTTGAGGTTGATACAGACTGTATGAGAGAAAAAAACAAAGCAATATGCTTTTGGTGGCTCAGAAAGATTATTATCTGCCTACCTTTGTCTTGCTAAAACCTGGTTTGAGTTTATAAATTCAGTCCTAGACCTCAGAGTAAAACTCATCTTTGTGCTGAGCGAAAATAATACATCAGAGTTCAAAAAGTTCAAGAAAATGATTTCCCCCTAAATACATTCTTGCATTTTCTGCCTTCAATATTCCATTTACTGATTAAATTTAATTTAGATGGTCTTAGATAAATAACACATCTTTACTAGATATAGAACACATATATACATTTAAACATGCAAGAAGCACTGGAAATAAATTTAGAAGTACTGACTTTTAAAAACTAGTTTCAATGTCAAATTGTGATGCAATAACTAATTGAAATAAATGATGTTTTATGGTGAATTGCTGCACCAGCTATTTCACGATAAGGGTCTGCATGCTCCTTAATGTATAAAAAATAAATGTGTAGGGAAAATACCATGCAGGAGTGCATCATAAAGCAAATTCAAGGTTGATAAACAAATAAACTGAAACAAAGAGGAAGTTCAAGAAGTTCATAAGTACATTAATCCCCTGCTTCAAGTCTATTACAGCTCATTCCATGTCACTGTTCTGTTAAAATGCACCTTTTCTCATTGTTTGTGATTTTTATTAAAAAAATATGCCATATCTAGGAGTAGTCTGGCTGCTGTTTCCATGTTAGATTCGGTAAGTACGGAGTATTTTTTCCAGACGTCACATAATTATTATCTGTAGCTCAGAAGAAGGTAAGCTGATAAATATTTTAATGCGGAAATTCAATTCTCCAGGATAAAACTTAAGGAATAAGTAAGTACAATGCCAAAGCCCGGTCCTGATGTGACTCCCAAGTGCATTAAAGTCAAGCAGTGCGAGACCCCCTGCAGGATGTCATGCCACCACCGTCATGTGCACGCAACATGAGCCAAGAAAGGATTACTTTAGGCTACAATTATATTACACTACCTGCCTAAGGAATGCAGCCGTAGAATGTAAAATGCTGCCGAAAGCCAGAAGGGAGCTCGATGTGTCTGCTTGCACAGGTGCAGTGCTCTGTTCCACAATCAAGTCAGGAGAGTGCAGGCA
The DNA here is from genome assembly GCA_030390025.1 of Squalus acanthias. Classification (NCBI taxonomy): domain Eukaryota; kingdom Metazoa; phylum Chordata; class Chondrichthyes; order Squaliformes; family Squalidae; genus Squalus; species Squalus acanthias. The sequence goes on from CM059429.1 coordinate 59,412,929, forward strand.
GCAGTCTCTCTCAGAATGTTAAGAAGACTGAATACAAAATTACAAAATTGACAAGGTGCCCAAAAGACGTCCTGTGCACTTTTGAACTATGTCTCAACACTGGATTGGAGTTATACTCCACCCTATGTTGTTGAGTCCAAGTGGCATGCGATGGCTTCATTTTATATATAAATCTTGCAGGAGGCTGTTGCAAAGCGGTAATCTAATTGAGAGGCTCAGATGATGTTACAAGCCATGAGTAAAGAGCAAAAGCGTCATCTGAAACCGGTTATCTTTCAACCTTGAAGTAATTCTTGTTTATGATGTACACTGGTTCAGTTTGATGAGTGCTTTTTTCCTGTTTCAGTCAGGTGTTGTCCCAGCTGTCAGGGCTCTTCAAGCCTTGATCTACAATGACATTTACACAAGCAGATTAACCATCTGATGTCATTCCTACAGGTTTTATTAAACGATAATCTGTGGACTAATTGCAAGCAAATTCTACGGACGCGAATTTGCCGGCGCTCACAGGGCAGGTTTGGAGGCGGGTCGGGAGTAAAAATCAAAATGATTGACGGCGGGTTGCTAACCCTCCGTCATCCCGCCTCCACGCAACTTTGCAAAGTGTCGGGTCTGCGAGTCCCGATAAGACCCGACACGGAGAGGCACTTATGGCCGTTAACAGCTTGTTAACTGCCCAGATAATCCCTTTTTTACAGGCTCTTCCCATTTTAATACATTTTCAGTGTGTTGCGCAACGTGCGACAAATACGCCAGCTGATTGTGCCGGGTTCAGCAAGTAGGTGAATTGTTGACAGCTGTTCCTGCAGCATAAAAGCAGAGGAGCAACATGGCTGACTTTCAGATGACAGAACTTTGTGCTTTGAGGTTTGGTTACACAATTTGCAGGTTTTGAGCTTGTGAGTGTTTAAGCAGAGATCCATATGCACTATGACCTCCTTGGAATACCCTCTGGCCACATTGACTGAGTGCTTATAACATCTCTTCCTCAACTGAGATATATACCAGCGGGATGGGAACCATTTATACCCTCTCATCCTGGTCCTCAGAATCGGAGGACGAGCAGCCGTGGCAGCAGCAGAACCAGGCACAACAGCAGCAGCAGCAACAGGAGCACCAACCTTCTCCTCAGCCACCTGATGCTGCACAGGGCGCAGGGCTGCAACGTGCCGCAGGAGATACCCCCAAACACAGGGTTTACAGGCCGAGGATGAGCTTCCTCAACATGAGTGAGAAGCAGTGCCAAAGGAGGCGGAGACTTTCGCGAGAGGTAGTCGCTGACATCTGCACAATGCTGCACCAAGACCTGGAGCCCAGAGGAGCAGGTGGCCACTCCTTACCAGTGGCTGTCAAAGTCACCACCGCCCTCAACTTCTTTGCTTCGGGGTCCTTCCAGGGATCATCAGCGGCATCTCCCAGTCGGCCGCACACACTTGCATCATGCAGGTTACCGATGCCCTCTTTGCAAAGGTGCACAATTACATCCACTTCTCCAAGGATGAAGCAAGTGTAACTGCGCGTGATCTTATTGAATCCTGCTCCTGCTCCTATTTCTTATGTTCTTATTATAGATGAAAGGCGCCCTGACCCCTCACTGTGAAACTTCAATTTCTGAGCACACATAGGCCAACTCTTTGAATCTTTGCCATCGGTTTTCTTTAATACATTAATAATAACAATGACAAACGTTTGTATCAGATGAAAACACCCAAGTGACTATTTGTGTGTTAACTTTCTCTTACGCGTGCTTCTACGTGGTTCTTCCCTGTGGCTTCAACAGATGTTGAGGCACCTTGCTCACTTCAATGCTGCACCAGCTTTGACAACTTTGGCGGGCGTCCTCTGGGTTTGGGAGCCTGGGAGGGCTCCGCAATAGTCTGCTCCTCCTGCGGCTGTGCAGGGGCTGAGACGGCCATCTCAGTTGGGTGAGGAATATGGGGCTGTGACCGAGGGCTCCACTGTAGCATGGTAGTGAGCGCTTGGAGAGGAGCCCACACTTCCTTGTTGTTGACCACCAACATCCCTCTCATGGGTCACCTGCACTTCACTGCTAGCAAGTAGCTGGAGAGCACCTTGCTGCACATCAGTGGGGCCATGAGGACCCGTCTCTGTACTGACAGTCCTCATAACGGGGACGTCCATGTACCTCTGGTTCCTCTTCTCAATAGATGTCCATCTATCCTCCATATCAGACCATCTATTTAGAAGAGTCACCATGTTCATTTGCGTCTGGCGATTTATGTCCTCCATGAAGGTTGCCATCCTTTCAATGGCGGCACCTACATTCACCATTGAGTGCACCATGGCATTGCTCATGTTTGAGATGGACTCCTCCATTCCCTGCACACTCGCAGTTACCCTGGATACAAACTCTGTCAGAGACTCCAGCACTTGTTCCTGGAGTTCCAGCACTGCTCTCTTTCTGGATGGCCCCAGAGGCACAGTGTCCACATGCAGCAGAGCAGAGCTAGGAGCGTCCTGCGGCCTCCGATGAGGACTCTCCACTGCTGTCGTTGACTCTACTATCTGCTGATGCTCACTTGTGAGCTGTGATACACCAGGTGACAACACTACTCTGTGTCGCGAAGGACCCTCCGAGGTGGGCGTTTCTGCACTGGAGCTGAGTGCGTTGATTTCTGGTGACGCTGCTCCCTCAGAGGCTGCAGGTTCCTCTGAGGAGTTGTCTGACTCTTCCTCCTGGACAGTGGGGAAGGGGGGCTCTCGATGGTCCTGTGGGGGAGTAAAGGCATGAGTTAGACATGTGATATTTAGGTACCAGAAATATCCTATTGTGCAGATGATCAGAACTCAATCTGTATAAACATCAGATGCCATATCAGTCACTCATGAAATCTAAATGAAAGGGTTGCAAATCTATTCTGTCACCAGTTTGCTCTAGTGCGCCCGTCTCTCTGTTCCCCACTTCCAGCTCCTCTGCACCTCCGACTATGTCGAGAGCAGCCTCCTCAGCATTTGTTAAAGTTGCGAGTGATGGTGGGCCTCCTCCTATCCTCACACTCTCCCTCTTATTGTGGGCTCTCTTTTCTTGCAATGAGGGACACAAGTGGAGTTTCAGCAAGATTGATGGAGTGAGTGTAAAGATTCCATAACATTGATGCTTAGAGGGAGACAAAGATGGAGTGAGGTACCAAAACCAAGGTGCCTCCCTGTGCCTTGTTAGTTGTTGTCATTGCATAACAGTGATAGCGAGTGTGAGGGGTGCATAGTAGAATGGTGAAGTGATTCTGTACATAGAGAGGGATGGTTAAGGGTGCAAGGGATGTAAGGGTAAGTTGAGATGTGCAGGAGTAGGTTGACAATGCAGAGTGCTGGTGATGAGAAGAGATGGGAAGCAGATTGAAGGTAAGTGTGATGTTATACTCACTTTTGCGCATCAGGTCATCAAACCTTTTTCGGCACTGCACCCAGGTGCGTGCACACAACGACCTTGCGCTTACCTCCTCAGCAATCTGCAGCCAGGCTGCCTGTGTCCGCTGAGGAGGCTTCCTCCGGCCATCGAGAGGGAACAGAACCTCGCTGCGCCATCTTACTCCCTCCACAAGAGAATGGAGGGAGTCATCATCAAATCGAGGAGCAGCCTTCGATCTTGCAGCAGTCATTCTCAGAAGATCTGTTTTCAGGAGCAGCATAAACCAAATGAAATCCGAAGGCTACATGAGCTCCTTAAAAGCTCCAGAATGGAAGACGTCAGCAGAGGCGAGCAACACACCCGAACCCACTGATTGGGCTGGGTAGCACGCATGGCGGGCTTAATAAGCCCAGTTAAAATAAAATCGTGATCTTGGAGCGGCTGAAGCCGGCAGTGGGACCAGAAGCCGCCGACCACTCAACCCGACTCCGCTGGGAAAATCACGGTCTACATCTCACAAGTACCATTTATGCATTTCACCTTACCTTGTACATTTTTTCCTCCTTTTCTCATTCCAAGCTTTCTTGTAAGACAAGTCAAATCTCTCTTCAAATTGTGGGCGACGGTCTCTTCTTGAAACCCCCACCCCCACCTTCCCTAAATTCCCTATGTTAGGAATGATGAATACAAACCTATGGCCAAGTACTTGATGCAATACAGTGGTCGATGCACATTAGCTTTGTCTATTTAAATTCAACAGAGGTTCTCATGGCATGATATCTTCAGTTTACAATATAGAAAGAAAACATAGGCGCTACAGCATCATCTTGGTGTTATCAGACCTTACACAGATGAAGCCATTACATTTCATCTTGTAATTCCAACTGAAATTTCTAAATTCAAATTGTTTTATCTGTCTCAAGAAAGTTGCATAATTAAATCTTGTGCTAACTATTTAGTTCCACTTTAGTCCAGTACAATATATTACAAATTTTGCATCTGTGCACACTTCTTGTCAGCTTCACCCATAATTGATTCTTTTATCCACATATATAATGGAAACTGCCTATGTAAACTTGTCACACTGTAATTATAATCTCGTCAATTATCTCGCCTGTGTTTTGTTGACACTTCGAAAAGGTAATTATCGCTTGCACCTGTGAGACAGTATTACTATTTGCTAACATCAGAGAGCGAGAGGGGGGGGGGGGAGGAAAGGTGGGAGAGGAGGGAGGGAGGACAAATGGGAGTGGTGGAGTGGGTGGAGAGGTAAGTATGAGATGAGTGACAGCAGAGCAAAGAGGAGTACTGGGGGTTGGGTCAGTAATTCAGAGGAGAAGAGATAGAAATATTAATGGGAGTAAAGGGGAAGGGGGAATGGAAAGATGAAGGGGTATAGGACATGATGAGATCAAGGGAGCAGAGAGAAGCATGAATGATTGGGTGAGGAGATGGGAAGGGAGCCGCTGAGAACCACATTTTCCTTTCAACCTCACCCCAAATGTAGCCTGTAGCCATTGGTGACTACTTTCCCCACCAAAGCATGCCATCTACCCATCACCTCCCAACCAAAAGGAAAGAAGGAAAGAGAAAAAAAGAGCAGAGAAGGACACAGAAGGAAGCAAAAGGAGTTAGGGAGAGAATAGCAGAGGTGAAAAGAAAAAAAAGAGAGACATAGAAGCAGAAGAAGAGACAGAGAGAAACTGCAACACAAGAACAGCAGAGACAGGCAAGAAAGGAACATAAGAATTAGAAGCAGGAGTAGGCCATACGGCCCCTCGAGCCTGCTCTACCATTCAATAAGATCATGGCAGATCGTGACCTCAACTCTACTTTCCTGCCCGATTCCCATATCCCTTGATTCCTCCAGAGTCCAAAAATCTATCTATTGCAGTCTTGAATATACTCAATGAATCAGCATTCACAGCTCTTTGGGGCAGAGTATTCCAAAGATTCACAATACTTTGAGTGAAAAAATTCCTCATCTCAGACTTAAAAGGTCGATCCCTTATCCTGAGACTATGACCCCTAGTTCTAGACTCTCCAGTCAGGGAAACAACCTCTCAGCATCTACACTGTCAATTCCCCTCAGTATCTTATATGTTTCAATGAGATTACTTCTCATTCTTCTAAGCTCCAGAGAGTATGGGTCCATTCTACTCAATCTCTCCTCACAGGACAACCCTCTCACCCCAGGAATCAATCTAGTAAACCTTTGTTGCACCGCCTCTAAGGCAATTATATCCATCCTTAGATAAGGAGACCAAAACTGTGCACAGTACTCCAGGTGTGATCTCACCAAGGCCCTGTACAATTGTAGCAAGACTTCCTTACTCTTGTACTCCACCCCACTAGCAATAAAGGCCAACATGCCATTTGCCTTCCTAATTGCTTGCTGTACCTGCATGCTAATTTTCTGTGTTTCTTGTACTAGGACACCTAAATCTCTCTGAACACCAACATTTAATAGTTTCTCACCAGTTAAAAATATTCTGCTTTGCTATTCTTCCTAACCAGAGTGAATAACCTTGCATTTCCCCACATTATACTCCATCTGCCACCTTATTGCCCACTCACTTAAACTGTCTATATCCCTTTGCAGACTCCTTGCATCCTCCTCACAGTTTACTTTCCACCTAGCTTTGTATCGTCAGCAAACTTGGATATATTGCACTCGGTCCCATCATCTAAGTCATTAATTGAGGCCCAAGCACTGATCCTTGTGGCACCCCGCTAGTTACAGCCTGCCAATCTGAAAATGACCCATTTATCCCTACTCTCGGTTTTCTGACCATTAACCAATCCTTTATCCATCCTACCCCCTGCTACCATTACCATACTACCATTACCCCCAACCCCATGTGCTCTTATATTGCGTAACAACCTTTTATGTGGCACCTTATCGAATGCCTTTTGGAAATCAAATATACAACATCTATTGGTTCCCCATTATCTACCCTGCTAGTTACATCCTCAAAAAACTCTAATAAATGTCAAACATGATTTCCCTTTCATAACACCATGTTGACTCTGCCTAATCATATTATCTGATTCTCTGACTTATGCAATGCCACAGGAGATGAAGTAATGCATATACTCACCAAATATCTTAAACATCTTTCATATATCTCTCTTTTTAAAAAAAAATAAGGGTAGTCTAAATGAAAGGATAAGGAACACAGTACAGGATACCATCTAGATTGAAAAGAGTGGGAGAGAAGGCCAAGTCGGTCATAGCAAGCTTGAGTTGTGAAAGCTGGCAAATTATAGGAAGGAGGGAATACTTGGAGTTAAGAAGTTTTGCAGTATTGAGACCCTGGGATAGAAAGAGTTTTAGTAAGAGATGGTGCAATGAGTATAAATTTCAACATGATGATGGAGCCATATCAAATCAAATATCAAACATTGAGCGCAGGTCAGAAGCATCTGGGAAATGGGTAATTTACTTCAGCTCCAAATATTAATTGTGTTTGTACTGTAGACACTGGGCACTGAAAAGTGTCCCTTTTTTCACTTAACTGAAAGCGAAGAGTTGGATGTAGCACGACGAGGTCACACCAAACATTTTAGCATATTTAATAAAATGAAATCAAAGAAAATAAAATGCCCACATCTTTGACACACTAAGCCTTGAAATCCAAGACCGCAGTTATACTGCCACTTTCATGTTGATAAGAAGCAGCATCAGTTGGGCTCCTGAGCACACCAGAGGTCGAGGTGGGAGGCTGCCTCTCACTGTTTAGAGACCACAGTGGGTACAGTAGAACTCCTGTGTGCTGCAAAGGTGCACTTTAAAAGCTCAAGCAGTGCATTAGGCCTACTAGGAAATTTATAAAAACTTATTTTCCCAATCTTTTTAATGTCATAAGAAAGCCCACAGTTCCGTTTACCCTGTCAAAGCTTGTTGCCGAGCTCAGTGAGTTTGTGCAGTCAGCAGCATAACCCAAGCTGACCAGCTGTACATTGGACTCCAATGATACAAGTCTTACATTGGTATCTGTAGTATAACTGCATCCTTACTTCTAGCAAAATAGTAAAAGGGTCCTGAAAATCATGTGACAAACGTACACTAAAATACAGTATTTATTATTCAAAACATTTGGACCCATACAGACACTATGGGGTCAATTTTAACCCCCTTTGCCCAGCGAGAATGGTGCTTGGAAGAAGTTAAATCAGGCCGAGTCCATTTGCCGCACCATTCTCGCCGGCGACATTTTATCTTCACCGATTTTGAAGTCGGCCGAAGCTTCCACTGCAGGCAGGCAGGAAGCTAATTCAAATCTTCAAGTCGCAGCCCGATGATGTTATCGGCGCCGCGACAGCATTTTAACTTCCGCATGAGGCAATCTCAGACATCTCAACCATGGCGGAACTCCACGGAATGCCCAGAAGAGGACAAGGTAAGTTCGGAAAAATAATTTTTCTATGGAATCCTTGTGGGCCAGGAGGTGCAGGATTACTCCTGCAGGCCCCGAAAGGTTACCCTGGGCCTCCCCTGCCACAAGCTTCACCCCCCACCCCCATCTGTGATCATTCCTAATTCCCCTCCCTGCTTACTTGCCTTGGCGGGGGCCATATCCACGGGTCCCCGATGGCGGCCCGACGATCCGCCACTTTCCACGCTTGCCCTCTGGCATTGACATAATTGACGATACCTTCAGACGGGAAGCAGTTTTGGGATATTCAAATTAAGCCAGAGGGTTAAAATCTTCTGGGCCTCACACTCCAGGCAGCCAGACGGATCGCTGCCAACTTTGGCAACTACACCCTTCATTTCCGCCCCAACTTAAAATTGTCCCCTTCATTTCTGAAAATATTAATGTAGCATTGGACCCCCGAGACTCTGGTAAATTGAACCCTTGGTAAGTCTGAATGCTTTTGCATAACTTTATCAGGGAGTATTTGGCTCCTAAACTAAAAACTTTAAGGAGCAAAGTTAAAAACATTTTCTTTGGAGTTAATCCATATGTAGTGTCAAAGGTTACCATGAGTCAAAGATTCAATGGCAACTAGGTATTTAAAAATGCATTTTTCTGCTCAAAACTTCAGGCACGTTAGTAACTAAAATGGGAGGAAAATTTGAGGCAAGAAAGCCTGAAACCCCAAAATATTCAAATTACTTCAGGTGAACCCAAGGGTTATATTTTCAAATAATTTAACTTTTAATTGTTTAGAGTTTACTTGCCTGAGACAAATACAGTATTTTCACACAGAAAAAATCTCACTTTCACTTGTAGCACCCGTCTCGTGATCTCAGAACATTTGACTACAGCAACACTTATGAGTAACACCTTTTAACTGCAGCAGGAAGTAGTTTAAAGGTAATCGGTTATTGGCAAGCTTTTGTTACCTCCAAACCCGACTATTCCAATGCTCTCCTGGCCGGCCTCCCATCTTCCACTCTCCATAAGCTTGAGTTCATCCAAAGCTCTGCTGCCGGTATCCTAACCAGTACCAAATTTTACTCACCCATCACCCCTGTGCTCGCTGACCGACATTGGTACCCGGTCCACCAATGCCTCAATTTTAAATTTCTCATCCTCGTGCTCAAATCCCTCCATGGCCACCCCCCTCCCTATCTCTAACTTCCTCCAGCCCTAAAATCCTCCACTTACTCTGCAATCCTCCAACTCTGGCCTCTTATGCATCCCCCCACTCCCATCGCCCCATCATTGGCGGTCATACCTTCAACCTTATAGGCCCTAAACTCTATATTTCCCTCCCTAAACCTCTCTGCCTCTCCACCTCCTTTAAGGCCCTCCTTAAAACCTACCTCTTTGACCTACCTATTATTTCTTCTTTGGCTTGGCGTCAATTTTTGACCATTTACGCTGCTGTGAAGTGCCTTGGGACATTTTCCTACTTTAAAGGCGCTATATAAATGCAAGTTGTTTTTATTGATGGAAAACATTTGGACTCAGTGCTAACAATGAAGTTGCTAGTATTACTGTTATTGTAAAACACAACAGCACCACCTAATGTCCTATACTATGTAAAACAAGCAAAGCACGTTCACTGTATTACAATTTAAAAGGGGTTATCATCTCATGGACAAGTTCTTGGGCAGGTTTTGTTCAGCAAAGATCTCATTCTATAAACACTGTTACCTTGTTGGCAAATTGGCATATTTGGATGATGGGAGCTGTATCTACTGCAGCACAAACTTTCTACTTTTCTCAAAATTTATGGTTAAGTTCTTCAAAGTACTCTCCCTTTTGTACAAGAAAATTACACTAACATATTTTTATTCAATTTTTTAAAAATATGAATTTGAAACCCAACCTGGTGACCCCTGGGTAGACACCAACTAATTGGCCGCTCTGTTGACATCAGTTATGAGGTTGGTCTTAGCGTTGCTCCTTTGCAAGCAGCGAGGGTATGTAGCATGGTTTCCTGTGGTCAAGTTGTTCTGGAGTGGTCCATCGGTAGTTCTGAAGTTGCAAGCCTGCTGTTTGCAATAGAACTGCTCCAGGGCTCATGGGCTGCTCCCTATAATGCGACTGGAGCAACCAAGTTGAAGAGGTGAGATCTTTGTTGGCAAGACACTGAACTTTTAATATTCACATTTTAAAAAAACATACATTTTTATGTTCAAATGGTCATAGGACTGTAAATGTGAACATCTAGTTATGCCTAATTATAGCTTACCTCTTCCACTCACCCTTCCCAGGATATGTACAAATACCTCCAGAGATATATGAAAGGCTCCAAATTGTCTTTAACATTGTTTGATTTTTACAGAACAGATTCATTCCCAACAGTTTCATAGCGCTGCCTGTAAGCGGACCTTGTCTCCTATGATCTGAAGCTGGACCTTGTCCATAACCTGCCTTTGCAGAGTTGCAAGATCATAGAATTAACCTATTTGCAGTAAACTGTGTCCCGAATTACTGCAATCTCAAACGACAATGGCACTCCTTTCAGATTGGTTGAATATCAAGCACAGACAATCATTTTTACAGGCTAAAACAATTAAAATTACATGGGGTATTTTAACTCCCTCCAGCTGGTGCAAACTGGGCAGTACGAGAGTTAAAATCAAAGTAGTAGACTTAACGCTAGTTTTCCATTCCACCTCCATCTTCCTGCTGCTGGTAGAGTAGGTGGTTAAGGCCGACCCCCCACTCCCCCAACCGACTCAGGCAGCAGCCTCATGAACACATTTAAGTCAGGGTCATATAACGTCGATAGGACCCCAAAGCATTTTTATGGCCTACTAGGCAATGCGTCCAACATTGACACTCCGTTCAGTAGAACTTGTTGGCCAAAATGTTAAGGCCCTTAAAAATAGGTGAAAAACTATCTTCTTGTGGGGAAAGGATGAGCAGAGGTGCTCCTCCATGCCCCACAAAAATAATCTAGGCTGCTGCCTCCTTAGGATACCGCCCCTCCATTCTCCCTCGGACTTATCTTGGTGCTAGTCGGGTAGCCTCCAAGCCGCTCGACATTGCACCAGCCAGAATCCGGTGCACTGGGAATCGAGTTTGGAGCAGCAGCTCACAGGTTCTATTTAAATGAGGCCCACCCCTTGAAATGGTCTGGGCTTCCCACTGCACCTCCCAGAAGGTCGGCGGTCCGTCCAATGATAAAATACCCCTTAATGTATTTACAATTACATGGAAGTACAAAGCGTGTAAGGATGCAAATAGTATTGATTGAATTTAACACAGTAATATAATAGGCAAAGAAATATAAGCGAAGTCTGCAATGAGTTAATTGCAGTTACTTTCTAAGAACTTTTGTTGAAAGGCCAATTATCCCTTTAAATAAAAGATTTTTTGAAAGTAAACATTTTTCTGGATTGGCCAATTCTGCCCATCTGTTTTCCTTACATCTATCTGTACAGTGACTCAGACATCCAAAGAGCAATTAACTTCACAAATATAAGTCTTCTCACTATATTTTTATGTATAATGTGACCAGATGATTTGCTAAAAATTCAAATACAACAACCAGTGTGAACAAAAAGCTAAATACTGCAGATCCTGGAAATCTGAAACAACAGAAAATGCTAGAAACACTCAACAGGTCAGGCAGCATCTGTGGAGAGAACAAACACAACAACATTTCGAGTGTGAGCACTCAAAATCCCCTTCAATGATTTCAGCTCGATAGGTTGCTATAATAGTTATTCTGAATAAAGTTACTTTAAGGAACATACTTCCATTAATCCAGTTTTTGGTCATGTTTATTAAGGTGCTGATTTGTATCTCTTGTTTCTATTTTCCAATGTCTTTTCTTGCCCTGATAATTAAGTGAAAACTTCACAAAGTCGATAATCTATTTCTATATAATTGAAATAGTTACACGCTGCTGAAAGTTTTAACACAGGTGTGATGAGATGTATGGCCTCCTTCTGTACTGTTAATTCTGTTACTTTATAATGTTAAAACTATTTAGAAATACTTTAAAATATATCTTGATCTATTCCTTAATAAAAATGTTCACCTGAATGTCTAAAATGAAGGGGATTGTTACTGATTAAAATTGAACATGATATTTTGAGGCTCACTGCACATGGGAACTAAATCCTAATGAAGAAGTGATGCATTTCACATTACTCCATTTAATTTTGGTGATTCCCTTTCCCTAAATCTTCGTGTATGTTTACTTTAAGAGTAACTCCACTTCTAGGTCATCTTTTCCTTGCCAAGAATTATGAATAAACCACTGACTCGTGAAGTGTGTGTAATTCCTGTTGCCTTTGACATCATTGGGATAGGCATTAAAAGAACTATGAGCCTTAATTGCATCATTCTGTCCTAATTTTTAACTGATAAAACAGATGTATGTAGATTATATCAAGGGCAGCAGGGAAGGGCATCAGGTTATGAACAAAACGCTACGGGCAAAAAACAAATCCCTTACACATCTATAAAGTCTTCAGGAGGTTTGAAATAAGTAAGGTTTTCTCCATAATATTTCAAATTGAATACTCTGTAAGGAAAATATCATGGAGAAGCACAGCAATTTGCTGCACGAATACACAACACTACAGAACATTAGGATGCATGTGTGTGTCCTTGTGCTCTCATAGCAAGAACGCCCAAACTCATTCAAGCTGTCAAAAGGTGCCAAGCAAATGTGAGGCAATGCTCATAAGGAATAAACGTTTGAGGGAAAGTTTGGCTCATATGCCTTTACTGGGCATGCTCATGATTGGGACAAGCAGAAGCCTAGGAATAGGTGATTTCCTCTCACGGTCAGGGAATGGCACATGGTGTTATCAACAGAAACAAATTGGGATTGAGTTAAAACACAGCAATGTCCCTTGTTTGGAAATGATATAACCATGAGTGTGGTTGACCTGATCAATTTTTCCAAAATAAGCACTTATTTATTTTCTGAATTCCTTCATTCTATAGTGCATTAATAAATTGTACTCTAGAAAACAGAAATCATTGGTTGACAATAAAGTACTTTTACAAGTTCCATTAAAAAAAAATGTGTTTGCAGGATATGGACAATGCTGGCAAGACCATATTGCCCATTCCTAGTTGTCTCGAGAAGGTGGTGGGCCTGCTCCTTGAACTGCTGCAGCTCATATACGGCCAGTGTCTGGCAACCAACACAAGTCTCTTATTGGTTCTACTAAGTTTTTTGCAGATCAGCTACATCTCCTGAAGCAGTGCCTCAGGGCAAGAATCAGGTACAGAGGATTACAAAATCAGGCCCTTGCTGCACACAAGTCAAAATAATGGCAGTTAATATCCATCATTCTTAACACAGATAAAGTTGTTCTATGAAGTTATAATCCAGTTTCTCCTAGTGTTAAAATCCACCAGCAACACTATTTTGACAAGTGCAGCACAGATCAGATAAATATGTCACCACCATGAAGCTATTTCACATTGAACTAGTACAATCAGACTACCCAATAACCATCACAGGGTCACTAAGAATTAGACAACCAACACTAGGCCACCAGCCAGCAAATAAGTAAAACTTAAACTTTACTTTTTTTGACCTACTCAAGTCATGGATAGCCACTCAGCCAAAGAAAATAACAGCATAATCAAACTTCCGAATAATTATACCAGCTTTTCAAAAGGCAAAGTAACATTTATTGGCACAGACCTTTTAGCAGGATTAGCACGACTCCAAGCCTCTATCTTGCAGCTACTGGCTACATTTAGGAGAGCAGACATCGATGTATTTAGAATGATAAGGAGCTGAATAGTAGGTAACATGCTTTAATCAAAATTGATGTGAAATGTTGTCTGACTAGGAAATATGTTGTATTATAATTAGAGATTAGCTAGCGAACTAAGAAAGAACAGTTTAGATAATAGAAGGACAGAGCCACTCACCAACAAAAAGCTATATTGATGTAGTATTAATAGTGCCTTCCATAATTTAATTCAGTGCAAAAGAAAAATACACACATCCAACCATTTGACTTGCTGAACACAAAATGAATGATTTATTCTTCAGAACAAGATTAAAGTGGCCCATGTTTAAAGTGCACTAGTTAGTGATGAAAACCGAATCATGTAATTCAATTGCTAATTTCATTTGTCAAATGGATAATATCAAAGATCACTACACAATGCATTCCAATTACTTAGAATTAGTGATACTGCTAACCTACATACTTAACAATCAATCTTATTGAATTCATATCCTTTCAGTGAAATATAGTCTATAAAATTATAAATAGGTCACTTACCAACCAAGAATTACAATAGCACCTATTCCACTTTAGGCAGAACTATGCCATCCTGCTTTTTTTGCATTAAATAATGGTACATTAGCCATCAATTGGCTGTTTTTTCCAATTAGTGGAGGCGTCTGCATCATCAATGAAAGGGCCCAGATCTCATTAAATGGAGGGGATTGAAACAGCAATAAAGTATTTATAGTTTAAACCTGTTTGACTGAAATGTTATATATAAAACAGATACAAATTGTAACTAATCAGGTAGGGAACAGGCCAATGCACAAGTAGCACCTTAAAAAAATGTATATAGTTTTTTTTTACAAACTTATCTGAGCAATAGTAATTAGCCTCTAAGTAACCTCAGGACGTACAATAGAACAAGGGTACGGTAGCATAGTGCTTATGTTACTGGACTAGTAACCCAGAAGTCCTGGTCTAATAATCTGGAGATGTGAACTCAAATCCCACCATGGCAGTTAGTGAATTTGAATTCAGTTAAATCTGGAATAAATAGGTAATATCAGTCATGGTGAGCATGAAGCTATCGGATTATTGGAAAAACCCAACTGGTTCACTAATATCCTTCAGGGAAGGAAACTTGCCATCCTTACCTAGTCTGGCCTGTGACTCTTAACTGCCCTATAATAATGGCCACTCAGTTGTATCAAACTGTTACAAGAATAAAACCAGACAGACCACCAAGCTTCGACCTAGGTATCGTATTTGGACACGACAAAGGCGCATCCAGCTCAATTGACCCTGCAAAGTCCTCCTCACTATTGTGCCAAAATTAGGGGAGCTGTCCGACAGGATCATACATAGCAGGCAATGTCCCTGACTCCTCCATCACCATAGGTGGCAGCGATATACAATCGGGATGGAGTGGACCTGGGAGTCCTCAACATTGACTCGCAAACCCCATAAAGTCTCATGGCATCAGGAATCCTCCTGCTGATTACCAACCTCTCTCAGCTAATGAATCAGTACTCCTCCATGTTGAACACCACTTGCAAGAAGCATCAAGGGTAACAGAATTTACTCTGGATGGGGGACTTCAATATCCATCACTAAGAGTGGCTGGGTAGTACTAATGCTGGCCAAGTCCTGAAGGACATAGCTGCCAGCCTGGGCTTGCGACAGGTGTTGAGAACCAACACGAGGGTAAAACCTACTTGACCTCACCCTCACCAATCTACCTGTCGTAGATGCGTCTGTCCATGACAGTATTGGTAGGAGTGACCACCGCACATTCCTGTAGAGATGAAGTCCCATCTTCACACTGAGGACACCCTCCATCATGTTGTGTGGCACTCACTTAGGACCAGTGGTAGGCCATTTAGCCCCTCGAGCCTGTTCTGACATTCAATAAGATCATGGCTGATCTGTGACCTAACTCCATATACTCGCCTTTGCCCTATAGCCCTTAATACCTTTGCTTATCAAAAATCTATCAATCTCAGATTTAAAATTAACAATTGACCTAGCATTAATTGCCGTTTGCGGAAGAGAGTTTCAAACTTCTACCAACCTTTGCGTGGATATATGTTTCCTAACTTCATTCTTGATAGGCCTGGCTCTAATTTTTAGACTATGGGGGAAAAATTAGGTCGCGCCCCATTTGGGGCGCAAATATCGTCTGGACGCAAATATTAGCGCCTGGCGCTAATTATCGCCACTGACTGGAAACTTCACTTTTACCGCCCCGGGAGGTGAGTGGAGCGCTAAATCAGGCGCTGCACACCTGTCTTAAGGCGCAAAGGCCAAGGAGTGAGGCGTTACCTCAGAGCGCTGGCGAAGCTCATGTAATGTCAGTCAGCAATGGAACACACACACAATGGCACGGGCCAGTTCTTAAAGGGGATGGTTAATCTTGCTTTCCATCCACATCCTGTTCATTGCAGCCTTGAATCTCGGCCTGGAGAGACTTGCACATCAAATGTGCTGGAAAGAACAATGGAGAGTACCAGGCAAAGAGCTCAGAGTGCAGCTCCCACAGTCTCTGCTAAATCGATACAAGGAATGGCAAATCAAAATGAACCTGCAAAGTGCTGCTCAGTACCCAAAACTCCTTCACACAACGTTGAATCTCTCCAGAAGTCTCTCCCTCTCTCTCTCAGAATGCGTAGTTCAAAAATGCCACCAACAATAAAAGACAGGAAGAGGCCCCCTTTAAATAGTGCCCCCCCCCCCAGCCCCACAGCGATTGATAGCGTTCCAGTCTTCTGGTCGTTGGATGCGCCAGGCGGTAAGGCAGGGGGCGCCACTCAATTTCCGCTCCGGGGCGCCACAAGGGCGTTGCACCATGGAATGACGTCATAATCTGCGCGCGCAGGTGGTCGCAGCGGTAAGTTTTAGCGCCGCCGCACAATGTCAAGTTAAGTTCCCGAGCGGCGCAAACATCGCTGCGCCCGGGCGTTAGCGGCTTTGCGCCCCATTAGCGCCCTCTTAAGGCGCTAACGGGAGGCGCAACCAACTGAATTTTTACCCCTATGTCTCCTAGTCCTAGACTCCCCAACCAGCGGAAATGGTTTCTCTCTAACTACCTTATCAGTTCCCCTTAATATCTTGAAAACTTCAATCATATCACCCCTTAACCTTCTAAATTCTAGGGAATCTCCCCTCGTAATTTAACCCTTGCAGTCCAGGTATCATTCTGGTAAACCTACACTGCACTCCCTCCAAGGCCAATATATCCTTCCTAAGGTGTGGTGCCCAGAACTGCTCACAGTACTCCAGGTGTGGTCTAACCAAGGCTTTGTATAGCTGTAGCATAACTTCTAGTCCTCTAGATATAAAGGCCAGCATTCCATTAGCCTTCTTGATTATTTTCTGTCCTTGTCCATGACATTTTATTGATCTATGTACATGGACCCCCAAGTCTCTTTGGACCTCCACTGTTTCTAGCTTTTCACCATTTAGAAAGTACTCTGTTCTATCCTTTTTAGGTCCAAAGTGGATGACCTCACATTTGCTTACATTGAAATCCATTTGCCACAGTTTTCCATCTACACTGCTTACAATGCCGCCTATCTATGTGTCATCGGCAAACTTGGATATGTGGCTTTCTATCCCATCATCGAAGTCCTTAATAAATACTGTGAATAGTTGAGGCCCCAACACAGATCCCTGTGGGTCACCACTAGTCACATCCTGCCAATTAGAGGACCTGCCCATTATCTCTGCTCTCTGTCTCCTGCTGCTAAGCCAAATTCCTAACCAGGTCAATAATTTGTCTTCAATTCCATGGGCTTCAACTTTCGCTAACTGTCTCTTGTTGATGCAAAGCAGTTTCGTTGCAGTTAAAGTAGAAATGTAATCTGAATTCCTCGTCAGGGTTCAACCCTCATATTTGTAAATGATATTCAAATGATGGAAATTCGTAGTCTCTATAATTTGACCCGTAGGCACGCTGGAAACAAGGGACGCCTGTTCATCTCAGGCATCCAGTGTTGCTAATGGGGATGGGGATGGAATGGGGGGTCAATTTTAAAATACAAAAACCAGGTGCAATCCATGACAAAGCGATCAACTGCACAAGTTATGGCGCCAGATTTTTTTTTTAATTAACATTTTCTCTCCAGCATTCGAGGCCTGTCGCAGCAAATCTCCACTTCCATTGCCGGTGTATACCTTGTGAGAAGTCGCACAACACCAGGTTATAGTCCAACAGTTTTATTTGAAATCACAAGCTTTTGGAGCGCTGCTCCTTCGTCAGGTGAAGTGAAGAGATGTATATAGGCACAGCAAATATAGTCAGAGAACACTGCCAGATGATTACAGTTAATCTTTCTAACTGCCCTTTATCACACCTCGGCAGAGAGATAATCACGGCAATCAAAGGTGTGGATGGTGTCCAAACAGGTCAGTCAGGAAAACATTACATCAAAGACAATGAGGTGGGGTCACAAGGGGTCAAATGTGGCAGATGCTGGTGTCTGTATGGAAAACAAAAAACTTTTTTTGCTGGAAATCACAGCAGGTCCGGCCTCATCTGTGTAGAGAGAACAAGCCAACGACGACTTGAGTCTGGATGACTCTACGTCAGGTGGGGTTACATGTAGCGTGACATGAACCCAAGATCCCGGTTGAGGCCGTCCTCATGGGTGCGGAACTTGGCTATCAGTTTCTGCTCGATGATTTTGCGTTGTCGTGTGCCTCGAAGGCCGCCTTGGAGAACGCTAACCCGAAGATTGGAGGCTGAATGTCCTTGACTGCTGAAGTGTTCCCCGACTGGGAGGGAACACTCCTGCCTGGCGATTGTTGTGCGGTGTCCGTTCATACGTTGTCGCAGTGTCTGCATGGTCTCACCGATGTACCATGCTCCGGAGCATCCTTTCCTGCAACGTATGAGGTAGACAACGTTGGCCGAGTCACATGAGTATGTACCATGTACCTGGTGGGTGGTGACACACGACAACGCAAAATCGTCGAGCAGAAACTGATAGCCAAGTTCAGCACCCATGAGGACGGCCTCAACCGGGATCTTGGGTTCATGTCATGCTACATGTAACCCCACCTGACATAGAGTCATCCAGACTCAAGTCGTCGTTGGCTTGTTCTCTCTACACAGATGCGGCCGGACCTGCTGTGATTTCCAGCAAAAAAAGTTTTTTGTTTTCCATACAGACACCAGCATCTGCCACATTTGACCCCTTGTGACCCCACCTCATTGTCTTTGATGTAATGTTTTCCTGACTGACCTGTTTGGACACCATCCACACCTTTGATTGCCGTGATTATCTCTCTGCCGAGGTGTGATAAAGGGCAGTTAGAAAGATTAACTGTAATCATCTGGCAGTGTTCTCTGACTATATATGCTGTGCCTATATACATCTCTTCACTTCACCTGACGAAGGAGCAGCGCTCCGAAAGCTTGTGATTTCAAATAAAGCTGTTGGACTATAACCTGGTGTTGTGCGACTTCTCACATTTGTCCACCCCAGTCCAACACCGGCATCTCCACATCACGGTGTATACCTTAGTGGACAAAAATCAGAAGTCGCACAACACCAGGTTATAGTCCAACAGATTTATTTAATTTTACAAGCTTTCGGAGCTGTTCGCTCCTTCTTCAGGTAAGGTAGCTGTGAGAGAATCTCCCAGAATTCACAATATAAACACAGAAAAAATGTATTCAAATCTTTCCCTACATCAAAGACACACTAAGAGCACAGCCAAGACAATGAGATGTGTCCCAGGGGGTCCAACGTGTCAAAACACCTGCTGGCCGCATATCCTCTCCATTTGTTGTGTCAGTCTTTTTAAAACAAAACCTGGAAAGACCGGCCATGATGTCAAGTCACGTTCTGTATCGTGACATGAACCCGATATCGCGATTGAGGCCATCCTCATGAGTGCGGAACTTGGCTATCAGTTTCTGCTCTGTGATTTTGCGCTGTCGTGTATCCCGAAGGCCGCCTTGGAGAACGCTTACCCGCAGATCCGAGGCTGAATGCCCCTGACTGCTGAAGTGTTCCCCGACTGGGAGGCAACCCTCCTGCCTGGCGATTGTTGCGCGGTGTCCGTTCATACGTTGTCTCAGTGTCTGCATGGTCTCGCCGATGTACCATGCTCTGGAGCATCCTTTACTGCAACGTATCAGGTAGACAACGTTGGCCGAGTCACATGAGTATGTACCATGTACCTGGTGGGTAGTGTCCTCACGTGTGATGATGGTATCTGTGTCCATGATTTGGCATGTCTTGCAGAGGTTGCCGTGGCAGGGTTGTGTGGTGTCGTGGTTGCTGTTCTCCTGAAAGATTGGTAATCTGCTGCGAACGATGGTACTTTTGAGGTTAGGCGGCTGCTTGAAGGCGAGTAGTGGAGGCGTGGGGATGGCCTTAGCAAGGTGTTCGTCGTCATCGATGACATGTTGAAGGCTGCGAAGAACATGGCGTAGTTTTTCCGCTCCGGGGAAGTACTGGACGACGTAGGATAGTGGAGGCTGTGGTGCCAAATGACCCTGAGGCTGGAAGAACAGTCGGCGTGGGGGGCGGGAGCATCATTGTGGCAGGCAGTACTGGCATGCACAAGATGCGCCGCAATTTCTGCAAAAGTGGAAGATCTGGGCC
Source organism: Squalus acanthias (assembly GCA_030390025.1). Classification (NCBI taxonomy): domain Eukaryota; kingdom Metazoa; phylum Chordata; class Chondrichthyes; order Squaliformes; family Squalidae; genus Squalus; species Squalus acanthias. The sequence goes on from CM059429.1 coordinate 59,433,033, forward strand.
ACAGTACGTTTATAAAGCACACTGTTATCCCAATTCTCACCTTTTTAGGTTTTGGGCATTTTATGCTGAGGAATCAGATTTCAGGAAGCTACTTATGGAGTCACAAACACAAGGTTTGGAGTATTTTCTGCAGCTATAGTTTACTTGCACTTTCTAATTTAAATTAGAAATTAAAATAAAAGCTAAGCCGCAGCAACTACCAGTTTAAACCGGACCCGTGTGGCCACGAGTTATGAATTGCAGTCACATACACACACTGTCTGCCTGTGCAAACTCTTTCCAAAAACTCCATGTCCCAGAGTGCTAGGTTGCAGCGCTCCGCCCTGCGGAAGGTCATCACTCCCCCCGCCCCAGGACTGAAGGCGAAGATGGCTGCGTTCAGGACGGCGCGGTGTGTCATTCAAAGCGCTCGGCTTGTTGCAAACGCGGAGCACCCGCGTGTGAGCGCAGGCGGCCCGGGCCGGCGCGCCCGCTGCACCCAGATCCCCGGGGAGCCCGGTGAGTCGCCGCTTCTGGTTACACTGGCTTCGCTCCCCCCAACCACCATCACCCTGCCCTCAAAGGAGCAAATCTGCCACAATATTGTGCCTGAGTCAGTTGCTGTTTTGTCAGTTGCAAAGCTATCAAACGCAAGCAAATGTTATCAGATGAGACTGATCGCAAAAGCCTGTTTAAAATGCGGAGTTCTGTTTATTAAGAGTGAGGTGCATCAAAGTAGATTTGATAACCAAAACAAGGGAGACTTGATATGCCGGATATGTTATTTAGGTGAGGCAGTTTGAACCTCACTGCTCGCTATCGTCTTGTCTTCCCATCCGGTACAATTAACCAACATGATGGGGAGCCTGTGATGCCAGTCCCATCATATAGCTGTTCAGGAAACTGAGACTCCGCATGACTGCTGTTGGATATTGTCTGGCAGCTGGGTTTGAAAAACATGCTCATCCATCCATTGACTAGGTGCCTACCATGGTTGGGTTGCAGAGAGATAAAGAGCTTCAACTGGTTGAATTCCTGTTCAGTGGGTTATAGTAGTTATACTATGCAGTGGTCAAGAGGATGGTGGTGATGCACTCAAGTTGTGCTGCTCACCCTAACCACACATGAGGAACTTCTTGTGCCTGTTGTCCACCCAAAAATGGCTCAAACGGGTCTTTCTTGGGTTGATATGACTTCTATTGAAGTTAATGGAAAATAAAATCGGACAGGATGTAAAACAGGCAGCCAATCCGTTACTGCCTGTTTTCTGCCCGATGGTAAAAGTGATAATTCACTCCAGTACCTAAGGTAGGCAGGTTCATAGTTTTTCACTGTAGATGTTTGACCAACCAATCTGGCTCACTAATGGAACCTGGAGGAGTTGACCAGTGACTGGTCCTGGGATTCTTCCCTCTTGGCTCCAGCTAACTCTGCAAGCCAATGCACTGACAGATAGGATGGCCCTGGTTGGACAAGCAGAGGGAATCTTGCAAGTGCTGTGTGCTGAAAAGCTGTGCTGTTCTAGCTGGTAAATTCCAGCATAAATTGGGCTTCCCTAAGCCTTGGTTCTGTCAACCTGTACCTAAGATCCCTGGACTTGGGTGAATGGGGTGTGTCCCTATTGGGAGGAATTGTGTGTTCCATATTAGGCAAACAAATTCTACAGGAGATACCTGTAAGCTTGCTTTGGAGATGTTTAAACAAGGTGGTGGGTTTCCACACCCAGCTGACCCCAAAATAATCCCTATAGGATATGCTCTATGTAAGGGTTTTTGCCGTGTGTGACACCGCCTGTGGCTCTGTGCTCAGCCTGGGTGCTAGTGCGAGGTTAGGCCTTGTTGCCTGTTCTGGTCTCCAGCCGGTCTGGGAGCACTAGACACCTGTGAGTGGTTCGACCCACTCGCCCTTACGGTTCTGACACTGGACTTAGATGCGAGAGCAATAATGGAGAGAAAACTCAGGTAGACCCGGTTGAATGGTACGAAATGGAAAATCTTTATTGCATATTATTCAAGATTACGAAATACATGTCATAAGCACAGATTAATGACAGTACAATCTTACACGCAGTTATGTAACTAATTTTAGGGAAACGAGGAACGAACGACACATCGTAAATGGGGGCACACATTACAGTTATCCTTAAAACTTAAACCCTCCCCTATCAATACCTGCTCTAAACTAGATTTGTAGGATCGAGACTCATGCTCACCACTCGTGATAACTCGGAGAATTCCGAAAACTCTGCTCGGATGTTTTTACCGCAGCACCTGATCACCCACGTGTTGATCAGGGGTCTCTGTACCCCACTTGTTTACTCGTTTCTGCTCCGGCTAGCAGGCTGGACCGTCTGCTGTCATGAAGATCTGTGTTGTCCTCGGAGTTCCGACACGACTCGAAAAATAGTCTTCCTGTGCCCTCGCCCCGATGCGATAAAATTCGAAGAATGGTCTTCCGATGCCAGTTCTGTAGAACTCAAAAGATAGTCTTCCTGGGCAAAGAAAGTGTCTATTCGACCTACAGGCACGGTCGGGGCTTACTGACCGTGGCGATACGTATGGTCGTCTTCTTCTCTTCTCTTCTCATCTCATCTCATCTCATCTCATCTCGGGCCTTCGGTTCCAACACCGTTTACCGACTTCTCGGGATGGTGTGCCCGTTTCAAGGCTTCACAGCCCGGTTCCACACAGATCTTCGCGGCAAGCCACGAGGCTGATCCTGGCGGATCAGAAAGTTCGATAGTCTTCTAGCAAGTCGAGCAGCAAGAGGCAGATGCAAGAGCAAGGCGGCAAGAGGATAAGAGAAAGATGGACGGTTGGAGCTTACAGTTATAGTGCTGTGATTCCTCTTTTCCCGCCCAATCTTAATGTCTTTTCTTTTGTTAGGGTTTTGGCGCCCAAACTTCTTGTATAGGGTGATCTCCGTTTAATGGGTTTCGGTGATACTCGTAACTGCCTGAGTACCCGTTAATACTTTTCCCATTGTGTAACCGGTCAGTATTCTCCCTGGAGGGGTTTTGGGGCTTCCAAATGTTTCTGTAACTACCCGCAAATGGCGCGCTCATCGTAGAGTCGTTGGGATTTTGCATATTAATGTCTTTGGATGGGTTCTTGATCGCTCGGTACAATAGCCCTTATTCACACCTGGGAGACCGATTCCAGTATTTATGTGTAAAATGCAAACCCATTATGTCTTGTGATTTATCTCAAATGTGCTGAGTCTTGTACGATCTCACACAAATGTTTATTGGAACACCATCTTGTCTGCTTATCGAAAAGTCTAGAATGTTCTGCCACGAGGCGTGGCGGCCATTTTACAGGCTGCTTGTGTCCACTTTGAAAACCTGACAGCATTCTGCTGAAATAAACTGTTTGAACGAAACTATGTGTCTTCTCCTTATTTATAAAATCGCGATTATATTGCGAATTCTACATCTATGATGAATTAGGGGGACAGGGAGGGGGTGGTCATGCTGCAGGTAAATGAGAATGCACAGATCCAATATCCCCCATTATTGTTTCATTCAAATAGTGAACCTGATAGAGATGCAGAATGGACTTTCAAAATTTAAATGTAACTTTTTTAATGCCGTGCCCCCGTCTCTATGTGGATTCCTTTATTTATCAAGATAATAATGCCAAATACAGATAAGAAGAAAGAGTCCTAACATCTATGGAGTTTGGAAACTACTTCATTTTAAATACTGGCTGTTGCCAAAGTTAGAAAGTGGTGCTAACCAAAATGTAAAATTATGTGTTTTATGGACTTTGCAAGTGATCAGGTTGATCAAGCCTGCACTGCACGGGCCTAGCTAGCTGGTACTATACACAGCCTAGGAGTTGAAAGGGATGCTGAGCAGTATAGAAAGGAGTGAGTCAGAGTGAGAGGATGAAAATAAGGAGAAATGCAAGAGATGCAGATATTGGAAAAATCAAAGGAAAGGTGAACTACCTCCACTCTTAAACACAGGCTGCTCCGAGTTCATACACAGGCATGCCAACAAACCTGTTGTACCAATGTACTTTCTCACATGCACCATGCTGTTAAAATGTACAAAATTTTGTATCTTCACAAAATACATTTATTAAACATTTGATAGTTTCACTTAAAAGTAAGTGAGTTGGCAGCTTGTGTGAGAGAAATAAACTTATGAATATTAATTTAATGGATCATTATTTTTTCCTGAGCACACAACTGACAACACCAAGAAAACTTTCTAGACTGTTCCCCGAGTCCTTACATGCATATGTTGTTGCCATTAGGATTTAAGTAAGGGATTTCAGACCCCTGTAAATAGAATGTATAACTATTTTTCAAAAAGAAACTATTGTGATTCAGGGTAAATATCCAACATTTGCAATACTTATCCCATTAGAGTACTTGCTCCATAATGTTCCTTCCCTTTTCATTCCTCCTCCTTCAGCCTGTACCTTCTCCCAAAGATTCCATTCCTCTGACTCCTGCCTTCTGTGCATTCAGCCCTCACTTGACCCACCATTGTTGGCAGACCCTTAGGCTACCTCAGTCCTACTCTGTAACTCCCTCCCTAAACCTTTCCACATCTCCATCACTCTCCACCTATAAAAAATCGCCTCAAAACCCATTTCTTTTTACCAAGCTTCTGGTTACCTCCTCTAATCTCTCCCTTCCTGGCTTAGTGTCCATTTCCTTATGGCTATTTATGGGGCACCTTGGGGCATTTTCTTGACATTAAAGGCACCAATAAATGCAAGTGATTGATCATTATCTTAGGCTGCAGTTACCGAGTTGCAGGCTGTGATCATTATCTTGGACTGCAGTTACCGAGTTGCAGGCTGTGATCATTATCTTGGGCTGCAGTTACCGAGTTGCAGGCTGTGATACAGTCAGTGGACTCTTGTTATACTGCAGACTGACCACAATCTGACCGGCACAGAGGTACAGTGACCTGCTCCACTCGCAGCTAATTTTTAACATTAGGAGAGTGGGTTGGAATATCCACTTTGTCTTAACATTATAAAGATTACATGTGAAGTTTTAATGTAAGCTAATTAGTGCTTTCAAACAAAGCTATTTTTATACTTTGTTTAAAGAATACAGTAAATGAAGAAATATGTTGTAATGGCACGTCTTTTAACTTTGTAATATTGATATCTGAACTGGGCACGGCTAAGGTCTGTACAGACTGGTGTATCTAGAGCTATCACTCATGATTTCTTGGTATTTTGCCCCACCCTTTATGCTTTAGAAAGTTGTGGGACATTAATAATTGCATATTAGATAACGTAAATCAAGGAGCTGCAGTGGAGTTTGATTCCAGAATGTGTCTGAATGCCATTGTTATAACTGATAAAGTTTTGATTAAAACTGGCTAAATTTCAGAAAAGCTTTAAAACATTTGATCCGTGAATGGAGTAGTAGAGATCAAACAAATAGACATGGTTCCAAACATTTCTTGTAAGTGTCTCTGTGGCTACGGTGTGTCCCGCCAAGATATATAAATTGTGATATCCAATAGGAGTTGTGCTTCAAAGTGCTGAGACATGGATTCCAATCCATGCCATAGAATTTACAGCGCAGATGGGGACCATTCAGCCCATCATGTCGGCACTGACTCTTTTCTAGAGCAATCAAGAACTAATTCCACTGCTCTGTTGTCTCCCCACAGCTCTGTATCTTCCTCTTGTTTCAAATGTTTCTTGATTTGGTCTTGGGATTTGAGTGACATTGGCAAGGCTGCATTTATTGCCTGTGCCTAGTTGCTTTGAGAAAGTGGTGTTGGGCCTTCTTGAGCTGCTAATCGTCCTTTTGATAGTGTTCGCATGATTATGGTCCCATGATGGTATTTGTTAACGAATTCCAGGATTTTAACCCAGCGATGATGAAGGACGGCAATATATGTCCAAGTCAGAATGTTGCGTGTCTTGGAGGGGAATGTGGAGGTGATGGTGCTCCCATGATCCTGTTTCTTTTGTCCTTGGTGATCCATGCTGCAAAGTTGGGAGTTGCTGCAGGGCAGCTGTAGATTGTAATTACAACTCCAATAACAAAAGTCAGGGGGAGGTGAGTGGGCGGGCCGCCTTGCTGGAAATGCCACTTGCCCGGCACTTATGTGGCGCCTGTGTCAACCTGCCACGTGTTAGTGCAAACCTTGATGTTGCCCAGGTCCTGCTATAGGCTGCTTTGTTATTGGAGTTGTGAAAAACAGCATTGTTGAACTGGGTGTGGATATTGAATACACTGGGAAGGGTGAAAATCAAATGGACTCCTTTTCCTGGATGGTATCCAGCTTCTTGAGTGTTGTTGTGGCTGCAATCATCCAGGCCAGTGGTGAATATTCCATCACATTTGACATGAGCCTTGTCAATTGTGGAGAGGCTTTGAGTGGTTAGCTACTCTTCACAGAATACCCAGCTTCTAAACTACTTTTGTAGCCACATTGTTGATATGCTGGTCCAATTAAGCTTCTGGTCAGTGGTGCCTCCTAGGATGTTGATAGTGGGGGACTTAGCAATGGTGTTGAAGGTCAGGGGGAGGTGAGTGGGCGGACCGCTTTGCTGGAATGGCACTTGCCCGGCACTTATGTGGCGCCTGTGTCAACCTGCCACTTGTTAATGCAAACCTTGATGTTGCCCAGGTCCTGCTGAAGGCTGGCATGGGCTGCTTTGTAATTGGAGTTGTGAATAGAGTTGAACACTAGAATCGTCAGTGAACAGCCTCACGCTGGACCTTACGATGGAGGGAAGGTCACCGATCAAGTAGTTGTAGATGTTGGGCTGAGAACACTGCCCTGAAGGACTCTTGCAGCGATATCCTGGCATTGTGATGATAGATTAACTTCCGACAACCATGACCAACTTCCTTTTGTGTCAGATACTAGTCCAGCGACTGGTAGGTTTTCCCTTTGACCCCCGCTGACCTTAGTTTTGTTAGGGCTCCTTGGTGCTATACTTGGTCGAATGCTGCTTTGATGTTGAGGGCAGTCGGATCTTGTGCCCACGCTTTGGCTCAAGGCTGTGACACGGTATGGAACCATGTGGTTCTGGCTGAATCTGAACTAAGTTGTCTACTCTTCCCTTAAAAGATGGCGTGGTCTGTGCCTGAGCTACTCCCTGTGGCAAAGCAATTCATACTCCAACAATTCTCTGCTTAAAGAAATGTCTCCAACCTCACTCTCTTAGTGACAGTTTTAAATTGATGACTAGGAATTAAAGATTAATCTCCTAGACACTGCTGCGAGCAACCCGGGGTGGTGGTAAAATAAACTGTATTTTTTTCATTTTCTTTGATCACTTTCATTAATTAGTTATAAAAATATTGGAGATGGGGGGGGAAAGGATGTTTGACGGTGGGGGGGGGGGGCAGGGAGGGTTGGAGGTGGGAGGTCATGTGATGACACCTTCAAGAATACGTCCAACCAGAGTTAGCAATCCTACTGAGAACCCATTCCCCAACCAGAGGAAATGGTACTCCCTTGCTCAGCTTATCAAAACCTTTCCGAATGTTTAAAAACCTTATTTGTCTTGTTTTCAGTGCTGAGTTTTTGATTTTTTGGGGGGAAATTAAAAAAGTAAATCATGGAGGGAGGGAATACTCAAAAGTTGCAGTGATTTAAGCTACAGTTACACTTCTACTACCCCAGCAATGCAAAGTGTTTCAGGTGCACATTGATCTGAAAAGTGGCAGTATTGACACTAAAGTCAAGTAGTTTGAGACATGTCTAAGAGGCTGCCTGAGTTTGCACAGGGTGCAGTAAAACTCCAGTGCGACGCAAAGCAACATTTTAAGAATGCATTACGTTTTGTTAAGTGTGTTCTCAGCGACATTTTTTTTTAATGCCATAATGTCGTCTCCATCATGTGGGTTTAAAAAATTGCAAGCCACATTACCCCTCCCTCATAAGATTGTGAAGGTGATGGTGGACTGTCTTCTCGAACTGTTAGAAGCTTTTTTTAATTAAATAACGTAAAGGATTGCTACGTTTTGCTATGCATTAATCATGTAGCGAGGGATTGGAGTCACATATAGGTCCGATTGGTTAGGAGTGGCAGGCTCCCTTTCCTGAAGGAAGTTAGTAAACCAGTTGGGTTTTTATGATATTCTGGCAGCATTCATGATCATATTTTCATTTAGCAATCTATATAAAATTGTGTGTAGTAGCTGAATCCTGATTAGCGTGTACCTAAATTTGCCAAGAAATTCTTTGCTTTGATCATGTACTGTACAAACCGTACATTAATGGGGGCGAATCGCACATTAATAATGTGTATGGGTCAGGTATTTGTTTATCTAGATGTCATGGTGTCTTGCATTAGGAATTTACAGGGTTATTTTTGCAACGTTCTATTGGAATATGATACAGTATTGTATATAAGTAAATCTTATTCTGATTTTAACTCTATATAGAAATATACAAAACATTTAATTTCCTCCCTTGTTTGACAGACACGAAAGCAGCTGCTATCAGAAAACCCCAGTTTATGGATGGTGATGTCCAGAGTATCCTTACCAGAATGACAGGCCTGGATCTAGAGAAGGTCTTCAAGCCTGTTAAACAGCAACTGAAGCCACCTGCATACAAACTAATGACAAATGAGCAGCTTGAGGAGGTACATTTACTGCTGGTTGCCAATTGCATTCTTTCATTTGCTCTTCAATGACCAAGTAAACATATACGTTGTTTTGACAACTAAAATTGAGGAGAAATTGAGTTCATCCAGTCACTGGCCAGTTGCTTTGTACATAATGGAAAACCCTTTTGCAAGCCAAATGATAGAAATGATTTGTGTTGTAGTTTATTGAAAAAACACTATTCAGAAATAGATATTTGTTGCATCATTTATTCTCACTGGTTTATTCTTTTGCTTTTTATTTTATTTAATAGTTGTCCTGTCTTGTCAGACTCAGTAATCCAATATCTGAACCTTGTGGGGCAGCAGTACTGCAAAGCACAGTTGAGATTGACTAGTGGCCACGCAGGGTAGGTCTATCGCTGCAGGCTGAGATTCTTCCTACTCAATCCCGCAGGCTAATGCAATGTTCAAATGGGTATGGTGAACCTAGCTGGACGAGCAGTAGGAAGCTTACCGCTGCTTTGTGATGATGAGCTGTGTGTTTTCATCTGGTTAAAGTCCTGCAGTACCCCTGCACAGAGTTGGGGTCTCTAAGCCTTGGCTGTTCTCAATCTGTACTTAAGCTCTCCGGACTAAGTAAGTGGATTGTGCCTCTGGGGAGAGTGTGTGCGCTCCATATCAGGCAAGCAGAAACTTTATCTGATTGAATTTCTCAGTAGCTTCATGTTGGCTGCTCGAGGAACTTCGGCTCAGAGTTGATGAGCTGGAGTCCGAGCTTCAGACACTGCGACACATTAGGGAGGGGGAGCGTTACCTGGACACTATGTTCCAGGAGGCAGTCACACCCACTAGAATAATTACTTCCAATTTGGCTCAGGGACAGGAGGGTGTGACTACAAGCGAGGCAGGTATTGGATTCCAGGAGGTAGTGGTGGAGGAGCCTCAGCCCTTGGCCTTGTCCAACAGGTATAAGATTCTTGCTCCCTGTGTGGACGAGGCCAGGGACTGCAGGGAGGATGAGCAAACTGACCACAGCACCGTGGTACAGGGAGCCATTCAAGTGGGGGGAAGCAAAAAGAAAAGTTGTAGTGATTGGGGACAGTATAGTGAGGGGGATAGATGCTGTTCTCTGCAGCCGAGAGCGTGAGTCCCGAAGGCTGTGTTGCCTGCCCGGATCCAGGGTTAAGGACATCTCCTCTGGGCTGGAGAGAAACTTGGAGTGGGAGGGGGAAGATCCAGTTGTCATGGTCCACATAGGTACCAATGACATAGGTAGGACAAAGAAAGAGGTTCTGCTGAGAGAGTATGAGCAGCTAGGGGCTAAATTAAAAAGCAGAATCACAAAGGTAATAATCTCTGGATTACTAGCTGAGCCACGAGTGAATTTGAATAGGGTAAATGAGATCAGAGAAATGAACGAGTGGCTCAAAGACTGGTGTGGGAGAAATGGGTTTCGATTTGTGGGGCACTGGCACCAGTACTGGGATAAGAGGGAGCTGTTCCATTTGGACGGGCTTCACTTGAACCATGCTGGAGCTAGAGTCCTGGCAAATCGAATAACTAGGGCTGTAGAGAGGGCTTTAAACTAAATAGTGGGGGGGAGGGTCCAGGTGAGCGGGAAAATAAAAAGTCAATGAGAAAGCAATAGAGCAGGCTAGAGATGGGGGAAATAATAACCAGAGTGTGACAGGAAGGGACAGAATGTTTAAAAATAAGAGTGTAACAGGAAAAAAAGGCCAAAACAAGGAAAAATGGTAAAAAGACAAAAGTTAAAAGCTCTATATCTGAATGCACGCAGCATTCATAGCAAGATAAATGAGTTGACGGCACAAATAGATACAAATGGGTATGATCTGATCGCCATTACAGAGACGTGGTTGCAAGGCGACCAGGGCTGGGAACTGAATATTCCAGGGTATATGATAATTCGGAAGGATAGACAGAAAGGAAAGGAAGGTGGGGTGGCTTTGTTGGTAAAAGATGGGATCAGTGCAGTGGTGAGAAGTGATATTGGCTCAGAAGATCAAGATGTAGAATTGGTTTGGGTGGAGATAAAAAATAATAAGGGGAAAAAGTCTCTGGTGGGTATAGTCTACAGGCCCCCAAACAGTAGCAATGCCGTTGGACAGAGTATAAATCAACAAATAATGGAGGCCTGTAAAAAAGGTACGGTAATAATCATGGGTGATTTTAATCTCCATATTGATTGGACAAATCAAAGTGGCCATGGTAGCCTGGAGGAGGAGTTCACACAGTGCATCCGGGATGGTTTCCTAGAACAGTATGTAATGGAACCAACCAGGGAGCAGGCTATCTTGGATCTGGTACAATGTAATGAGACAGAATTAATAAATGATCTCATAGTAAAGGATCCTCTAGGAAAGAGTGATCATAGCATGGTTGAATTTCAAATTCAGTTGGAGGGTGAGAAAGTTGTATCTCAAACCAGTGTCCTGATCTTAAACAAAGGCAATTATAATGGCATGAGGGCAGAACTAGCTAAAGTGGACTGGAAAAACAAATTAAAGGGTAAGAAAGTTGAAATGCAGTGGCGGACATTTAAGGAGATATTTCATAACTCTCAACAAAAATATATTCCAGTGAGAAAGAAAGATTTTAAGAGAAGGGAGCAACATCCATGGCTAACTAAGGAAATAAAGGATGGTATCAAATTGAAAACGAAGGCATACAATGTTGCCAAGATTGGTGGGAGACCAGAAGATTGGGAAATTTTTAAAAACCAGCAAAGGATGACTAAAAATATAAGAGAGAGAGAATATGAATTATGAGAGTAAGCTGGCAAGAAACATTAAAACAGATAGTAAGAGCTTCTACAGGTATATAAAAAGGAAGAGGGTAGCTAAAGTAAACGTTGGTCCCTTAGAGGATGAGACTGGGGAATTAATAACGGGGAACGGGGAAATGGCAGAGACTCTGAACAAATATTTTGCATCTGTCTTCACTGTAGAAGACACTAACAACATCCCAATAATGGATAATCAAGGGGCCACAGGGAGTGGGGAAATAAAGACAATCACTATCACTAAGGAAATAGTACTCGGTAAAATAATGGGACTAAAAGACGACAAGTCCCCTGGACCAGATGGCTTGCATCCCAGGGTCTTAAAAGAAGTGGCTGCAGAGATAGTGGATGCATTGGTTGCAATATACCAAAATTCCCTGGACTCTGAAGAGGTCCCAGCGGATTGGAAAACCGCTCATGTAACACCCCTATTTAAGAAAGGAGGGAGACAGAAAGCAGGAAACTATAGACCAGTTAGCCTAACATCTGTCGTTGGGAAAATGCTGGAGTCCTTCATTAAGGAAGCAGTAGCAGGGCATTTAGAAAAACATACTGCAGTCAAACAGAGTCAGCATGGTTTTAGGAAAGGGAAATCATGTTTAACAAATTTGCTGGAGTTCTTTGAGGATGTAACAAGCAGGGTGGACAAGGGTGAGCCAGTGGATGTGGTGTATTTGGATTTCCAGAAGACATTTGATAAGGTGCCACATAAAAGGTTACTGCATAAGATAAGAGCTCACGGAGTTGGGGATAATATATTAGCATGGATAGAGAATTGGCTAACTAACAGAAAGCAGAGAGTCGGGATAAATGGGTCATTTTCTGGTAACTAGTGGGGTGCCACAAGGATTGGTGCTGGGGTCCCAACTATTTACAATCTACATTAATGACTTGGATGAAGGGATCGAGTGTAATGTAGCCAAGTTTGTGGATGATACAAAGATGGGTGGGAAAGCAAGTTGTGCAGAGGACTCAAAGAATCTGCAAAGGGATATAGACAGGCTAGGTGAGTGGGCTAATGTGGGAAAGTGCGAGGTGATCCACTTTGGCAGGAAAAATAAAAAAGCAAACTATTATTTAAATGGAGAGAGATTACAAAATGCTACAGTTCAGAGGGACCAGGGGGTGCTTGTGCATAAAACACAAAAAGTTAGCATGCAGGTACAGCAAGTAATCAAAAAGGCAAATGGAATGTTGGCCTTTATTTCAAGGGGGTTGGAGTATAAAAGCAGGGAAGTCCTGCTACAACTGTACAAGGTATTGGTGAGACCACACTTTGAGTACTGCGTACAGTTTTGGTCTCCTTATTTAAGGAAGGATATACTTGCATTGGAGGCAGTTCAGAGACGATTCACTAGGTTAATTCCAGAGATGAGGAGTTTGACTTGTGAGGAAAGGTTGAGCAGGCTGGGCCTATACTCATTGGAATTTAGAAGAATGAGAGGTGATCTTATCGAAACATATAAGATACTGAGGGGGCTCGACAGGGTAGATGCAGAGAGGATGTTTCCCCTCATGGGGAAATCTAGAACTCGGGGGCACAGTCTCAGAATAAAGGGTCGCCCTTTTAGAACTGAGATGAGGAGGAACTTCTTCTCTGAGGGTCGTAAATTTGTGGAATTCTCTGTCCCAGAGAGCTGTGGAGGCTGGTTCATTAAATACATTTAAAGTGGAGATAGACAAATCTTTTCCAAGATAAGGGAGTGAAGGGTTATGGGGAACAGGCTGGGAAGTGGCTTTGAGCCCTAGATCAGCCATGATCTTATTGAATGGCGGAGCAGGCTCGAGGGGCCAAGTGGCCTATTCCTGCTCCTATTTCTTATGTTCTTATTTGGAGAAACTTAAGTCTGGTGGTGGGTTTCCACCCATGTTAGACATCTGATTGGCAAAATAGTTTACAAGCCACATTCACCAGTTACACATGATGGCACAGATTTGTTATGAGTAGATAATGACTTGTGATTGGGGTAGCATGATTGAAATAAATGTGATACATTTTTCCAGGCTAGACGTAAAGCAGTGGAAGCAGCTAAAGATTATCTCCGAATGCCACCAGTACTGAATGAAAGGGAACCAATTTGCGATGTACTAGCAGAAGATAAGATTCTTGAAGGTTTGGAAACGGCTAAATATGTCTTCACAGATATAACGTATGACATTCCACACAGAGTAAGTACTATTCTAGGGTCTGAATAGGCTCAACACTTTATCACTGTTTGCTAGGATATGTTACCCTGCATCCTTTCAATTATCTTTTTTAATTTAGCAAGTCAGTGATATTACAACAGGAATAACAACAGAAAATGCTGGAAACACTCAGCAGGTCAGGCAGCATCCGTGGAAAGAGAAACAGAGTTAACGTTTCAGGTCTGACGAAGGATCACAGACCTGAAACGTTGACTCTGTTTCTCTCTCCACAGATGCTGCCTGACCTGCTGAGTGTTTCCAGCATTTTCTGTTGTTATTTCAGATTTCCAGCATCCGCAGTATTTTGCTATTATATTACAACAGGATTTTATAAGCATGAATGCAATACAAGTTAATTGCAAAATTGAGCCAAAGGTACTTTTATAAACATACATTTACAAATATAAACTGACATATGTGTAGTGTCTGTACCAGTTGCCATTAGTTTTAACCGTAAGCTTTCTTTCCATTCTTGAAGTACAATCCTATTTAACTTATGAAGCTATCGCACACTGCTTATAAACGGAATGTATTGAAACATCTGGGTTTCTTGGCATTACTGTGCTTGCACTAGACGCAATGTAGATATGGGGAATGAGGTAGCTTGTTGGGCCTTTGTTTCTGGATATTAATCCAGAATTCAGTCAGTGAGAAAGCCACTTCCCGTTGGTGGTTGTGTTCATCGGGGTTGTTGTCCTTCATATTCAGTAGTTGTATTGCTGTACCGATGGGGGAAGGGAAGAGATAGTTTGTGCTGACTGAGCCTCCAGAAATGGGCCCCATACTGGTAGCCTGCTCTCGGGTGGGCTGGCGCTGAGCTGGGTCCTCCTGGGTTTGCAAGACTGACCGTGGCCCTTGTGTTTTCCCAGACAACTGTCCAGAATGGCTGGATGCAAGGCATGATCAGAGTATGTGGAGGAGGGCACCCTTTGTGCCACAACACCTCCCGCAGTCATCTGCTATGGAGGAGTAAAAATTGTGGAGCTTGTGTGAAGTGTGGTGCATGCAAATACATAGAAGTTAAAACATGGAAAGAGGCCATTTGGCCCAACTACTCTGCGTTGGCATTTACCCTCTACGAGCAAATAGTTCTAATCACATTTACCCGCCCTGTTCCCATATCCCTTCATCCACCTATCCAATCTAATCTTGAATTTTGACATAGTGTCTGGTTAACCACTAAGTCTGGAAGTGAATTCCACAGTCTTAACTTTGTGTCAAAGTATATATTATATAAAAACAGAATATAGGACTAAAAAGTGGGGGCTGAATTACATTTGCACACCCTGCTCCAATTAGCCCCCACCCTCTAACCCCCTTTCACCTGAAGACTACACTTGGCCTTCACTCCAGGTGCAACACCGCAGGATATTAACTAGTAATATATTAAAAGTCTTGCAGATAGAATATGTCAAACATGGGAAGCAAACAACATACAAATGACAGATAATAGATGAATATTTAATATTTTTAAATTTTGTCCCTAACAGGAGATCAGCTAGTAATTATAGTTCTTGATTGTGCACAGTGGATACTTGAAATGGAAATTGTTCCATTTCCCTGCACTAAGATCCCTTGCTTGATGAGCACAAAAGAAAAATACAATTAGACCACAGCATACATTATTGGTTCTCGATGCCTTTTCATTCTTGTCTGCTTTTTTGAAATAAATAAATGTTCTACTTGTTCTTTTTCCAAGGAACGATTTATTGTGGTAAGAGAACCTAATGGGGTGCTACGCAAAGCAACCTGGGAAGAACGGGATAGGATGATCCAGGTCTACTTCCCTCGCGATGGTCGAAGGATCATTCCACCGCCAATTTTTAAGAATGAGAATCTTTCGGTAAAGTTTTTTTCTTTATCTCAGCAGAAGAAAAGCTGTAACATTCTATACCTTTAGCAATTGGTGCCCAACTAAAAGTGTTTCTCTTTCTTTGGTTTAAGTGTGCTGATTACATAGACTGAATAAAAACAGGGTGTACTTACCACCGCTTCTGGTCATGCTTGTTTGGGCCACAGCCACCAGAAATCTTAAGCAAAGCACATTTGCTTGCTGTGTTTACACTGCAGCTGTTAGGTAAGTTCTCTGGCTCAGATAACCCAATGAACTTTAGGAATCAGGTCCTTTTTTTTTTGAATGAGTTTAATAAATTGTGATCTAATGTTATTACTCATTAAATACTGTTAAATAATTTAGCCTATTTGCTTCTCTATATAACAAACAAACATGGATACAATAATGTAGTGGTTATGTTACTGGACTAGTCAGCGTTGAGTTCAAATCCCACAATGGCAGTTTGAGAGTTTGAATTCAATTTTTAAAATATGGAAATAAAAAACTGGTATTAGTAAGTGACCACAAAGCTGTTGGATTGTCCAACTGGTTCACTAATGTCCTTTAGGGAAGGAAACCTGCTGTCCTTACCCGGTCTGGCCTATGTGTGACTTCTGTCCCACACCAACATAGTTGACACTTAACTGCCCGCTGAAGTGACCTAGCAAACTGCTACACAGCAACGATTCAAGAAGTATCGTCACCACCTTCTCAGGGCAACTAGGTATGGCCAATAAATGCTGGGTTTGCCAGTGGCACCCACATCCCACAAATGAATAAAAGGAAAAAAAATGAATGCACAAAGTGTCTTGTGTATGTTCAGTAACCATGAGCCATCAGGGTTTCCTGTTTTTAAAGCTCATCTAATTGACTCTTTACGATCAAAATGGATATGGCTGTAGGCACCTTGCATTGTTACATTTGTCTTAGAAGGAAAATTATTTCCTTCAGAGTTCAGGGCTTAAGTATATTGCTGTGGTGTAGGCATCAATTTCAGAATTGGAACTTTTTTGGATAGCTTCTTACATTCACTCTGGATGTGGATCAATTATTAGCTCTGAAAACGTAAAATGGGAGCAAACTAAACGAAAGCAGCTGTTAGTTCATTTGTCATATCAAGCCACATTTACTTCTCAAATTGCAAATTTCTGTGGCAGTTCCCTTTTGGTATTTAAAGATGCTGCACATGAGGAAGGTAATGATGATTAAATACAGCAGGTGTGCCCAGGTTTTGAATGTGGTGTCATTTTTGGCCTCTTGCCAGTACTGTAGCAGTGCACACAAAAGCCTCAGGCGAGAGGCTGCTGCCTATCTAGATGTGACTGACCTATACCCTTTGTTCTCCCTGATTATGCAGAGACTGGTAGACTACATGAAAACACAGTCTTAGTACAGTACCTGCATATCAACACTTCCATATAAGGATTATCTGATATATAGCCAAATGTCTGACCTCTAGATCTGAAGATGGAACAGCGTCTCCTAAACAATACACCAGTTATCCTTTCGATCACTTAGCTACTGAATTCTTTTGAAAAATGGCCTGAATTTTTCAGGATAAATGAGTAATATGACTTTTCAAAGCTCTCTTCTGAGTGTGTGTATGTGTGTGTTCCTAGATGCTGGTACTTTGAGTGTATCAGAGAGGTCTATCAACAGCTGTAGCTGTGAGCGAGACCGGTATCCTTTTACAACAAAGATACCAGAGTGCCATCAAGAATTCTGAAGAAAATAGTAAATATGTGACTCATAATAAAGGAGTTAAAACTCACTGTTCTATTCATTCTTTAAAAAAAAATCATTTTTCTCATTGTTTTATTTATCTAAAATGAAAATGAAATGCACTGTCCCTTTTGTTTGCCAAATCAAGTAGTAACATATCATCTCACCCTAATGCAATGTAGTTTCTGAAAGAAAACTTTACGGTGACAACAAGTAGAATCAGTAGAACAGTAATTCAGTCAATGCAGTTTGCATGCTGACTTTAAATTATAAGATATATTTAGACTAAATCCTCAGTACAACTTTATTTGTAGCCCTAAAACCTCCATCCTCAAAACAGTAAGTATTGCTTGTATACATTTTCTCTCAATGAAAAAAAAAATCAAATACAGCTTACAGCAGAACTCCTTCAAATGGTGGCATATGCTCAAGAAATGGACTGTGAAGGCATTGTGCTTGGACCGTGCTGTGCTGAGAAGCACAAGTACTAACCTATGGTTGTGTGTGTAGGGACTCTGTTTAAAAAGCAGGATTGAGGTAGAGTCCCATTCACATCTTGATAAGATTGATGAATGAAGTAAGTAGACTGTGGTTGAATGTAACTGGAGAGTCTGCCTTTCACCTTTTATAGTTCCTACTCAATGCTGACTTGCACGTTTCAGGATCAAGTGTGAAGCAGCGTTCTGTTTTAAACACCAAGCTTATTTTGAAGAATTGTTTTGTAGGCAGTGTCTCTAGGCCCTAAAAACCTGTTAGGATGTGGATTCACAAGTGTGCTCTTGTGTGGCGCATTAACAATCTCAGCTATGCTATCATAACAAAGCATTAAACAGAGACTTGCAGCTTCCACGCTGGAAGGGAACTTCATCTTAGCTCAATACTTCCTGGAACAGGTTTCAAAGACTTGACAGATCCCATACCTACCCTCAAAGATGGCGTGGAGACCCAAAACATAGGAATGGAAAAAGATCATTTTAAAACATGGTCTTTCCCTCAAAAAAGAGGAAATATTACGGTTGATTTTCTACTACAGGCAGAATTTGGGAGTGCATATACCAGGGAATTGGGCAGCTAGACTTCTACCCTGCTGAAAATGGGCCCCACTGGGTTTTCTGCTCAGGTTGTACAGCAGCGTGTGGCATTCCTAGTTATTTTAAGTGGTAGCCTAATTAAGCGAGCATTCAGCATGTCTTGTTTGTTTTCCGTTGTTTGGGGAGAATTCAACTCAGTGGCACTTTGGGAAAAAAAGCATTAAAGGCAAGCTGTATAAAGTCCCAATTCAAAGGGGCAAAATTAAACATATTTCTTAAAATCTTAATGTATTTTTTTCCTTAAGCGATGTTTGTAATTATGATGTACTCAAGTCAAGAAAAGGACATCAGGCCCATACATGCTTTCCCCATTTCTTGTTGGATCTCATCACCATGTTTCTTCGTCCCTCTCTCAACTCCTAGAAGAGGCAAAAAGAAAAGACATTATACAATTCAGGAATCATCTTTCAAAATTTATGGGGTGTGGTAGCATAGTGGTTATGTTATTGGACTAGTAATCCAGAGGCCTGGACTAATGATCCAGTGACATGAGTTCAAATTCCACCACGGCAGTTGGGGAATTTAAATTCTGGAATAAAAAGCTAGTGACAGTAAAGGTGACCATGAAACTACCGGATTGTTGTAAAAACCCATCTGGTTCACTAATGTCCTTTAGGGAGGGAAAGCTGCCGTCCTTACCTGGCCGATATGTCACTCCAGACCCATAGCAATGTGGCTGACTCTTAACTGCCCTCTGCCACTCAGTTGGTGGCTCACCACCAACTTCTCAAGGGCATTTAGGGATGGGCAATAAATGCTGGCCTTGCCAGCGATGCCCACATCCTGTGAATGAATTAAAAAAATTAAAAATAAATTCCTTTGACATCCACCCCAAAAAAAAAAGGCAATCTGGCAAGCTCAAGTGGTTTCAAAACCTCCAAATATGCTGTGACAGGTCATATTTCAAAAATGCTGTTTTTTTTTGTTGCAACTAATATTTAGTATAGAAATTTACTTTGCAGCGTATGGAATATGAATTTTTTTTAAAGCAAATATGCCGTGTATTTTTCCTGAGCTTTCTGGGATAGACCTTGGTGCTAATATTTATGTAATGAAAAGCAGCTGACTCATTGTTCCCAATATCACAGAGAAGCTGTACTGAAACTCTTTCCAAGACTTTGGAAGAATCGAAACATCCTTAAAGACAATAGCAGCTGTCAGGTGTCTCTCAATACCAATGTTTATAGCACCTCAGAGTGCAGCACAGCATGGAACTAGAAGCGTAGTGTAGTGTCCCTTGGCAAATTACTGTTACCTGGCTGCTGGGTCTTTTTAAGTGGTACACACTGAAAGAAGGCATAATGGGGAGATCAGCTGGCACCACAGCTGAATTGGCTACATCCACTATGATACCACCCACACCTCCCTGGCCATGAAGGTGGGCTGATATCAGCAAGAAGCCGCTTAGAGCTGTGCCATTTGCTGAAAACAGTCTTTGAGAAGGCTGAAATAATCATTTTAAATATTTACAGCCTTTTTGAAGAGTGACACTTTTTTTTGCCCCGATATACAGCCACATCCCTTTAAATTTTCCTAGCATCTCTTTGTCAACATCCCTCTGGAAAGCTCCCAACGGCAAGTTAATATGGGCCGGGAGCTTGCTGAAATTATTAAAATGAGGCCGACGCTGGAAGTTTCTGAAACGGGCTGATGCAAAAACATGCTGCACTCTCCTTTTACCTGGTCCAAACTCAAATCAAGCCCGCTGATTTTGAAAATGAGTGGGGGGCTGTATTGTTAAAAGTTTTCATCTCCACATGAATCCCACATGGTGAGCTATCCATAAGGACCATTGCCAAAATAAAAATACACAAGTCCAACAGCATCTGGAAAGATGCATTCTAGCCGTCACACCATTACATTCATCCTCCTGCAATTTGATGATTTAAATTGGGATTCTGCCCCGTGTGCACTCCAAGCTGGTCATTTTCTTTCTGAATTACCAATGTTAATCTTTGATTAGACTGTACTGTTGTATTTTAGTTTTAATGTGATCAATGTTGTCCATTTCAGGTTATTTTTTCTCAGGATCGTTATGAAGATATTCTTGATCTCTGTCTTATCCAATTTGAGCCAAATTCTGCTGATTACATCAGGGTGAGTACACCTCAAATCCGACTAAATGAGAATAGTCACTGAAATAGTTACTGAAACTGTATTCTGACCATGCAAGTCAAAAGCACTTCAAATTGGTGAACACAACATAGCTTCATCAGAAACAATGCATGGATCTGAAAATTAGTGTGCTACTCATCTCAGTGTAAAAGTCTCAGCTCTGCGTTCTATTTTATATCCCAGCTCGGTGCTTGAACATTTAAACTCAATGAGGCTGAGTGGTGAGTCACAGATTTGATTGCTGGCCTCCCAAAATCAGCTGTGCTGCTGTGAGGAGGGAATAAATGAGGCTGTTCATCTCCCCACTGCGAGGTGTGTGTGAGAGACTCGGGCTGCTCTCATTTACCTACACAGTGACTACATTACTGGACGCTTCTAAGCAGACCACCTGCTCAGCTCCAGTTACTTTGTAGCCTGGGGACAGAGAGGAAATTCATTCCGCAGGAGATAGACCTTGACATTGTTTCACTATAAACTCCCTTACCTCTGCAGACATTTTAGCCAATGTGCTTCTAAAGCGATCAGTACAGATTAAGAACTTGATTGTTTTGAAAAACAAATTGACTTTCATAACCTCTATCAGGTCCACCACCAGACATACGAAGATATTGATAAACATGGCAAGTATGATCTTTTGCGTTCAACGAGACACTTTGGCGGGTTGGTGTGGTACGTGGTCAACAGGAGGAAAATTGATGGTTTAATAATAGACATGATTCAAAGAGACCTGTAAGTACAAATTTAAATACAATTACATTTTCTATCACCAGACTTATCAAGATTTGCATAGCATGTTTGGAATTAACTTTGTGTGGGTTTATTTAAAAAATAACTTTTAGTGTCCTCTCCTTGTGATTTAGTGCAAGTATCCAAACTGCAATGCTTGAACCATATGCAGCCCATAAGCCCCAGCAATTTGGTGCGCAAAGCCTTGGCAACTTGAGTTCTATTTCCATTTTTTGTTTCTTGGAGGATTGTCCTGTTTGAAGTTATAGCCTGGAGATTTGGAAAGGGTGCTTTGAGGTACTGTTGCCTCATTAATGGATGAATTCTGCAGAGAAATTATATCCGTGTAAACAGCTTGAGATACATACATATTAATAGAACATTGATTTTAAACTTTACATGTGACACACAAGTCTCCATCGTGTGCATCTCGTGGCCCATGAAGACAAGAATCAAGGAACTGCCTGATGTAGTGGGTAAAGACACTACTAGCGCAGTACTGCAAACCAGAAGGTGCCAGATGTTATTCCTGGTTTGTGCTGAATTAGCTGGTCTCAGCCAAGGGAGGAATGTTTGATCATTCATGTGCCACTTTACAAGGCGCCATGGTATGCATCTCACGACCCATGAAGGCAAGACGTCTGATCCCAGTCACCATTCCCTTTGCTGTCTTTGGTTGACATTGTAACATCTCATAAACACTGGCAAAGAAATGATGCAAGGGTTACCATAAATAAGGTTTTAAATGCTGTCCCCAGAACACCGCAAGGACTATGGTGTAACACAAAATTCACAAGAGATTTGGAGACTGGAAGCACCAATTGAAATAAGAACATAAGCACATAAGAAATAGGAGCAGGAGTAGGCCATTCAATAAGATCATGGCTGATCTGATCTTGGCCTCAACTCCACTTTCCTGCCTTTTCCCCATAACCCTGTAGCTCAAATATCTGTCTAGCTGAATATATTCAATGACTCCACCTCCACAGCTCTCTCGAGTAGAGAATTCCAAAGATTCACGACCCTCTGAGAGAACAAATTCCTCCTCATCTCCGTCTTAAATGGGCGGCCCCTTATCCTGAAACTATGCCCCCTAGTTCTAGATTCCCCCATGAGGGGAAACATCCTCTCCGCATCTACCTTGTCAAGCTGCCTCAGACTCTTATATGTTTCAATAAGATCACCTCTCATTCTTCTAAACTCTAATAGAGTATAGGCCCAACCTGCTCAACCTTTCCTCATAAGACAACCCTTTCATCTCCGGAAGTAGCCTAGTGAACCTTCTCTGAACAGCCTCCATACAAGTATATCCCTCCTTAAATAAGGTGACCAAAACTGCACAGTACTCCAGGTGTGGTCTCACCAACGCCCTGTACAGTTGTAGCAAGACCTCCCTACTTTTATACTCCATCCCCCTAGCAATAAAGGCCAACATTCCATTTGCCTTCCTAATTACTTGCTGTACCTGCATGCTAACTTTTTGTGTTTCATGTACAAGGGCACCCAGATCCCTCTGTACCACAGCATTCTGTAGTCTCTCTCCATTTAAATAATATTTTGCTTTTCTATTCTTCCTACCAAAGTGGATAACCTCACATTTTCCCACATTATACTCCATCTGCCAAATTTTTGCCCACTCACTTAACCTATCTATAGCCCTTTGCAGACTCTTTGTGTCCTCCTCCTCCCAACTTGCTTTCCCACCTATCTTTGTATCGTCAGCAAATTTGGGTACAGTACACTCAGTCCCTTCATCTAAGTCATTAATATAGATTGTAAATAGTTGAGGCCCCAGCACTGATCCCTGTGGCACCCCGCTAGTTATAGTTTGCCAACCTGAAAATGACCCATTTATCCTGACTCTTTGTTTTCTGTTAGTTAGCCAATCCTCTATCCATGCTAATATATTACCCCCAACACCGTGAGCTCTTATCTTATGCAGTAACCTTTTATGTGGCACCTTATCAAATGCCTTTTGAAAATCTAAATACACTACATATTGGTTCCCCTTGATCCACTCTGCTCGTTAAAACCTCAGAGAACTCTAATAAATTTGTCAAACACTATTTCCCTTTCATAAAACCATGTTGACTCTGCTTGATTGTATTTTGATTTTCTAAATGTCCTGCTAGTACTCCCTTAATAATGGATTCCAGCATTTTCCCAATGACAGATGTTAGGCTAACCGGCCTATAGTTTCCTGCTTTCTGTCTCCCTCCTTTCTTGAATAGGGGTGTTACATTTGCGGTTTTCCAAACTGCTGGGACCTTTCCAGAATCTAGGGAATTTTGGAAGATTACAACCAGTGCATCCACTATCTCTGCAGCCACTTCTTTTAAGACCCTAGGATGCAGGCCATCAGGTCCAGGGGACTTGTCAGCCTTTAGTCCCATTTGTTTGCCTAGTACATTTTCTCTAGTGATAGTGATTGTTTTAAGTTCCTCCCTTTTGTCCCTTGATTATCCCACTATTATTGGGATGCTTTTAGTGTATTCTACCGTGAAGACAGATACAAAATATTTATTCAAAGTCTCTGCCATTTCCTTGTTTCCCATTATTAATTCACCAGTCTCATCCTCTTAAGGGAACAACATTTACTTTAGCTACTCTCTTCCTTTTTATATACTTGTAGAAGCTCTTACTGTCTGGTTTTACATTTCTGGCTAGTTTACTCTCATAATCTATTTTCTCCCTCTTTATAATTTTTTTAGTCCTCCTTTTCTGGTTTCTAAAAATTTCCCAATCTTCTGGCTGACCACCAATCTTCGCAACATTGTATGCCTTTTCTTTCAATTTGACACCATCCTTTGTTAGCCACAGAAGGTTCATCCTTCTCGTAGAGTCTTTCTTTCTTACTGGAATATATCTTTGTTGAGAGTTATGAAATATCTCCTTAAATGTCTGCCACTGCTTTTCTACCATCTTACCATTTAATCTATTTTCCCAGTCCACTTTAGTCAACTCCGACTTCATACCTTTGTAATTGCTTTTATTTAAGTTAAGACACTAGTTTCAGACCCAAGTTTCTCACCCTCAAACTGAATGTGAAATTCTCTCATGTTATGATCGCTCTTCCCCAGAGGATCCTTTACTATGAGATCATTAATTAACCCTATCTCATTACACATTACCAGATCCAAAATAGCCTGTTCCCTGGTTGCTTCCACAATGTATTGCTCTAAGAAACCGTCCCGAATACACTCTATGAACTTGTCCTCAAGGCTACCTTTGCCAATTTGATTTGTCCAATCGATATGAAGATTAAAATTGCCCATGATTATTGCAGTACCTTTCTTACAAGCCCCCATTATTTCTTGATTTAAAATATGTCCTACAGTGCAGCTACTGTTGGGGGGAAATGGGTAAATTTAATCCCCTCATGACACACTCCATGGTCGTCAGTTTGTCCTTCAAAAATGTACAACTAGTGGCCTTGTCTTTATGATATCGCTCACCACCCTTCTCGCAGTCTCACTGAACCGGTTATAGTTATGACATATACAGAGTTGATCTACTTAAGTTTTGTACTTATCTATTATGATGGCTAAAAGTGTAAGCAAATAAATTATATGTTTGGCTTTGTGAACAAGTTCATCAAAATCTATAGCCAACATACACAGATGTGGGCTGGTGAAACTAAAATGCAGCAATAATGTGCCGAGTTTTTTTTTACCACAAATTATCCCATTCTGAAGGGGTGCGGTAACTTTGACACAAAATGATTTTAAAGCAACAGCACCATCTACTGGGAGGAACATACTTCTTAAAATGAAGGTTAGGCCATAAATATTTGCCAAATGGAATTGCA
Organism: Squalus acanthias; assembly: GCA_030390025.1. NCBI lineage: Eukaryota > Metazoa > Chordata > Chondrichthyes > Squaliformes > Squalidae > Squalus > Squalus acanthias. Next base: position 59,457,850 of record CM059429.1, read on the forward strand.
CCAATACATTGGCCTGAATTTTGCGGTCAGCGGCAAACTAACGGCGGTTGCCGTTAGTTACGCTTACAGCTACCCAGACTTTTCGTGGGCTTTTGCACAGCAACTTGCGGTCATCAGGAGTCCGATACAGCCCGGCACCCTCCACAGGGGATCTGGGGCCTGTGTAAATAGGGCAAGCAACAGCGTGTCTCTTCAACCAATCCGATTGAAGAATCCTTACTGAGGCACGCAGAGTCTAAACCAGGAAGTATAAATTAGAATATTTAACTTAATGTAAAATCATGTACAGAAAGCAAAATGAGGGGGAAAGAAAGATGGGATTGAGATATAAGAGACAGAAAGAAAAAGTAAAAAAAAAACTTGAATTTAAAAAACAATCTCCAACAATAATTAAAATCTGATGAAATGAGACGCCACATTTGTAAAAGTAAATTTTCTGGGCCAGAGAGGTTGTTTGGCAGTCATTAAGACTTATCACGCCGTTAAAAATTCACTTACACTTGAATGCACAAGCCCTAACTTTTTCTGGTATATCTAGTGGGTAAATACTGCAACTTCACGCCCTTCATGTATTTTAATGCCAAAACTCTCGGCGATGTACCGGTGTAGTGAAGCTTGTGGAGGAGCAGGGCAAATCGGATAGCAACTTGCTGATTTCCAGATTTAACTGCGTATGTGCAGACACCGGAAGTTGCTGTCCGATTTACTCCTTAGTAACGGTGAGCGCTGATAGCCTCACCTTTATTCCTACCGTGAAATTCAGGCCATTAAGAATTTATACCATCACTTGTTTTGGGGTAGGGGGAGGAGAAGGGGGGTGGTGGAAATAAGAGGGTGAGAAACAAAATAATTTCTAGTAACTTTGAGTTTGGATCTATAAAATACAATTGCTGCAGTTCTCACAAACTTGATATACTGGTCTGTTATTGAGAATATTGCTAAGTTTGTTCTGTAGTTGGCATTTTAAAGCACTGAATTTGTAATTTTTTGCAGAATGGATGATGCCATAAGTGTGCTTCAGCTGTATCACATGCTGCACCCTGAGTGTCAATCATCAATAGAGGCAAGCGAACAGCAAGCCCAGGGTATTGACCTGATAAAGGTACAATTTACAGATCTTTCTTTAAGATGAATGTATACATGGTTTTCAAATTCTTCCTGCATAATCATCGAATTCTGCCATTTGAGTGGTAATCTAACTCTTGCATGTAGAAATTTAGGACAGGGAGGTCCGTGCTCCTGGACCTGACTGATGGAGTGAAAGTCTTCTCTCCTTGCTAGTGCTCAAGAGACCTATGTAAAATTATATTTTGGTAATTTTATTCAGAACATCCACAAGGGTAAGGATCTGGGAAATGGAATGTCATACTGGTGCAGGAGGCAGTGCACTTGGGGTTGGTTTTAAGGCATATTGTTAGGGTTGTAGAAAGGGAATGTTAATCTGCATTTAACTGTTGCTAGATTGGATCTAGAGACGGGGAGTAAAACCTAAAAATTTAACCATTTTTTGGAGTTGATTCAGAACAATATTGCAGATCGCACAAGTTATTTGCAGAGATCAAAGTAGCCAGGGAAATTACGCAAGTGCTTTATGCATGTGCTCACCTTTTGAAAATTCTAAGCGCAACACTGATTTTGAATTCAATTTTTAAATTGTAAGATAATTACAGCAACAATTTATTGAAAAACAGATTAATGGAACTTCACACAACTTGTTCAGTGGACAAAAATCCCTGCTATTGAAACTTGGAAACAAGTGTTTCGACCTGAGATTTTGGTGCTGCATTTGTGGAATTTTTTTTTGTAATTAAAGCAGACTGTTTTTACAGAAGGACAATTATTTCCATCTTATTCTCAATGAGGTATTTACAAAACAGAACCATTATGCAAAATCTCAAACTTGACCTTTGTCTATCAATAATCAAAGGAAGATGGAACTTTGTTAAATTAAGCCACAACATTAAGCAATGTTTATTTTTCTAGATATTTTCTCGTACCGATTCCAAGAAAGGAGGCTACATTGAATTAGCTTTGCAAGTTTATCAGGAAGCACTCAACAGCTCTGCTAATCAGGATCTACATAGGAATGAAGAACAAAATTAATCCGTCAGTCCAATCCAACAGTTCTGAATTTGGCTTGTGCAAGAATTTAACAGATGGTCGAATCAAAACTTTATCTCTTCGGAAAAAAAGGATTTACTGGAACATCACATCATTGTGACCAAACTTGTACAAACAACATTTTCTTCAGGGAGTGTTGAAATAAAATTCCAGGTCTTCTATTGCAAGAAGTCATTAATAAAAAAATATTCAACCTAGAATGTGAGCGGATGGGGCACAGACAGCATCATGTCATCTTTGGACTTTTACCACAAGGTTATGGTGTAGAGCTGGAGTATGGTTCCATGGGTGATGATTGCCCAAGTGATTCTTGTTGGTGTAAGCCTCGGCACAGTGTCAGTGGCCTGTTTTGACTGTGGGGACATCATTGCTGAGCTCATTGCTGAGCTCATTCCTGTCCTGATGCCCACAAATGTAGGATATAATAGTAAAGAAAGTGCAACTTTCCAGCCAAATGGATTTTGCTAAGAGTTGACAGATAGCACTCTAGCCCCATATTGTGATTTGGCATTTGAACGGATTACCTTGTAATTTAATGACATAGATAAATCATACATTATAAAGACCTAGGGAATATGGCCAATATACTGTGAAGGGGCTGCCACATTTCCCATTTAAATTTTTAATTATGTAAAGTTGAAGATTGAAACTGTATAATAGTACACTCTTTCTTTATTCTTTGATTGGATTGCCTGTGGAAACAAATACTGAGGTTATTGAAATGAGTTGAAAATGTTTGCTTTGAATGGTGCTTAATTTAATGAATTACAGTAGTATGCCATCTGTGTGCGTGTGTGGGAGAAATTGTTGAGAGTAAAGTCACCCAAGAAAACTTGGTCTTCGGAGTAACCATTTTCAGTGCTTTAGATCAGCAGTAGACATGCCCTACTGTTGACACTGCAATAAAATCACTGTAGAAGCGAGCAGTTGTTCTCGAAAGTGACAGTGGTAGAGTTTGTCTGAGGAACTGCGTCGAGAAGTAATGTAACTGGCCAATAAAATTGTTCAAATTTATTTTATCAAATTTGCAGTAGCCTTTTATGAAATACTTATGGAACATTTGAATATGATTTGCAATAAAACAAACATTAAACAAGTAGTTTCCCATTTTTTTTTGTCAATTCCCAATATAACACAAATCTCCATTGACTTACAAAAGTGCAGTTTGGTGTCGCAAATACTGTTTTAATTATATCCATAGATTTCCTTTTCTCTGTAAATACTTTGGGGGAGAAAATCATTATAGCCCAGGAATGGGCGGTAACCAGCCGCTAATGAATCTCGCTGCACGCAAAATTCAGTCTCATTGCACAAAGAAAGGATTGGAGCGCTAAATCAAGCGCTAATGGCCTAGCTCAGTAGCGCTACACTCAAAGCACTGACCAATATCAGGTGCAATCTAATCACAAGTCATCATTGCTGCAGGCTCTTTCCAGTTCTTAAAGGGGAGATTCATTGATGCTGCAGAACCTCATTCTCAGTATTTCTGGCTGTGAACCTGTGTCAGCAAGCAGGAGCAGGTGTCATGGTAGCAGATCCACACCCCAGGGGGAGAGCCCACAAATTTTCAGACCAAGCATTGGAGTTGATGTCTGCTGTGGAGAGATGGAGGGCTCTACCCAGCAAGTGGCAGGAAGCCCTCGCCGCAAGTCTTCTGTGCCATGTGGAGCAAGGTTGCCCAGTATGTCTCAGGCAGCACTGTGGTCCCCAGGACCCCCACACAGTGAAGGAAGAAATTTAACGACCTCACTTGGGTGGTCAGGGTGAGTCAATGCCTCGAAAAATGCTACATACCACCATCTGAACCTCAGTCTGCACACACTGGCCAAAGCACCACACCCCCAGCAGTCACCCACCAACAATCTCACCCACATCTCTCACCTTGCATACAATGACAGCTATTCAACTATGGCAGGCACATCACCCAAACACATTGCTCCTCACACACTTTCCCTTTTCTTGCAGGCCAAGGTGGCTCACAACAGGAGGGAGCAGGAGCGCACAGGTGGGGAACAAGTCGACACCCAACCACTGTCTGCGCTGGAAAAGAGTGCTGCAGATTATTGGGCGCTGTGGCCACATTGACCCCCTTGGAGACAACAGTAGTATGTTCATCCCTACTCCTTCTCACATCCCACTTCCCCTTCACCCCACAAACCTTTTGCACTTTCCAGTTAATCATGCTGTATGCATGCATTTCTCCCTGCCTCCCCCCTCCCCTCACCCTAACCTGACTCTTGTGCTTCTATGCTTTGAGATAATGAGCAAGCACCTGAGCAGCCTGTCCTGGAGGGCACTGTTGAGAGCGAGTTGGGAGAAGAGGAGGAGGAAGAACACACTGCGTCACTGCATATCTCACGCGTAGGCGCCAGCACAGATACTGGCACTACGCGTTCTTTAGAGGCTAGTACAGTAGTGGGATCTGCACAGGGTGATGCACCGGGAACGAGCGGGCTACAGCAAGGCCAGGGGGAAAAGGGTAGCTTGGGGGCCAGCTCCCTGGAGCGCGAGTTCTGCTGCACAGGACTCAGATGAGGACCTCGATGGGGAGGCCTTTAGAAGAAGGGTGATAGGCATGCACACTGAGATGATAGATGCAATGAAAAGGGTGCCCGAGAGCCCTCGGTAATGGTAAGGAGCGTGGACAAGTCCACCTCCAACATTGCACAAAGCTCTGTGCACACCATGGAGCCCATCATTTCCAATCTGGAAAGGATGGTCAATTCCCAGAGAGATCGTGGCGACCCAGACCTGATGCTGCGTGTGATGGGCGATCTGGCAGCTTCCATTGCAGCAGAGGCAGAAGCGACGCAACGTCTTAGTGCTGTAATGCAGTCTATGGTTGGTGCCATTCAATCTCCGATTGCTCTCATGCAGTCTCAGCTTGCTGCCACGCAAGCTCCAACTGCTACCATCGTGGCTGGGTCTAGCACCGTCGACCGGGGCTTTCACGGTGTCGCAGCAGGCCAGCAATCTGTGCTGCAACAGATTACGAGGGATGCTGAGGTGCTGCCCCAGGGGAGCAGGAACCTGCTGTCCTCTCTCAGGATGACAGCCTTCCTGTTCCCACCGCTGGCACTCCGCTTGTCGCTGCCTGTTATCCAGCCAGTTGCCGCCCTTGCTGAGGTGGTGCAGTCTACAGCCGGACCTTCCAGACCCAGAGCTGGTCGAGGACGTCCTGCAAGGCCATCTGAAGTCTCCCGTACGGACAGTCAGCAGCCTTCCACCAGCCGTGCTGCAGCCACTGGGCCAACACTTCGTCGGAGCACTAGAGTAGGTAAAGGCACAGTAATGACAGGCACGAAGAGATTGCACATGGGTGAAGAGTTAATGTTGCAAATATGTGTTAACTTATTATTGATAAATTTATTAATTCAGTTTGGATTATTTTGTGGTGTGTCTCATTTCAGCTTTGCGCTGTGAAATGGCCTGTGATAGGGAAGGAATGATGGAGATGTGGTAAGCAATGGGGATCTGGGGTTTAATTTATTGGAACCATAGTCTGATGAGACGGTCACAGTCCCTTCCGGAAGGCCGATTGAGTGGCTGCCTCCTCCTGAGGTGGCCCTGCAAACCCTGGTGTCAAGGGCTGGGTCCTCATGAAGGCCAAGTTGTGGAGCATGCAGCATACCATGACGAAATGGGACACCCGCTCTGCCGAATAATTGAGGGCTCCTCCCAAGCAGTCAAGGCAGCGGAACCGTTGCTCGAGTACCCCGATGGTCTGCTCAATGATGTTCCTGGTGGTGGCATAGCTCTCATTATGAGTGCTGGGCAGTAGTGTTGGGGTTGCGGGAGGGGAGTCATGAGCCAGGTGGAGAGCCGATAGCCCTCGTCTCCGACCAGCCAGCCTCAAGCTTGGTATGGTGGCTGGAAGAGTGCTGGCATACCAGTCTGGCGCAGGATGAAGGCATTGTGGCTGCTGCTAGGATAGCAGGCATTCACATTGAGAATTCGCTGTGTGGTTGCACATCAAATGCCCATTAAGTGAGTGGTAGCCTTTGCGGTTACGGAAGATGTCAGGATTGTTATGCGGTGCCCGCAAAGCCACGTGGGTGCAGTCAATGATGCCCTGCACCATGGGGAATCCAGCTATCCTGGCAAAGCCACATGCATGCTCGTCCTGCTTCTCTCTGGTGATAGGGAAGGAAATGTAGTCCCTTCTCCTACTGTAGAGAGCCTCTGTGACCTCCCGGGTGCAGCGATGGATGGTGAACTGCGAGGTGCTCGCTATATCTCCTGTTGCAGACTGGAAGGATCCGCTGGCGAAGAAATTGAGGGCGACAGTGACCTTGACTGCCACGGAGAGAGCTGTCCTCATCCTGATCGGAGGCTCGAGGTCTGGTTGCAGAAGGTGGCAGAGTTCTGTGATCACCTCCTTGGTGAAGTCTTCTAATACACTGCTCCACGCTTAATTGAAGATAGGAGAAGTGATGTCAGAATAGCCTCAGAGGGTAAGTCCTCCTGTTGAGAGCCCTCATGCTCCCTCTGGCCACATGTTCCAATCTTTCTCGCTGCCTCCGCTCCCTCCGCCATAGATCCTGGAGGGCGCGGTCGACTGTCAGTACAGCCCCCATTAATGTAACCAAGTGTAGCACTTTGATATGTTGTGAAAATGTAACAAACTTTTAGTAGCCACAACACTCCGGAGCCTAAACAACCTTTAAATAACTGCAACAGTTTAAATCAATGGCCCGAAAATTAGACCTAATACGCGAGAGTACGCACTGTGTACTCTCGCGTTTTAGGTCTCCAATTGCCGGTTTCGCGCATGCGCGGGAAACCGGCACTTCGTGAACTCAAAAGGGGGCGGTTCCTAGGTGAACCGCGTGCGCGCTACAGGCTGCGCGCACGCAGTGCACTTAGTGCTTTGAACGTGCAGGTAAGCATGGAAGATTTTACACAAAGAAAGGAGGCGTAAGACCCTCTTTTAACAAAGTAAGTAGTTAATTAAGTGTTATTTTAAATTTTTTTCAACAGGTTTATCTTTTTTAGAGACTTTAAAGAAAGGTAAGTTTATTTTTATAACTTTTAAAAAGATTTTAAATTTTTTTTTTAATTTAAATTTTTGTTTAAAGTGGTTAATTTATTTAACTATAGTTATTTTATTAATGTGATGGTTTTTTTTAAATTTAATTGAGGTTTAGCTGTTCTTTTGGGGGTAAGTTGTATTCATAGCTTTGACAGTTCTCCTGTCAAAACTATGAATGAAAGATGGTGTGCTGCCATTGGCTCTAACTGAATCACGTGATCCCAGAGCTCGCACGAACTAACTGCGTCTGTGGGTCACGCAAGCACTGCACAGCTGCAGCCTTGAAACTAAAGTTCGTGTGGGCCCGGAGGGAATAGGTAGGCGCGCAGTGAGATATCGCGGGGAAGCCTTACCCCCACAGGAACGCTCAGTGTTTAACTTCTGGGCCAATGTCAAACTGAGAAGGAAGCAGTGAAACAGCACTAACCTGAGAGCTGCGACTCATTACTCATGATCCCTTTAAGTAGCGCCCCTGGAGCCGGCTACCGACTGCTCCACGCCTCCTCTCCCTGTTGCTGTCGAGGCGAGGCGCTAAGGCAGGGGGCAATAATTTGGCAGATCGGGCGCCCAGTGAGTGTTGCACACTCAATGACGTCACGATCTGCCTGGTGCTGAAGTCCCTGGCGCTAACTGGTAGCAGCGGCACTACAGGGGTGCTGGATTTGGCGTGCATCGCTGGATTCGTCTCGCCGCGGCTCTACTGCCTCAGCGCTCCGTTAGCGCCCCTGCCAGGCGCTAACTGGATGTGCTAAGGTACTGAATTTCTCCCCCTTTATGCTTTAAGTTGAAACCCAATCCCATTCTCCTTCATGAAAGATGGGACTGCACAATTCATAATAAACGTGGGTTAGTCAGGGCACTTTGTAGACGAGTGTGGCTCACCCACTTTAACAGACCACATGCGCCAGAGTCATCATAAAAAATGTAATTGATTTTATTTGGAGTTAATACAGCACAACAGTAGGAGCACTTCTATTCAGTTATGAAACACAAACTCCACTACTTCTTACTTTACAGGTATGTCTATGGCAGCCAGGCAATCTTATTGATCTGATCTACTGGCTTGGCAACAGCGCTGCCTGTTGTAGTGTGGTACAAAACGCACTTTAGAATGTCACCTTCTTGCTGCCGAATCAGCTCTCACCATTTTAGAACTGTCCAAAGTTGAATAATTTGCAACATCTTTCTATAAGCAAAGGCTGAATTTTCACTCATTTAATAGAAATTTGGTCACGTTTAAATATACTTGGTTTTCAACTTAATCATCCAGGAATTCTTCATCCAAATTAACATCAGAAGTGTCTATGTCATCCAGCTCCAAGTTATCCAAATCATCATCAAGATCATTCAGAGACTGAAAACAAGAGAATAAAATTACTAAAAGACCAAGGATGTTTTGGGCTTTCACATTTACATATGGAGTCAAAGATGCTTTATATATAAAAATCTAATAGGGAAAGACCTGTGGCTCACTGATTTGATCAAGTCTGCAGAAACTACCGAATGTATTCCAGATCTATGATTATTTGCATTCAAATTTCCCCTTTGCTGCAGACAATTAATTTCCAGCGTGGCAATTACTAAATTAAATCTTACACATTTGCTCCGCAAAACTGATTTTCAGGATCATGTTTTACAAATATACTAAAACAAAGGACAGAGCAAGAACAGCTGGTTCATGTCACGGTATAACTCCTGCACATCATGATCCCCATCTGCCACTCCCACCCATCAGCCATGCAATCTCCTGGGAGAGGCAAAAACAAGCCAATTTAACTGAGAAATTCCTCTCCTGCACCCAAAAGCGTTCAAATTCCAGGAGACCATGGTGACTGGAAGGACATCCCCCAACACCCACCAACATTCTATATGTAGTTATGTTACACACATTCAGGAATTTGTCCAGCTCCCTTCTGAAGTCTTGCAGTGAATTCACTGCATGTGCTAGCAATTTTTTCAGTACAATGACTCTGAAAGATATCTCCTGATAGCTATGCTTACGTAACTTATACTCATGTCCCCTGATCCTCCCTAACTTATCCAACTCAAATAGTCTACTCACAGACTGAATTTAATCCTATTATTTTAAAGAACTCAATCAATCTCCTCAAAGGTTACACTTCTCTCGAAAAACTTTTGCTCTCTAAGCCATTCAAGGTATCGAAGGGCCTTAAAACTACGTATCAATCGAGGGGGTCTCTACTTCACCCAGCATGTGAAGGCACCACAACTGGACGGAGCATTCCAAATGAGGTCTAACCAAGGCCTTGTACAAAGACAATATAGCATTTCTGGTTTTATATTTAATCTTCCTGGCAGTAGCCTCACGGCACTGGTCATGGACCTTCAGATTCATGCACTGAAAAACCCATGTCATTTCCCCCACTCAGCAGCCTTTAGCACGCAAACATGCATGGCGTATACACATGATTGACACTGCCTCTATCCATGTGCATAACACTACATTTATCTATATTAAATGACATCTGCCAGATGTGGGGCCCATTCCCCCATTGTATTTAGATCTACCTATAATCCAATTTTAATCTATTTTGCTCATCTAAGTTTCTTACACTGACAAAAACCTTAGTATCATCTAAGTAGTAGCAGACAGTTCCTCGGACACCTTCATCCAATCATCAATAAAGATGGTGAAGAACATCAATCCTTGTGGGACTCCACTAGTAACCACTCCCCATACAGAACCACTACCATTAATAACAATTTTGTGTCTACAAGAATGTAATCAATTCCTTATCCAACCCAAAATATGCCTCCTCATCCCACAGGACACAACCTTATTTAGTAGCTTAGTGTGTGGCATCTTAAATGTTTTTTGAAAAATCAAGATACACAATATTGACCGAACTACCTGCATTCACCGTTTATAATGTGCCTTCCTTTTAACTATAAGGACATACACGGCTTCCTTTTCCAAAAGAATGGTTTTGTAGACATTCCATTTTTATCCGTGTTGCTAATGTCACTGCCGAGTAGGACAGTCTTTGCAAATCTGCCCTCTTAAAATTTTACATACATTAATTTGCTTAAATGAGTTGCGTGCATGTACTGCTCAAGCTAATTACCTTTTCTTTAGCTTGAAGGTCCATTACTGAGTCAGCTGGAGCTGGCACAGAAACAGTTGCTGATTCTAATACAGCTTTTGCTTCTGCTATCACTGATGTAACTAGCATAGACACAACTGGTACTGCTTCCTCATCATCATCGTCGTCAGAAGGTTTCTATAATGGCAAAAGATTTAAATCACTTCGAGATGCTGAAATCTAGTAATTAAATAACCGCCAAGTATTTTTGTATACATCTGGAAGTAGGCAGAAAGATTTTTTTTTATATATCATACTGGTCCGGGAACAAACATTAATATTTTCAAAAATGCTGCAGGGCTACGTTTCTGCCACCAGAGTCCCTCGCTGAGTTTGTCACGAGTCCCTCAGAGTCCTCTAGTGGTAGAAAGCAAGTACGAAATAGTTCAACTTACACCTGCAGGTTCTGGATCTCTGAATTATAATTTCCAACTTCAGTTTGAATCATTTCAAAATAATATGCATCTTCAAAATCAGTGTTCATAGTGTTGGGGGCTTTAATTGCTTTGCACTGAAATTACAACATTAGTTTTCCAACTCTGAAATGAAGGATGCGTTTAATAAGCAGCTACCTCCGCTGATGGTCCGTGCAGAGATGGTACACCGTCTTTTGATTCTCCAATAACATTCCTTTCTTCATTTGGCTAGTAAGCAAAATTGATAGAAAAAAGATTAGCACTGGCAAATTTCATTTAACTTCAAATTCACAGGATTTATATAACGCAGAAGAATGCTGTTACTTACAGTGACAAGGGGGTAATCCCTGGCAGGTCTCGGTTTAGTGCTGCTGGTTTCTTTCAGATACTGCTCAGCTACAAAAGCCTCCTTTAGGCCTGGGAATAAATTCTCATACTCGGTGGGGTCAGCGAGTGACTCTGCTGCTTTTTGGTTTATTTTAGAGAGATTCTCTCTCCACAGTTTCACAACCCTGAAAGGAAAGATTAGCATCAGAGCAGAAACTTACTGTGTGAGTGTGAGTGTGTGTGTGTGTGTGCGCGTGTGTATTTTTGTACGTAAACAGGCAAGATTACACTGTGCTACGACAGAATTATAACTGCTGACTCGTACCTGGAGACCTGACTTGGCAGGTAGGTTCTGGAAAAAAAGGCAGCTTCCGGGAGGCGTCCTGTTTTTATCAGCAATTCCAAACAATTGTCAAGCCTACATAGAAATATTTTTTAAAGAAAAGATAAAATAGTTGGGAGTTTAAACAGAATACCTAAACATTCTTATTAAATTCACTGCAACCCCAGACAATATTAGTTAACCATTTCAATATTCAGCTACTATGATCTGAACCTCAAAAAAAAAAAATTATTAAAAAAGTTAATAAATGCAGAGTGTCCCAGGTCCCATCTCCAGTCTATGTTGCATTCACTGCTCTCAACTGAACCGACAGTTGCGGAGCAACACTGGTCTTAGCAGTCTGAAGGGAGTTTGGGGGATAAGGAGAGAGAGGGGAAAAGGTTTCACACTTCTGTTTGTTATCCAGTGGCCTGCTCATCAGGCAAGGACAGGCTTAGCTGTGATGCCCTCCCGACAGTCTAGGTTCATACATAAAGAATGGCTACTCAGGAGAAGTACAATCAAGAACTGCCTACACTGATGGAACCATGTCCCAGCAACAGTAAGCACCTTCAGATGAGATGAGAAAATTATAAATCAAAATGGCGAATGGAATGTTGGTCTTTATCTCAAGTTGGGTTGGAATTCAAAAGTCAGTTGTACAGACCAGATATAAACACCAGAACAGACTAGTTGGGCCAAGTGGCCTGTTTCTGTGCTGTATATTCTATGTAATATACTGCATTCAGTTTTGGACACCAAACCTCAGGAAGGATATATTGACCTTGGATGCAGAACGACGTAGATTCACCAGAATGATACCAGGGCTTAAAGGGTAAAATGATGAAGCCAGGTTGCATTCCCTTCAGTATAGAAGGTTTCGGGGTGATCTAATTGAGGTATTTAAAATGATTAAAGGATTTGATATGGTAGATAGAAACTATTTCCCTCTGGTGGGGGCATCCAGGAGAAGGAGGCATTGGCCCAGAAATTCCGTTCGCAGGCCTCCCGCGGGCGGAGGGCTGCGATCTGGAAAAATCTGCGCCTAGACCGGAGGGCTCCCGGGAGGCGCAGAGTTCCGTTTCTGGGCCTCTCCAAACTGCTGGTGTGCAGGGCCCACGTATCCCAGAGGCGCAGGCGGTTCGCAGCGTCCCTGGGATCACGTGGGCCATGGGGAGCCAATCAGAGAAGGGAATCTCCCTTCATACATTTGACAGGAAGACCGGTCAAATATATGAATGGAAATCACCCCCAAAACATAGTAAAACTTTAAAAAAAAACATCACATTTTTAAAATGACTTTAAATTACATAAAGTATTTTAAACAAAAATTTTATTTATTGAAAACAAAATTAAAGTTTTTAACGGGGCTAAAAATAAACTTACCTTTCTTTGAAGTATTTTTAAATGATAAATCAGTGGAAATTAAAAAAAAAAACTTTTTTCAACTCTTATCCTGGTAAAAGCAGGCCTTACGCCTGCTTTTATCAGAAGCAAGAATTGTAAGTGTTTTCTGCGGGCGGAGGGTCTCCAAAAAACGGAACTCTCCCCCCCCCCCCCCCGCAGAGGCGCTGCTCCCAGGCAGCTGGAGGATCTGTCAAGACCGGAAATGCCGGTTTCCAGCGCATGCGCAGTGCATGCCGAAAACCGGCATTTCCGTTGGCCCTACGGGTGAGTACACAGCGCGTATACACCTGTAGGGAACGGAATTTCTGCCTCATTATCTTAAAATTAGATCCACACTGCCATGGAAACCATAGGTTGACAGTTTTGAAAACGACATCCCGAAAACATATACTACTTTGCTAATCTGTTTTTAAAAAAAATGAAGTGCATGCAGTAGTCAATGTCAAGTGATCTGCAATTTAAAAACAGTGTGTTCAAAGAAGCTAAGGTAAGGTCTATAGCTGAAATACTTACTTTCCTTGCATGAAGTATGTCATAAAGGCGACATTGTTCTTGCCATCTTTTTCAACTACTTCTGCTAATTTGTTAACCATTGGAGCATTGCCAGAAGCAGTAGCCAGCAGCAACAGTCCACCATAATCCTGCGCATGGTGTAAACACTCCTGGGCAAGGGCAAACTGGCACTTACTAATCGCAAGCTCTGCCAACTGCTTCCATTTCTGTTCTGACTGTGGAGATAAAAAGGGACATTTTGCATGAAAATGTACCAGTTTGTTTATTGAATCCTGATGCAATTTTGCACACATTTTCAGAAAATGTTGTGCAGGGTCACGGACCTGAAATCAACTGCAGGATTATATGAAATGGATAAAGAAAATGCATTTTTGAAAGCTACATTTTTACATGGGGCTGGTGCTTGGGGTGGGAACCCTCTGTCCGAACCTTACCAGTTTTTTTGTGCTTCCATTTCCATCTGTCTTAACCACAACCCCCACTCCACTCTTAGCTAATCACAAATTCTGTGCCTCGTAAATATTTTTAATTACTCTCATTATGCCTCCTATTGTCTCATGTTAATACCAGTTGAGCCTTTTAACCATCTCCTGTTTTATACTTAAGCATTCTATTTCTTCTCACCTGTGCGTGTCTGTGTATTCCCTCCCTCTGATCTATTCCTTTATAAGTTCTGTTCATCTGTACTATCTTCTAGTTCTAATGCAGGGTCCACACCTGAAATGTTAAGTTGTCTGTCCTCTCCACAGATGATGACTGACCCGCCGAGAGTTTCCACCAATTTCTGGTTTTGTTTTACAAATGTACGTGGCACTGGATAAAGTTACCCTTCCCCAAAACAAAAAAAAGTGAGGGTTAACAGTAGAACTGTACCACATAATGTTAGATCAAGGTTCTTACACACGGCTTCCCAATCAAAGCTGCTGAGTGGAGGTGAATTTGTAGGGAGCAGCCTCGACAAGACTAAATGGTAAAAATATCACTTTAAATAAAAAAAGTAAGATGTGACAACAAAGAAACTAGAAGAGGCAATTTTGAAATTATACAAATGACAGCATAAAAAATAATTGCTTAAAAAGATTTATGTTTGCTTTGATATCTGGTATTTGGAAAATGGGAGGGGCCAGAGGGCAACTACACATATGACCGGCCAAATATGGTTCTTTGAAGTTTGTAATAAGCTACATTAAAAAAAAATTATTATAGTTCATGGGCCTGATAAATGAACTCCGTATAGTTCAATTAAACACATGTAAAAAAATCGACATTTTCCCACTGAATTTTATCATCTAATGCAGCCACACGCTCTACACTTTTAATTTTTGAAACAAAGACATTAAAAGTGATGAATACAAGTGTTACCTCTGCTTCTACAGCCAATTGATATGCGATCTTGAGCTCTCCAAGCTGCAGTGCAAGTTCAAAGCGGTGTTCTGGATCAGTGGATACTGCAAGAGCCTGTGATTTGAAACCCTGTGTGTGGAAAAAGAAAACAGCTTGAAGGTTCGTGCGAAAAATGCATTCTCATTTCCAGCTTTTCCAAGATGCTCTGGAGCAAATCTTACAGGCTGGATTTGTTGCAATGAGCTGCACTAATGTATTCTCTACCAGTCCTGGTTCTGTTCAGACTTAAAATAGCAGATTTGATTTTGTCCCTCAGCAGGATCTGCTAATGCACCAGTCTTTATCCTTCTGGGCCTGAAATTAGTCTTGCAATACTTAAATACCATTCTTATTTACATCGGAGTAAGTGAAATCTGAACAGTCACCTCATCCCAAAAGGACTATAACAACTACTCACATTTGCATAGCACCTTTAACATAGGGAAATGTTGCAAGGCGATTCACTAGAGTGTAACTAATTTGAAAGCAACATGGTCTCCATAATCAATAGTACTGATTAAAATAAATTGCGGCAGAAACTAAAATGTGAATCTATTTAGTTTGTGATTTAGAATGGAAAGCTTATCGACTTTAAATTTTAAGCAATCACTTAATTTCTGTGCTGCTCACAAACTTCCCTGTAAACCACAATACCACTCTATGCCCAACCACTGCAATTTAATTTTTTATGTTTCTTTCAAACCAAGCACAGGTCCATACACTAAATTACCTCCAATTTCTGCAAACAGGCAAAAGAGGCAATGGGGAATTTGAGTTACAGACTAAGCTTAATTTTTTTAAGAAAACATTACAATACTATATTAAGATTTCTGCAAACTGTGGGATCACACAACTTTCAAGTGCAGAAAGTTATGAAAATATTACCTACAAACTGTCCCCAAGGTAAAGGATGAATATTCAAAAGAGAAAGAGAGAAGCTGCTTCTGCTACAAGTACTAAATCCTTACTTGTGAATAACACCTTGGGACAGGCACTAGTTAAAGCTGAAAATGGTGAATCAAATACTGATCTGGTTCTGCAAGTGAGGCGGTAAGCACAATCCCATTACAGTTTTTCTACTGCTCAGATTATGACAAGTTGGTGCTGGGGTAATAAAATAAATCCAGCAGTAGAAGGAACCAAATTGTCACGGACATGGGTTGTTATTCAGAATTAAGACAGCAAGCAAATAAGAATCTGTCTGGTTATATGAACAAGGTTTTCCAGTGACTTTCAATGTTAAAACTGACATAACGAAACACATAACTCTACAGGTTAAAATACAAATATCAACATTGATTTCTAGATAAACAAAAAGTAGAGAGAAAATTACTGGTCACCATTTCAAAGTTACTGCTAAGGATACGGTAGCCAGAAGTACTGATTTTATTACTATAAATTTTCATTATTTTCACTTTTGTATTTCTTCCCTTCTCTATTTTCTATTTCTTGGTAAATTTTTCCCAAAGATTTTTTTTGCTTCCCCTCCCTCTCCCCACCCAACATCACCAAATTTCAATCTGTATATCCACTGTGCAACATCTAAAAAATATTTCCTGCTGGCCTGGGTCTTGGACAAGTGGAATCTTTTACCTGCTACACATGCCTATTTTTCCATATCCCAATCAATTTTAGACAAATTAGAGGAGTACAAATTAAGCAGTTCATTCATTTTTGACTGCCAGACCTCCCATGCATTTAACACAGGATGTGCATGGATATACTAAGAGTTTTCCTCAACCATTAGAACGACCTGTGAAACTTGCTTGCGTTTGTTGTACTTGGGAATTATGTAGGCTTTCACATTGCTGGAGGAAAAATGCCCAGCATCATTCAATTCAGAACAGCTAAATAATAATACATCCAAAAACAAAGTCTTCTACGGTCATAGCTAAAGTTTGATGTTATGTCTTATTTATATGGGAACTATCATTAGCTACAGAAGTGCTCAACAAGTACTATAATTTAAATGTTTGCTTATTTTTTTTGAAATTATACAATGTTATAGATTAGTAAGAGACTGAAAGCTGCTGAGGAACGTCTCTGTTGAATGAAACCATCTAGAGTACATGTTTGACTTTTAATGTGGTCATATTCCATCTAACCTGTTTCTCTAGGAAGTGTGCTACTCGTGTCCTCTGTTCCTTTGGAATTGTGGGAAGAACCTTGTCAGCCATAGAAAAGTCCCTCCTCATGACTGCAGTCTGGTACTCGAGCACAGAGACAAGTAGAGAATAGCTGACGATGTTCAACTCTTTGTCTCCCAAATACAGTCGATTATCCTTTGGGATATAACCCAGGAGATACATAGTTCTGAAAAGATAATGTTGGTACTTGAATTTTGGTTTTTAACATTGGTCCTTAATGAAATTTTTTTTTTAAATTATGCAGATAATTTTCATATGCAAGAGTCTAGTTAGCAGACTTCTCACAGCTACCTTTATAACCTACCGAGTAGATGCAGACTAAGCCATACAGAGCAGAAGGGCCCAGACCCACCCTAGGTCTGTGCTTAGTTAGCTGATCTTAATTAAGACACCATTGGTTGCAACATCCCTAGGCTAGGGAGCAGGGACAAAAACATACTCCAGCCTGCTCCAGTCACTACCAATGATTCCTGCTGGAATGTGTGCATGAGTGAATGCTGGGTGAAAATAGGATTGGGCTTGCCGGGGAAGTCCCCACAGTAAACAGTCTGCCAACACAACGTCTTAGGCTTCGCATATGAAGGATGGCTAGTTGGGGATAGGAGGGCAACTGGTGTCCATGGAACTTATTCTAACATGCATCAAAGGAATACGTACACTGCCCTCTGTGGCAATGAGTTCCACAGGTTCACCACCCTCTGAGTGAAGAAATTCCCCCTCATTTCTGTCCTAAATGGTTTAGCCCTTATCCTTAAATTATGTCCTCTAGTTCTGTTCTCACCCGCCAAGGGAAACATTCCTTCTGCATCTAGTCTGTCTAGACCTGTCAGAATTTTATACACTTCTATGAGGTCCCCTCTCAATCTTCTAAACTCCAGTGTGTACATCCCTAAACTACATAGTCTCTCCTCATAGGTCAATCCCGCCATTCCTGGTATCAGCCTGGTGAATCGCCGCTGCACCCCCTCCATGGCAAGAACATCTTTCCTCAGATGAGGCGACCAAAACTGTACACAGTACTCGAGGTGTGGTCTCACCAGTGCCCTGTACAGCTGCAGCAAGGTATCCCTGTTCCTGTATTCCAACCCTTTTGCTATGAAGGCCAGCATACCGTTTGCCTTCTTGATCGCCTGTTGCACCTGCATGCTCGCCTTCAGTGACTGGTGTACAAGAACACCCAGGTCTCTCTGTACTTCCCCCTCTCCCAATTTATTGCCATTTAAATAATAATTTGCCCTCCCGTTCCTGCACCCAAGGTGGATAACTTCGCACTTGTCCACATTATAGTGCATCTGCCATTTATCCGCCCAATCACCCAGTCTGTCCAAATCGCTCTGGAGCTTCCTGGTCTCCTCCTCTGAGCCCACCCCCCCTCCTAGTTTAGTGTCGTCTGCAAATTTGGAAATGCTGCATCCGACTCCCTGATCCAGGTCATTAATGTAAATTGTGAACAGCTGGGGACCCAGGACAGATCCCTGTGGTACCCCACTTGTTACTGCCTGCCATTCAGAAAATGAGCCGTTTATTCCAACTCTCTGTTTTCTATCTGACAGCCAGTTCTCTATCCACGTCAATACTTTCCCCTTTATCCCATGAGCTTCAATTTTCCATGCTAATCTTTTATGTGGGACCTTGTCGAAGGCCTTTTGGAAGTCCAGGTACACCACATCTACTGGCTCTCCCCCATCTATTTTACCAGTTACTCCCTCAAAAAATTCCAATAGATTAGTCAAGCACGATTTACCCTTTGTAAATCCATGTTGACTCTGTCCTATCCTGTCCCCATTTGCTAAGTGCTCCGCTATTTCATCCTTAATGATGGACTCCAGCATTTTGCCCACAACTGATGTAAGGCTTACAGGTCTGTAATTACCTGCTTTTTCCCTACCCCCCTTTTTGAATAGTGGGGTAACGTTAGCTACCCTCCAATCCATGGGCACTGTTCCCGAGTCTAATGAATTCTGAAAAATCATACTTAGTGCATCCGCTATCTCTAGGGCCACCTCCTTCAGTACCCTAGGATGCATGTTATCAGGCCCTGGGGATTTGTCCGCCTTCAATCCCTTTAGCTTCCTTAACACCATATCCTTAGAGATATTGATTTGCGTCAGTTCCTCCTTTGCCAATGTCCCTATTTTTCCCGATATCCCAGGGAGGTTTTTTGTGTCTTCCTTCGTAAAGACTGACCCAAAGTATGCATTTAGTTGGTCTGCCATTTCTTTATTTCCCGTTATATATTCCCCCGTATCTGACTGCAATGGGCCAACTTTGGTTTTCACCAGTCTTTTCCTCTTGATATACTTATAAAAGCTTTTGGAGTTAGTTTTTATATTTTCCGCCAGCTTGCTTTCGTAAGCTATTTTGCCCCTCTTGATTAAGCCCTTTGTCCTCCTTTGCTCTATCTTAAACTGTTCCCAATCTTCCGCTCTGGCGCTTTTTTTGGCTATTTTATACGCCCTATCTTTGGATTTTATGCTGTCTCTAATTTCCCCTGTTATCCACGGTTGAGTCACCTTTTTAGATTTCCTTTTATGCCAGATTGGTATAAACAATGTTTGCAATTTTGTCATTCTATCTTTAAATGCTTGCCATTGTTTATCTACCTCCAGTCCTCCCAGGAACGTTGTCCAATCAGACCTACTCAGTTCCCGTCTAATGGCATCATAATTCCCCTTGTTTAAATTCAGGACCTTAGTATCTGAGTCAATTTCTTCGCTCTCCATTTCGAGTGAGAAATCGATCATGTTATGATCGCTCTGACCCAAGGGTCCCCGTACAACAAGATTACTAATTAGTCCCTTCTCATTGCACAGTACCCAGTCCAATATAGCCTGTTCCCGAGTTGGTTCCTCGACATATTGATCCAGATAACCAGAATAAAAGCTTCCTTCAGCTAAGACTGAAAGGCTCTTTTTAAAAGGAAAAGTTGGAATTTATTTATGTAGAAGGTGAGAACAGTTCCAAACAGTCACTTGTTAGATGGTTATTTTATGCTGCAATTGTGTGATCACTGGTTCACACCTTTAATCAGTCACTACTGTTCCTGAGGTATGCTTTGGGGAAAGTAGCTGTCTTTCGCTCAGAAGCTGTCATTTATTATACATGGCTGAAGCTGATCTGGTAAATGACATATCAACAAATTACAAATTTTTGAAGCTTTGTTCCAGAATATTAGCTATATTGTATGTAATATATAGAGGAACCACAGAGGTATTTGCCAAGATATTTTGTACTGAATTTTATATGTATGACATGCAATTTTCCCATTGCTCTCCCACTCACCTGTCAAGGTGGGCAATGGTGACAATCTCTCCACCAACGTAGTAATTAAGCCTGTTCACAGAGCTGGTGTAGATAAAGCAGTCTCCTACCCACAATCCAGTCTTCACGATTTCCTGAATTTCACCAAGAACCTGGAAAAATTATGTCCAAAAGAATTAAACAAATCTAGTAACTCAACAGTGAAAGCCTTGCTCAGTATCAAAGTTAGAAAGTTAAAAACACACACTGTCAGAAACATGTCAAGGTTTGTGCAGCATAATTACAGCCTACTGTAATCGAGAATACAGGTTTTATTCAAGCAGCTTTTATAGCCTATGATTTCCATATTTTCATTGTTTTCTCTAACCTCTCAATTGTTACATTAAGTACTTGCATCTTACCTCAAATGCATCTTCAATGCCATCCTCTGTAACTCCTTCATGTGTTTCCTGTGCTGTAGCCACCTTCTCAGCAAGATATTTCAAAATGAAGAAGGAATCCTCTGTGGCAATGCACACCAGTTCACCAGAGTCTGACCAGAATATCTGCAAGGAAAAGGAATACCATGTTGCTATCTGGTGCTAAGGTGATTAAGATCACTGTCTGCAATATGTAGTATCAAACGATATAGACCAGCAAAGCCCCAAGTTCGATCTTGAATCAGCTGATCTTGCTTAGGATAGTGGTATAGGTATTGCAATGGGCCTTAGTACCCATGGGTTGGGGAAGGAGAAAAGGTCGCCCTGGGTTCCTATGAGTGATCGCTATCCAGTGATCCCAATAGGAAAGAGCACATTTGTGGATTATCAAATGAGATCAAGATTAGGCTTGGCTGTGATACCCTAGACAGTGGAATAATCTACAAACACTCATGGTCTGGATTCAGAGGGAAAAATTGCCACTTGAAGAAGGGAACGGAGGCAGCTGCTGCCCATGAACCCGTAGCCCATCATGGGTCGGTGCCTTCAGGAAAGGAGGGAAAATTGGGGAGGAGAATTAAAATACAACTAGAATAACCTAACCACTATACTACTGTACCTGTAGCAAATGCCTACCCTCGCTTAAGAGTGTAGGCACAAGAAAAGGCCCTTTATACATTATTTAAGTCCACGCAGAACTCAGACCATTTCCATTTCTGCTCCCTTGCCACCAACCACGCATCTCTCTACCCGCTAAACCTGGAATAATTTACAAAAAAAAACATTCAGCAGAGGCTGTATTAATCATGCTAAGTGGCAGTCTTTTCCACAAGCTTTTTAAAAGTTATTCCTCAAGTAAAAGTCAGCTTGTTTCTTCAGGTTTAAATCACTTCTCCTAACTTAGCAGTTCCTTCACCACAATTCCAGCCATGTACACAGGTCGTATACAGCAAGTTCCAACCATGTACGCAAGCTGCCCGAGGTTTTCTGACCACAACACAAATGGCAGTCCGTTCATTTACATATCACTTACATGTTTGGGCTGTATTTCGATTCTGCGGACGAGTTCAGTGGTATCCCAGTCATAAAACGCTAAGCCATTCATTGACCGGACACCCAGGAGAAACCCGCCATAGATGCCTGTGAATAAGAAAATCTTTAAAGTTATCACATTCAAATAAGAATGTCAGACAAGTATTTAAGAAAAATAGATAAAAATATAAGACTAGATGTCTGTAAATGTATTTGAAAGACATGTATTTATGCTGCCACTCCAGAACTTAATCTTCAGATTTTAATAATTTAATGTGGCGCGTGCTCCATAAAACTGAAAGTTACTAATCAGTCTGCGTAGCCTAACTACATCACACCCTTGTGAATCACCTAGAAATCAGTGACAAGAAAAATTAAGGAATTCAATCGGTAATGCCTACATGGTATTTGATAATGCTTTATTATCTCTTTCTTGCTTGCTTCCTCTTTTATTCCATCATTCTTTTCTTTTAGATTCCACCCATCTCCTTCATCTATTTTGCTCTGTTTATGCTCCAGCTGTCTCTTCTTTCTAATCCCCTCTCTCAACATGGCCTCCATTCACCTTCTACTTTTATACAGTTCAAAGCATAGAGACACTTTCTGAATTATCAGGGAGAGGATATCTGGCACAGGTATCATTTTAGTTCTGAATTATAAAACAGATGTCCCTCACCATCTTGCAGTGTGTGACTCATAAATGCTTGAGGATCTTTATTTAAAATGCAGTTCAAGATGTTACATAATTGCTATATAATGTATTGCTTATTAAAAAGCACTCTATATGGGTCCGAGATGTGGTCATGTTTCATGTATATACTGTAAAGAACAATTTCTTCACTTTAAACTCTCCATCTATATGGCATTTCATGTAAATTACAGATTAACTATAAAGACATTTAACCATTTCCAATGAACCTTCCAATTTTAAATACTACACACAGAAATAGTCAAATCCCTTTCCGCTATTTTTATTCCCAGTGAATGGAGACTTTCTGGTTCTACTAAGAAATGGTTGACATAATCTCCTCATTCTAGTGACATGATGGGCTGACCCAAAGGCTCTCAATAGTAGTTTACTAAATGTTACACAGGTGCATGTTTTTTTGAGGGAACTGGGAAAAGGAAAGTTAAATTTCCTGGCCATAACAAAATGGAGAATGGACAGTATTCAAAACTCTGCAGCAAAGAGATATTTGCTAGCTCTGGATATCATCTCCCATAAATACAATTGGTGTTGTGTAAACTGCAACTCATTACCTTCTGCTCCAAAATCAGGCTTAAAGGATTTCTTTTCCTTGAAATTCTTGAATATTTTTACCACACTGTTGCTTTCCCTGATTGCATATCTGAAAAGAAAAGCAAATCCATTGTTACTCAAGCATTTCCTGATCACAAATTAAAACAATGTACCTTGAATTTTACTTACTCAGAAGAATCGTGTGCCCATACAAACTCCTGTGCAGACCCAAAGCTCTTATTTCTCAAAGCCATTGCGGTGTAGATAATGTATTCACCATCGCCACAGACCACAACAAACCTAAATTGAAATGAATGAATAAAAATTTCACATTCCCAAGTAACCAGTTGAAATTGGCAGTTCAAAGCCTCTACAGATAAAATATCCTCACTTCCAAAGCAAAAAATAAACTCAACATGTAATGATATACAACAACTCTAAATCGGTTATGAAATCTGTACAAACCAGTTAGCACTGAAGAGTAAAGGCAGCTAACAGCAACATTAACACTTAGTAGAGAGAAAAGGGCAAAAGCCTGATTTTCTAAAGATATTAGGAGAAGGTTCCCTCCCTTTGAAAGAGAAATAGAGAAATAATGCCTTTTTTTCTTTTGCAGCTTGTTTTATTGGCCCAAAAATTAGTGCCGCTACGCGAGAGTACGCACTGTGTACTCTCGCGTATTCTGTCTCCAATTGCCGGTTTTCTGCATGCACTGCGCATGCGCTGAAAACCGGCACTTGGTGAATGGAAAAGGGGGCGGGTCCTAGGTGAACCGCGTGCGCGCTACAGGCTGCGCGCACGCTGTGCACTTAGTGGTTTCAACGCGCAGGTAAGTATGGAAGATTCTAGACATAAAAAAAGGAAGAGTAAGACCCACTTTTAACAAGTTAAGTAGTGAATTAAGTATTATTTTGAATTTTTTTTAACAGGTATATCTTTTTTAGAGACTTTAAAGACAGGTAAGTTTATTTTTATAACTTTTTAAAAGATTTAAAAAATTTTCAAAAATTTAATTTTTTATTTAAAATGGTTAATTTATTTAACTATACTTATTTTATTAATGTGATGGTTTTTTTTTAAATTTAATTGAGGTTTAGCGGTTCTTTTGGGGGGCTATAGTATTCATAACTTTCACAGCACTTATGTGAAAGTTATGAATGGAAGATGGTGTGCTGCCATTGGCTCTAACTGAGTCACGTGATCCCACAGCTCGCACGAATTAACTACGCCGGTGGGATACGCAAGCCCAGCACAGCAGCTGTCCAGAACATCAAGTTCGTGCGAGCTGGAACTGAAAAAGCCAACGCGGAGTGAGAGATCGCGGGGAGGCCTTACCCTCGCACGAAGGCTTCCTCACGAATTTTTGGGCCATTATTTATCTTTGTTGGTGCAAGGGAGGTAAAAGTTACTGAATGTCCCATTTCCTGATGTTAATGATATGTCGAACCCCAACGACAGAGGTTGTATTTCCTTTACACGGTCATTTCTAATACTGTACTAAAAAATTTTACATTTTTAATGCTCCAGGTAACATGTGGACACGTATGTTATTTTCAAATAGGAACTAAAGCATCATTTACTGAAATTACAAACAGTAAATTTCTACATTTTACAAAGCTCACGAAGTTATCCAAGTAACAGCCCGCTAACAGTTAAAATCTGTTTACGCTATTTCCCCATCTTTGGCTCAATACAAACTAAATATTGATCTTAGTCCATTTTACACTATGCAGTTGTTGAAAGATATATTTTTTTTAAACTGGGGAAAGTTAAAGCCTTACCTTCCATTGGGGTTGTGTTGAATTGTCTGTGGATAGATCTCACAGCTTCCCATGTCTTTCACAGCCAAGGGCAGTCTTTCACCATCTTTTATCTCAGTATCTCCCATTGCTTTGAGGTTGGCCTGCTGGACTTCAGAATGCTTGGCCCAAATAATTTTACCACTCGCATCCATAGACATTGCTGGTTCTTCACGACCAAGCTAAAAATATTTAAGTATAAATGTCGTGAAATACCAGACCGCTCCATCACATTTGAATGCAAAGAAAGACCAACATGTGGATTAAATGGTACAAAGTTCTCTAGTTAAAACGCAAATATTCTAAACGAGTTATTTGGATGAGGGTGAGGAGGGAAGGACTGAGCAGCAATGCGTTAGCATGGGGCTCTTTCTACTAATATCTGGGTTCAAATCCAGATTGGGGAGATGAAAGCTTCCTCTCTCTACTAGTTGCAAGGGTCTTACTCAAAATGAGTTTCAGCAGTCTCAACCCAGCTCCATGAGAACATACATCCAGTGCACAAAACTGCTTGTAGCTTGGTGAACTACTCAGGGAGAACATAGGATAAGCTGGTATGGGTAATGGAAAATTTCACACTGATGCAGCAAGGTATGATCTTCTAAAGTCGGTGAAGGAATTTAGATACATTGCTTGGTGGATTAACAAACTTTACCTTACTTCTATTCTGCACTTATATTTGACCTAGGAGTACTTAACACAGATATTGAGCGCCAAAAGTGAAAGCGTGCTACATTCCCGGCAACATTTCTCATCTTGGAGCACAAATTTCACCACAAATCTAAAATTATAAAAAGCAAGCACACAACTGAAATGACTGTATAAAGAATTAAAAGTAGTTATATACAAGCCTGTTTTTAAACTCGTGTGAAAAAAAGTTGACCCCTGAGAACGGTCCCTATAACTAATGAACAATGCAACTACATTCCAACCAGGTGATTGTGGGTATGAATCCCAGGATAGTAAGTATATACTTTATCTGAAAGAGTAATATGCCCCTATATCATCAATTCAGACATTTCTTGTTACTGCACGAAACAAAGACCAGATTTAGAACCGCCCCACATTTTACAATATGTATTATTTTAAAATCTGTCAGAAATGATAAACAGAATGGGCCGAAAATTGATCCCGGGACGCGAGAGTACGCACTGCATACTCTCGCGTATTCCCACTCCAATTGCCGGTTTTCTGCATGCCCTGCGCATGCGCTGAAAACCGGCAATTGCTCTTCCGAAAAGGGGGCGGGGCCTGGCTGCATCGCGTGCGCGCTACAGGCTGCGCGCACGCTGTGCACTTCATGCTTTGGACGCGCAGGTAAGTACTGAAGATTTTGGAAATGTAAAAAGGAGGAGTAAGACCCGCTTTTAAGAAGGTAAGTAGTGAATTAAGTATTTTTTTGAATTTTTTTTTACAGGTATATCTTTTTTATAGACTTTAAAGACAGGTAAGTTTATTTTTATAACTTTTTAAAAGATTTTAAATTTTTTCAAAAATTTAATTTTTTATTTAAAATGGTTAATTTAATTAACTATACTTATTTTATTAATGTGATGGTTTTTTTTAAAAATTTAATTGAGGTTTAGCTGTTATTTTGGGGGGGTGTAAGATTCATAAGTCTCTCAGCCATGCTGTGAGACTTATGAATGGAAGATGGTGTGCTGCCATTGGCTCTAACTGAGTCACGTGATCCCACAGCTCGCACGAATTAACTACGCCGCTGGGATACGCAAGCCCAGCACAGCAGCTGTCCAGAACATCAATTTCGTGCGAGCTGGATCAGAAAAAGCATAAGCGAGGTGAGACATCGCGGGAAAGGCTTACCCCCGCGGGAACAGAGCGAGATCAATTTCTGGGCCAATGGATCAAAGTCATGGCGATATTTTATTTATCCAACCCGTGTAGCTCTACTGATGCATCAAGAAACAAACATCACACCATCCAAATTCCCATTAAATGATTGGTGCACATAAAAGAATTACACCTCCACATTGCAGATTATGGATGTTCAAACAGAAGTATTTTAGCTCACATGCCTTAATGATGATGCTGCCTTCATCGTAGCCTAGAGCCACATTGTTGGAGCCCCTCAGACTTGCCACACACCAGACTCGTTCCATCCCATAATTCAGCGTACTCTCTAGACGGTAAGTGCTCGAATGCCAGATGCGGACAGTACCTTTAAAGAATTAAATACAATTGGTCAGTTACATACATAGTAACATCTTGGGCAAGACGCTATTGGTTCACCTAGCCTATTCTTCCAAACAGTTATATCAGTTTTTTTAACCATGATTCTAGAACTATTACCCCTGCATCACTTTACTAACAGGAATTCATTCAGACCTTCTTTAAAACTTGTTTTCTTCTCCATCGCCGTAACTGGTAATCTGTTCCACAATTCTATCACCCTTTTATTTAAAAAATAAAGCTGCCTAAATTGCTTATATTCCTTTGATGTCCTTAGTTTTAAACTGTGCAGCCCTAGTCCTTGAAGCCTGCACCCAACAGAAACATTTTCCTCGATCCAAAGTTTCCATTCCCGTGGAAATCTTAAAAAATCTCCATCAGTCCCTCTTCCTCCTTCCAGAAAATGAAGTCTTGGGGGGGGAAACCATCTTTCCTGATAACTCAGCCCTTTTAGTTCAGGAATCAGCCTCATAGCTCTACTTTGGACTCCCTCCAATCATTTTACATCTTTCCTGTAATACAAAGACTGAACCTGAACACAGTACTCCAGATGCTGCCTCACCAAGGCCAGATAGAACTTAAACATCACCTCCTCCCACACTTAGGCACACCCCTAGTTTTACATCACAACATTTTATTTTCTTTCTTGACTGGCTGCAAATACTGAGCTTTTTTTAAACAACCTACCCATCAAAACCCCCAGGTCCCTTTCCTGCTATAGTAATATGGGAAAATGGGCAAAAACAATGAAAGCATTTTAACACACTTAGGGGTAGAAATTAGGTCCGCGCGCAAATATTAGCGCCTGGCGCTAATTATCGGCACTGACAGGAAACTTCACTTTTACCGCCCCGGGAGGTGAGTGGAGCGCTAAATTAGGCGCTGCACACCTCTCTTAAGGCCTAGGAGTGAGGCGCTACCTCAGCGCACGAGCGCAGCGCAGCTGCTGCCAGTTAGCGAGGGAACACAGACACACTGGCGCCGGACACTTCTTAAAGCGGGGGGGGCCACTTGCTCCCCAGCCACACCCTGCTCATTGCAGCCTTGAATCTCAGCCTGGAGAGACCTGTAATCCATTTTGCTGCCAAGCATGGAGAGGGTGAGAGAACGCGCTCATCGCTTCACCGAGCGGGCCTTGGATGCTCTGGTTGACGCAGTGGAGCGCAGACGATGCATGCTGTTCCCAGAGAGTGGCAAGAGGCCTTTGCCACGCGAGTTCAGAAGAGTGTGGAGGGAGGTGGCTCAGAGCGTCTCCTCCAGGAGCATGGTGCCCAGGACCCATGTTCAGTGCCGCAAAAAGTTCAACGACCTCACTCGGGTCGTCAGGGTGAGTGGCTTTTTCTCAATACCTCTCCATCCCTCCATCTCAACCTCACTCTATGGCCAGAGGGTCTTAAAACCCCAATGCACAACACTCATGCAACACCTATGGCCCTTTCATCAAACACACACACACATTCCACACTTTGCATACAGTAAGGGCTATTCACCTATGGGAGGCACATCAGGCAAGACCATGGCTGCATATTGACTCAGATGCTGTCCTTTTTCTTGCAGGCTAAGCTGGCTCATAATCGGAGACAGCAGCAACGGACGGGTGGAGGGCGGCTTCAGCTGCAACCCCTCAGCGATCTGGAGGAGCGCGTCCACAGGATTGTGGCAAGCCGGGTGATCGGTCCCGTCGCCACTGGGGACGCCGACCCCGTTGTGGACAGCAATGGTAAGGTCATCACCTTTTTGTCCTCTGTCCTTCCACTTGTCCCTCACAATACCAGCCTTTGACACTTTCAATCCAACTTGCTAACTCGCTGCACTTATTCCTCCCTTACTGCCACCCTGTCCTCACGCTAAAGCCACTCTTGTACCTCCCTGCTTTCAGATGGTGATTCACCAGCTGAGGAGATGGTCCCTGAAGCTGCCACTGGGAGTGATGCTGCAGCTGAGGAGGAAGAGGAAGCCGGAGCATCAGTGCCACCCTCTCCCGAGGAAGCCCATGGCCACACTGGGAACACGCCTTCCCCGGAGGGGAGCAGGGGGGAAGGGGCTGATGATGGTGAAGTTCCAGGACCCAGCGGGCTGCAGCAACGCCATTGGGGGGGGGAGGGAAGAACAGGGGAGCAGGGGGGAAGGGGCTGATGATGGTGAAGCTCCAGGACCCAGCGGGCTGCAGCCACGCCATGGGGGGGGGAGGGAAGAACGGGAGCCTTCTCCCCAGAGGGAGAGTATGCCAGACACTCCTAATGCAATGGACGCAGAGGAGGAGCGGCTGATTGCAGAAATGAACAGCCAGGCGGTGGGCATGCACACTGAGCTCATGGGTGCAGTGGGAAGGGTGCCCGAATGCATTGAGGCACTGGCAAGGAGTGTGGAGCACTTTGCTGTAGCACAGGCGGATGCCACACTAAAGCTTAGTGCTGCAATTCAGTCACTGGCTGCCAGGAACCCATCTGAGACTGCTCTCATGCAGACTCAGATTGAGGCCACGCGAGCACTGACTGCTGCCATCCTCGATGGTTCGTGCACATGTCCCCGGGGCTGTCACCGCGCCGCAGCAGGCCAGCAATCTGTTCTCCGGCAAATTGCTCCGGATGCTGAAGTGCTGCCCCGTGGGAGTGCCAGTGTGTCGGGCGAGCAGGGAGTTGCTGTCCTCTCTCACGATGACAGCATTCCTGCTGCCAACACTGTCACTTCTCCACTGCACTTGCCACCGCCTGTAGGACAGACTGCTGCCGCCCATGCAGAGTTGGTGCAGTCTGCAGCCGGGCCCTCCAGGCCCAGAAGTGGTCGAGGCCGTCCTTCAGGGGCATCTGCAGTGTCAGGGTCTGACAAGCAGCAGCCTTCCACCAGCCTTGCTGCAGCCACTGAGGTCCCATTACGGAGGAGCAGTAGGGTTAGAAGGGGGGAAGTGCACAAGGGAAGGAGATCACCCTCAAAGGGCAAAAAGTAGGAGGTGTGCCAAAATGCTGGTCATTTTTTTATTAAAGGCCGAGGTTCATGGCCCAACTTTTGTTTAGTGTTTTGGACATTATCTCCAGGTTGTGAGAACCAGTTATGTTATTGACTGTTTTTTTGTGTTTATTTCTATGAGTTTGTCATGAGGAATTGACACACACAGAGTTTGTACAATAAATAAGTTTCTGTATTCAAAATATACATGGCTGGTGGTTGGAATTATTGGTGCCTTGGCCGGCTTAGGGGTTGCGTGCTGGGTTGATTCGTGTTTGTAGCAATGGCAGGGACCCTAGAAGCGGCTTGCTATTAGTCGTTGACGGACGGCCCTTGCAGTTTGACCATTGTGGGCCGCCCTCCTGCCTTGGTGCTGCTGCTGATCATCGTCCTCGGCCTGTTCCTCCTCTTCCTCCTCCTCCTCTTGTGGTGCTGCAAGGCCTGGTGGCATTGGCTGCGTCCTGAGGATTGCCATGTTGTGCAACATGCAGCACACCACTACGAATTTGGAAACTTGCTCAGGCGAGTACTGCAGGGCTCCTCCGGAATGGTCCAGACAGCGGAATCGTTGTTTGAGCACGCCGATTGTGCGCTCAATAATGTTCCTGGTTGCTTGTTGGCTTTCCTGGTACCGCAGCTCAGCAGGGGTGTTTGGCGCACGGAGCGGTGTCATCAGCCAGGTGCTCAATGCGTACCCCTTGTCCCCCAGAAGCCAACCAACTGGCTGATGCGGTGCCTCGAAAATTTCTGCCACAGTACTCTGGCGCAGGATGAAAGCATCGTGGCAGCTGCCCGGATAGTGGGCATTGACAGCGAGAATCACCTGTCTGTGGTCACAGACCAACTGCACATTCAAGGAATGGAACCCCTTTCTGTTCCAGAACTCCTCTGCATTCTCTCGCGGAGCACGCAAAGCCACATGCGTGCAGTCAATGGCGCCCTGCACCATGGGGAAGCCCGCTACCCTCGCAAAGCCCATAGCACGGTCATGCTGCTTGTCTGGGGTCATAGGGAAGGAGATGAAGTCTCGTCTCCTTGTGAAGAGGGCATTGGTGACCTGCCGGATGCAGCGATGCACCGCAAACTGGGAGATATTGGCGAGGTCCCCAACAGCAGCTTGGAATGAGCCAGTGGCGTAGAAGTTCAAAGCCACTGTGACCTTCACTGCCACCGACAGAGACGTCCTGGACCTCAGCTGAGGCTGCAGATCTGGCTGCAGCAGGTGGCAGAGCTCAGTGACCACCTCCTTGCTGAATCGCAGCCTTCGCAAACACAGCTCCTCGGACATGTGGATGTAGGAGAGCTGTTCACGATATACCCTGGGAGGGTAAGCTCTCCTGTACATGCGCCTGATGGCCCTCCTCCGTCTGGCCATCATTGCCACTCTCTGTCTGCGTCTCACTATCCTCCGATTGAGCTGGAGCAGGACGACGCCCCCAATCATTGCAGCCCCCATAATCTCTTTGCCAGAAAAGTAATGAGGTACAGCAACGAAAGTAGCAGCAAAGTTAGGATGAACTAGGCAAAACTACCTCACAAAGCGTTGAGTCAATGTAGAAGTCTCTCTCTCTCTCTCTCCGAATCTCTCTCTCTCTCTCAGAACGAGTGGTGCATAAATGTCGACCACAGAAAAAGACAGGAAGAGGCCCCCTTTAAATAGCGCCCCCCCCCAGCCCCACACCGATTGATAACGTTCCAGTCTTCCGGTCGTTGGAAGCGCCAGGCGGTAAGGCAGGGGGCGCCACTCAATTTCCGCTCCGGGGCGCCCCAAGGGCGTTGCACCACGGAATGACGTCACAATCTGCGCGCGCAGGTGGTCGCAGCGGTAAGTTTTAGCGCCGCCGCACAATCTCAAGTTAAGTTCTCGAGCGGCGCAAACAGCGCTGCGCCCGGGCGTTAGCGCCTTAACGCCCCATTAGCGCCCTTTTAAGGCGCTAACGGGAGGCGCAACCAACTGAATTTTTACCCCTTAGGATTTTACCTTTGTATCACCGTAATACCACAAAAAAACTCTGAACTTTGTGAAGATACAATCAAGTATCAGAACAAATCTACAAAATTCTGATGCAATCTGCTTCACCTAGCAAACTAGTAAAAATATCTTTCCCTGCCCTTTACAATGCTTGTTTTAAAAAAAGATTATTTCTCTTAAAATGGAGCAAACAGCTGATATAATGTCAGAGACATTGCATGGATCATCCAGAATTACTTGCATCAGTAATATGCGAGTCCTTGAAACAGCGTGTTGGTTAATACTAATCGGTTAATACAACGTGCTGTTTGCAGCAAGTTTATGCCTTCACTAAGCTACTGATAGACACCCTCCAAATCAATCAAAAATGTTCTCAGACTGCATAAAAAGCTGGGATTATCAATTCTTTAACATACTCATTTGGAATTTTCTATGCTTATTTGAAATCTCCCTCTTCAACTTGATGTTTTAATAGACAGTGTTTCTTAAACTGGGGTCCGCAGAGACTTTCGGCCTGTCTGCTCTCTGCTGCCCTGCCCCGTACCGATTCGCGCTGCCGGG
Organism: Squalus acanthias; assembly: GCA_030390025.1. Lineage (NCBI taxonomy): Eukaryota > Metazoa > Chordata > Chondrichthyes > Squaliformes > Squalidae > Squalus > Squalus acanthias. The sequence goes on from CM059429.1 coordinate 59,490,042, forward strand.
GCCATTGTTTTCCTCAAGCTCCAGGACCAGGCAAGTCCCACGCCGTGCACCTTCTTGTTAGTGAGACTGTGGAAGAGAAGCCACGGCTGCTGCTTGGGCCTGCGAGCTGGGACCAGGGGATGGTGACTGGAGCCGAGCCGAGCAGCCAGGGTGGGGCGTCACTGAATGGCCAGTGGGCCGGCTCTTCTCCTGCCCCTACCACGGATTCAGGGTTCTTGGGTCACTGCCACCTCTGGTTGTGGTGGGGTTTCAACGGTTCCTCCTGGGTTACTTGTACCGTGCTGGGGTCGCCGCCTCCTCCGAGGTTTGCCGGCAACCAGTCCCAAGGCTCGTTTAACCTCTGGCTGATTTTATTCGGTTTGAGGCCAGGCCGCTGAGTTGTGATGGATCGGAGGGGGTCAATGTTCCCCCTAAGCTGCACGGGTGCATCTATCGGGAGGTCCCCCACAGGCCGCACACCAGCTGTTCTGTTGTAAAAGAGACCGCGCAGCAAGTTTAAAGGGACCGCACACCAAAAATATAAATGAGAACACATTGCTGGGGGTTCCATTAATTGGTTTGGGGGGGGGTTGCAGGCGCCAGAGGGTTCCATTATGGGGGGAGCGGAGCTTTGTGACCCAAAACTTTTTGCATGCACACAGTGCCCCTTTGATGGGCTGTGGGTCTGCGTCTGTACTTTGTGCATTTGCTTAGTTCTTCATTTGAGCGAGATTCTTTCTCCTGTGTGGAGGCTGTCGCAGGTGGTGAATGAACTACGCTGCACTTGGCATATCTGTTTATGCCCAGCTCCAGTGGCAGAGGTTTGTGAGCAGGTCGCGTGCCTGCCTTCTTAAATCAGGAATAGTGCTGGGAGAAGAAGTAAACCTCTGTCGTTGGCGGTCGGTATGTCTAATCCAATATGTTGATGGTACCAAAAGTCAGCCTGATTTGTGAAACTTTTCAGTAGTTTCAGTGATCATAGAATCTGGTAATTTCAAGTCTGCTCCTCTTTATAAAATCGACACCGATTCCATTCTTGTGAATTATTTTCAATGGCTGGCCCCGCCTTCTCTCAGAGGCACACAGCTCTCACTCACTTTGCAACGAGCCCTCCCTGCCGGTTGAGCTGATTCCTCTCCCTGGCACCGTGACCCTGTGCCATCCTCCCAACACGTGATCACAGCAACTATGGGGCCCTTCAAACATGTGCCTGAACGTGTTCACGCAAGCACGTACAATCCCACAGTGCAGCGGTTACAGAACATGCCAGTGGGACAGTATGGCAGCGAGTCATGCTTCTAGCAGCATCCCAGCATGTGCATGGGTGCGCGTGCCCTCAATCACCTTGCCCAGTCTGCTAACGGCTTTAAAAGCACTAAGTGGCTAACAGTGGCCATCTGTTGCTGCGGAGTACCCAGAATTGGTGTGAGCAGCAGGTACACCCATCTCACGGATATCTGTAAGTAAATACCCGTTTTCTTAAAAGCATTATTAAAACACTCTTTACATGAAGCACTTTCATATATTAAGTATTATATAGTATTACAATTTAGATGGGGGTTCCATGATTACCCATCAACTTGAAAAGGGGTCCTTCAATCAAAAAAGTTTGATAACCACTGTAATAGACAAATGGTTCACTATGAAGACGACAGGGGACAAAACAAGAAATCTATCAACTATGATTAATTTCATCCTATAAAAAGTAATTGCTTGGATTTTTTAAATAGAGTGTGGTGGAAATCTAAACTGGAACTTTTAATACAGTAAGCGTCAAGTACAATTATTAAAACGTGTACAATACTCACCATCCTCCGATCCAGTGATGATAATTGGAAGTTCAGGATGGAAGCTCACACACGAGACATTCTGAGCATGCCCCTCCAGTGTCTGAACACAGGTCTTATTCTACAGACAACACAGCATTATTTCAGTTAAAATATACAATTCTTATTTACTATTTCAGGACTAAAAATTTGTATTAGTTAATTGGCTCAGTGCATTTGTCAATGGAGCAATCAATGCACAGAGGAAAGGTGACCAGGTTCACTGGATTGTGTCGCAAGTGCAGGCTTTTTGCAAACAATGACAACAATTTTATACAAAGCGTATTATTAGTTTCTCTTATGTTGGCGGAATACTGATAGCTCTGTTGCAGGATCAGTGCTTTTGTCAGCTATTGGCCCAATTGGCTAGAGGTTTTGCACTCTGATCAAAATGAATAGTCAAACTTTTGTATAATTACATGACTTAGCAGAGTCAAACTGTAGTGTTAAATAAAATCCAGTGCTTTTCACAATAAAATAACCCTACATACAGGAAACTCTTTATTAACCGGCACCGACGGGACCGGCGTGGTGCCGGTTTATCGAAAGTACCGGATAACGGAGAGTTATATCTACCGAGGCTATTTTTAACAAAGAAAAATAAATAAATCAAGAAATGTGCAGTATACTTCCGACAGCGCCAGGAGGCCGAGTAGTGGCACTTTTGAAAACTAACCCTACTGACTAAATCGGCGTTCGCGGACTCGGACTTGGACTCGGGATCGGCAACATTGCCGGTTATTTGAGAGGAGTTTTCAGAGTACTCGGCGTTCGCGGAGACTCGACTGCGACTCGGCAACATTGCCAGTTATTTGAGAGGAGTTTTCGGAGGATGATTTTTGCCGGTTAAGCGAGAATTCCGGATATTTGGGTGCCGGATCAACAAAAGTTTCCTGTAATTACTCAACCTGCATGAACAATTACTTACCAATTGAATTATTTCTATTTACCTGGTAGTCCCAGATTTTAACTAGGCGGTCATCAGCTCCAGAAATCAGGTATGGCTTGTCACCACCACTGTAGTAGTCAATGCAGTTCACTCCTTTCTCATGGCCCTCCAAGGTGAAATTAGGCGAGGATGAGCCAAGCTGCCACACCTGGAATAAGAATATCAACTCACAATTTACTCAACTTAAGATCTTTACAAAGAAAAATATACAATGCAAACCAAATGTACAACACACCACCACAGCACTATGTTTGTCGTCATATTTTAGACTGAAGGATAATGAAGTCAAATTGTTTCCAAGACTTTAAGCTTTACTCTCTTTTACTCTGAAAGATTTTAGCTACCGTATAAAAGCCTTCTCAGCTCTTCCTTCCAAATGGCTTTGCACCACTCTTCACCCTTGTCCACATACCTTAATGGTTCTATCCAAAGATGCACTTGCAAACTGGTTGTTGTCCTTTGGGTTGATGACAATCTGCATAACGTAATGGGTGTGCCCTTCAAAAACCTGGGTGCAGGTCCACTTCTTCTCCCAGTCCCACAGTTTGATAAGCATGTCATCTACCAACAACAGCAACAACAACTTGTATTTATATAGCGCCTTTAACGTAGTAAAACGTCTCAAGGCGCTTCACAGGAGTATTAAAAGACAAAAAATTTCAGCCACATAAGGAGAAATTAGGGCAGGTGACCAAAAGCTTGGTCAAAGAGGTAGATTTTAAGGAGCGTCTTAAAGGAGGAAAGAGAGGTAGAGGTGGCGAGGTTTAGGCAGGGAATTCCAGAGCTTGGGGCCTAGGCAACAGAAGGCACGGCCACCAATGGTTGAGTGATTATAATCAGCGATGCTCAAGAGGCCAGAATTAGAGGAGCGCAGATATCTCCGGGGGTGGGGGTTGTGGGGCTGAAGGAGATTGCAGAGATAGGGAGGGGCGAGGCCATGGAGGGATTTGAAAACAAGGATGAGAATTTTGAAATCGAGGCGTTGCTTAACCGGGAGCCGATGTAGGTCAGCGAGTACAGGGGTGATGGGCGAACAGGACTTGGTGCAAGTTAGGACACGGGCAGCCGAGTTTTAGATGACCTCAAATTTACATCGGGTAGAATGTGGGAGGCCAGCCAGGAGTGCATTGGAATAGTCAAGTCTAGAGGTAACAAAGGCATGGATGAGGGTTTCAACAGCAGATGAGTGGAGGCAAAGGCGGAGACGGGCGATATTACGGAGGTGGAAATAGGCGGTCTTAGTTATGCTGCAGATATGTGGTCGGAAGCTCATTTCAGAGTCAAATATGACACCAAGGTTGCGAACAGTGTGGTTCAGCCTCAGACAGATGGTAGGGAGAGGGATGGAGTCAGTGACTAAGGAACGGAGTTTGTGGCGGAGACCGAAAACAATGGTTTAGGTCTTCCCAATATTTAATTGGAGAAAATTTCTGCTCATCCAGAACTGGATGTCGGACAAGCAATTTGATAATTTAGAGACCGTGAAGGGGCCGGGAGAAGTGGTGGTGAGGTTGAGCTGGGTGTCGTCAGCGTACATGTGGAAACTGACGCTGTGTTTTCGGATGATGTCGCCAAGGGGCAACATGTAGATGAGAAATAGGAAGGGCCCAAGGATAGATCCTTGGGGGGGACACCAGAGGTAACGATGCGGGAGCGGGAAGAGAAGCCGTTGCAGGTGATTCTCTGGTTACGATTGGATAGATAAGAATGGAACCAGGCAACTGCAGTCCCACACAGCTGGACGACGGTGGAGAGGAGAAGGATGGAGTGGTCAACCATGTCAAAGGCTGCAGACAAGTCAGGAAGGACGAGGAGGGATAGTTTACCTTTGTCGCAGTCACAAAGGATGTCATTTGTGACTTTGATGAGAACTGTTTCGGTACTGTGGCAAGGGCGGAAACCTGATTGGAGGGATTCAAACATGGAATTGCGGGAAAGATGGGCACGGATTTGGGAGACGACAACACGTTCAAGGACACAATTTACCACAGTCTTTGAAACCATCTCATAAAATCAACAAGATTCTATAACTATCGCAAGACAAAATCTGCAGAAAATTTTCCACTCACTAGTGTTAGAATCAAAAGAAGTTTGATCAGAAATACAAACTAATTAATTCTTCATGCACAGACTACAATATTTGGAAAACTTGAAAGTTAAAGAAATAAGTCTGAAGTAATATACACTCACCACTACTGGTCAAGATGTAAGGCTGAGTCGGGTGAACAGCAATGCAACGGATGTAATCTGAATGAGCTTCAAACATGTGAACTCGCTCCAGTGTATTGTAATTGAAAACTCTGATTTGCATATCATCCTAAATTACAAGACACAAATTATGTCATACAAATCCAAAAAGAGCCATTAGCTGCTTAAAGCTAGGTTTTATTTTGTTCTTAGACACTGCAGCAAATTTCTTTGGACCACTGCTTCAAAATGACAGAGCAGACACCGAATCAAGAAAATGGCAATAAAACATGATGCATTACTTTTACCCTCATGTCAATACAAAGAAAAGTTGACTTTCACTAACACATGTCGAAATGCAGCAGGGCAGAGACTAGTGACTGATAAATTAAGCAGGTTTACGAATTGCACATGGCACTAACATAACTCAGTAAACAGATGACAGTGGGAGACGGGAGTCAGAAGACTCGACTTTTACCATCAAATGATTATTGAGATGATCTACAGTATATTAAAATCTGGTCTTTGGTAGGAACTTCCTGGCTACAAAACTTACTTCCTGCTGTGACATTTTTGCCATACTTTTCATTAGTTACCGATCCCTGTAATTACATTTACCATCCCAATTCATAGCTTTAATGCACATGCAACCTTGAGCAAGTCCATGACATCACAAGGTCAAAAGACTGGTTCAGATGAAGGTGGCCCTTTGGTCCATTTGATCTTATTCCTCCAGAATACCAGCGCTACCATCATCTTTATAATATCCACATGAACAACATAACCTCGCTTCACTGGTTATCTCATCTGAAGGGCGAGTTGTTGCTTTGCACAACATAACATGTAATAAAGTATTACCAAAGTACCGAGAGAGAAATCTACCCGCCCATGATTGCCTTCTTGAGATGGACAACCCTCTCTAGCAATTTCACACAAACAAATGATTGCTTGGGAAAGGTCTGGTCAAATACTTAAAGTTCGGACAATTTTTAGTTACGGTACATAGCTTTTAAAAAAGCTATTTTCTCCTTCATCAATCCATTTGATGTTTTTATTAATTCCCCATCTCACCTGAAAGTGCGGACTCCTTACTGGTTCCACAGTTGTCAGCAACCCTCTGGTACCTCAACTAAGTAACCATTCAAGTGTGAATCCTGGGAATGAGCATCAGCCGTCTAATCAAGACTGATGGGCCATCACAGTTTAGGCTGGTAGCCTCTCTTCACATGCGCTTTCAACTGGATGATGGTTGAAAGAGGCAACCATGCCTGTTTTTTTCCCTTCTCTTGTCTGGGGATTGAGAGGCCAAATGCACTGCCCCCTTTCGCTACCCAGCTGAGATCAGTCAGCTCAATAGATACCAGGGATCTCTCCCACAAACTTCTGGTCAGTATGGCTCTGCATCACATCCAGCTGCATATTTAGCAACTGAGCCAGCAAGGGAGCTCTACTTCTTTGGACTCTCAAAATTCACAACCAAAGATACTTACTGCTCCTGTGATGACCCAGTTCTTTCGGGCCACGAACTTGGAAGCCCTCACAGGCAGATCACACACCTCAAATGTCTTCACTAGAGTCTGGAAGAGTACACAAACAGTACAAAAATGTAAATGTTACTTATTTATTCAAAATCCACTTTCACTACTAACTGTGATAATTCATTCACTTTAATACCCTTACATACACGCTCATTTGCTTACACTATACAAAACCTATACAATACTGAGAGAAGTGAGAATACACAAGAGGGGAACTAAATAAGTGGATCCATGTGACGTTACTATTTTTCTTTGAATATTCAAGTTATAAACTTGTTTAATTTGATCACTTTTTTACTTTGTTAGATGATGGACGTCAGGGCTGGGGGATGAAATTTTTGCCCATATTTTGTGCCCAGTGACATCAGGCATTCCAAGATCAGGAATTGCATATATGAACTGTTACATAGAGGTCTCTTAACAGAAACTCAAAACAGCACCTGCTACAGTAGGACTGAGATATTTCTATTGCTCACTATTGTCTCTCTAAGTGACAGTCAATTTTGAGACTTATTCTGAGCAGTTGAGAGATTCTGGCTCTTGCTCAGTAGGAACTGATTGAATCTGTCTAGACAGATTCACTTAAGGAGAAGAATTTTCATTGTATGCTGACTTGAATCACAGAAGTGGAAGATTTGTAATCTATTTCATTACACTACCACCATTTTACATAGAAATACAGCACAATATGCAATCATAGAAGAAAAGAAAATAGAGGTGTTAATTATTACTCAGGGCTATTATATACAAGAAAGTAATTTACTTATGATTCTATGCAAGGTGATTTTTACTTCTGATGTATTTGACCATATATTGAAAGTTCTCTCATTAAGGACCAAATGTTTTTTAGGAGACAGAAACAGATAGTATGGCAAAGTAATTTTAGGAGAGAATCCCAGTGAGCAGAGCTGTAATGGCTGAAATACTATACATTTTATTAAACACTATTTAACAATTGTAACAGCCACCAGAAATGGAAGAGGGAAAAAAACATCCATACTTGGGATTCATGGTTCCACACGCAGACGCTGCCATTGTAAAGACTGGCCAACATCCATGGCTCAGTTGGGTGCAAGTCTACACTTTTCACTCGGTCAGACCGAGCGGTCAGCTTCCGCTTGATGTCTAGTCTCAAAGGCTAGAAAACAAAAGTTAAAACAGCATTAATATTGTGCCAAAGAATGCACACTTAAACACATTACACACCGGGACATTTCTTGAAAAAAACATAAATGCATCGAACGGTCGCACAATTGAATAAAAAATCAGGTGAAGTGCAAAAAAGTGGCTGCCGAATCTCTATTGCCCGTTTTGTGCTGTCAGCCATGACAAATTTATACCCAAATGTTTCTTATTCATCACAATTTTAATACTTCTTACTTTGTGGAAGATTATTTGTGCCTTAACTGTAATGTTAAAGGTGCAGCATCACCTTTTTTTTAATAAAAGTTCTTCCCAAAATGAAGCCAATTTGGAGGTAAAAGTATTCCCTTTAATTGAATCAATTAATGAAAGCTAAAGTCTGCTGCACTTGTTCTACTTTAACAACTGTGTGTTATCGTCGCGAGCATGATTGAACTCGGTCTGCAGTCTTACAGAAGCTTTGATATTTTTACACGGTATGAGTACAACGGATGGAGAATAAACAAGCCCAGCAGCCTTATACCACCAGCATCACAGTCCCATGAAACTATGGGTCTTTGATTCAGTCATTGGGTTAATTGCTCCGAGTTCAGCCTGTGTGGGGCTCCGTGAACATAACAACATAAGAAATAGGAGCAGGAATAGGCCACTTGGCCCCTCGAGCCTGCTCCGCCATTCAATAAGATCATGGCTGATCTTGGGCTCAAAGCCACTTCCCTGCCCGCTCCCCATAACCTTTCACTCCCTTATCTTGCAAAAATCTGTATCTCCACCTTAAATGTATTTAATGACCCAGCCTCCACGGCTCTCTGGGGCAGAGAATTCCACAGATTTACGACCCTCAGAAAAAATTCCTCATCTCAGTTCCAAAAGGGCGACCCTTTATTCTGAAACTATGTAAAGGAAGATTTAATGGACTAACCACATTGGGATGTTCTGAGATCATGAAAGGTACTATATACATAAAAAAATGTTCTTTTTCTTTCTCCAGAATTGTGGTAGGATATAATGTTATCGGATATGTTCATAATGTTTGATCAGCCAGGCTGTGGACATCGCAACAGCCACAAACACCACTTGTCCACGTTCATGCACGAACAGCCACTTGGGCATGGTAGCAGAGGCCATCGGCTTCCTTTGAACCATACACAGTGAGTCACAACGTTCAAGAGAGGAGGAAACAAAGCTTTCAGCATGAACAGTAATTCTGTTTATACACTAGTTAAAATTCGCCATTAATCATACTGCACATGAATGTTTCTGTAACTACTTTAAATTCCCAATACATCTCCACAATGACAAATGAGTGATATATTTGTGATTATTTAATTCCATGGTCACTGAAAATTGCAATATCTTGCAAATTTAACATTGAATTCCTTGCAGCTTGCATCATAACTTTATCACAACAGTTTAGTTCAACCCAAGTCAGTGGCCAGTGAGGGGGAAGGAATCAGTGTCAAGGGTAGCGACTTTGGCAGGGATCAAAGACAAGGGCTTTGATATTCCCTATGTTTTAACAGGAGGAAATTGCAGCTCATCCAAGACTGATGTCAGACAAACAGTCTAACAGCACAATGTAGGGTTCGAGAGAGGTTTTAGAGAGGTAGAACTGGGTGTTGTTATCACACACGTGGAAGCTGACTCCGTACTTTTGGATAATGTCGCCAAGGGGCAGCATGTAGATGAGGAAGAGGACGGAGCCAAGGACAGATCTTTCGGGACTCCAGAGATAATGGGGCGGGAAGAGAATCCATTACTCTTCTTCTTAGGCAGTCCCTCGGAACCGAGGATGACTTGCTTCCACATTAAAAATGAGTTCTCAGGTGACTGATGAGTCCAATGCGGGACCTACAGTCTCTGTCACAAGTGGGGCAGATGTTGAATGGGGTGCTTGGGTTGACGTGCACTGCTTGTGCTTGGCTTTCGCTTGCTCCCGGCAAAGAGACTCGAGGTATTCGGCGCCTTCTCAGATGCTTCTCCCCCACTTTGTGCAGTCTTGGGCCAGGGATTCCCAGGTGTCAGTGGGGATGTTACACTTTTTCCAAGGAGGCTTTGAGGGTGTCCTTGAAGCGTTTCCTCTGCATACCTGGGGCTCTCTTGCCGTGTCGAAGCTAGAGTAGAGCGCTTGTTTTGGGAGTCTCGTATCAGGCATGCTGACAATGTGACCCGTCCATCGGAGCTGATCGAGCGCGGTCAAAGCTTCGATGCTGGCTTGAGCGAGAACACTGACGTTGGTGCGCCTATCCTGCCAATGGATTTGCAGGATCTTGCTGATTATCAAAATCCACAACAAGGCCTTGGACAACGTGGACCACTTTCCATACCTCGGGAGCCTACTGCCAACAAGGGCAGACGTCGATGACGAAGTCCAACACTGCCTTCAGTGTGCCAGTGCAGCCTTCAGTCGCCTGAGGAAGAGAGTGTTTGAAGACCAGGACCTCAAACCCGGCACTAAGCTCATGGTCTACAGAGCAGCAGTGATACCCACCCCTGCTGTATGCCTCAGAGACATGGACCATGTACAGCAGGCACCTCAAAGCACTGGAGAGGTACCATCCATTACTGGAGGTGCTCTGGTTACAATTTGATAGGCAAGACTGGAACCAAGCAAGGGCAGTCCCACTGAGCTGGACAGTAGAGGAGAGATGCTGGAGGAGGAGTTTCCAACAGAAACAGTGATGCTAACTGCTTGCAAGTTTACATTCTAAACATCTATCACCGGGCAGGGTCACACCTTCATGAAGCAGCACACTAGACTGGTCAAATGGCAATTGCACAATCCATCACTTAATTTGCATAAAAGTCTTGCATCTACTGCACATCCATTCCAGACATGCACTCCAGACATTACACCTAATAAAATGCAAAATTATCTTTAAATTACACAAATCACTTCATAGTGACTTCTTCTGTCCTGGGGCTGGAAATTTACAGGCAGTTACAAGTACCTTGATTTGTCTACTTAGACTTCACACAGAGCGTAGCTTTAACAGGGGCCTTAAAGGGACATGTAAACAATAGTCATGTTCCAGACCTCTGACTACTCTTGAGCAGGATTCTAACAGCTAGCAATTCTACAGAATAGCCTCTAATACAAAATAAGAGAAATGAAGCCCCTAACATCAGGATTCATTTATATACCTCTCCAGTCTCATCTTTGTGTTATAATATACCTGAACCCTTCAATTAGATTTCAACCCAGGAAATTATTCCTAAGTAGCCATGGACTCTATGATGTCCAGGAGACTTAAATATCCAATAGGATCCAAACATGTCAGCTGCATCTGAAGTAAAGCAGACATTACAAACAAATCTCTCAAAAAACACTGCTCCCTGTTTAAACCACAAACCTTAAAAGGAAGGTCCAGAAGCAGAGGCCCTGATACAGGCTGCCTGCAGTTCTGGTTATAAACCCCCCCCAGTGAGCTGCCGCTGGCCGCCTCTCCCTCCCTCACTCAGGACGGGCTCGGCCGGCCTTCAAACACCGGGGAAGCTTTTCCAGCCGCTGCGCTGCTCGGAGTGCCTGTTGTCCCGGGCACTTTGTGGTGCTAACCCCGGGCCTACAGCGGCCGCGGGACCGTACTCCCAGCCCCAGCCCACACTGCTGGGCTCCAGCTCCCGGCCGCGGTACTGCCCGCGCTCCCGGTCATGTCGCTGCCGCAGCTCTCCACCCACCATCTCCTCGGCACTTCAACCGCTTGCTCCTGCAGGCCGGGCGGCAGCGCTCGATCTCCTGACGTGGAGCTTCCTCCCCGGCCACGACACACGGGACTTCCGCAACCTCGCGAGAGTGGCCGCGCCCCCTCCCGGCACACACAGCGCCCCCTCCCGACATATCGCCCCTTCTGGACACACACAGCGCCCCCTCTGGACACAGTGCCCCCTCCACACACAGCGCCCGCTCCCGACATATCGCCCCCTCTGGACACACACAGCGACCCTCCACACACAGCGCCCTCTCCCGACACAGCGCCCCCTCCTCACACAGTGCCCTCTCCCGACACAGCGCCCCCTCCTCACACAGCGCCCTCTCCCGACACAGCGCCCCCTCCACACACAGCGCCCCCTCCTCACACAGTGCCCTCTCCCGACACAGCGCCCCCTCCACACACAGCGCCCCCTCCTCACACAGCGCCCCCTCCTCATACAGTGCCCCCTCCCGACACAGCGCCCCCTCTGGACACACACAGCGCCCCCTCCACACACAGCGCACCCTCCTCACACAGCGCCTCCTCCACACACAGCGCCCTCTCCCGACACAGCGCCCCCTCCACACACAGCGTCCCCTCCTCACACAGCGCCCCCTCCTCACACAGCGCCTCCTCCACACACAGCGCCCCCTCCTCACACAGCGCCCCCTCCTCACAAGCGCCCCCTCCTCACACAGCGCCCCCTCCCGACACAGTGCTCCCTCCAGACACAGTGTCCCCTCCCGGCACAGCGCCCCCTCCTCACCAAGTGCCTCCTCTGGATGGAGTGCCCCCTCCTCACACAGTGCTCCCTGCACACACAGCGCCCCCTCTACACACAGCGCCCGCTCCACACACAGCACCCCCTCCACACACAGCGCCCCCTCTACACACAGCGCCCTCTCCACACACAGCGCCCCCTCCACACACCGACCCCCCTCCACACACAGCCGCCCCTCCACACACTGCGCCCCCTCCCGATACAGCGCCCCCTCCAGACACAGCGCCCCCTCCCGACACAGCCCCCCCTCCACACACTGCAACCCCTCCCAGCACAATGCCCCACACTGCGCCCCCTCCTGGCACAGAGCCCCCTCCTCACACAGCGCTCCCTGCCAACACAGCACCCCCTCCACACACATCGCTCCAACTGACACAGTGCCCCCTCCACACACAGCGCCCCCTCCACACACAGCAGCCCCTCCCGACACACAGCGCCCCCTCCACACACAGCGCCCCCTCCTGGCACAGTGCTCCCTCCCAAAACAGCGCCCCCCCCCCAGCACAGCGCCCCATCCCGAAACAGTGCCCCCTCTGGACACAGCGCCCCCTCCCGACACAGTGCCCCCTCCCGACACAGCGCCCCCTCTGGACACAGCGCCCCCTCCCGACACAGTGCCCCCTCCCGACACAGCGCCCCCTCCACACACAGCGCCCCCTCTGGACACAGTGCCCCCTCCCGACACTGCGCCCCCTCCACACACAACGCCCCCTCCAGACACAGAGCCCCCTCCACACACTGCACCCCCTCCACACACAACGCCCCCTCCTCACACAGCGCCACCTCCCGACACAGAGCCCCCTCCTCACACAGCGCCCCCTCCCGACACAGAGCCCCCTCCACACACTGCACCCCCTCCACACACAATGCCCCCTCCTCACACAGCGCCCCCTCTGGACACAGCGCCCCCTTCACACACAGCGCCCCCTCTGGACACAGCGCCCCCTCCACACACAATGCTCCCTCCAACACAGCGCCCCCTCTGGACACATAGAAACATAGAAGATAGGAGCAGGAGTAGGCCATTCGGCCCCTCGAGCCTGCTCCGCCATTCGATGAGATCATGGCTGATCATCCAAACTCAGTAGCCTGTCTCTGCCTTCTCCCCATATCCCTTGATACCTTTAGCCTTAAGAAATATATCCAACTCCTTCTTGAATATATTTAATGAAATGGCCTCAACTGCCTTCTGTGGTAGAGAATTCCACAGGTTCACCACTCTCTGGGTGAAGAAATTCCTCCTCATCTCAGTCCTAAATGGCTTACCCCTTATCTTTAGACTGTGACCTCTTGTTCTGGACTTACCCACCATCGGGAACATCCTTCCTGCATCCAGTCTGTCTAGCCCTGTTAGAATTTTATAAGTTTCAATGAGATCTCCTCTCATTCTTCTAAACTCCAGCGAGTTTGAGCCAATCGACCCAATCTCTCCTCATACGTCATTCCTGCCATCCCAGGTATCAGTCTGGTGAATCTTCGATGCACACCCTCCATGGCAAGATCATCCTTCCTCAGATAAGGTGACCAAAACTGCACATCATACTCAAGGTGTGGTCTCACCAAGGCCCTGTACAGCTGCAGCAAGACATCCTTGTTCCTGTACTCAAACCCTCTCGCTACGAAGGCCAACATACCATTTGCCTTCTTAACCGCCTGCTGTACCTGCATGCTTACCTTCAGCGACTGGTGCACAAGGACACCCAGGTCTCGTTGCACTTCCCCTTCTCCCAATCTATTGCCGTTCAGATAATAATCTGCATTTCTGTTTTTGCCACCAAAGTGGATAACCTCGCATTTATCCACATTATACTGCATCTGCCATGCATCTGCCCAATCACCCAACCTGTCCAAATCATACTGGAGGTTCTCGGCATCCTCCTCGCAGCACACACGCCCACCCAGCTTTGTGTCATCTGCAAACTTGGAGATATTACATCTAGTTCCCTCGTCTAGATCATTAATATATATTGTGAATAACTGGGGTCCTAGCACCGATCCCTACGGTACCCCACTAGTCACTGCCTGCCACTCGGAAAAAGACCCGTTTATTCCAACTCTTTGCTTCCTGTCTGCCAACCAGTTCTCTATCCAAGTCAGTACCTTGCCCCCAATCCCATGTGCCTTAACTTTACACGCTTATCTCTTATGCAGGACCTTATCGAAAGCCTTCTGAAAGTCTAAATACACCACATCCACTGGTTCTCCCTTATCTATTCTATCAGTTACATCCTCAAAAAATTCCAGTAGATTAGTCAAGCACGATTTACCTTTTGTAAATCCATGTTGACTTTGTCCAATCCTGTCACTGTTTTCCAAGTGCTCTGCTATTACATCTTTTATAATGGACTCCAGCATTTTCCCCACAACCGATGTCAGGCTTACTGGTGTTTAATTCCCCGTTTTTTCTTTACCACCTTTTTTGAACAGTGGGGTAACATTAGCTACCCTCCAATCCATGGGAACTGTTCCAGAGTCTATAGAATTTTGGAAGATGACCAGCAATGCATCTACTATTTCTAGGGCCACTTCCTTAAGTACCCTAGGATGTAGATTATCAGGCCCTGGGGATTTATCGGCCTTTAATGCTATCAATTTCCCTAACATCATTTCCCTACAAATACTGATTTCATTCAGTTCCTCCCTCTCATTAGACCCTATGTTCCCCAACATCTCTGGGAGGTTATTTGTGTTCTCCTTTGTGAAGACAGGGCCAAAGTATGTATTTAATTGGTCTGCCGTTTCTTTGTTCCCCATTATAAATTCCCCTGATTCTGACTGCAAGGGACCTATGCTTGACTTCACCAATCTTTTTCTCTTCACATATTTATAAAAGGTTTTACAATCAGTTTTTATGTTCCCTGCAAGCTTACTCTCATACTCTATTTCCCCCCTCTTAATTAATCCCTTTGTCCTCCTTTGCTGAATCCTAAACTGCTCCCAATCCTCAGGTTTACTGCTTTTTCTGGCCAATTTATATGTCCTCTCCTTGGATCTTATGCTATCCCTGATTTCCCTTGTCAGCCACGGTTGAGTCACCTTTTTTGTTTTATTTTTATGCCAGACAGGGATGAACAAATTCTGTAGTTCATCCATGCGATCTTTGAATGTTTGCCATTGCCTATCCACCGTCAACCCTTTGAGTAACATTCCCCAATCTATCCGACCCAACTCGCGCCTCATACCATCGTAGTTTCCTTTATTTAAATTCAGGACCCTAGTCTCTGAGTCAACTATTTCATTCTCCATCTTAATGAAGAATTCTATCATATTATGATCGCTCCGCCCCAAGGGGCCCCGCACAACAAGATTGCCAATTAATCCTTTCTTGTTACATAATACCCAGTCTAAGATGACCTGGTCTCTAGTTGGTTCCTCGACATATTGGTCCAGGAAACCATCCCGTATACACTCCAGGAATTCCTCCTCCACAGTATTGTTACTAATTTGGTTAGCCCAATCTATATGTAGATTAAAGTCACCCATGATAACTGCTGTGCCCTTATTGCACGCATCTCTAATTTCCCATTTAATGCCATCCCCAACCTCTGCATTACTGTTTGGGGGTCTGTATACCACTCCCACTAACATTTTCTGCCCTTTGGTACTTCTCAGTTCTACCCATATGGATTCCACATTATCAGAGCTAATATCCTTCCTTACAATTGTGTTAATCCCCTCTTTAACCAGCAATGCTACCCCACCTCCTTTTCCTTTTTGCCTGTCTATCCTGAATATCGAAAACACCTGGATGTTGAATTCCCAGCCTTGGTCATCCTGGAGCCATGTTTTCGTAATCCCAATCATATCATATCCGTTTACCTCTATTAGCGCAGCTAATTCATGCACCTTATTACGAATGCTCCTCGCATTAAGACATAAAGCCTTCAGGCTTGTTTTTTTAACACTCTTCGACCTTTTAGAATTATTATTTACTGTGGTCATGTTTGATTTAAACTCTTGATTTCTCTGACTGTCACCTTTGCTTTTCTCCTTCCTGTATTTTGCTTCTATCCTTGTTTCCCTTTCCTCTGTCTCCCTGCTCAGGTTCCCAACCCCCTGCCATTTTAGTTTAAACCCTCCCCAACAGCACTAGCAAACACTCCCTCTAGGACATCGGTCCCGGCCCTGCCCAGGTGCAAACCGTCCAGTTTGTACTGGTCCCACCTCCCCCAGAATCGGTTCCAATGTCCCAGGAATTTGAATCCCTCCCCCTTGCACCATTCCTCTAGCCACGTATTCATTTGAAATATCCTTCTATTTCTACTCTGACTAGTACGTGGCACTGGTAGCAATCCTGAGATTACTACCTTTGAGGTCCTATTTTTTAATATACCTCCTAACTCCCTATATTCTGCTTTTAGGACCTCATCCCATTTTTTACCTATATCGTTGGTATCTATATGCACCACGACAACTGGCTGTTCACCCTCCCCCTCCAAAATGCTCTGTAGCCGCTCCGAGACATCCTTGACCCTTGCACCAGGGAGGCAACATACCATCCTGGAGTCTCGTTTGCGGCAGCAGAAACGCCTATCTATTCCCCTTACACAGCGCCCCCTCCACACACAATGCCCACTCTGGACACAGCGCCCCCTCCACACACAGCGCCCCCTCTGGACACAGCGCCCCTTCCACACAAAGTGGCCCCTCCACGCACACCGCCCCATCCTGACACAGCGCTCACTCCCGATACAGAACGCCGCTCTCCCGCCACAGAGCCCCCTCCACACACAGCGCTTCCTCCTCACACAGCACCCTCTCTGGACACAGTGCCCCTTCGGGACACAGCACCCCCTCCCAACAGACAGCGCCCCCTTTGGACACAGTGCCCCCCCTCCACACACAGTGTCCCCTCCCGACACAGCGCTCCCTCCCGGCACAGAGCCCACTCCACACACAGTGCCCCCTCTGGACACAGCGCTCCCTCCACACACAGCTCCCCCTTCACACACAGCGCCCCCTCCACACACAGCGCCCCCTCTGGACACAGTGCCCCCTCCACACATAACGCTCCCTCCACACACAGCGCCCCCTCTGGACACAGCGCCCCCTCCACACACAGCGGCCCCTCTGGACACAGCGCTCCCCCTCCACACACAGCGCCACCCTCCGGACACAGCGCTCCCCCTCCACACACAGCGCACCCTCACGACACAACGCCCCCTCCTGACACAGCGCCCCCTCTGGACAGAGCGCCCCCTCCACACACAGTACCCGCTCTGGACACGACGCCCCCTCCTGACACAGCGCCCCCCAAAACACACAGCACTAAAATGAAGAGAGGTCGAGACAGGTTAGCTTACGGGGCACACTTGTGCGCTGCCCAGTTAAATAGGGAGACTAAAGAGTTAAAAGGTTTAGTAAGCCAGATGCAGAGTGAAAGAAGTGAATGGCGAGAGAAGCTTTCTGCCCTCCACAACCAGTTGCACTGGGAGCAAACAATTCATGACAAAATGCAGTGTACATAAAAGAAACTAGATCAAATACTCGAGCAGAATATTGAACTACAGGCAAAAAACACCAGATTGTGTGAGGAGTTAGAGGATGCAAGGGGAGCGTTAAGAGAATTAAACTGTCGCCAAACCACTGCCTCCACCAAAGTAGACCATGGCCCGTGCTTAGAAAAAATCCAACAGCTGCAGGCACTAATCAGCCAACTACGGGCAGTGGTGGCTGCTGTCTCCAAAATCAACCAAAAGATCCCGGCCTTTGCTGGACAATACAGTTGGGGACCCCACTCCCTCTGCTCCGCCTCCACTGTACAAGGATAGTCAGGCAGGGGAGACGATACCAGTATGTGTGGTCACTCGAGCTAAGGCAGTACGCGAGACCAAGCGCCAGGCTGACAAAGACCTGGAAGGCAGGGCAGCCTCCTCGACCACCACCAGTAGTGAGGCAGAAACCACTACCACAATCACACATCGGTCCCTTACCGCGGTTGAAGTGGGGGCGCTAAAAGCTAACCTGGGGGTGGTGGATATGGACACCAGCCCCCTCGACTTCAGGCAGCAGTGGTGGATTTTTATAATCACCCACCCAGAACTAGAAGGGGACGACCTCAAACAGGTCCTCCTGGATGCATGTTCCTCAGGATTAAAACAAGAAATGGACCTGGACATCCTGAGCAGGGGCACAATAGATGAGATCGAGTTAGAACTATGTCAAACACTAGGGGAGAAGGGCATTGATTTTCACCAGCTCCTAGCTAACACCAAACAGGGCCCTACCAAAATCCTGAATGCCTTTGCGAATAAACTCCATGACATCTTCCAGCACACCAGGAGCGGTGGAGGGAATTACTTCAACTACCCGGACTTCAAAACCCTCTTTTTTAACGGCCTCCAACCGCTGGTCTGTAATGCGCTGGGCGTTTATGTCTCTAAAGACACCGAGTGGGACCAAATACACGCCCATGCCAGGACTGCTTGGGATCAGACCCGTGCCAATGTCCCTAGGACACCTGTCAAGGTTGCAGTAGCGGCTGTTGAGGGCCCGCTGCCTAACCAAAAGTCAGGGCCATCTAGAGCTCCAGGGAAAAGTGCTTCGGTGCGCTGCTATCTCTGCCACCGCCTAGGCCACTATGCCCGTCAATGCAACAACGGTCACAACCCCCTCAGACAGGCAGGCCCCGACTCACTCGAACGACGACTAGAAAGGATGGAGGCAGCATTAGGGGCTTTGACCATCGGCCAGGGAGCCTGACTGGTTGCCGCGGTGCATCAACAACCCGAGCAAACGTCAGACCTTCCACCTCCCCTATGACTCCTGCAGGCCTCTCAGGGAGAGATGACTTCCCCTCTCTGATACGATGGTGGTGGGAGGCCGGTAGTCCGCACTGTTGATTCTGGAGCCCGTCAACAATTAATGTTAGTCGACTCCAGCTCCTCCGCCATCATCATTCACGATCCCCACCCCGATCCTACAAAGGGTCTGCCCCAAGTTTTATTGGGCATTGACAATTCAATCCAGACAACTAAACAGGGATCCCTTCACTTGGAGCTAAAGCAAGGTGTTGTTTTCAAAGGCACATTCACAACCAGCTCCCCAGTTTGGTCGGTTAAAGAACCGGGTGACTATCAGATGACTATTGACTATCGCAAACTCAACTCAGTCACCCCCACGCGTGCCCCGCTGGTTCGGGAGACACCCACCCTACTCTCCCAGATTCCCAGTGGCAGTTATCAGTACAGAATGAGATTCAGTAGAAAACATCAGAAATTGAAAATTGGCTTATGGGAAAAAGGATAAAATAATTATGATGGAATAAAGGAGAAAAGGGAAGATCATATCTCTTTTCTGCTGTTCTACAGGGTTTTTTTGTGTTTTCATTGTGAATGTTAATGTCTTTTTACAAAGCATCTATGAATGTTTAAGAAGTTACAGTATTCCTTTTGTCTGAAAGTCTGTCTTTAAAAGAAAGTGTCTGTTATGTTTCTTTTAGCTCCACCCACTTCACTGTGCTAAAAGCTGTTTAACCCTTTGCAGTCTTGTCTTGAATTTTGGAAGTTTTAAGAATGTGTGAATAAGATTGTACACCCAGAATTGAAAGAAAAACTTTGAACTACAATTTAAGTTAAGCTGGTGTGGAAAAACTGAGAAAAACAAAAAGTTTGTTTAACAAAAGATTAAATTTCAGTATAAGAATTAACCTTGGAGTTGCGGTTACTATCGTGAAATTTCCAAAGCAGTTTGATTTGTTTAGTTTAAGTGTGAAAACTAATTTTTCTCAAGTTGTATTCAGTATTTTTACAATCATTTGAAAAGGCATCTGAAGAAAGAACAAAGAGAAATATTATGTAACTTACAGTGTTTTTTTTGTTTTATTTTATCTGTTCTGTATCGTGTTTAGTTAATAAGAATATTTGCTCCGCTGCCTTATAAACCTGCAAAGGAGTTAACCCTTTCCACTGGCAGCTGTTTTTTAAAAATTAGTTCACCAAACAACTTTGATCTATGTTTTCTATCTTTAATATTATATTGGACAGTAAAGTTTTTCCAGATGCTCATGAATGAGATAGAATCTGGTATTAATGGGAATTTTCATTCTAGTGAAAGTCAGGAAAGTGTAGTTACGAATAGTAAATTAATAGCTTTCTCTCGGAGACATTTGTGTCCTTGCCGATGTACCTTTTGAGAAAACTGCATTGATAGCCTAGCCACTACCCAAGACATTGGGACCATGCAGAGGGAGATGAGCAAAGACCTCCAGACGACTACAATCTTTTGATAGGACCGCCTGAAAGCCTGAGAATGGCTTGCATCGGATGGCACATGTGGCACGATATTGAGTGTGCAAATGTGATATTTTGAAGCAATTACCATCCAGAAATGCATGGTGAATTTGCACTGAAGAACGGGTCTCAGACATGCTCAGTTACTTGACAACAGTATGACATGAAATGGTTAATGTGGCTCAGGAGAGTAAGACAACTTTTAAAGCGTTGACACATACTCCATCGAGAAACTATCTAATTAATGGAACAATCAGAATAGAGTTAAATACACTGGTACATTTTAGAGGGATTGAAATTGAAGTTGAAGCAGAGAATTACATGGAATTTGGATTGGGACAATTGAGGCTAGGGAGAAATCATATTTAGTAAGAATTATCCACAAGATGGATACGAGTAAAAGAGATCTGGAGAGTCTTTTAAGTCCATGACTTGTTGATTAGATGTTAAACTGTAGTGTCACTTAAAATGATTGTAAGACTGAATTTAACTGTGACTGTAATAATTGTGTTTTGTAGGTAACAGAGCGTGGGAAAAACCAATACAAATCCAGTATGAAGTGGTTTTGGTGGTGCCTCCTGTGTCACTACTACCGCAACTACCATGCTTTACGGGTCTAACAGGACCTGTCCAATTAATAGCCCCAGTTTCTGCTTCACACCACATCTACCCACAACCATCAACCAACACATTTTACTCAGTATCAAAACCTATGTTCAAGTGAAACAAACAGTAAATGAGACACTTAAGTATGAGTTGCACAATTCGGATACGACATTCCTCTGTTGTCTGAGGGTTTCAGTGAGCTCGTGATACGACTGAACTCCACCCTAAAGCATTTTTATGTTTTGGAGCAAGACAACTTGAGAATAGATAATGGCCCAGAAATTGATCTCGCTCTGTTCCCGCGGGGGTAAGGCTTTCCCGCGATCTCTCACCTCGCTTGTGCTTTTTCAGATCCAGCTCGCACGAACTTGATGTTCTAGAGATCAGCTGGGCAGTGCTTGCGTATCCCAGCGGCGTCGTGAATTCGTGCGAGCTGTGGGATCACGTGACTCAGTTAGAGCCAATGGCAGCACACCATCTTCCATTCATAAGTTTCACATTGGTGCTGTGAAATCTATGAATCTTACACCCCCCCAAAATAACAGCTAAACCTCAATTAAATTAAAAAAAAAACCATCACATTAATAAAATAAGTATAGTTAATTAAATTAACCATTTTAAATAAAAAATTAAATTTTTGAAAAAATTTAAAATCTTTTAAAAAGTTATAAAAATAAATTTACCTGTCTTTAAAGTCTCTAAAAAAGATATACCTGTTAAAAAAAATTCAAAAAAATACTTAATTCACTACTTACCTTCTTAAAAGTGGGTCTTACTCCTCCTTTTTACATTTCTAAAATCTTCAGTACTTACCTGCGCGTCCAAAGCATGAAGTGCACAGCGTGCGCGCAGCCTGTAGCGCGCACGCGATGCACCGAGGAACCGCCCCCTTTTCAAAAGAGCAATTGCCGGTTTTCAGCGCATGCGCAGGGCATGCAGAAAACCGGCAATTGGAGTGGGAATACGCGAGAGTACGCAGTGCGTACTCTCGCGTCGCGGGATCAATTTCTGGGCCATTGAAATTGACAGCACAGGGGACGATTCACACTGGTGGGATATTGGGCTTAATATATCAGCACACCCTTAGGTTCGTATTATTTCACACGCTCTGATAGTTCTCCAACTTGTAATGATAGTGTATTTGATATATATAACCCATGTAGTAAGACTTTGATGCACAAGCCAATTGTGTACTCATGCCTATGACTATCCAGCACGAACAAATTAATTGAGCACACCGAAAGAGAAGATCCGAAGAAACGTAGAGGAGACCCCAGGTGAGGTAAGATCAAGAAAGATAGAAGAAACAGAGGATACCCCAGGTGGGGCAGAATTGGAACACCGGAACAGTGAACTGAACCTGTGTGAAGGGTCGGAGGTTGCTCCTCCCCCTCAAAGGAATGGACTCTAAGGAAGGGGTATATCTTCATTTCTGAGTCTCCCTACAAACTAACGCCCAAGTTGAGAAAGCAATAAACAAATTAGGGGACTATGAGTGGTGGGAAATAGCTTATAATGCCAGCCAACATCCCTGGGCGTGAATGGTATCAGCGGGCCGATAACTTAGAACTAGCTAGGTTAGTCAAAAAAGGATTGTGAAAAGTCAATAAGGTTATTTCCTTCGCAAGTTGGGGAGTTGTACAAAATCATGAATTGAAAGATATAACTTGAGACAAAAAAGTCTCTTCAGACTGGTGTTAGAATAATTGGATAGATGCTTAGAATTTGCTGATGTTCTTGGTTCCCTGTGGATGTTCTAATATTCTGCACCGTGGCGGTGACCTTGTTTCCAGACTAGCTATCTGCTGTTGGTGTGCTAGAAAGGTTGTTGACTGTATCTTTGATAATCTACCCTAGGCCCACCCCCAAAAAGAGAGTAAAAGAGATATCTAAAGAGCTTTTAGCACAGACGGTGAAGGGAAGGGAAGAGCTGTTCGCGCACGCCAGCCGTCTGTCCAATCGGGACCGATACCAGCTGCTTGTCACGGACGTATGTCTACTATGTCTATCTTGATTGCGTGTTGTACTTAACTTAAACACAAACTCTTTAATAAAAAGCCTTACAACTCCTAAGACCCTTTGGGTAATCTGTGTGTGACCTGTGATCTAAATCTTACACAGCGCCTTACCGCACACAGCGCCCCCTCCCATCACAGCGCCCCCTCCCGTCACAGCATCCCCTCCCGTCACAGCGCCCCCTCCTGGCACAGCGCCCCCTCAACACACAGCACCCATTCCCGTCACAGCGCCCCCTCCCGTCACAGCGCCCCCTCCTAGCACAGCGCCCCCTCCTGGCACAGCGCTCCCTCAACACACAGCGCCCCCTCCCGTCACAGCGCCCCCTCCTGGCACAGCACCCCCTCCCGTCACAGCACCCCCTCCTGGCACAGCGCCCCCTCAACACACAGCACCCCCTCCCGTCACAGCGCCCCCTCCCGGCACAGCACCCGCTCCCGGCACAGCGCTCCCTTCCGGCACAGTGCCCCCTCAACACACAGCACCCTCTCCACGCAGACAGCACCCCCTCCAGACACAGAGCCCGCGCCGGACACAGCACCCCAATCCCGACATGGCGGCACCTCCCGACACTTCGCCTTCTCCACACTCAACACCCCCTCTGGACACAGCGCCCTCCTTCCCGTTACTGCGCACCCTCCCTGACACAGCGCCCTTTCTGGACACACAGTGACCCCTCTCGACACTGCGCCACCTCCCGGCAAAGCGCCCCCTCCACACACAGCGCCCCCTCCTGACAGAGGGCCCCCTCCCGGCACTGCACATCCTCCTGGCACACGCCTCCAAAACACACAGTGCCCACTCCCGACACACAACGCCGCCCTACAGACACAGTGCCCAAACCACACAGCGCCCCTCTACACACAATTCCCCCTCCACTCTCACAGCGCCCCCTCCCGACACAACGCCCCCATCCCGACACAGCGCCCCCTCCACACACAGCGCCCCCTCCACACACAGCGCCCCCTCCACACACAGCGCCCCCTCCACACACAGCGCCCCCTCCCGACACAGTGCCCCCTCCTGACACAGCGCCCCCTCCACACACAGCAACCCCTCCACACACAGCGCCCCCTACACACAGCACCCCCTCCACACACAGCGCCCCCTCCACACACAGCAACCCCTCCCGACACAACGCCCCCTCCACACACAGCGCCCCCTCCCGACACAGCGCCCCCTCCCGACACAGCGCCCCCTCCACACACAGCGCCCCCTCCCGACACAGCGCCCCCTCCCGACACAGCGCCCCCTCCACACACAGCGCCCCCTCCCGACACAGCACCCCCTCCCGACACAGCGCCCCCTCCCGACACACAGCGCCCCCTCCCGACACAGCGCCCCCTCCACACACAGCGCCCCCTCCACACACAGCACCCCCTCCACACACAGTGCCCCCTCCACACACAGTGCCCCCTCCACACACAGTGCCCCCTCCACACACAGCACCCCCCCCACACACAGTGCCCCCTCCACACACAGTGCCCCCTCCACACACAGCGCCCCCTCCACACACAGCGCCCCCTCCCAACACAGTGCCCCCTCCACACACAGCGCCCCCTCCACACACAGCACCCCCTCCACACACAGTGCCTCCTCCACACACAGCACCCCCTCCCTCCACACAGCGCCCCCTCCCGACACAGCACCCCCTCCACACACAGTGCCCCCTCCACACACAGTGCCCCCTCCACACACAGCACCCCCTCCACACACAGCGCCCTCTCCCGACACAGCGCCCCCTCCACACACAGCACCCCCACCCAACACACAGCACCCCCTCCACACACAGTGCCCCCTCCACACACAGCACCCCCTCCACACACAGCGTCCCCTCCACACACAGCGCCCCCTCCACACACAGCGCCCCCTCCACACACAGCGCCCCCTCCACACACAGCGCCCCCTCTACACACAGTGCCCCCTCCACACACAGTGCCCCCTCCACACACAGCGCCCCCTCCCGACACAGCGCCCCCTCCACACACAGCGCCCCCTCCACACACAGCGCCCCCTCCACACACAGCGCCCTCTCTACACACAGTGCCCCCTCCCAACACAGCGCCCCCTCCACACACAGCGCCCTCTCCACACACAGCGCCCCCTCCACACACAGCGCCCCCTCCACACACAGCGCCCCCTCCCGACCAGAGAATTCAACAAGAAAATAAAACTAAATGCAGTGACAAAAGGACACGGCGAGTCAGAGGAGGGAATAAGAGTGGGAGGCACAGAGGAAAGACAGAGGAACAGGGGGAACCATAGAGCAGAGAGAACCATGAGCAGAGAGAGTGGGGAGACAGGGAGAACCATAGAGGGCAGCATGTAGAGAAAAAAGAGCAGGCGGTGGCACAGAGGAAAGAGCGAAAAAACATGGAGAGTGCCAGGGGAAAGAATGATAGGAACGGGGAGAACCACAGATTAAATGAGGGAGAGGAACAGGGAAAGCAGAGGAAAGAGAGTAGGGACAGGGAGAAACTTAGGAAAATGAGAGTAATAAGCAAGGAGAAACACAGAAAAGAGAGTGAAAAGGTATCAGAGTGAAATACAGAAGGAGAGAGAGAATGGGCAGGGAGAAACATAAAACAGTGGGAGGGTGAAAGTGACAGGGAAAGGTGATAGAGAAAGGAACAATGAGAGGTTCCTAGAAGAGAGAAAGGAACAGGGTGAAACAGAGAAAAGAGAGATAGCACAGAGGAAAAAGAAATGATCAGGGATAAGCACAGAGGAGAGAGGAACAAGGCAAAACAGAAAGAAAAGAGGGGGTGAGGGAATGGGACAGCGAGAAACACAGAAAAGAGGAAGAGATAAAAGACAGCGAGAAACATAGATGAAGGAGGAAGGAGAGGAAAGGAGTGGGAGAACAGAGAAAAGAGGGAGAGAGAAAGGAATGGGGAAACGGAGAAAAGAGGAGGAGGGAGAAAGGGAAAAGGAGAGACAGAGAAAAGAGGCAGGAAAGGAACAGAGAGAAACAGCTAAGAGAGAGAAAGTAACACAGAATACACATAGAAAAGGGAGAGAGAGGGGTGACAAGAGAGAAATGGAAACAGAGCATGAAAATAACTGGGAAAAACAGAAAAAAGGAAAAAAGAGAAAAGAACAAACAAGAACCATAGAAAAGAGAGAGGGAAGGGACAAGTAAAAACAGAAAAAGAGGGAGGAATGGAACAGAGCGAAACACAGAAAAAAGAGAGGCAGAAAGGGACAGGGAAAATGGAAGAAACAAACAGATAAGGAACAGGGCAAAACACAGAAAAGAGAGGGAAAAATTAACAGAGAAACAGAAAAGTAGAGGATAAAAGGGACAGAAAAAAAACACAGATTAAGAAGGAAAGAGAAAAGGAATGGAATTAACACAGGAAAGGAGAGAGGGGAACAGGGAGAAAGACAGAAAGGAGAGGAAAGAGAAAGGACAGTGCGAATAGAGAGAGAGAAACAGGGAGAAACCTAGAAAAAGGAGAGAAATAGGAACATGGATTGCTACAGAGAAAAGAGAGAGAAGGAAGCAAGATAAAGGAACATGGAGAAATTCAGAGAAAAAAGAGAGATAACAAGAAGGAAAAGAGAAACACAGAGAAAAGAGAGAGAGAAAGGAACAGAGAAAACAACAACAACAATAACTTGTATTTATATTGCGCCTTTAACATAGTAAAACGTCCCAAGGTGCTTCACAGGAGTTTTATAAGGCAAAAAATTGACATGGAGTCACATAAGAAATTAGGACAGATGAGCAAAAGCTTGGTCAAAGAGGTAGGTTTTAAGGAGCATCTTAAAGGAGGAGAGAGAGGTGGAGAGGCGGAGAAGTTTAGGGAGGAAGTTCCAGAGCTTAGGGCCTTGGCGGCTGAAGGCACGGCCACCAAAGGTTGAGCGATTATAATCAAGGATGCTCAAGAGGGCAGAATTTGAGGAGCGCAGATATCTCGGGGGGTTGTGGGGCTGAAGGAGATCACAGAGATAGGGAGGGGCGAGGCCGTGGAGGGATTTGAAAACAAGGATGAGAATTTTGAAATTGAGGCGTTGCTTAACCGGGAGCCAATGTAGGTCAGCGAGCACAGGGGAGATGGATGATTGGGACTTGGTGCGAGTTAGGACACGGGCAGCCGAGTTTTGGATGAGCTCAAGTTTACGTAGGGTAGAATGTGGGAGGCCAGCCAGGAGTGCATTGGAATAGTCAAGTCTAGAGGCAACAAAGGCATGAATGAGGGTTTCAGCAGCAGATGAGCTGAGGCAAGGGCGGAAACGGGCAATGTTACAGAGGTGGAAATAGGCGGTCTTAGTTATGCCGCGGATATGTGGTCGGAAGCTCATTTCAGGTTCAAATATGACACCAAGGTTGCGAACAGTCTGGTTCAGCCTCAGACAGATGTTAGGGAGAGGGATGGAGTCAGTGGCTAGAGAACGGAGTTTGTGGCAGGGCCTGAGGAGAGTTGAGACCGGGAGAAGCACAGGAATAAGACAGAGAGAAAGGGACAGGGAGAAATGCAGAAAATACAAAGCGAGAGAAAGGGAATGGAAGGAAAAGAGAGAGAACGAACAAAGAGAAACATGAAAAAAAGAATGAGAATAGTACAGGGATTAAACGCAGTAAAAAGGGTGAGAAAAAGGCACAGGGAGGAAGAAAGGAACAGAGAGAAGCAGAGAAAAGATGGATGTGTGCAGAACAGAAATCAGACTGAAGAGAGCTAGTCTTGTTACAAACTGTGAAATCTTTATATTGCACCATTTTACTTGAAATTTTTAATAATCAAAGAACTTAGTTTCCTGTTTTTTTTTAAAGAGATCCTTTGCTTTGTGGTGCATAGGTTAATGCAACGCACAGATGCTGTCTGAAGATATAAACATTTTTGCGGGGCTATCTTGCCCAGCCAGTTTCAAGGAGAAATGTGAGAAGTCACACAACACCAGGTTATAGTCCAACAGCTTTATTTGAAATCACAAGCTTTCGGAGCGCTGCTCCTTCGCTCACCTGATGAAGGAGCAGCGCTCAGAAAGCTTGTGATTTCAAATAAAGCTGTTGGACTATAACCTGGTGTTGTGCGACTTCTCACATTTGTCCACCCCAGTCCAACACCGGCATCTCCACATCATAGTTTCAAGGAGGGAAGTTGTTACGTGGTAATTATGTCAAAAATTCTCTCCTGACTTTGAAATGTTAGGTGTATACAAACTTTGCAGACACCTTGTGCTAATGAAGTGTTATTCTCAGGACTAAGCTGTTTGATACGTAAATCAGGTATTAGAAGAAAACAAAACCCATCTGTCCATCTGTCTGGAAGGTAAAAGTAATTAAAATTGTGCCAATGTGCTTAGCCTGAACGTACTGCTGGGATCTCAGGTGTCAAACGCCCACTTGGAAAGTATAAGTTCTGCTGGTTTTCCTTATTCTGCAGGCCCCCTGCTACAACCATGTTTTTTCAAATTACGATGGTGAGATTGGACTCTGTAGTGTGAAGAAACACTCAGTTTAAGTTCATCAAAGTCTCAGTTAATAGATTGTACTCCAAAATTTCAGACATCTTATTATTCCAAAATAGTTTAAAGTAGTGTGCAAGATAAGTATTATGTTGCGGATTACCGATTGTATTCCTTTGGCTTCCATGGAATTACTTTTCTATTTTCATTGCTCACCTAAATCGTAACTTTTGCTACTACTCGTGTTTATCTCTGAAGATCTAACATTTCTTTTAAACCCTATGCTCCCCATCAACTCAGACTGTACAGAAAAAGAACAAAAGCTTTACATTGGGCTTTTTTGAGCTTGTCACTGTAACTGAATTAATTTTTGAGGCTGTCTTGAGATATTAATGTGCAAAGGATATATCGTGGCAACAAGTGAGCCTTGCTAAGTATCTTCACACTGATTAAATAACCCCTGATTGACAACGTGCTAGAGATGACATGATTTGTTTATAACACTTGCAGTAAAAAAACTTTTATACTTCTTTCATCCAAGAAAGTAGTTGATAACGCTTTGTGATGTCATTTTCTCATCAGTATGATTTCATTTCCATTGGTATTTCCTGCACAAGTGTTATCAATAGTCATTGATAGACTCACCAGCTTCTGAAGAAATTACTCCTGGGACACCTGATCCCTATTTAATCAGCACATTTTCATCAGACTTCAGCTTCCAGCTTGCTGTTGAGATGTCCCACTGAAACTGAGGGGACAATTTTGCCAGCCCTGGGGAGGCGGGTATGGAGGCGGGACTGCCGGGAAAATGGCAGAATTTGGGGGCGGGTGCCCAACCCGCCTCCATGACACCTTCCTAGGAGGCGGGTAGCCGTCCCGCGCCGGGTCCCATCTCCTTGGAGGCGGGAAGGGATTAAAGCCTATTAACTGCCTGTTAACAGGTGGTTAACAAGCAGAAAATAGGATTATCCCCTTTTTGCCCTCACAAGTGCGGGCTTCCCGAAGGCTCCGAAACCTGCCAGGTCAGTAAGGCGAGTACTGGGTCTGCGGGGGTCGGAGGGGTGCAAAAGTGTGTTGTGAAGGTAAGTGATGGGTGCAAGAGTGGAGAGGTGAGTATCTGAGGTCGGTGCAAAGTGTTAGTAAAAGTGCACTTACCTTTGTTTCTTCCTTCAGGCTTCAGTCGGTGTGTATGTGGAAAGTCTCCGACCTCCGTGTTGCAGATGACAGATTGCCGTTGCATTCTCAGATGCAACAACCATCTCATTTCTGTAAAAGAAAGAAGAATTCAAGACCTCATCAAACTACAGAGAATGTCACTGTTTGAAAGCTTCACAGAGCTGTCAAACGATGACAATTCATCTGTCAAAAATTTTTGACAGATGAAATGTCATACATTGACGTTCTCTGCAACCGGCTTTCCCTTAATTGGCTTGCTAAGCCCGCTGGGCGGGCTTAACAAGGTCAATCAGGGAAAATAGCGTGGGTTGGCCACAAATCGATGGAGGCGCCCCCATTGGTAAAATTACCCCCAGAGAGTTCAGAAGTTCTGAATATGAAACCCACCAAAATTCTTGGCAGTGAAATGAACTTTTGTGCAGTAGGGTGGAAGTGTCCAATTTGAACACACTGTGTTGTCCCTCAGTCTCATTTACTATATCTTATAATGTTCATTCCAACCTTTCTGGTCACCTCAATCCATTTATGGTACAGCACAAGCAGTTTAGGTGGAGAAAATAGGAGTTAGTTTTCATGGGTTTGATTGTGAATAATTACTGTGAAACACCACTTGCTTTATTACTTTAAAACGGACGAGGGGGTTTGCTTCCTCTCAACTGTAGTGCTCGCTTCCTTTGAATGGAACTTAACTGTTGAAACCAGTGACAAGTTGACTATGCAGGTGGCAACTTTGTTGGCTCCAATGTAATGGAAAATCAAAACAAAATGTTTTAAAATGAAAATTCAGAACACCTGCAAATGCTGCTTACACACAGACCCTAAATTTCTGCAGGCCTTCCAACACATTCCCGCTGTAACTCAGGCACGATTGCACATAAGGTTGCCAACTCTGGTTGGATATATTCCTGGAAGTTTCATCATGTGACCGCCCACCTCCAACTGCCCCGCCCAGTCAAACAGCCTTTTTTCCCCCATCTGCAATATCAGTGGTAGCCTCTGAGTCAGAAGGCTGTGGGTTCAAGTCCCACTCCAGTGACGTGAGCACATAATCCAGCCTGGCACTCCAGTGCAATACTGAGGGAGCCGCTGCACTATCAGAGATGCCGCCTTTCAGATGAGACGTTAAACCGAGGCCCTGTCTGCCCTCTCAGGTGGCTATAAAAGATCTAAGAGCACTATTTGAAGAAGAGCAGGGGAGTCCTGGCCAGTATTTATTCCTCAACCAACACCTAAAAACAGTGATCTGGTCATTATTACATTACTGTTTGTGGGACCTAGCTGTGCACAAATTGGCTGCCACATTTCCTACATTACAATAGTGACTACACTTCAGAAAGTACTTCATTGGCTGTAAATCACTTTGGATGTCCTGTGTTCATGAAAGGCGCTATATAAGTGCAAGTCTTTCAAGTTTTTCTTTAATAAACAAAAGTGTTCAAAGAAAAATCACAATTCCTCAATGATTTTTCTCCTGCGTTGCTTGCAGCAGTGCACAGGAGATTAATCTTTAATTCCTGGAGACTCTTGAACACCCAATTTCACAGGAAGGCCTGAAAATTAGGCCAGAACTGGAAATGCCGGGTTTTAATCTTCCTTGCTTGTATCCTTAGGGCCTTGTTTAGGGCCTTGTTTAGCCTTAAACAAGGTTACTCATATCAGATGAGGCCTGGCTGCCGGGCTGGGAGTTTCCTTGCCTGCGGCTTACTATCCATCGGACAGCCTGTACGCGGAGTAAGAAGGAGCGCCTCAGCCTACCAGCCGGAGGATTTCAGGACCACTTTGAGGACTGGGCGTGGACCCCTGAAGATTTGCCAACATAAATATTTTGGCCTCCTCATAAAGGGGATTGGGAGCCCACAAAAGTTATTCTTCTGTGCCAGTGATACTGGCACCCCTTCAGAGAAGTTTCCCAGTGTATAATAGCAACCTCCTCTGCAAAGGCAGGTGCCTGAGAACTGCCCATAGTGGCAAGGGCATCCACTAGAAATATTTAAATCAGGAAACTTCCCCTTGATCCCTTATATTCTGGGCGAGTTCAGCGGCGGAAGCTCCCACCAGGAATATCTGGCATTTATGCCAGGATCGTAGAACTGTGCAATGTTCGGACCTACATTTATTTTGAAAAAAAGGTTTTAAAACTTTCTTTGATTTTAACAAATACTTTTTATCCTCCAACAAATGCTATTATATGTACCTTTATGTATAAGAAAATTAGTTCTGTAAAACAGGCTGCGACATCTCATCTACAATTGAAATGTATATGATAATTTCTGTTAATACACAAGGTGCAGAGAGCACTGCAGATTTACAAGTAAGAATAACAGAAGTTATTTAGGTGATGCACTGCTACTGTGTACCAGTAGAGGGATCCATGTTCCAACAGAACACCAACATGATATTCTTAATTATGTAATGCTTCCTTCCACTGTGGTGTACTAAAGCACGCACACACATAATGGTCTGGATTTTGTGTTCAGCGGCGAAGTGATGGCACTTGTCGCTGACCTCGAAG
This sequence comes from Squalus acanthias, assembly GCA_030390025.1. Classification (NCBI taxonomy): domain Eukaryota; kingdom Metazoa; phylum Chordata; class Chondrichthyes; order Squaliformes; family Squalidae; genus Squalus; species Squalus acanthias. The sequence continues at coordinate 59,522,090 of CM059429.1, forward strand.
AAAGCTGCCCACAAAGATCTAGCGATCTCTGCGGCGTCGATTTGACCTCTCCCGACATTAATTTGAATCTGACACCAAGTCTACGGGATCTCCAGTGCCGAGCAACAGTAATGTCACCAAGCTGGCTAAGCAGCCAATCATATTGAAGAATTCTTACAGACAGCAAACCAGGAAGTAAAATGCACAGATTTTCCTTCACTTCTTAATCATTTTACAGAGAGCGAAATAAAGATTGGGACATACTCATAAAATTAAAAAAATATATTATTAAAAAAAACATGGAATTTTTATCATATTGGAAAAGTTTGACATTCCACATGTAAAATTAGCTTTTCAGGGCCAGAATGGTTGTTCAGCAGTAGTTATGACACAGTACGCCATTAAAAACACCCAGTTACACCTCATTCAACAAAACTTAACTTTTCGGGGGTTTTTAAGAGCGATATTCCAGCATAAAAGGGAAAGTTTTTGTCAGTTCAGTGATTGCCAGCTCTGGTAATTCAACAGCGCGTCCTGGGGAGGAGCAGGGAATAACTGACAACCACTTCTGGATTTCCGCATTGAACTGCGCATGTGTGTACTCCAGATGTTGCTGTCAGATTCACAGTTGTAATGACGGCGAACGCTGACAGTTTCGCCGTCATTACAACTGCAAATTCCAGGCCAATAAAAAAACAGAAAGGTACTTCAGCTTATAAAATGGAAATGAAAGTTCAGTGTATTTTGTATTTTATTCTTACCCAGTTTTATTTTTACAGCTCTATTATGGTTTCTGATTTGTTTAATTTAAAATATACACAGCTGGTAGTTGATGAAATAATTTACACATGTTAATTCAAAGTCATTTTTTGTTGAAAAAATCTGAATGATCCAGTAGTTTAAATTAAGCAATTTAAATAAAGCAGCACAGGTCTTTCTTGTGCAATTTTAATTCAAATTAACCCATTTCTATGGCCAAGCTTTTGGTCACCTCTTATAGGGGGAGAGATTCGTGTAGTTTGCGCCACACGTTAGCACCACAAGATGGTGCTAAAACACCGTTGCTAGCTGTAACGACAGCTGATGCCGGTTCCAGCGCCGCACGCCATATCAGTGCTGCCGGTAGCGCTGCCGGTAAACTCGATCGCCAGGAACCTCGCCATCATGGAGATCATGACGTCAGTGAGTGTGCAACGCTCACTGGATGTCCAATCTCCTAAGTTCGTTATAGCCACTTACCTTTACGGCAGCGCAGAACAATGACAGGGAGAGCTGGCATCTACCAGTAGGAAGCAGGCTGCAGCAGTGATATTTAAAGGTACCATCCCCAATCAGCTGCAACTAACATGGTTCTGCAGTTTCAGTGCCTGTTTGCTACTTCTTGCAACTGAAACAGCTTTCTTTAATTATTTCAAGTCTTTTTTGGTGACAGGGCGTGTTGGTTCAAGTGCAGAAGTCACTCATTATTTGTTAAAGGCTTCTGCTTACAACACTTCCTCACAGTCATGGGGGCTGCGGGATTGCGGGATTACCTCAGAAGGACAACGAGGCAGAGGAGGACGAGGAGGAAGAGGACGAGGCAGAGGAGGATGAGGAGGAAAAGGACAAGGAGGAGGAGGAGGAGGAGGAGGAGGAACAGGAAGGAGGGCGGAGGCAGCAAGACAATCAGCCTTCCGGACGGGCTATCCGTGACTGGCTCATCAGACTCCGATTCACATGAATGAAACCCCAGATCCCCGTAGCTCACCACATCCCCATCATACCATCCCTGTCTCATACTATATCACAGCGTCCTCCTGGGCACAAAGGTGAAATGAGAGAGACCACAAAATATTCCAAGCACATTTAATAAAAGAATCTATAAACATATCACACATATCACATGAATTCTAATAACTAATGACCCTTGTGCCTGCCATAATTGAATAGCTATCATTGTGTGCAATGTGTGAGATGTGGGTGTGAGTGTTGCTAGTTAAAGATTGTTGGTGGATGAGTGCTGGGGGTGTGGTGCATTGAGCAGTGTGTGAAGCTTGTGGTACAGATGGTGATATGTAACATTTGTTGAAGCGTTCGCTCACCCTGACCACCCATGTGAGCTCATTAAACTTCTTCTTGCACTGTGTGTGGGTCCTGGGGAGCACAGTGCTGCCCGTGACATGGTGTGCCACCTCCCTCCACAGAATCTGGCAGACTTGTGGCGAGGGCCTCCTGCCAGTTGGGGGGTACAGGACTGCCTGCCTTCTCTCCACCACTAAAACCAATGCCTCCAAAGCTTTCTCGGAAAACCTCTGGGCTCTCTTCCTGGGGTGGAGATCTGCCATCCGGATTTGTAAATAAGTGCTCCTTCTCTTTGTTCTTCTTCTTATGGTTGTTGAGGCAGCTGCACACCCAACAATGCTGAGAATGAGGTGCTGCAGCATCAATGAACCACCCCTTTAGGTAGTGAAAAAAGCCTGTGGCAATTATTACTTGTGTTTAGACTGCCCCGCTGTTGGTCCATCTTTTCAGTGTACTCTTTTGGTTGGGTGCACACTAAAACAAATTAACTGTAACTAATAAAACTTTAAATGAAACTTAACAACTTAAATTAAAATTTGATTGGCTGGGGTGATGATGCACTCCAGTCCCCGCGGTACCCACCAGTTGCGGAAGTCCCTCGAGCGTGCTGGCGGACACCGTGTGCTCCATCTCCAGGGCCACCCGGGCGCGAACATGGCCGCGGAAGAGAGGCAGGCAGTCGGGCTGAACGACCCTCTCAACCGCCCGCTGCCTGGACCAGTTAATGGCCACTTTGGCCAGGCCCAGGAGCAGTCCAATGTCTTTTCAGTGTAATGCCAATGAGCTTGAGCTTTCAGACTAGAATCATGACTGCAATCATTTTAATGAGGAGTGAGGATGAATTTTGCGTGCAGCCTAGACAATTTTCAACTGGCGCTACTTAACCATTTTTAGTCTAAACACTGCCCATTTCGTGGCTATAACGAATTTCTAACCCACAATCTTTTCTTCTTTGGCTTGGCATCTCACATCTGTGTTGCATCTTGGGACATTTTTCTATGTTAAGGCCACTGTATAAATAAACGCTGTTGTTGTGCCAACCTTGAATAAGAAGAGTAGACTGTTCTGTACTATAGAGTCATTTTTCCCTTCTTCCTGAATGTGGACGCTCTCGTTAGGATATAGTTTCACTGGTGTCGACAGCCTTCCGGTACTTCAGCCAATTAGCCATTCTAGATTAGGCAGTGATAAACAGCAGGCTATTCCATTATAACATCACAGCGAGCTGATCTTGTCTTCATCACATGTCCATTGAAAGCACTTTCCAGCAAAAGTCACTGAATAGTGATCTGGAGTGAGAACCACAGCTGAGGACAATTTTAGCATCCCCAACACTGCCCCAGCTATGATCAGCTAAATCAGCAAAGGTCAGACTTAGAAACTCTGAACAAAAAATCAAACTTATGACATTGGGAATATGTAGCAGCCCATCATTCTAATGCCCCTCTGCGAATCAGTGTTACTCATCAGACCATTTTTACTGGTTATATTTTTTAATATGGTCGTAAATTTTGTGCAGTATATCTTGTTCATAATTCTCTTTCAGTGAATAGGCAATGGATGTAAATATTCAGTTTATTTTTTCCTCAGAGATTAAAGGGTTAATTCCCCCATTCTGGAAAATCTGTAATTTATAGAAGAATAGAATGGATTTGTCTTTCATTCCCTTTTGGTGCCATACTAAATATCTTTAAATGATTATCTTCAACATCTCATTAACACTCCAACTATCTTCATCTTCCTGGAGGTGCTAACTGCCATGATCCACTGGAGATGCCAATGGCCGTTATCCCACCAGAGATGCCAACTGCCATGGAGATTTCAACTGCATTTTAGTAAGATATGAAAAATGTTCACCATTTAATCTGGGATAAACTGGCTATGCATTCCCAAAGAAAACCAGATTAGGTTTGTCAAATTTATGGTTACACCATATCGGCTTTCTAGGTTAACAAGCTATTTTGTAATTTTATACATAATCATTTCCACCAGTTTAGCAATGGATTGCATCTCTTCCCTACATCCTCTATAGCCTAAAATGTTTCATGTGTGCACCAGGGATGCCAGAGTCTACTCAAAAGAATTTGTAACGGTCTTGAAATTAAATTTGGGACCCTTTCTGTCTGCTTTCCAGAGAGACTGTTGCCTCTTCAATGCCCTTGTTCACACTTCAATTATCCCAGTGACCAGTAACTTGTCCCAGGGTACTTCCCATGCAACCATAGTGGATGTAGCACATGTCCAGTTGTTTCTTCCCACATAACTAGTCTCATAATGTTCGACAGCAATTTACATGTATACCATTAAAATACTTTTTTATGATGGGTTGTGTGTGTGGCTGTATATATTGAATTTTCAAGCCTCCTTGAATAAGTGCAACATCCCCACCGACATCTGGGAATCCCTGGCCCAAGATCGCACAAAGTGGAGGAGAAGCATCCGGGAAGGCGCCGAACACCTCGAGTCTCTTCGCTGGGAGCAAGCGGAAGCCAAGCGCAAGAAGCGCAAGGAGCGCACGTCAACCCAAGCACCCCACCCACCCGCCCCTTCAACCACCGTCTGCCCCACCTGTGACAGAGACTGTAGGTCCCGCATTGGACTCATCAGTCACCTGAGAACTAATTTTTAATGTGGAGGCAAGTCATCCTCGGTTCTGAGGGACTGCCTAAGAAGAAGAAGAGTATATATTGAATAAGAGCAGTATCAGACTCAACTATGATGGCTTGTAGAGTCACATGAAGAATGGCCAATTGGATTAGGAAGAGCAGCCACTGCCCATGTAACAATATTCCAGTATGAGTCACCAATTCAGGACAGCAGGGGTAAGGAACAAAAATCAAAGGGAAAATTGGAGGACAAAGAAAACATTAATGCTGGATATAGTGATGTAGAGCTCATCACCACTATTCCACAATGAAAGTTTCTCAGCAATATTACACATATGAGTAAAGTTGAACAGTGCGGGGAAGTTCTTGTGAAAGATTTGAAAAATGTGATTAATCTGCTTGTAGGGAGAACCTATAATCATAAGTCTATTTGTTCGTGCTGTTGGGGAAAGTTTAAACTAGCTTGGCAAGGGGATGGGAACCTGAGAGTAGGTTCAGAAGGGAGAGAAGCAAAGCTGGAAATGGAAGGCAGAAAATTAGTAAGCGAGTTTGGAAGGCAGAGGAAACAAAGGCTAGAAAATAGACAACAAGGGAGTTTGGCAGTGCTAAATGGTATATACTTCAACGCAAGGAGTCTAGGGAATAAAGCAGATGAGCTAAGGGCACAGATAGACACATGGGAGTATGATATTATAGCTATTACTGAGACGTGAAGTGTATCCCGGACTGTTAAGAGAAGTAAGAGAAGAAATAGCTGAGGCTCTGACCATCATTTTCCAATCCTCTCTGGGTACCTTGGTGGTGGGATAATTATTGGAAAAAATTCGGAGGGACAGGATAAATCTTCATTTAGAAAGACACGGATTAATCAGGAACAGTCAGCATGGATTTGTTGAGGGAAGGTCGTGTCTGACTAACTTGATTGAATTTTTTGAGGAGGTAACAAGGAGGGTCGATGAGGGTAGTGTGTTTGATGCAGTCTATATCGATGTTAGTAAGGCTTTTGATAAGGTCCCGCATGGCAGACTGGTCACGAAAGTGAAAGCCCATGAGATCCAAGGCAAAGAGGCAAGTTGGATCCGAAATTGGCTCAGAGGCAGGAAACAAAGGGTAATGGTCGAAGGGTGTTTTTGTGACTGGAAGGCTGTTTCCAGTGGGGTTCCGCAGGGCTCAGTACTGGGTCCTTTGCTTTTTGTGGTATATATCAATTATTTGGACTTGAATGTTGGAAGTATGATTAAGAAGTTTGCAGATGATACAAAAATTGACCGTGTGGTTGATAATGAAGAAGAAAGCTGTAGATTGCAGGAAGATATCAATGGACTGGTCAGGTGGGCAGAACAGTGGCAAATGGAATTCAATCCAGAGAAGTGTGAGGTAAAGCATTTGGGGAGGGCTAACAAGGCAAGGGAATACACAATAAATGGTAGGACACTGAGAAGTGTAGAGGATCAGAGGGACCTTGGAGTGCATGTCCACAGATCCCTGAAGGTAGCAGGACAGGTAGATAAGGTGTTTAAGAAGACATACGGGATACTTTCCTTTATTAGCCAAGGCATAGAAAAGAAAAACGGGGCGGTTATGCTTGAACTGTATAAAACACTAGTTAGGCCACAGCTAGAATACTGCATGCAATTCTGGTCACCACATTACAGGAAGGATGTGATTGCACTAGAGAGGGTGCAGAGGAGATTTACGAGGATGTTGCCTGGGCTGGGGAATTTTAGCAATGAGGAAAGATTGGATAGGCTGGGGTTGTTTTCTTTGGAACAGAGGAGGCTGAGGGGAGACTTAATTGAGGTGAATAAAATTATGAGGGGCCTAGATAGAGTGGATAGGAAGGATCTATTTCCCTTAGCAGAGGGGTCGATAACCAGGGGGCATAGATTTAAATTAATTGGTTAGAGGTTTAGAGGGGATTTGAGGAGAAATCTTTTCACCCAGAGGGTAGTGGGTGTCTGGAACTCACTGCCTGAAAGGGTGGTAGAGGCAGAAACCCTCATCACATTTAAAAAGTACTTGGATATGCACTTGAAGTGCCGTAACCTACAAGGCTACGGACCAAGAGCTGGAAAGTGGGCTTAGGCTGGAAAGCTCTTTGTCAGTGGCACGGACAAGATGGGCCGAATGGCCTCCTTCTGTGCTGTAAAGTTTCTATGATCCTATGATTATATGATTTACCTTTGTGTTTAACATAGAATCACATTACAGTCAGAAACGGGAGAATTTATAATGGGGAACAAGGAAAAGGCAGAGCAATTAAACAAATACTTTGGTTCTGTCTTCACGGAAGAGGACACAAATAACTTCCCAGAAATGCTAGGGAACCAAGGGTCTAGTGAGAAGGAGGAATTAAAGGAAATTAGTATTCATTAAAAAAATAGTGCTGGAGAAATTAATGGGACTGAAAGCCGATAAATCCCCAGGGCCTGATAATCCGCATCCCAGAGTACTTAAAGAGGTAGCCATGGAAATAGTGGATGCATTGGTTGTCATCTTCCAAAATTCTATAGATTATGGAACAGTTCCTGCAGATTGGAGGGTGGCAAATGTAACCCCACTATTTAAAAAAGGAGGGAGAGAGAAAACAGGGAACTACAGATAGCCTAACATCAGTCATAGGGAAAATGCTAGAGTCTATTATAAAGGATGTGATAACAGGACATTTAGAAAATATCACTGGGATTAGACAAAATCAACATGGATTTATGAAAGGGAAATCGTGTTTGACAAACCTACTGGAGTTTTTTGAGGATATAACTGGTAGAATAGATAAGGGAGAACCAGTGGATGTGGTGTATTTGGATTTTCAGAAGGCCTTTGATAAAGTTCCACAGAAGAGGTTAGTGTGCAAAATTAAAGCACATGGGATTGGGGGTAATATACTGGCATGGATTGAAAATTGGTTAACAGACAGGAAACAGAGAGTAGGAATAAATGGACCTTTTTCGGGGTGGCAGGCGGTGACTAGTGGGGTACCGCAGGGATCAGTGCTTGGGCCCCAGTTAATCACAATATATATCAATGATTTGGATGAGGGAACCAAATGTAATATTTCCAGGTTTGCTGATGACACGAAACTAGGTGGGATTGTGAGTTGTGAGGAGGATGCAAAGAGGCTTCAAGGCGATTTAGACAAGTTGAGTGAGTGGGCAAATACATGACAGATGCAGTATAACGTGGATAAATGTGAAGTTATCCACTTCGGTAGGAAAACCAGAAAGGTAGAGTATTATCTAAATGGTGATCAATTGGGAAATGTTGATGTACAGAGGGACCTGGGTGTCCTTGTACACCAGTCACTGAAAGCAAACATGCAGGTGCAGCAAGCAATTAGGAAGGCAAATGGTATGTTGGCCTTCATTGCAAAAGGATTTGAGTACAGGATGTCTTACTACAGTTATACAGGGCCTTGGTGAGACCACACCTGGAGTACTGTGTGCAGTTTTGGTCTCCTTACCTAAGAAAGGATATACTTGCCATAGAGGGAGTGCAGCGAAGGTTCACCAGACTGATTCCTGGGATGGCAGGACTGTAGTATGAGGAGAGATTGGGTCGACTAGGCCTGTATTCACTAGAGTTTAGAAGAATGAGAGGGGAATCTCATTGAAACGTATAAAATTCTGACAGGGCTAGACAGACTGGATGCAGGGAGGATGTTTCCCCTGGCTGGGGGGTCTAGAACGAGGGATCACAGTCTCAGGATACGGGGTAGGACATTTAATACTGAGATGAGGAGAAATTTCTTCACTCAGAGGGTGTTGATCCTGTGGAATTCTCTACCACAGAAGTCTGTGGAGGCCAAATCACTGAATATATTTAAGAAGGAGATAGATAGATTTCTAGACACAAAAGGCATCAAGGGGTATGGGGAGAGAGCGGGAATATGGTATTGAGATAAAGGATCGGCCATGATCATATTGAATGGCGGAGCAGGCTCGAAGGGCCGAATGGCCTACACCTGCTCCTATTTTTCTATGTTTCTATGTTTCTCTACATAGAATATACAGCACAGAAATAGGCCATTCAACCCATCTAGTCTGTGCTGGTGTTTATACTCCACACGAGTCTCCTCTCATTCTATCTACTGATCTCAGCCTTTCAATATATCTTTCTATTCCCTTTTCTCTCATGTACTCATCTAGTTTCCTTTTGAAAGCATCAACCACTTCCTGTGCTAGCGAGTTCCACATTCTAACCACTCTCTGTGTAAAGAATTTTCTCCTTCTTTCCCAATTGGATTTATTAGTAACTATCTTGTATTTATGGTCCCTAGTTTTGGATTCTCCCATAAGTGGAAACAGTCTCTCCACATCTACCCTGTCCAACCCATTCATAATTTTAAAGACCTCTATCAAGTCGCTTCTAAGTCTTCTCTCTTTTAAAGAAAAATGCCCTAACCTGTTCAATCTTTCCCGACAGTTGTAATCTCTCAGTTCTGGCACCATCCTTGTAAATCCTTTTTGCACTTTCTCTCGTGCTTCTATGTCCTTTTTATAGTATGGAGACCAGAACTGTGTACAATACTCTAAGTGCAGCCTGAGCAGGGCCTATACAAATTTAACATAAGTCATTTAGTAGCTGCTAGTTTCAGTTCAGGATAACCAAGATTAACACAATCTTTTAGTAGTTGTCACTGCTATTGGGAAAGAGATCTTTATTCTTTCTGGTCGAGACATAAACACAGATCCCAAAGGTGATATTGAAAGTTCAGTTTTTCATGAGTTGCTTGTTATATTTTATGGACCATATTGAGGTACTGATAAGTATATTCACATCAAAGTGCATTATATGAGTCAAAGCCTAATGCTCATGCATTGCCAACAAATTAATACTGAAGAGCCAAGAACACATTTGCTGCAGATAAAATAATTTAGCCGTTGTGTTATCTAAAACTTTTCGATGATTCATAATAGTTCAGTCTAGTATCTGTGATCTTTGAAGTCAGGATACTTGAGATAAAGTACTTTAGTGACCATAGTTCAGCTATATGTGCTTTATCAGCAGTGTCATTTGTACACAGCAAGCAATGTCCAAACAACTCACCCTCTTAAATTGAGCTTTGCTGGAAGAGGGTGGGCGAAGGTAACCTGAAGCAAACAGAAAGCTCTGTTTTACAATTTGCACAATGCCACCATAATTTTCTCACTATTGAAGCAGAGACCACCCTGAAACTTCAAACTCTCATGTAGTATACCTTTTTCATTCAGAGCAGCACAAAAGGTGATAAGTCATTGCAGAGTAGATGGCTTATGCTGCTCAAGCTTTTGGATGAAGTTTATTTATTACAAGTGCTTAACCACTGTAAAGTTCATGGCATTTCAATGCTCACTTTTGAGGAGGCAGCATTACAGAAATGCATCTAGTGCAGATCACAAGCAGATATATTGCATATTAACAATGACCAATACAGCCTAGTAGGTTGCATTGATTCAGGGAGCATGATACTGGATTAATAGTCAAAATGAGTGTTAGGAAGCCTGGGACTATTTTGGGTATTTGCCTTACCTCTGCACTCACGGAGGTTAACAGATTAGCACTTTAGATTACAGAACATCTTCCCTGAGTGCCTGCTCAAACAAGCCAATTGCCTTTGCGATATGCTGGGGTAGGTTTCAATGCTAAAAATTTGGGGCTGAATATCCTTGAACAATCCATCAGTCTCCTGCTGTAATTCCAATGGGAGCCAGGCAGAATGGCACAGAAAAAGGCCAAGACTCAGATATGCTGGGTCCCAACCTGAATTGGGATTTACTGCTTGGCTTTGTAAGGTGTGGAGCCCCTGCTTGTCTTTTACAAGGCCGGTGATATAGAAGGAGCGGGGACACCCTACACTGGGAGTTTCCACTTGCCAGGCCCATAAGTGAACTGGAGTAAGACTGGTATGCTGAGTCAGATGAGGCATACCAACTTCCAAAAACATGCAAATAGGCCCCAATTGGGAGGGGGTGTGGTCAAGGTCAGGGAAACAACCTGGACCCCAATTAAAATTAAAATTAAAAGGCCAATTAAAAATAAAAAAATTCAGTAGCAGTCCGCTTACACAGGCAGCGGACATACCTGGCCTATTGCCCAATATAAATTCAGTAATATTGTTAGATTTTACAACTCCTTTTTTTCCATGTAGTTTTTTCCTCCGATTGTCTACCCTCCCTTCTAGCTGTTGACTTCTCTACTGGAGTACAGTTCCATGATAGCAAGAATTTGCATTCATAGATCGAATTTCACATCCTCAGGACATCCCAAATCACTTTACAGCCAATTAATTACTTTTCAAATGTGCTCACTATAGTTTTGTAAGCAAAAGGGACAGCCAATTTGCACACAACAAAGTCCCAATAATAGCAAGTGAAATGAATAACCTGTTAATATTGGCCAAGACGTCAGGAGAACTCCCCTGCTCTTCTTTAAATAGTGCAATGGGATATTTTTCATCAATCTGAGAGGGCAGACAGGGCCTCAGTTTAACACCACAGCTGAAAGATGTAACCTCCAGCAATGGCGTACTCCCGCAATGAGGTGTCAGCCCAGATTATGTGCTCAAGTCTCTGGAGTTGGGTCTCAATCCACAACTTTCTCATTCAGAGGCAATCGTGCTTCTGCAGAACCAAGAATGACCTGGGCCGTGGGACATCCTTTGGCTCCTTACCCAAATGTGTATTATTCATGCAGTAACCTTGACATTGAGTTCTGGCAAGCTATCAATTTGTGCAGGACATCACAACCAAACCTGACCTGATCCTCATCTGACATCTACACACGTACTTCCAGTAGAGGTAGATGGATAGTAATCAGGACCAGGAATCCTGGCTGATTTTTCCTTCCCTATATCAGTGGCCTGGCTAAGATCAACTAACACATTACAGACTGAGAATTGAACCAGGGATTTTTATGTTCTGTGTGTCTCAGATGTGGAGACTTTGTGCAGGATTTCCCCCCACTCTACTGTCTAGTGGAAAAAGAAGGAATGGGACTGGGAATCCTACCGCAGGATTCCCACAAATTTGTCACTTCCCCTTAGCAGGGAACTCAACTGCTTGACCCTAGGAGGGCATTTAAGAACATAAGAAATAGGATTAGGAGTAGGCCCCTCGAGCCTGCTCTGCCATTCAATAAGATCATGGCTGATTTTTGTAGGCCAGTTGCATACAATTATTGCCAGAAGCAAACCCAGAAATCTGAAATGAAAACAGAAAATGCTGGAAATACTTAACAATTCAGGTAGCATCTGTGGAGAGAGAAACAGAGTTAACGTTTCAGGGCAATGATCTTTCATCAGAACGGGAAGATGTTAGAGATTAACAGTTTTTAAACAAGTACAGAGCCTGGGAAAAAGAGGGGGTGGGTGGAGGAGAGAGGAAAGAACAAAGGGAAGGTCTGTGATAGGGTGGAGGGCAGGAGTAATTAAATGACAAAAGTGATGGTGGTGCAAAGGCAAAAGGGGGTGGTAATGGGACAAGTAAAGAAACAGAAGAATTTCCAGTCTCTGCTGTACCTATAGAGGAAGATGCTGAGCCGAGGCCAGGTGCTTCCTAAAGGGAACAGGCCACCCAGCGATGCTCCAGTGCATCTCCGAGCAGTTTTTTCCAGAGTGGGATTGATGGAGCTCTGGGAGCAAGTTGCCTGAAGCATTCAATGTTTAGTTATCGTCGGAAGAACTGAAAGATGAAGGAAGAAGAGAACTTAGTAAAAAAAGTAAAATAATAATATCCCAACCATCAACATTCTCCTGAGAGGGATAAAACAAAAATAAGCAAAAGTCAGTACATTTTTAGTTAATGTTCTTATCTGCATACAAATCAAATCTGTACAAAATAAAGACATTTGCACACCAGACTCCTGTTCCTGACGGGACAGTAACACAGCAGTTCAAAATATGTAAGGAATAAAAACAGTTCATAAAATGTAGAAGCTCTGACCATTTACCATCTTATGGTTTCTCTGCAGCTATTCCTCCCTGGTGCAATGAATAAAATGGTTGCTTCACAGGCAATGCATCTACACTGGGATTTTACTTGAATGTAGTTTCTCTTATTGGGTTCTAAGCAAGAGAAATCTGAGTTGTGTCTTAGAACAGAATGTGAAAATTGGGACCAATTTCCTCCACAGCCAGAAGCTGTTACCATTCTTTCTGTTTCTTTAACTGTCATAATGAATTTCACTGTCACAGTTTGGAGAAAAGCATATATATGATTTAAAAGATTGTTGAAATGAAAAGAACTATCTATTACGCACATCATACTTTCAGTTTCCAATACATATGAATGGCCTGTTTAAGATTTGAATTATTCCTCTTTCTCTTTGCCTGTTTTCACTCATCAGAATGTGCCAAGTCAAAAACCAGTCACTGGCATTCATGTTATCACTAATGCTACACTATGGAAGTAAATTGTTGCCCGGATAATGGCTTTTTGTCATCCAGATGTGCCACATGTATCTTTGAGATAGTAGCAGCAGTGGTACTTAATTACCTGCTCCCTATATTAATTTCCCTCCAAACTGGACAATCGTTAAAATTACTGAATGAATAAAGGTTCATGTTAAAAAAGAAATACATTCTATTCTGTAACAATAATCCTTTAACATTTCTCAAATACCTAATAAGTCACTTAATCATTATAAGTATCAAAAAGTTAATCAATCCAGTTGCAGAATATATAGTCATATTTGTGAATATGTAAAGAAGGTACAAAACAAGGCAAGGTGTCAGTAACATTGTGCAGACTGACTAAATAATTTGGAGGATCTGGCTAGAGGTCTGGAAAAGGATGCATGATTTGAAGAAAAGCTAACAATAAGGTAGCATAGGACACGAGAACACAAGAAAGAATGTAGCCATCAACCATGACTTCATCATCTCAAAATGTTTGTTCTTGCTTATAAATCGTTCCATATCCTGCCCCTCCCATCTCCCCCAACCCTATATATCAATCTGCACTCTCCTCCGACTCTGGCCTCCTTTCCATTACCACCCCTTGCCATCCCACCCCGCTCCCACTTCACCTTCATCCTTCTTCTGTTTCAGCCAAACACTCTGGAACTCCCTTCCTAAACATCAGAACCTAGCTACCTCTCCACATTTTTAAAAGCCTCCACAAAACCTTCAACCACACTTTCAGTCACCTTCCCTAAATCCTCTGTTTTGCTTAGAATTACATGAAAATTACAAAACAGAACAGGCCATTTGGCCCAACCAGCCTGTGGTGGGATTTAAACTCCACAGGAGTCCTAATCCCGTGTGCCTGCCCTGTTTCCATATCCCTTTATCCCCCTTTTGTTTCATCCATCTTACTAACTTATTCTCAAATGCTGATGTGGTCTCTGGGACCATCGACCATTTTGTCCATTCAAGGGACGAGCACAGCATCAATCATTAACTCCAGTAGTGCATGCAACAGTCTTACAACGCTCTGTCCTGCTCTCTGCCTTAAATCTCTCAGTTAATCTCATCTATATCCCTTTGTTCTAGACCTCTCAACTCCACACTCCTTGCCAGTGCTTCAATGCATTCGGGCACCCTACCCACAGCAGCCATGAGCTCAGTGTGCATGCCCACCGCCTGGGTGTTCATTTCCGCGATCAGCCACTCCTCCTCTGCGTCCAGTGCAGCAGGACTCGCTGGCATACTCTCCCTCCGGGGAGAAGGCCCCCGAGCTTCCCTACCCCCATGGCGTTGCTGCAGCCCGCTGGGTCCTGGAGCTTCACCCTCATCAGACCCTTCCCCCCTGCTCCCCTCCAGGGAAGGCGTGTTCCCAGTGTCGGCATGGGCTTCCTCGGGAGAGGGTGGCACTGATGCTCCGGCTTCCTCTTCCTCCTCGGCTGCAGCTTCACTCCCACTGGCAGCTTCAGGGCCCGTCTCCTCAGCTGGTGAATCACCATCTGAAAGCAGGGAGGTACAAGAGTGGCTTTAGCGTGAGGACAGGGTGGCAGTAAGGGAGGAATAAGTGCAGCGATTTAGTAAGTTGGATTGAAAGTGTCAAAGGCTGATGTTGTGAGGGACAAGTGGAAGGACAGAGGACAAAAAGGTGATGACCTTACCATTGCTGTCCAGAACGGGTCTCCAGTGGCGACGGGACCGATCACCCGGCTTGCCACAATCCTGTGGACGCGCTCCTCAAGATCACTGAGGGGTTGCAGCTGAGGCCGCCCTCCACCCGTCCATTGCTGCTGTCTCCTATTATGCGCCAGCTTGGCCTGCAAGAAAAAGGACGGCGTCTGAGTAAATATACAGCCATGGTCTTGCTTGATGTGCCTCCCATAGGTGAATAGCCCTTACTGTATACAGCCATGGTCTTGCCTGATGTGCCTCCCATAGGTGAATAGCCCTTACTGTATACAGCCATGGTCTTGCCTGATGTGCCTCCCATAGGTGAATAGCCCTTACTGTATGCAAAGTATAGAATGTGTGTGTGTGCTTCATGAAAGGGCTATAGGTGTTGGATGAGTGTTGTTAATTGTGGTTTTAAGACCCTCTGGCCATAGAGTGAGGTTGAGATGGAGGGATGGAGAGGTATTGCAAAAAAGCCACTCACCCTGACGACCCGAGTGAGGTCGTTGAACTTTTTCCGGCATTGGACATGGGTCCTGGTCACCATGCTCCTGGAGGAGACGCGCTGAGCCACCTCCCTCCACACTCTTCTGTAGTCGCGCGGCAAAGGCCTCCTGCCACTCTCTGGGTACAGTATTGGTCTTCGGCGCTCCACCGCGCC
Organism: Squalus acanthias; assembly: GCA_030390025.1. Classification (NCBI taxonomy): domain Eukaryota; kingdom Metazoa; phylum Chordata; class Chondrichthyes; order Squaliformes; family Squalidae; genus Squalus; species Squalus acanthias. Next base: position 59,537,445 of record CM059429.1, read on the forward strand.
AACCAGAGCATCCAAGGCCCGCTCGGTGAAGCGCTCAGCTCGTTCTCTCACCCTCTCCATCCTTGGCTGGAAAATAGATTCACAGGTCTCTCCAGGCCGAGATTCAAGGCTGCAATGAGCAGGGTGTGGCTGGGGAGCAAGATCGCCCCCCCCCCTTTAAGAACTGGCCGGCGCCAGTGTGTCTGTGTTCCCTCGCTAACTGGCAGCACCTGCGCTGCGCTCGCGCTCTGAGTTAGCGCCTCACTCCTCGGCCTTTGCGCCTTAAGACAGGTGTGCAGCGCCCGATTTAGCGCTCCAATCACCTCCCGGGGCGTTAAAAGTGAAGTTTCCAGTCAGTGGCGATAATTAGCGCCAGGCGCTAATTTTTGCACCCGGACCATATTTGCGCCCCAAACGGGGCGCGACTGAATTTTTCCCCCATGAATTAGTATTGGTTAGGTAAGAATGTTGCATCTTATCATTATGAAGATGCTCATATTTCACTTGCTGCTGAAATCAAGTCAACATGATTGAGTATTGTATAACATGTGGATTGATGATATTTAATTCTGTCACCAGGTAGCTGGGAGGTACCCATCTCGAATGGCCAGGGACACCAAGACGCCACTGATCTCCAGCGCTTACTCCTCTGTAGTTGTCAGCTGTGAGATCTGTGGAGGACCACCTCCGGTTTTCTCCCTCTCCCTTGTGTTTTGCCCTCCCTCCTCCTGCAACAGGGGAAAGAACAGACCTATGAGTGACTGTAATGACATGTGTTCATCCGATGGGTGCAGTGCATTGGGTGAGGGTGACTATCAGAGAGACCTATTAAATTGCATAAGGATCAGGGTGAGTGGCATTGGTGGATGGATAGATGGGGATGTGAAGAAGTGCATAGACAGAGACGGATGTGTGTGCTTGCAAGGTAAGTGGGTATGAGGAGTGATGTGATGGAGCAGGCTTGACAAGGCAGAGTGAGGGGTTGGGTTGATGTGCACAACAGGATGTCGGTGAATGTGCAACTGTAGGTCATTGAAGTGCTTCCTGCACTGAATCCAGGAGTGTGGCACAATGCTCCTGCTGCTGACCTCCTGGGCCACATCAAGCCACGCCTGTTTTGTGGCAGCAGCGAGTTTCTTTCTCCCGTTGCTGGGGAAGAGTATCTCTCTCCGACTCCTCACTGACCTCAGCAGTACATCAAGGGAGATACCATTAAAGCGGGATGCAGCCTTTGACCATCCTGAATCCATATTTTGTAACTGCTCAAGTTGAGATTGCGTCATGCAGGTCCGCATCACGCCCACTGCCGCACACTAACGCGAAACCCAGAAGTAAGATTATAATGAGGTGCCTGCATAAAAATGGCAAAGGCAGATGCGCTGAACTTACTTTGGGGTTTCCCATGTGAAATCGGACCCCCCACCCCCACTCACAATGCGCCTCGAAGTTAATATTGGGGCCAATCTGTTTCTATCTACTCTGTCCCATCCTTGCATCATTTTAAACACCTCTATCAAATCACCCTGTAAACTCCTCTGCGCTAACAAGCAGCCCCATTTAAAACAAAATGTTTTTGAATTTCCTTGTACCAGGCAGCATCCTAGTGATTCTGTGCTGTACCCTCTTTATTGCCTCAACAATCTTGTGAAGCCCATAACTGCATACTATATTCCAACTGTGATTTTATTAAGGTTTTATATAAATTCACCATTACATCTCAACTTTTACATTCTATACCTTTTGCCATAAAACCCAGTATACCTTTAGCTTTTTTATGGGCTTATCCATTTGAAGTGCTGCTTTTGTGTGTCCATTTGAAGTGTCAGCTGTGACTCAGTTGGTAGCGCTCTCGCCTCTGAGTCAGAAGGTGTGGGTTCTAAGTCCCACTCCAGGGACTTGAGCACATAAAGCTAGGCTGACACTCCAGTGCAGTGCTGAGGGAGTGCTGCACTGTCGGAGGTGCAGTCTTTCGGATGAGACGTTAAAGCTGCTCTATCAGGTGGACGTAAAAGATCCCATGGCACTATTTCGAAGAAGAATAGGGGAATTATCCCCGGTGTCCTGGCCAATATTTATCCCTCAACCAACATAACAAAAACAGATTATCTCGTCATTATCACATTGTTGTTTGTGGGATCTTGCTGTGTGCAAATTGGCTGCTGCGTTTCCCACATTACAACAGTGACTCCACTTCAAAAAAGTACTTCATTGACTGTAAAGCACTTTGAGACATCCGGTGGTTGTGAAAGGCGCTATATAAATGCAGGTCTTTCTTTCTTTCAATGTCTTGTGAACTTGCCTCCCTCACTTTCTGTCTCCCCCTCTTTTCCCCCATTCTGTCTCTATCTCACCCCACTCTCTTTGTTTCCCCTATCTCTGTCTCCCCTCTCTCTGTCTGTCCCTTTCTCTCTCTCTTTTCCCCTCGCTCATTGTCTCTCCCCTCTCTTTGCCTTCCCTCTTTTTTTGCCTCCCCGCTCTCCTTGCCTCCGCTCTTTCTTTCCTACCACCAATCCCCTCTGTTTGTTCTCCTCTCCTCATGAATTCTACTACTTGGACTCTGTTCTGGCCTCCGTGAAGTGCCTTGGGACATTTCACTGCATTAAAGGCACTATATTACATGTAAGTTGTTGTTGTATGTACTATATTAATCTATTATTTTGCAAGATATGTTACATCAACCTCTCCCTACGATTGTGCACAAGCTGATAATAACATATGTGATTGCAGTACCAAAATGGATAAGTAGCTTATGCACCGATATTAGAATGCCCCATTGGTTCTCTTCACAGTACAAGCAAATTTAATGGACCAACAACGCCACCTGAAGAACTACACAGCTGAGCAACAATTGTCACCATCCCTCTTTGAAGCATGCACCAGCACAGATAGACAGACTATGGGAGAAGTTCACAATGACATTGAAGAGAAAGCCTGCAGCCCTGCACAGCGAGGGCCATCTCTGAAAGCACTGTGACTACAGTAACAGGGAGTTCTGGCATTGATATAGATTCATGAGATATAGGTAATGGGACTTCAACATTCCCTACAGCTTTGCAGTGGACTCATCAGTCAACCATTAATGCTACTCCCTTAATAGTAGGACTCAATCACAATCAATACAGTGGAGTTTATGACATTCAAGGGACGAAAGCAGCAGCAAAACATGAACATCGCTAGCACTGCACAACTTAATTAAAAACAAATAATTTTAATAAATCCATCAGTGTGTTACTGGTGCAGAAAATGTCTGTTGCCTAAAAGTGGGTTCCTCCTGAGATATTCGCATGTAGTAAAGGCGGAGTGGTTTTAATGGGGGATTTCATATAGATTGGGATAAGCAGACTAGCACCTGTCAGAAAGGTTACAAATTTCTTGAGTGTGTTCAGCATTGTTTTCTGCAATAATATGTCCTAGAACCAACAAGGGGGCAGGCCATATTAGATTTAATAATGAGTAATGAACCAGATTGGCTCCTTCTCTGTCTGCGAATCAGTGCCAGAAACAGTATTAACCAAATGATTAAAACGGTTCTTTAACTTACATGTTTGGTGCATGGAAGTTTACCATGAATTTATGAATATGTGAATATATTCCTTTAAATATTCACTAGACTCCCCATAGAGTGCTTTAGTCATAAAAATGAGAAGAGTTATCTTGCAACTAAGCTAATGGGACGGAATGTATGGTGTCAGCAAAGTTATCATTTCCGTCAGGTTCCAATAAATCCTGACCAAGGCAGATTAAACCAACCAAATTTAGTGTCGAATTATAACGTGAGTACCTTTTGTAGTTTGCTGTGGTCTGTTGCAGGAGGTCTGTGTTGCTTGAAAATAGAAGTGTAGTGGACTTTATACTGCTGACTTTACACAAGTAAAACAGGTATGAAGATTGCTAAATGATGATGTTGATTGTATAAACTCTGACAATTTATTGATATTGGTATGAAACAAGCATGAAACTGTTCTTCAGGTCTGTGGGTATTGTTAGCTTTCCTACAAATATCTCTGTGCTATAAAGGCTTAGAAAACACAAAAACAATAATGGCATTTTATCATCTTACCATCGCGTAATCCTTAAATCTATAACCAAGTGAGTGAAGTTAATGGTATGAAAGACCACACTTTGAGTACCATGCACAGTTCTGGTCTCTGTATTACAATAAAGATATAGAGGCTCTGGAGAGGGTGCAATAAAGATTTACAAGGATGATACCAGAACTGAGAGGTTGTAACTGTCAGGAAAGACTGAGCAGGCTGGTGCTCTTTTCTCTAGAAAAGAGAAGGCTGAGAGGCGACCTAATAGCGGTCCTTAAAATTATGAAGGGGTTTGATAGGGTAGACGTAGAGAAGATATTTCTACTTGCTGGGAGTTCAAAACTAGGGATCATAAATATAAGATAGTCACTAATAAATCCAATAAGGAATTCAAGAGTAACTTCTTTACCCAGAGAGTGGTTAGAATGTGGAACTTGCTACCACAGGGAATAGTTGAGGCAATAGTATGGATGCATTTAAGGGGAAGCTAGATAAGTACATGAGGGAGAAAGGAATGGAAGGATATTCTGATAGGGATAGGTGAAGTAGGGTGCGAGGAGGCTCATGTGGAGCATAAACACCGGCATGGGCCGAATGGCCTGTCTCTGTGCTGTAATTTCTATATAATTCTATGTAATTGTATGAAATGACTAAGTACAAGTTTGTAGTTATTGTTACGTGATGAAATATCATGCTTAGACTGATTTTTGTCTCTAATACGACCTAAAAACGGGCACAGATGTGACATAATGGAATGCTAAATTAGGCAGAGGTTAGTTTCTCCTGATTTCCACCTAATTTCGGCCTGTTCAAGTTTTCAGTTAGGGTGGACGGTGGAAATTCTGGTCCGAAGCAAGTGGAGCTTCATTACAAAATGCTAAAGAGGACATGATACAATTCCCTGGCATTTTAATGTGTTAAGAAGCCATTCAGAATTTTTGCCCAGTCCCCCCGCACCGCCCCCCCCCCCTGCCCTCTGTGACACTCCCCTTTAATTGGCCTCATCTCTTTAAATTTGACAGACACAATTTTCCTCTCCCACCATTAGTGTCTTCTCTCGACCCATCTGAGTCTGCACCTGGTGCTGTGAAGCAAATAAACTTGCACGGGAGAATTGAATGCTATTTACACTCGATCTTTCAGTCAGGGTTTGCATTCATTCATAGTCACTTAGAACTGAAGACAGTAAGTTGCCCCTGTGATTCAGAACATTCGGTGCATACACAAAGTTATCTGTAGCCCACAGTCAGTGTACTGATAATGATGCAGCTCTTAACTCATTAGTGCAAGGATCTTAATTGAAGAGTGTGGCATATGATCTGGTACCAGATAGCTAGTGTGAATGAATTGCAACACTAGCTCAGGTTAATTCCCATCTTCCAATGTACTGGAAGTTCAAATAAACAATTATAAAACAACCAGCAATGGTGCCATGACTGAGATAGCTCTGTATCTTAGAGCGTGCTGTAATGAGGGTATGCTTTATGTACATTCTTCAAATAATAGCATTTAAACAAAGTTCCTGTGAAGACAAGCGGGAAAGTTTATATTCCATCAAATAAAAAGTTGAGTGCATCAAAGAATTTCACAGATGAATCTTGGTTTTAAAATTCACATACCTTCTCATCCTAAATGTTCACTCATGAATCTTTACAAGCCACCATACAAATGCTCAATAAAGCTGAAGCTGCTCTCACAGTAACCCCTCTGGCTCTATGTGTTGTCCAAATTCAAATACCTTGTCGATTTGAACGGAATGAAAGTCCAGTCCATTTACACTTAGTGCACAACCCTACTGCAAAATCCTATTTAATTCTATCATGGAACAAGGTAAATTTATTATAGGACCGATTCTAACTCCCATTGGGAAGCCGGTGGGAGTGTGTCAGCAGCCTGGCAGATTTTAACGACCGGGCCTCATTTGAATCTCGCCAGCAGGCAGCTTGGCTGTTTCTGGTGGAAAGTGGCAGTTAGCCAGCAGGGAAGCTTGAAAATTGGGCGGTCTAAAGGCCACCCGCCGGCATTGGAAGACGGTAGCTGGCAGCGAGGAAAGTCTGGGAGTGGAGGTGCTTGGCAACTGGCGGCGGGGCGGTGGTGGGGGGGGCAGGGGTGGCGGTGGGAGGGTGTGCGTGGGGGAGACCGGGGCACTCCAGCTTCTCTGGGCCCCAGGCAAGTGTGAGGTTATCAACATTGGACCTAAAAAGAATAGAACAAAATACTTTCTAAATGGTGAAAAGCGAGAAATACTGGAGGTCCAAAGAGACTTGGGGGGTCCAGGTACACAGATTATTAAAATGTCATGGACTGGTACAGAAAATAATCAAAAAGGCTAATGGAATGCGGGGCTTTATATCTAGAGGGCTAGAATACTTCTATACAAAGCCCTGGTTAGATTACACCTGGAGTACTGAGTTCAGTTCCATTCCACATTCAGTTCCTTAGGAAGGATATATTGGCCTTGGAGGGAGTGCAGCGTAGATTACCAGAATGATACCCGGACTCCAAGGGTTGAATTATGAGGAGAGATTACACGAACTAGGGTTGTATTCCCTGGAGTTTAGAAGGTTAAAGGGTGATTTGATTGATGTTTTCAAGATATTAAGGGGAAACAATAGGGTAGATAGAGAGAAACTACTTCCGCTGGTTGGGGAGTCTAGGACTAGAGGACATAGCCTACAAATTAGAGCCAGGCTTTTCAGGAGTGAAGTTAGGAAACACTTCTACATGCAAAGGTTGATAGACATTTGGAACTCTCTTCTGCAAACAGCAGTTGATGCTAGGTCAATTGTTAATTTTAAATCTGAGATTGATATATTTTTGTTCACTAAAGGTATTCAGGGATATGGGGAAAAGGCAGATTAGGTCACAGATCAACCTGATCTCATTGAATGGTGGAATGGGCTTGAGGGTCTAAATGGTCTACTCCTGTACCTATGTTCCTATGTTGCTAGTGCTTGATCCTGTGGCCATTTATATTGGCCCTCACTGCTATCGTAGCTGAGATCAGCTAACTCAGCACACTCTGGGGATTGAATCTGGGACCTTCTGATGTGTATGATTTAGTACCACAGTAGGCACTGCATGTATTTACATGTGAGCTTTAACAGTGTATAAGGAGGAAGTACATTTATTCTGTTCATTAATTGCTCTTTGTTGTCATCAGAAAAGGACTAATTTGTAAGTTCCTCAATGGTCTGCAGGGTAAAGATAGTATTTGGTGTAGTACTCAGTCATACAAACCATAGGTTCCCAGGTTTGATTCCCAGACTACGCTGAGTTAGTGGACCTCCACTGGCCAACAGTTAGGCACCAAGAAGGGGAAAAGTCTTTGGTTGCTATTCTTTTAGAAATCTTCCTGTTAGTTTGCAATGTCACTAACACACAGTAGTATGAATAAACCATCTGATACAGGGGTGAGTGCAGTATTGATGAACAGATCAGTGTCGATGTTAGTGAGCTGTCAATGGTTATGGACAAGCTGCTGGATTCACATACACACAAGGGTGAATGGCTTGAATTTGAACTAAGCGATTTCAATTTACATTTGGATAAACGTTAGCTATTCACAAACTAATTTTTAATCATTGAGCTAACAATAATATATGTACAATTTTTTTAAATTGCCAAAGGTTGTCAAATATACAGATATGTCTCATTATAATCCCCCATGTTACTGTCAGAAAAAAAGTTACTCGAGAGTTGTCTCTGATTTAAGTTATCTTATTTTCCATCACCATTATTGCTTGCTGTCTCCCAACACATTAGTGGAATAAATGTTCATTTCGCTATTGATTTCTTCCACTAAGTGCCATTGAATACTTAAATGAATTCATTACACTGCATTGTAAATAAATTATACAAATTGCATTATAGTTATTTGTGCCTAATACACATTTAAATCACAACAATAAAAAGTGCAGCATACATAGCAATGCATTTGTTGGCCTGAATGGCTGTAAATAATTATCTATTCTCTGATCTTTCATAGTGCATGGTGAGGCTCATTTCTGGTTTCACTCAAATGCCTTTTATCAGCTGGCTGTTTCATAGCTTCACCTTCATTTTGTAAGGGTAAAAGAATTGTTCATGCCGGATCACATTACCAATGAAATTTTCTTTGTAAGTAGAGTTTTAAGTCTGTGCATCGAGATAGAATGAGAACTATTTTTAGTCTGCCATGATTGTATAGAATTCAGAACAATCTAGGCCAGCTCAAAGCCATCGTGTAACTATTAGAGTTCTCATTTTCTGCTATTGTAATTTGCTACATTTTGTTCTTGAGGGGAGTGTTAATGAAAAAGAAACCTGTGTTTTGTAGTATGAGCTGCTAAGCAAATAAATCAACCCTTCTGATTTTATATCTGTTTCCACTATTTGATTAAAGGCCATCCTTCACCAGATTATGAATACAAGGTTTTATAATCAGCTAAAAGCAGTGTACAATTTTATCCCATCAAACAGCTCCATTCATATTTGCTCAATTTGGCAGGCGCATAAACTATCCAATTTATTATGACTGGACAATTCAGTTTAGCTCAAAGCCAAAATTAAGAAATCAAATGATAAATAAAAGAATAATGTGGACAAGCCCTTTTATAAGATAAGATAGTCACAATCAGATGGCACAACATGTAGACTATCAAAAAGTTCTGAGAATATTAAATTTATTTAAAAGAAAATACGATGCTTTTTCAATACCTGCAGAAAACATAGGTTTACATTATGGCTGAGGAGACAAGAGAAATTTAGTTCCATCTTATTTAAAGCATGTACAGATTCCAACTTAGTGAATCTGTAACAGAAACCAATACTTGGATTACTGTGGCTTCTTTTTGAACAAATATAATTTCCTACATTTGGAGTGTTAATGTTTGGCCAAATAGGCTTACTCAGTGAGAGCTCTAAATTATCATACTACTGCAAGATGTTTAGTCATTTTAAGAAAAACACGTTTGTAAGTTCTGGCCACAGAACTCCAGAACTTGAGTTGAACTTCAGAGTAATTAGCATGGGTAGCTATTCTGTCCTTCTTCTTAGGCAGTCCCTCGGAACCGACTTGCTCCCTGGCTTCCGCTTGCTCCCGGCGAAGAGACTCGAGGTGTTATTCTGTGTCATTATTATGGCTATATTGCTCAGAATGGTAGAAATGTATCCCATTGCTCAAATGTGTACACTTTGTTTAGGGCCTCAGTAAAGAAAAAATGGTACTCTATGTTAATACACCATCCTCGCACGACTTTCCTGCACAATAAATGCTTATTTTTTGAGGGAGTGGAGAGGAAGAACAGAGGGGTGATGAAGATGCTGAATGAAGATATAGAATTTCACTGCAGATGAGAGAGAGAGATTCATGCACAGAGAATTTGGTATGTATCCAAATGGCTGGATGAAGATGAACATTGGCAGAGGGTGGAGGACGTGGGGGGAATTTTAACCTGGAGGAGCGCATGGGTTTGGGTGTGGGTGGGGGGTTAAATCTGACAAAAATACGAGCACGTCGAGAAGCCGGCCAGCTTCCACGTTTAACTCGAGTGCATTAGGCTGGTGGTGTGCAACCCCTTGGGAGAGGCGGGTTAGAATCAAAGAATCATAGAATGGTTACAGCACAGAAGAAGGTCATTTGGCCCGTCGAGCCCGTGCCGGCTCTCTGCAAGAGCAGCTCAGCTAGTCCTACTTCCTCACCCTTTCCCCGTAGCCCTGCAAATTTTTTCCTTCAGATGCTTAACCAACTCCCTTTTGAAAGATAAGATTGAGTCTGCCTCCACCACCCTTTCAGGCAGTGCATTCCAGATCCTAACCACTCGCTGCGTAAAAAAGCTTTTTCTTACGTCGCCTTTGGTTCTTTTGCCAATCACATTAAATCTGTGTCCTCTGGTTCTCGACCCTTCTGCCAATGGGAGCAGTTTCTCTCTATCTACTCTGTCCAGACCCCTCATGATTTTGAACACCTCTTTCAAATCTCCTCTCAATCTTCTCTGCCCCAAGGAGAAAAACCCCAGTTTCACCAGTCTATCAACGTAACTGAAGTCCCTCATTTCTGGAATCATTCTCGTAAATCTTTTCTGCACCTTCTCTAAGGCCTTCACATCCTTCCTAAAGTGTGGTGCCCAGAATTGGACACAGTATTCCAGTTGGGGCCGAACGAGTGTTTTATACAGGTTCATCATAATTTCCACACTTTTGTACTCTATACCTCTATTTATGAAGCCCAGGATCCCGTAAGCCTTTCTAACTGCTTTCTCAACCTGCCCTGCCACCTTCAATGATTTGTGCACATATACCCCCAGGTCTCTCTGTTCATGCACCCACTTTAGGATTGTACCAATTAGTTTGTATGTCCTCTCCCCATTCTTTCTACCAAAATGTATCACTTCACACTTTTCTGCGTTAAATTTCATCTGCCACATGTCCACCCATTTCACCAGCCTGTCTATGTCTTCCTGAAGTCTATCACTCTCCTCCTCACTGTTCACTATACTTGCAAATTTTGAAATTGTGCCCTGTACACCCACGTCCAAGACGTTAATATAGAAACATAGAAAAATAGGAGCAGGAGTAGGCCATTCGGCCCTTCGAGCCTGCTCCGCCATTCAATATGATCATGGCTGATCCTCTATCTCAATACCATATTCCCGCTCTCTCCCCATACCCCTTGATGCCTTTTGTGTCGAAAAATCTATCTCCTTCTTAAATATATTCAGTGACTTGGCCTCCACAGCCTTCTGTGGTAGATAATTCCACAGGTTCACCACCCTCTGAGTAAAGAAATTTCTCCTCATCTCAGTATTAAATGTCCTACCCCGTATCCTGAGACTGTGACCCCTCGTTCTAGACCCCTCAGCCAGGGGAAGCATCCTCCCTATATCAAGAAAAGAACCTACCCCTGGGGAACACCACTGTATACCATCCTCCAGTCCGAAAAACAACTGTCTCTCTGTTTCCTGTCACTTAGCCAATTTCGTATCCATGCTGCCACTGTCCCTTTTATTCCATGGGCTTCAACTTTGCTTGCAAACCTATTATGTGCCACTTTGTCGAACGCCTTTTGGAAATCCATGTACGCTACGTCAACTGCATTACCCTCATCAACCCTCTCTGTTACCTCATCAAAAAACTCAATCAAGTTGGTTAAACATGATTTGCCTTTAACAAATCTGTGCTGGCTTTCCTTAATTAATCCATACCTATCCAAGTGACTGTTAATTTTGTCCCTGATTACTGTTTCTAAAAGCTTCCCCACTACCGAGGTTAAACTGACTGGCCTGTAGTTGCTGGATTTATCTTTACACCCTTTTTTGAACAATAGTGCAACATTTGCAATTCTCCAGTCCTCTGGCACCACCCCCGTATCTATGGAGGATTGGAATATTATGGCCAGTACCTCCGCGATTTCCGCCCTCAATTCCCTCAGCATCCTAGGATGCATCCCATCCGCTCCTGGTGATTTATCTACTTTAAGTACAGCCAGCCTTTCTAATACCTCTTCTTTATCAATTTTTATCCTATCAAGTGTCTCCACTACCTCCTCCTTCACTATGTCTATGGCAGCATCCTCTTCCTTGGTGAAGACAGATGCAAAGTATTCGTTTAGTACCTCAGCCATACCCTCTGCCTCCATGTATAGGTCTCCTTTTTGGACCCTAATCAGCCCCATCCCTCCTCTTACTACCCTTTTACTGTTTATATGCCTATAGAAGACTTTTGGATTACCTTTTATGTTGGCTGCCATTCTATTCTCATACCCTCTCTTTGCCCCTCTTATTTTCTTTTCCACTTCTCCTCTGACCTTTCTATAGATAGCCTGATTCTCAGATGTATTTGCAACCTGACTTCTGTCATGCATGCTCTTTTTCTACTTCATCATATTCTCTATCTGTTTCATCATCCAGGGAGCCCTGACTTTAGTTGCCCTGCCTTTCCTCCTAGTGGGAATGTACCTCAACTGTACCTGAACTGTTTCCTCTTTAAAGGCAGTCCATTGTTCTATTATAGTTTTGCCTGCCAATCTTGGGTTCCAGTTTACCCAGGCCAGATTCGTTCTCATTCCACTGAAATTGGCCTTCCTCCAGTTAAACATTTTTACTCTAGATTGTGTGAAGGAATAAGCCATATAACCTATTCAGAAAAATATACCATTCTATGAAAGACTTCTGGCCTTATTAAAACATGACAAACTGGGTTTGGAAATCTAGAAACCTAACTATGAAAAAGCTGTGATAGCATTCTGGCTATTGAGATAAGATAGTTGTTGACACTGAATCAATAACCTTATTGAAACAGAAGGTTAAAGGCTCCTGACAGGTTGACCTTTGGGAACAAGACAATGGTTCACCCTGGTTAAGGTGTTCTAATTTACACTTTGTAAAGAAGCACAAACATCTGCCTTCATAAAAATGACATCAAGTAAAACGCACCTGCTGTTACATCGTTTTTTATGGTAAACTTAGAACACCTAGAGAAGAGACATAATTCTGTAATACTACCAGCTGAGGTGACTGTAACAATTGCAGGGGTCAGCAGAAAAATGACTAGAGATAATTAGCTTACATCAGCAGAAAACCTTAAAGGAAATACCACTGGAAAAGGGTATAAATATTGAACTCTCAAATGGGATAGTAGACTCGCTGTAAAGGGGCAAAGTGATTCTCGGCTTCAGAGGCGGCTCTGTAAGTCTCCAACTCTTTGTACCTCGGGGATCAAAGGTATTTGATTTTGATTTTGGTGGATATCCTGTAGAAAACTAAGAACTGTAAAACTGTAGCGAAGTTAAGATTTGAGAGTCGGTTCTCTGATAATAGAATTGTAAGCTTTCTTTTTTTGGAACTGTTAATGTTGCGATTGACTCACCAACTGTAAATTACAAGTCGGTTCTTTAATAAATCTATATATTTTTAGAATTGTCTCACAGAAGACTTCTGTATCAAACTCACAAACTCAATCTCTGTACGCTCTTTGGTGAGGAGTTGCAGAATTCTGGGAGAGTTTTCCAGACCCTCATAATATCCGGAACGTTACAGTCTAGCTAAACTTATTAAAAGTGCTATCTGGAGGACGGTAACATTTTCAGGTTGTTCCTTTCCTTTAGGGAGAGATAGTCCGGACCTTTAGACCCAATTAAGCGTCTTTAGGATTCGGCTAACATAAGAACATAAGAAATAGGAGCAGGAGTAGGCCAATCGGCCCCTCGAGCCTGCTCCGCCATTCAATAAGATCATGGCTGATCTGATCCTAACCGCCAATCTACTATCTATCACAGAACCATCTCCTGCATCTAACAGAATTGCACACACGAAATAGGAGCAGAATCAGGCTACACAGTCCCTGGGCCCGCTCCACTACCCACAGGGCCATGACCGATCCGAACCTAGACTCATGTCCAAATTCCTGCCCGCTCCCCGTAACCCTTAATGCCCTTTACTTCTAGGAAACTGTCTATTTCTGTTTTAAATTTAATTAATGTTGTAGCTTCTACAGCTTTTTGTGGCAGCATATTCCATGGACCTACCACCCTCTGAGTGAAGTAGTTCCTCCTCATCTCAGTTTTGAAAGAGCAGCCCCTTATTCTAAGACTATGTCCCCTAGTTCTCGTCTCACCCGTCATCGGGAACATCCTCCCCGCATCCACCCGATCCAACCCCTTCACAATCTTATATGTTTCAATAAGATCGCCTCTCATTCTTCTGAACTCCAATGAGTAGAGTCCCAATCTACCCAACCTCTCCTCATATGACCACCCCCTCATCCCCGGGATTAACCGAGTGAACCTTTTTTGCACTGCCTCGAGAGCAAGGATGTCTTTCCTTAAGTAAGGACACCAAAACTGTATGCAGTATTCCAGGTGCGGTCTCACCAATACCTTGTACAACTGAAGCAATACCTCCCTATTTTTATATTCTATCCCCCTAGCAATGAAAGCCAACATTCCATTTGCCTTCTTAATCACTTGCTGCACCTGCATACTAACCTTTTGAGTTTCGTGCACCAGGACCCCCAGATCCCTTTGCACTTCAGTACTCTCCAGTTTCTTGCCATTAAGATAATAAATTGCTCTAGGATTTTTCCTGCCAAAGTGCATCACCTCACACTTTCCAGTGTTGTATTCCATCTGCCAAATCTCTGCCCACTTACTTAGCCTGTCTATGTCCCCTTGCAGGTTTTTTATGTCCTCCTCACTCACTACTTTCCCTCCCATCTTTGTATCATCTGCAAATTTTGATATGTTACACTTGGTCCCTTCCTCCAAATCGTTAATATAGATTGTGAAGAGTTGGGGACCCAGCACTGACCCCTGTGGAACACCACTAGTTACTGATTGCCAGTCTGAGAATGAACCATTTATCCCAACTCTTTGCTTTCTGTTAGATAGCCAATCCTCTATCCATGCCAGAATATTACCCCCAATCCCGTGATTTTTTACCTTAAGCAATAATCTTTTGTGTGGCACCTTGTCAAATGCCTTTTGGAAGTCTAAATACACTACGTCCACTGGTTCCCCTTTATCCACTCTATATGTTACTTCCTCAAAGAACTCCAGCAAATTTGTCAAACATGACTTCCCCTTCGTAAAACCATGCTGACTTTGTCCTATTAAATTATGATTATCCAAATGTCCTGTTACTGTTTCCTTAATAATGGACTCCAAAATTTTACCTACCACAGATGTTAGGCTAACCGGTCTATAGTTACCAGCCTTCTGTCTACTGCCCTTTTTAAATAAGGGTGTTACATTAGCAGTTTTCCAGTCTGCCGGGACCTTAGCGGAATCCAGGGAGTTTTGAAAAATTATTACCAATGCATCTACAATCCCTACCGCCACTTCCTTCAAGACTCTAGGATGTAAGCCATCAGGTCCAGGTGATTTATCCGCCTTGAGTCCCATTATTTTACCGAGTACCACTTCCTTAGTGATTTTGATCGTGTTTAGCTCCTCTCCCCCTATAGCCCCCTGTTTGTCCAGTGTTGGGATATTCTTAGTGTCCTCTACTGTAAAGACTGATACAAAATATTCATTCAGTGTTTTTGCCATCTCCATATTTCCCACCATTAATTTCCCGGTCTCATCCTCTAAGGGACCAACATTTACTTTAGCCACCCTTTTTCTTTTTATATAACTATAAAAACTCTTACTATCTGTTTTTATATTTTTTGCTAATTTACTTTCATAATCTATCTTCCCTTTCTTAATCAATCTTTTTGTTATTTTTTGCTGCCTTTTAAAGTTTTCCCAATCCTCTGTCCTCCCACTAGATTTCGCTACCTTATATGCCCTTGTTTTTAGTCGAATACTATCCTTAATTTCTTTACTTAGCCACGGATGACTGTCCTTTCTTTTACACCCTTTTCTTTTCAGTGGAATATATATTTTTTGGAAGTTGTAAAATAACTCGTCTGAGGAATACGCCTGATCCAGGGTAGCCCTAAAGGGGCTAGGACTAGTAATTATCCCTTCAATTGCTCCCTGTCCTTTTCCATAGCTAATCTAAACCTTATGATACTATGATCACTGTTCCCTAAATGTTCACCAACTGACACTTGCTCCGCTTGACCTTGTAATACTGTCCATGGTAAACTTGACTGAATCTAAAAGTGACCAAATGTACCAACAAGCTTTGAGGGCAAGAGACTGCTTGGCTAAACCATTTGTAAAATAAATGATGTGCTGGTTTTTTCCTCCAAAAGATAAGATCTTGAAAATTCTGTGAGAATCAGGAGTCAACAACCTTCAGATGTAAAAACAATGACTTTCTCCAACCCTTGAATGTCTGGCCTTGGTTAACTAAGCGTCAAAACAGATAGGAGAGAAAGTGAGAGAGAGAAAACAACGTTAATCACACAGTTTGGGACATGAATCCTGTGGGCGAGTTGCCAAGTTTTGGGATATAAGGGATGTTGTAGACTGACACTCGTGGCTGCAGTCATGGGCGACTTGGTCAGCCACCAGTTAAAGTCATACATCTAGTCATCGCTGAATTGACCTCTCACTGGCGTTAGTACATATGTGGTTGCTTATGATCACTTGAGCTTAAAGTAAATGATTTTAGATTTGTGCGTGCTTGCTTGTAATAAGTAAATGAATTGAGTACGGTTTGTATTTGGTACTTACTTGTAACCTCTTGCTGATTTTAAGTAAAGAATAGTTTACCCTGAAATCTTTGTCTCGAGCTGTCTGTTCCACGGGTCTGAACGGGTATAAACTGTCAGACAATCTGAACGACTTACAACCTACCTCATTCCCCAGAACCAGATCTAGCAATGCCTCCTCCCTCGTCGGGCCGGAAACATACTGATCAAGAAAGTTCTCCTGAACGCACTTCAGAAATTCTTCCCCTTCTCTGCCCTTTACACTATTATGATCCCAGTCTATATTAGGATAGTTGAAGTCCCCCATTATTACTACTCTATAGTTTTTGCACCTCTCTGTAATTTCTCTGCAAATTTGCTCCTCCATATCTTTCCCACTAGTTGGTGGTCTATAGAATACACCTGGTAGTGCAATGGCACCTCTATTATTTCTTAACTCTAGCCATATAGATTCTGTTGCGTATTAACATATGGTAATTGTTCAATTGGTGTGATATTTCAACACAGTTTTAAGTTTAACGTCGCAGCCATGGGTTTCCTGGGCTTCCTGAAACTCGCCAGTGAAAGCAAGGCAAGAACACAATGGCAATTCAGGGGGCTGATTAAAACGAATGGAAATATTGCAATAAATACTCAGTACTCACAGCTGCTTTCTTACCTACTAGTGGGAAAGGGTTTGCTCACAGTACTTTTGCTAAGAGTTTACTTTCTATACTTCGGAGGTTTTTTGAATCACATCAGGCTAGGTGGTGCCTTAGCTGCCTTAGATTGCACCTCGAACAAGGAGCAATATGACCAGCACAAGCAGCAGCAGCAGCAGCAGCAGCAGAAACCTGCTGTTGAGAAACCTGCAGCTGGACAGCAGAGAGGGGAGCAGCAGAGAGGGGAGCAGCAGAGAGGGGAGCAGCAGGGAGGGGAGCAGCAGAGAGGGGAGCAGCAGGGAGGGGAGCAGCAGGGAGGGGAGCAGCAGAGAGGGGAGCAGCAGAGAGGGGAGCAGCAGGGAGGGAGCAGCAGAGAGGGAGCAGCAGGGAGGGGAGCAGCAGGGAGGGGAGCAGCAGAGAGGGGAGCAGCAGAGAGGGGAGCAGCAGGGAGGGAGCAGCAGCGAGAGAGCAGCAGGGAGGGGAGCAGCAGGGAGGGGAGCAGCAGGGAGGGGAGCAGCAGAGAGGGGAGCAGCAGGGAGGGGAGCAGCAGAGAGGGGAGCAGCAGGGAGGGGAGCAGCAGAGGAGTGCAACTCACAGGAGGCACTACCTGCGACACAGGGTGTCCAGGCAGAGGCTGAGTTTCCTTAACATATCGGACCAGCAGTGCTTCAGGAGGCTCAGGTTGTCGCATTAGACATCTGTCGGTGGCAGACATCTGTAGCCTTCTAGAAGAAGACCCGCTCCCTGCTGGCCACGTGTTACCAGTGGTTGTCAAAGTGACTACCGCCCTCAACTTTTTTCCTCTGGATCCTTCCAGGGCGCTACCAGAGACATATCCAGGATCTCCCAGTCGGCGGCACACAAATGCAGAAGACAGGTGACTGGCGGGTTGTTTGCCAGGGCTGGCAATTATGTGAACTTTGCCTCCGATGACCCCAGTCAGAATGAGTGGGTGCTCAGGTTTGCATCTCTGGTTGGCTTCCCACAGTTGCAGGGCATCATCGACTGCATACACGTGGCAATCGCGCACCCCCAGATCAACCAGAAGTATTCGTCAATCGCAAGGGCTTCCACTCTATCAATGTGCAGCTAGTGTGCAATCACAGAACGAAATTTCTGCAGGGGTGCGCAAGATTTCCAGGGAACTGCCATGATGCTTTCATCCTGCAGCAGTCCAAGCTCCCCGACCACTTTGGAGCTGGAAGCACAATTAAGGGTGGCTACTAGGAGACAAGGGATACCCACATACCCACTTCAAACTTAGCTGATGACACCCGTCAGAAACCCAACCAAATAAGCCCAACAGTGCTACAATGAGTGCCATATGATTACCAGATGTGTGATCGAACAAGCCATCTGCATGCTGAAGATGCGCTTCAGGTGCCGAGACAGATCCAAAGGTGCCCTTCAGTACGCACCAGCCAGGGTGTCCAGAATGGTTGTGGTGTGCTGCATTCTGCACAACATTGCACAGTAATGAGGTTTAGACCTGCAGGAGGAACAAGGCACAGAGTGCAGATCCTCTGCAGACAATTCCAAGAAGGAGGAGGAGGTAGACAAGGAGAAGGAAGATGATGAGGGCAATACAGCACCAGGTGCTCATATTGATGCCAGGATTGCCCTTATTAATATAAGGTTAACTTAGGCTGCACCAATGGACCGATGTCAGAACCACATGCAATAGCCACTCTTCCCGACCAACACCCCCAACCCCCCCCCCACCCCCGCCGCCCCACTCAATACCACTGACATCGCAAAAATTCAGTTTAGGTGTCACAAATTCACCTTAAACTTTTCCACTCGAGGGTTGAACACTGTGTCCTTCCATGATCCCTAAAAATGGCTTTGGGATCCCATCCTCGTTGCCAAAAATGCAATATATGTGGGTAGAACAAATGAAGGACAGAGACAGGATGAGTTGCTAGTAAAGGAGCTTGTTTACTAGGCCAGAGCGAACTGAGCATGCTCATACTAAACCATGTGACGAACCATGTGATAAACCATGTGATAATACATTACAATGCTGAATGAGATTATTCAGTATAGATGCATCCCTCCCTCTGCACAATACGCTGAGGTGGCTGCACTTGTCACTGCCATCCAAGTTACCAGTTCTCAAAGTGTTAACATTTGGTCCGACAGTTCCTATGCTATCAACACTCTGCCGTCCTTGCCATTGTATGCGTGGAATAATTTTTGTACTACCGGCGGTAAACCGTTGCTTCACGCCAGCTTACTTCGAATCCTAGATGCGGTGTTGCGAAAACGAACGGGGCCCATCTATGTAGGGAAAGTTAGAGCACACTCCCACTGCACAGAACTGCTCGCCAAGGGTAATTCAATGGCGGATAAGGCCGCAAAGCAGGCCACGATAGATGCTCCCCCTGTGGGAAAAGCCCAAGGAACCTGGCCCGCTACCTGTATCATCTGTAAGCCTGGTCATTGACCTAGCCCCTTACAGGCCACATACGACCCTTATTCAATTGTCATTGCATGCCATCAGCTGGGCCGGCCTTTGCCGGCTCCGACCCTTTGGGCCCAACTCACCTCCCTCTATCAGGATGCAACTGGCACCCTGACACCCATCCTTATGTATGGCATTACCCCAGGGTTTTGCATTGCCTGCGTACCCCCGGCTATGGGAAATTAGTTATTTAAATTATTGCATGCTCACCCCGTAGGGGGTCATTATTCAGCGAAGGCCACCCTGGAGAAACCATCCACCATGACCTGGTGCCCGGGCTGTAAAGAGAAGTTTGAGACCAGAACTCAGAGGTGTCTTCCATGTCTCCAGCATAACCCGAGCAATCATTCCAATCGGGCACTACTGCATAAACTGCCCCCACCGGACGGGCCCTGGACACACATTCAGATAGATTTTATAGGCCCTCTTGTCATGGCGCCCTCGAGTTACAAATATTGCCTGGTCCTGATAGACAAATTCACAAAATGGATTGAGGCCTTCCCCTGTAAGATGAACACCGCCCTCACAGCAGTGAAACTGCTGTTGTGTGAGGTGGTCTGCGGGCAGGGAATACCAATCCAGGTAGATAGCGACCAGGGGTCACACTTTACTGGGAAAATCTTCTCAGAACTCCAACGACTCATGAAAATCACCCATAAGTTGTACATTGCGCATCACCCACAATCATCGGGGGTGGTGGAAAGGGGCAACCGAACCCTTAAAACAATGCTTAAAAAATTTTGCGCAGACCATGCTAACATGTTACCCATGTGCCTGAGGGCCATGAGAGCAACCCCACATAGCACCACAGGTATTTCACCTTACCAGGCTATGACGGGATGGTTAAGGAGGACGCCTGCCCATCTCCTCACTCCATCTCTCACCCCACTCTTACAACGGACGGCCAACCAGAAATGGCAAGAGTCAATGATAGAACACATTCAGAGGATGAATTAGTTCGTGGCCCGGCAACAACAAATGAAAAAATATTTTGACAAAAAAGTTCGGCCATTTGAGTACCAGGTGGGAGATGTGGTCATGGTCCTAAACTATCTAAGAAAGGAGCATGCCTTTGAACCCAAGTAGGTGGGACCCAATTGTGGACAAGCCAGCCCCGCTGAGTACTTGATCCAGATCCCGGATAAAAAGGGAAAATATTGCGTTATGACCAATGCCAGGACAATGAAACATGGGAACAAGGAATGTCCCATTCGGGATCCTACTTTCTGTTTTAAGCCCACCAAAACGACTATGATAGGAAGTCATGTTCTGCTCCCTGTTTCAACCCACAACATCACAGAACTAAGAATCAACATCTCCATGCAAACGAATACCTTAAGACTGTAGCCCAATTTGGCCACCTGATTCCACCGCTGTCCTATAGCCTTAGATCAATTTTGGATAGAACCAGCACCTCGGAAAAACATCTGGTTAAGATGGCCCAACAAAATGAAGAGCTAGACCAGGAAATCCAAAAGCTAGGAGACCGAGACTGGTATGAGTCAATGTTCGCCAAACTCCCTGATTGAGAATGCTTGCTTTATTCTTGGTGACAGCGCAAGGGTTTGCATTGCTGATTTGACAAATTTTGGTATGTTACCTACAGTGTCTGATTAAGAAGTTAGGGAAGTGGGCCAATAACTTAGAAATAGTCAGATTAGTCAGGAGCCGATTGTGAGAAGTCAATAAGGATATTTCCTTCTCAACGTGGGGAATTGTAAGAAATAGTGGTCCTATAGGCTTCTCTGGTGAAGGGAAATTCTTCAGCAGTCTGCCTGAGCTGACACAGAGCAATGTTAATCATGTTAGATAAGGGTTTTCACAAGGGCTCGTTATGAGGCCAAGGAGATAATGTAGAAACAGGCCTTTGTGTAGGCATGACTGGGCCTGATAAGAGGGTGGGGAAGGAGCCTCATGATCCACGTATCTGAAACAAATTGTCTGGGAAGGGAAAAAAGAACAGATGGAGGAGCGCTCCCGGAGGTGGATCCATGCTAGCTTCGGCTTAACACCTCAGCCAGCTTGAGAGACGACCGAAGAAGAAAAGATTGTTACCGCAGGCTGCAAAGATCAAATCGTCCTGCCTCATCCGTCCGATCCGGGCCCAGTAAACCGCTCTCACCTGTTACGGATTGTATGTCTACTGTGTCTATCCTGATTATGTGTTGTATTTGAACCGTCGCTCCTCAATAAACCGCTTGTGACTCTTCGACCCTTTTGGGTAATCTGTGACACTTGATCAAATCTTACAGACTGCTGAGATGCTCTTGTCCGATGACCTCAGGGTTTTCGAGCCCGTGAGGGCCCCGCCAAAGACTGATCCACCCGTAGACTCAGCCATCGGGACATGAGGCAGCATGTGGGCTACTGACTGGGTTTGGGAGGAGAGGGTGAGACTTTGATTGAAATCCCCACTTCCAGGTCCTCTTTCGGCATCATCCCTCTCATGGGCCAGCCGCACTTCAGTGCTGGAGAGCACTTTGGTGCAGATCAGTGCGGCGCTGTAAGGCCAATGCTAAGGGACCTGTTACCCTATTTAAGGTGGCTGCCACGTTGGCATCCAGAGTGGGCACTGCCATGGTCATGGCCTGCATGGACTCATTGCTGAGTTGGATGCTCCACGGAGTTGGCCATCTATTCATGCAAGAAGACATCGTCTCAATGCCTTGAGACATCAACCCACTCATGCTTGAGGCAGACTGCTCCATTCTTTCTGCAAACATGGTCAATGTGCTTGAAGGCCTGTCAGTACATCACACATTCTCTGCTGCTCCTCAATGATTATCCTTTTCGTCGATGGTCCCCAGGGTATAGCAGTTGTGTCCAGCTGAGCAGGGTTTGGAGAGACCTGCGCCCTCCGACGTGAACTCTCTACAGCTGTCCCTGCCACCACCATCTGTTCTTGCTCACTTGTGAAGTGTGAGTCACCAGGGGAAAACCCAACAATCTGACGAACTGGTCCCATCGAAGTGCGAGTATCTGAGCTGATGCATGGTAAGCATAAGTCATGTGACAGTGCACCCTCAGAAGGAATCAGCTCCTCTGAGGATTCATCATCCTCGAAATCCATGGACTCCTGCTGCACGTGTGAAGGCCCTGGTGGAGAGAAAAGATATGAATTAGTACTGGTAAGGTAAGTATGTCGCAACTTATCATTATGAAGATGGTCATATTTCACTCGCTGTGAAATCAAGTCAACATGACTGAGTGTTGTATGACATGTGGGTCGCTGATATTTAATTCCGTCACCAGATAGCTGGGAGGTCCCCGTCTCCCCATCTCCAATGGCCAGGGATGCTGAAACTCCACTGATCTCCAGCGCTTTCTCCTCTGCAGTTGTTAGCTGGGCAATCTGTGGAGGACCACCTCTGGTCCTCTCCCTCTCCCTGGTGTACTGTGCTCTCTTGTCCTGCAACGAGGGGAAGAACAGATTATGTGGGAGTGTAATGGCATGTGTTCACCCGATGATGCAGTGCATTTGAGGAGGGTGACTATGAGGGAGAGGCATGAAATTGCATAAGGATGAGGGTGAGTTGCTGTGGTGAATGGATAGATGGGCATGTGAGGAAGTGGATAGGAAGAGAAGGATAGTTACGCTTGCAAGGTAAGTGGGTGTGAGGAGTAATGTGATGGAGTAAGCTTGACAAGGCAGAATGAGGGGCTGGGGTGATGCACACAGCAGGATGTACATGAATGTGCAACTGTACTCACCTTTCCTGACCTGGTTAGGTCATTAAAGTGCTTCTTGCACCGAATCAGAAGCGTAGCACACCTGCTGCTGACCTCCTGGGCCATCTCCAGTTATGCCTTCTTTGTGGCAGCAGCAGGTTTCTTTCTCCCATTGCTAGGGAAGTGTATAACTCTTTGGCTCTTCACATCCCCCAGCAGTACATCAAGGGAGGCATCATTGAAGCGGGGCGCAGCCTGTGAGCATCCTGAATCCATTGTCTCAACTTGTCTTCTCTTGCTTGTAGATTTTTTAAAAAACCTGTAAAATGCTGCAAGCCTGTTTGGCCCAGTGGTAAGGGCATGAAACAGTTAAACTTCGAGGCACAGAAAAGGTGCCAGTCATCAAAGTCTGCAGTTCTCGGAGAACACATTGATACTGGACAATGAAAGCTTGGACTCATGATTAACTCTGAAAAAAACAATGGGCCGAAAATTGATCCCGGGACGCGAGAGTACGCACTGCATACTCTCGCGTATTCCCACTCCAATTGCCGGTTTTCTGCATGCCCTGCGCATGCGCTGAAAACCGGCAATTGCTCTTCCGAAAAGGGGGCGGGGCCTGAGTGCATCACGTGCGCGCTACAGGCTGCGCGCACGCTGTGCACTTCATGCTTTGGACGCGCAGGTAAGTAGGGAAGATTTTGGAAATGTAAAAAGGAGGAGTAAGACCCGCTTTTAAGAAGGTAAGTAGTGAATTAAGTATTTTTTTGAATTTTTTTTTACAGGTATATCTTTTTTATAGACTTTAAAGACAGGTAAGTTTATTTTTATAACTTTTTAAAAGATTTTAAATTTTTTCAAAAATTTAATTTTTTATTTAAAATGGTTAATTTAATTAACTATACTTATTTTATTAATGTGATGGTTTTTTTTTAATTTAATTGAGGTTTAGCTGTTATTTTGGGGGGGTGTAAGATTCATAAGTCTCACAGCCATGCTGTGAGACTTATGAATGGAAGATGGTGTGCTGCCATTGGCTCTAACTGAGTCACGTGATCCCACAGCTCGCACGAATTAACTGCGCCGCTGGGATACGCAAGCCCAGCACAGCTGATGTCTGGAACATCAAGTTCGTGCGAGCTGGATCAGAAAAAGCATAAGCGAGGTGAGACATCGCGGGGAAGGCTTACCCCCGCGGGAACAGAGCGAGATCAATTTCTGGGCCATTGACTTTGAACTGTGAGGCCTTGAATCATGATTGGTTTCGATGGGAAAAATTAACATCTAGACAATGCTCTGAGTTTAACTGAAACAATGGGGGTCACAATCGACTTCCTGACATGAATGGAAGATACACAAATCCCGAGCAGACAATCAGCCAACCGCCCATCAACGGTAATAGAAATCACATTGAATATGCGTTACAGAAAGCGGGAGGAGGAGATAAGGAGTTATCTTCAATCTCACAACTCTGTACACCTCCGGTGATTGAATTACAGGTTGACGAGGTGTGAATGTTGGACAGTTCAGCAAACCATCAACCGAAACTGGTTGGGGGAGGCCCAGCATGGGGCCAGGTGACTAAAAGAACTATAAGAAGGAACCACACGACAGCTCTCTCTCTCTTTCACTCGGAAGCTCTCTCGCTGGGAAGCTCTCTCTCTCTCGGAAGCTTGCTCTGACTACAGCAACTGCCAGGCGTAAGAAGGAAGGGAAGACGGTCATCTCCAGCTCCCAGCCGGCAATCGACGTCGGCCACGACCAGCCGGACGGGTGATTGTAAGTATCAGTTGACTCTACAAGGGGTTTGCGCTGTGTAGGCAGCTGCAGTCAGATAAAAGAGGACGGGGACAGGTCATCTCTGATCCAGGCCGACAATCCACAACGGTAACGACCGGCTGGATTGGTGATTGTAAGTTTCAGTCAAATCTCAACAGGCTTTTGTCCGTGTTTTGTCGGTTTTAATAAACTAACAGTTTTGGGTTGAACCTCAACCTTTGCGTCGTCTACCATTTTGTTCCTGTAAAACCCAGAGTCAAAGAACCCTTGTAAGGACGAGGAAACCAAACACCTTACATGCTTTCAACTCCAAACTCCTCCAAATTCCATCTTTGAATTCTCCTTTAAATACTGAAGTTGTGATCATTTAATGCCGGTCCAAAATCACGCCCGCTGCCGCGCAATCAACGGCAAAACCAGAAGTAAAAGTTAATGAGCTGACTGCCTTAAAATGCCACTGAC
This sequence comes from Squalus acanthias, assembly GCA_030390025.1. Lineage (NCBI taxonomy): Eukaryota > Metazoa > Chordata > Chondrichthyes > Squaliformes > Squalidae > Squalus > Squalus acanthias. The sequence goes on from CM059429.1 coordinate 59,562,554, forward strand.
AGATGAGCTGAACTTACTTCCATATTTCCCTTGTGATATTGGACCCCCCCCGCACCCCTGCTCCCAATGCACCTCCGAGTTATTATCGGGGCCCATATCTCTGCGGGATTTCTCAGCCTGGAGCTAAGCTGGTGCTTCAAGTTAGTGAAAGAGAAAAAAAAAATGGAGGCGGGGGAAAAGCTTAACTTGCTTACAGTTGCGACGAAGTAGGCACTTACAGTTCAATTGATAATAACACCTATTCCATCTTGACCTTTAGCCAAAAGGATTAATTCAATTCTTGAATTATATGCTGAAACAAAGCCAAAAAACAGGTAGGTTGGGGTCGGGTGGGATGTTAATGTGTTAAAAACCTGAATCCCAACCTCAACCCGCCTCCAACCCACCCACTTCTGGTTTTAATGGTGTCAGGACAGGGGGTGGGCAGCCAACCCGCTCCCAGGAGGCGGATTGGCACTTTAAGTGTGATAATGAAGCTGAAATCTCGGATTTAACCTGCTGTGAAGGTTTAACTGTGGTCGGCCAGGGTTCCCGGGCCTTGCGATTCCTGGCAGCTGCAGCAAGGTGAGGGCAGCCTCGGGGAGCAATCCTGGTGAGCTGGGAAGAGCAGGAGTGCTTCCTCCCAGCCCCCCAAGCTCCCTCACCATCGGCATCCCCCACATACAAACAGCCTGCTCCCCCCTGGGGTCAGGGATCGTATCCCCCCCAAGATGGTTGGTTGCGACCTCTTCTCCAACATCCCCGCCTGACTGGAAGCCAAGCCTGTCAATCAGGCTGATTTTCCGGGCGGGGAACCTGTCCGTGACATCACACGTACGCCGTGGAGTTAAAACTCCACAGCATGCGGGGCAACCCGGACTTCTGGGTTTCTCGTGCTCTACCGGGCCCGCCCACTCCCTACAGCCGTATAGCTAAAAATTCCAGACATTATCTTTTATTGCTTCCCAGACAGAATATTCACAAAATCAGAGGCTTCACTAAGTTAAAATCATAGTAATATGCATGCTCATGCATATGGAAACACCAAGGTACTGTCAGATTTGATCAAATCTGTCAAAATATTTAATCAAGGCATTTAGCATGGGCTATTGCTTTCCAAAAGCCATTGTCAGATGCGATACAGTTGACTGCAGATAAATGCATTCTTGATCCAAGCACAGAATTTCAATGTACCAAAACTATTGACTGCAATGACATTGAATTCCGAATTCAGACAGGGCACTGGAAGGTATACTCTCAATCAGTTCATAAAATATCCTGGTGCCAAGAGGAGAATCACAGAGCCCCAAACCCCCTTCCCCAAAAACAGCAAAAATAAAATCATCACATTGCCTCTTCATTTCATTTCTCTTTTCCCAGCCACAACTGGGAGTTCCCCACTCTTGAATAATTAAACAGCAACAAATCAATACAAAAGCAAAATACTGCAGATGCTGGAAATCTGAAATAACAACAGAAAATGCTGGAAATTCTCAGCAGGTGAGAGAGAAACAAAGTTAACATTTTAGGTCAATAACCTTTCATCAGAACTGCAAAAAGTTGGAGATGCAACAGGTTTTAAGCAAGTGCAGAGGCAGGGAAAGGGGGAAGGGGAGAAAAGAACAAAAGGGAAGGTCTGTGTTAAGGTGGAAGGCAGGAGAGATAAAAAGGCAAAAGGGATAATGGTGCAAGTAAAAGGAGGTGGTAATGGGACAAGTAAAGAAACAAAAGATGGGTTTAGAGCAGGTGTAAATGGGAATGGCAGAATCATCACCAACAACTGCGGTCTGAAAACATGGGAGCGTTGGTTATGATCTGAAATTGTTGAACTCAATGTTGAGTCCAGAAGGCTGTAAAGTAAATAATCAAAAGATGAGGCGCTGGGAAGGTGCCGTGGGAAGGGGACGGGGTGTTGGGGTGATTGTCGAGTGGACCAGAGTGTCGTGGAGGGAAGGGTCCCTTTAGAATGCTGAAAGGGGAGGGAGGGGGAAGATGTGTTTGGTGGTGGCCTCACGCTGGAGGTAGCGGAAATGGCAGAGGATGATCAGTTGAATGTGGAGGTTCGTGGGGTGGAAGGTGAGGACAAGCGGAACCCTATCGTGGTTCTGGGAGGGAGGAGCAGGAATGAGAGCAGAAGTTCGGGAACTGTGTCGAGGGCCCTGTCAACCACGATTGACTGTGCAACTGTACTGAACAGTTGATCTTGTTTTACAGCCACTACAAGTACAATTAAAAGGCATTGAAATGAGCAGGTTTTCAGTTGAATAAAGATCATCAAATCATTGAATCATAGAAACTGACAATACAGAAGGAGGTCATTCGGCCCGTTGTGCCTGTGCTGGCTCTTTGAAAGAGCAGACATGCTTAGTCCCACACCCCCACTTTTTGTCCGTAACCCTGTAAGTTCCTCATCCTCAAGTACCTGTCCAACTCCCTTTTAAAATTATTTATGGAATCAGCTTCCACCATCTTTTCAGGTAGAGCATTCCAGATCCCGAGAAGTCTCTGAGTGAAAAGATTCTCCTCATCTCCCCTCTAGATCTTTTGCCAATGATTTTAAATCTATGACCTCTGGTTATTGATCCACTAACCAGAGGGAATAGTTTTTCTCTCTTTACTCTATCAAAACCCCTCATCATCTTGAAAGCCTCTATTAGGTCACCTCTTAACCTTCTCTGTTCCAAGGAGAACAGTGCTAACTTTTCCAACCTCTCCTCATAACTGAAGCCCCTCATCCCTGGTAACATCCTGGCAAACCTCCTCTGTACCCTTTCTAAGGCCTTTACATCTTTCCTGAAGTGTGTTGCCCAGAATTGTCCACAATACTCCAGCTGAGGCCTAAACAGTAATTTATAAAGTTCTAACATGATCTCTTTGTTTTTATATGCTATGCCTCTATTTATAAACCCAAGTAACCCATATGCTTTTTTTAATCGCCTTATCAACTTGCCCTGCCACCTTTAAGGATTTGTGTATATGGACACCAAGGTCTCTCTGCTTATCTACACTTTTCAAAATTGTGCCATGTCTTTCCATATTAGTCCTTCCATATTAGTCCTTCCAAAGTGCATCATTTCACATTTCTCTGTATTGCACTCCATCTGCCATGCTTCTGCCCATTTCACCATCCTATCTATGTCATCCTGAAGTCTACAACTATCTTCATCAGTATCTATTACGCTGCCAAGTTTCGTATCACCGGCAAACTTTATAATGCTGCTCCCTACACCCGAGTCTAGGTCGTTTATAAAAATTAAAAACAGTAATGGACCCAAAACTAACGCTTGGGGACACCAGTGCAAACCACCGCCCAGTCTGAAATTCATTCATCCACCACCACCCTCTGCTTCCTGCCACTGAGCCATTCTGTATCCATATCCCCACTTTCCTCTTAATTTCATGGGCTTCCATCTTCTTAACAAGCCTCCTGCATGGCACTTTGTCAAATGCCTTCCGAAAATCCATATATACAACATCTAATACATTACCTTGATCAACCTTCTCTGTTACTTCATCAAAGAATTCAATCAAATTAGTCAGACAAGATTTGACTCTAACAAATCCATGCTGGCTCTCCTTGATTAACCCATGCCTTTCCAAATGAAAGTTTATTTTGTCCCTGATAATGGTTTCCAATAACTTCCTCACCACTGATGTTACGCTGACTGGCCTGTAGTTTTCTGTTTTATCCTTCACCCCTTTCTTGAATAGTGGTATAGCATTCACAACCCTCCAGTCCTCCAGCACTACTTCTGTATCCAATGAAGATTGTGACCAATGCCTCTGCTATTTCTACTTTTGCTTCTTTCAGCAACCTAGGATGCATTCCATCCAGACCAGGTGACTTATCAACTTTCAGCATGCTAATCCTTTTAGTACATTTTCTCTATCTATTACTATCCTGTCCATAACTTCCCTCTCTTTTAGTGTAACCTTCACATCATCCGCTTCCTTTGTGAAGACAGATGCAAAGTACTCATTTAATACTTTAGCCATGTCCTCTGCCTCTACATGAAGATTTCCCTTTGGGTCCTTAATAGGCCCCACTTTTTCCCTAGCTAACCATTTACACTTTATATGTTTATAAAATGTTTTAGGGTTCAATTTAATGTTTCCAGCTAATCTTTTCTCGTGACCTCCCTTTGCCTCCTGTATTAACTTTTTCAATTCCTTCCTGTACTTTCCATAATCTTCCTGGTTATTAACCAAATCCTGCTCCTGACATTTGTCATAATCCTTCTTTTTCTGTTATATTTTATCTTTTATTTCCTTTGTCATCCAGGGTGCATTCGCTTTGGTGCTCTACCTTTTCCCATTAAAGGAATATGCTTAGATTGTACCTGAACGATCTCTTCCCTGAAAGCCTTCCATTGCTCCATTACTGGTTTACCCTGCAATCGCCTTCTCCATTCTACCTGCGCTAGGTCCCTTCTTAAATCACTAAAATTTGCTCTTCCCCAGTTGAGTATTTTTACCTTCAATATTTTCTGGTCTCTTTCTATAATTACTCGAAACCAAATTATGTTACGGTCACTGTTAGCTAGATGATCTCCGACTCTAACCCTCTCCACTTGCCCTACTTCATTTCCCAGAACCAGATCCAACACTGCTCCCTTCCTTGTTGGACTGGAGACACTCAGGGCTGGATTTTGATACTGGGGCGGGTTGGGGTCGTGTCATCCACTTTTCGTGTTATCCACCCGACTGCAATTGGATGTGGGAGATTGATGCGATTTTTACTTAATTGGGCAATTGAGTTCCAGCATGTGGGAACCCATGACCCAATTAGTGTTTTCAGTCTGAAAGTCGCCTCTGATGATGTCATCATTGCTGCTGCATTGAAGGTCTGCAAAGACTGCCTGGCCTTTGCTGTGAGAGGACCTGGATGCAAAATGAGCAGCAGCAGCCCTAAGTCTGCTCCCAGATATTTTTGCACCACCACTCCCAGATATGTCTCCCATCCACCACCACTCCCAGATATATCCAGCCAGCCAGCCAGCCTGCCTGCCTGCCTGCTTGTTAGTCAGCTATCCAAATATGCTCCCGCCAGGTTTCACATTTGTGGCTCAGAACAGGCGTGCTTCACGTAGAAAAAGGGTTAAAATCACAAAGGCCTTTCAAAATGGCATTATAGAGGCAATTTAGTGCTTGTTAAGGGCCTTAACAGCCTATCCCGCCTCTTAGAGGCGGGACAGAGTCGGGACAAGCAGACACGATTTAATGAAAATTGCGTGGAGGCGGGATGGAGGCGGGCTTGTGCCCGCCCACCAGTTTTCACAATTTTAACCCCCCACATGCCTCCAAACCCACCTCCATGGGTCAATGAAAATCCAGCCCATATTGTTCGAAAAGGTTCTCCTGTACACATATCTGACATTCCTCTCCTTCCCTGCCCTTATGTTTTCCCCAGGAATTTTAGGGTAATTAAAGTCTTCTAATATTACTGTACTATTTATGTTACATGCCTTTGAAATTTGCCAACAAATTTGCTCATCTATCTCCTTCTCACTGTTTGGAGTTGTATAAAAAAAATTCCCAGCAATGTAACAGCTCCCCCTCTGTTCCTTAACTCAAGCCAAATAGATTCAGTCCTAGAACCATCTAGTTCATCCTTTCTATTTAGAATTATAACATTGTCCTTAATCAATGCTGCCACACCCCCTCCTCTTTTTCCTTCTCTATCGTTCCTGAATACTTGGTAACCAGGAATATTAAGAACCCATTCCTGGCCTTGATGGAGCCATGTCTCTGTTAATGCATCTTATATATCTTATTCCATACCCTAATCCCAGGAAAAGTCTTTATGTGGCGCATTTATCTCACAGGCATGTACCCACTATAACTTTGCTCATGAGATAACTATAAACACATGGAGGAATTTCCAGCCATAAGTTTTCATGGTTCCTCTATAGTACTATTTTGCTTATGTCCACTATCTTCTCCTTATAGGAGCCATTGAGCAGCCTCTTTAATGGAAAAGTCTGAGACATGGGGGGGGGTGGGTAATTTCAACGTCGCAAACTGGGCAGTTACCCGGTCGAGCGGATTGCCCACCCATCAATTCGAACATAACAAAAATCAAGGAGGCTCTACAACAGGCGGCCGATCCACTCCGCCAGGTTACTGCCCAGCCGGTGAAGTTAAAAATGACCACCATGGTCTTCTCATGATTACTAGTGAGACTCAACAATGCCTCAACAGGAGAGACATTTAAAGATTTTTCTGATGAAAAGTCAACAACCTGAAACATTAGCTCTGTTGCTCTCTCCACTGATCAGCTGAGTGTTTTTATTTAAAGATTTTTGATGGGAACTTTGTTTTGGTAAAGTAAAGAAGTGGTCTTAATGAGGTTAAACAATGCTGGTGGGAGTCCGGAGGCTGTTACTGATTGCTACGCCTCGCATAAACACAAAAATGAGCTTAAATCTTGCTTTGTTAAATGTGTTCTAAGGCCATTTTTCCAGTTATAAGTTCCTATTGATTAGATAAAGCAATATGTTGAATTTATCGTTTTTACTGCAAATTATCAGAATGCCACACCTCATTACCTGGCATGCTACACCAAAATAGAGTAATTATAAAAACAGAAATCCAAAAATCCTGAAACATTTTTCCTTTCCTGAGTTCTCTTGTGTAATGTTTCATCTCTCTTGCCTTGAACCAGCTGGGAGAACAGAGAATCTTTTGAGAGTTCTGATGGAGCTTTTCTCTAAGGATAAGCCAAAGGGAGGTGTGTTTGCCTGAGGCAAGTAAGGATGAATCTGAGTCCTGCTGATGCATTATTGGCATTGAACATCAAAGAGAATGTGCTGTTGCTTTGGAAGCAATCACTGGAGCTAGGAATTGAAGGTTCCTAATGTGTTGCTTTTATTCTACATGGTGTTTTGTACAAATAAATTTAGTGTAATTTAAATCACTATTCATACAGTGTGCAAAACTCCCTTTATTGTCAAAATACAACACACATAGAGTGACATTGGGCATAGATCTGCTGTATGTAAGAAAAATAAATGTCCACATTTATGTTGATTGACAAAAATCTGCATTGAACATCTTTTCATTTATTTTTTCTTGAAAACTTGATGGCACACTTGGTCGGTACACGTTAACTCCTGCAAGGGAAAAAAGAATAATAAATTAAAATACATTATTTAGCACATCACCAATGAAATAGCATCTTCACAGGGTCAGGCTTGGCTGTGATACCCCCACAGATGAACAACCCCTAACACATATTGTCTGAAAGATGGCCATTTGGACAAAGTATCAGAAAGTATCAGAGGGGCTCCTGATGCTAACACAACATATTCCCTTCATGGGAGGACAGGTGACCGAAGAAAATTGGGGAATAAAAACTAATGAAAGAAAAATTATAATCTTTACCACACGGACTGCAGCGGTTCAAGAAGGCGGCTCACCACCACCTTCTCATGGGCAATTAGGGATGGGCAATAAATGCTGGCCTTGCCAGTGATGCCCACATCCCATGAATTAATAAAAAATAAACAATGAAGGGGGAATTTTAACTCAGTAAGTCAGCTGGGCGAGCGAGCAGCCCCCGAGTAGCAGCGAGAGTTTGACTGATTTTAAAGGCCTGGGCTTCATTCACATCCCGGTCCACTGCCCATCTGAAATGATCAGAAAGAGGCAGCTGGCCTCGTATGTGGGAAGTGGGAGAGCCCAGGGCAGCAGAGGCCTAGACTTTCCTTGTGGGGCCCAGAGGAGCATTCCTCCTCCTCCTGGACCCACAAATGAAAGCTTACTACTGACCACGCTGGGCTTATTCTTCCTGCAAGCCAGGTTTCACTGAGGGGTCAGCCCCGGTCAGCACCCCGCTCAGTCAGCAGTTCAAATGCCATCAGGGTCCTATCTACATCATAGCACCTAAATTTGCATACATGTATAAGGCTCCTCCTGATTCAGGTGGGTGCCTTGACCACCTGAAGAAACAGGGGGGTTTAAATCGCTGTGTGGCGGGAATGGAGCGGGAAATTAGCCCAATCTATTTTAACTCCCATTCTTCCTGGTTTTCCCTTATTTTACAATAAGTACTGGGCTATATTTGCTTCCTTTACTGCTGAGGTATGTTATTGCTGGTGAATGCAGCACTAATCCATTTCAGGCGCTTAAATGGGTGGATTTTAACTCACCTAAACAGGCATTAACGAGGCAATAAGGGCCTCAAAATGGGACCATAGACTTACTTCATAGCTTCATTAATGCTGACACTCTGGCCACTGCCAATTTGAAAGCCCACCTGATACGAGCACCTGAGCCCACCGTCCTCCACTGGTCGGCCGCCCAAAAGTTAAAATCTACTCGATAGTGTCAGCAGCTATTGCTGCCTCCTGGGCTAGATGCAAAGTAAAGTCATCTCTACTCTGCTCTGCTCCAATAGTGTGTTTTTACACCAACCTCATAATAGCACTTTCCAATTAACCTGTGTGACATTTTTCCATTTCCCATACTACTTATCCTGTGGCCTTTCTCAATGATGTACCAATCTAATGCCAAATTATGAGCGGTTTTGTGCCCACTGGGAACTGGATTCAAACTGCGAAACTCATTTTACATGGGGCTCCTACAGTGAGGAAACACTTTTGGCTGGATTGAAAGGACAGTGCACCAACCTCTTTTATTATTCAGCTCTAACTCACTTTCCTTCTAAAGTCACTTTTCTCCTCTCTTATTCTATATTATGTCATTTTCTTCTATTTCCATAACTTATTTGCGAGGGGGATGTGGGGAATGCTAGCAAGGCAAGTGCCTCTAGTAAAATCGCCCATCTTTCGTTGCCCTGAGAACTCTTTGAACATTGCAGTCCTTGTTTGCCACGTGTGATACACAGGTGGGTGATCTATACATCAGTGCCTCTAGTAAAATAACATTTACAGTAACCATTAACATATATTGTTCATAGAGAGACAACTGGTGAGATACAGACAGCGCTTCAGAAGAGATGCTGGAAGCAGAGCCAGTGGCAGTGCTTTATTTTTACTCTCTGCAGGTAGCAGCATCCTCTTATCAAGACACGCAGATGTATTTTATATTTGAACTGAAACTATTGGACCATTAACGTCAAAGCAATTGTTCATCCATATTTTATAAGAATACAATTGAATGATTAGTTTTATTTGCCAAAGCATTTGACCCAGCATTCATTTAAATAATATTTCATCACATTACGGGCATGGATTTAATGAGAGTGCTGTGTAATCATCCTGCATAAGGTTTCCTACCAAGTGCAGTTTATCGCCCTCGATCCAGTGCTTCCAGCCTCTGTTGGCCTTCTCACCCTTCTGAACGCAGACCAGCTTGTCACCATCCCACTGCACCAGTGTCTGCAAGGAAACAAATAAGTTTATTATTGGACTTCAAGACTAATGAGTATAATTACTTTGTACAGCTGAACAATACAGACCAGGAAGGCCCTAGGTTCAATCTCTGGTCTGTACTGAACAAGCTTATCTCAGTTGGGTTGCTACAATTGGCCTCTTTGTCCCTGGGATAGGGAGTGGAAGTTCAGCCAGGGTTCCTGTTCTTGATTGGTGTCCAGTAACATCTGCTGTAAGCATGCATGTGTGAACATTGGTGAGGATGGGATCAGTATTGGCTCTGATGCCCCTGCAGTCAAATAGTCTGCCTACACTCACTGTCAAGGCTCAATCCTGAATGATGGCCACTTGGTTGAGGGTATCTGGCACTCGTGGAACCATATCCCAACATGTTAGGGGGGAGAAGCGTAAGAATTTTTTTTTTTTAAATCTAGTTTTGAATTGGTATAAAACTAATCTCATTTACTCCATTGCCACAAATGCCAGCTGGACTCCAGAACACCAGTTCACCAGTAAGTACTGGTAAAATGTTGCAGCCATGTGTTCAAAATCGCATTTGGTGCCTGACTTTACCTCACCCATAAAAACCACAGATATTTCCAGTCATTGATACCTAAACCATCAATAATAAAGAGGCATCAAACTATCAAACATGTTAGGGGTTTCTCTCTTCTTCCAACCTAAAAAATGTTTTGTTTGGATGGTAAGTGACTGTTCATTTGGACTTTAAATTACAGTAGTTCCTACACCTGTTAATTCAGATAGCTGAAACTTATTGAAGAGGTTTTGCCAATGCTGAGGCATAGGTGACATACAAGTCAAATGGTGAGGTTTTTATTTATGGACCTTAACTGGAGGGAGTGATATGATTCCTACAGTAGGTTCACCTATATTAAGCAGCAATGGTAATAACTATTGACATTAACATATGAAGGAAAATAAAGAAGTGTGGGATGATAGGAAACCTGCATTCAGTTTTTGATAGAGGCTTACAGAGGATAGGATATAAAACATCTTTACCTTCTGGAATTTAGGGGGAGGATGGTGAAGATCAACGTTAACCATAGCTGCCTGTCCCACTTTGCCACTGGGATCTCGGAGCAGCACCCTGCTCTGAGCAAGCATGGATACCATGGGAACTAACAAGCCTAAGTTGGACAGGATTTCTGGGATAGCCCACAACATGTGACCAAACTGCTGTCAGCACACTGGGAGGCCAGGCAGAAGAAGCGCCCACCCACCCTCCCCCAGGTTGTGATGTTCACCTTAACTTAAATGGGGTGGAAGCCTGGAAAATCTGGGTTCCACCCCACATCGTGACTCCCCTGGCACAACTACACTGGAATTGTGCCCCCCGGGGACAGACCTTCTACCCTAACATATTTATATATTGTAAACTTGTTTAGCAAGAGCAACTAATTCATAAGCATCATTGTAGAATAAAACCTTGTAAAGTTCTCAGTTGACATTTCTTGTTTTTAAAAATAATCCATTTGGGAGTGACATGATGGGGCTAATCATTAGTCTGGGCATTCCTTGGTACTAGTGCCTGATTTAAAAGGGGCATTAGTGTTAGCCTGGAAACAGGTCACACATCCTCCCGTTCAGTTGCAAGGTGTTAGGCCAAGCAAATGAAGAGAAAAAAGGCAAGAAAAATACAAAAGGATGGAAACACCCTCATTGAAAAACAACATATACCTTGACTGTTCTATTATCTAGGCCTTTTGTGTGTTCCTCGAATTCTTCTCCAATTGTGTAATCCAGGTTGTAGTTTCTGAAGGTACTTAGAGATTTAGTGACAAACTTGTCTCCTTCCTGTTTGATTTCCTTTGTCTGCTTGAGATGAATTGCAATCTTCCTAGTGGCAAAGTCTATGTCTGTATTGGAGAGACGAGAGTCAGTTCAGCATGAGGAATCTAAAGCTCTTGTTACAGTTTTATTTAAACTCACTGACTGTTTGAAATGCTGTTGCTTGTCATCAGGATGAAGCATTTATATCAGAGCCTTATAGACAGTGACATGGCATTATATACAAATAGGAATGACACTTCAGGCCTACAGAGGTAAGCTTTTCCCCTGAGGGAAATGATCAAGACTCTATTTGGTGAGAACATTATTACACAGCTGAGGTCCCTTCTATTATATATGGGCAGTGATTTCACAGTTACAGCTAGACAATTGCAGTCAATAATATTTGTTTCATTTTATCTGTGAGCTAGCTGACTTTTTTAAAAAATTGAATATTTTTGCCTAGCCCGGCACTGTGATCAGCTTTTACTCAGAGAACAGCTTGTGCTATGTTGTTTCCAATGAAACACGGTCGTGTTTAGGCTGTAGCTGATACCACATTGAAGACTATCACCAGCAAATGTCAGACAATTGGCAATAATGAAAAACTACTATCTTAAGTGATGAGGGCTCATTATCCAATCATACTTAGCAGCCGAGTTGAAGAATATAATAATTGGGAATCTTGTGCCTCTGGGCTATAATAGAGACCTTTTGTCACTGTCTGCTTATTAAGCTACAGCTGTTGGTACAACAGGACTGTCAGCGAGCTGTGCTAAGGGTACACTTTAGCTGCAGTAACCAATAAATCTGATAAAATAAGGGTTGCAGTTATCCTGAATCAATGCAAGGTTTTGTGTCGAGTGATCATGATAGTCCAACAGAAATCCCCAACATTCAGTCACGCCTGTAATCCACTTTAAAACTATTTACCTCCAACAAGAGCCAATATTTCAAAATTATTTTTAATTATATATAGAATTAAGAATACCCAGGAATGATTACAAGGCAAGAATCCAGTGGAGCTACAATAAGTTTCAAGATTGAAGCTTGAGCTGTATATATACCTGTCATCTGAAACACAAGATTAGATGATAGACTTGAGTCATTACTGCCCATAATTTAAAAAAATCTTTGGGGGCGATTTTCCCAGCCCTGAGGAGGCGGATTTGGAGGTGGGACAGTTGGCAAAATGGCAAAAACTGAGGGCGGGTTCGGAACCCGCCTCCAACCCGCCTCCGCGCAATTTTGCCGGAGGCGGGTTTGATGGGTGCGATTCGGTCCCGCCTCCATCAGTCGGGAGAGGTAGTTAAGACCCTTAAATAGTAATTAAGGGCCTCTATAATCCTATTTTGACAAGCCTTCGTTATTTTACCACATTTTCAGCATGTTGCACGACCCTCCTAAGCCATGCCAGCTAATCCTGGCGGGTTGACAAGTGGGTGGCCTCCTCACAGCTGCAGCTCCACCATTAAAACGGAGCTTTCATCAGGGAGCAGTTGCAGGTGGCAGAACTTTTGTTCCAAAGGTCTTTCAGCACTTTTAGCAGGCCTACCGAAGTCGGAGGTGCTGCAGCTTCTATCTCTCAACTGTGGGACCTCCTTGGAAGACCCTCTCCCCGCTTGGACTGAGCACTTCCCCAACGGAGGTATCTGCCAGCTGCATGGGAACCATTTATTTCCTTTCACCGTGGACCTCAGATTCGGATGAGGAGCAGCCACGGCAGCAGCAGAACCAGGCAGCTCAGCAGCAACAGCAGCAGGAGCCCCAACCCCCTGCTCACCCACCTGATGCTGCACAGGGCAGAAGGCGCCAGCGCATGGAAGCACATCGTGCAAGGAATGCACTCATCCTGGCCAGATTTGCATAGTGGCACATGTGCTTGGCTCCTTCTTAACACATGATAGATAATGGACATGACTCTCTGGCCTCCTTTCACTCTGACCACAAACCTGACCACGCAAGTGTCGCGGAGCCTGCAATGTGGAGCTGCCTAAGCCGAAATAACAGATGCCATCACACCAACAGTTTGCCATCACCTAATTTTAATACATTCCCACAGGGATGGCATTTCATCAATAAACAGAAACAATCACCCAATCTGCACACAGATCTGGAGGTTATATCCCTTGCCAGCTGGACCCACACAGCCTAGGTTTCTTTGGGAGGCCTCTTCCTCCCTGATGAGGGGAAGAGCACCTCCCTGTTAGCTCTCACCCCCTCAACCAGGATACCCAGCGCCTCATCCGAGAACCTCGGGGAGGCCCTTGCCTTGGAGCTGGCCATTTTTCAAGGAGATAACAGCTTGGGGGTGGTGCAGCATCGACCAAAAACCAGTGGAATGAGCCAAGGCAGCAAGCAGCCCTTCAATGAAGCTGGATAAGTGACGTCAGCAGAGGCGAGTTTCAGTCCCAAAACACTAATTGGCCCAGGGGAACCCACACCTCTGAAATCAACTGGCCAATTAGGGGAAAATTGTAAATTTTTCCCACCTCTCAGTGGAGGGGGGTTTGGAACCCACCCAAACCGAAACCCGCCTCCAACCTGCCTCCATTGGGAAAATCGTCCCCCATAGTTTCATTTTATGTTGAAGTTTTATTAAGTTTTTAATCGATTTTTGAGCCAGTTGGCCACACATTGCTAATATGTAATGCTGCCAGGAATTAATAATTGGGTAGGAGTCAAAAATCCTAGGCCAACCTGTCATTTCTTATTAGGAAATTCTATAGCAAGTATATCTCACAGCTGAATGAACCATGAGGACTAATGGTTCAGTTGTCAGTAATATGAAAATGCAGAAATCCACTGCTTAATTACTGAGAAAAGGTTCTCAAGACAGCCTCAGTTACTTCCATGAGTTAGTTTTTATTTTTTAGCTGTTGTTTAGAGTGCTTTAAATAAACTTCAAAATTATTGAAGAGCTACAAAAAGGGAGTATGAAAAGAAACTTACAAGGAATTTTTACAATTATATTAGGAAAAAGAGGATAGTCAGGAGCAATGTTGGCCCCTTAAAAACTGAAAGCGGTGATATTGTCAATGATAATAAGGAAATGGCGGACATGTTGAATAATTACTTTGTGTCAGTATTTACAGTAGAGGAAGAGGATAGCATACCAGAAATCCCATGGAAACTAATATTGAATCAGGGACAGGGACTCAATAAAATTAACGTAAGTAAAATAACAGTAATGAAGAAAATAATGGCACTAAAGAGTGACAAATCCCCAGGGCCAGATGGTTTCCCTCCCAGGGTTTTAAAGGAAGTATGTGAGCACATTGCAGATGACCTAACTATAATCTTCCAAAATTCTCTCCATTCAGGAACCGTTCCTTTAGATTGGAAAATTGTGCATGTCACTCCGCTATTTAAGTATGGCGAGAGAGGGAATTATAGACCAGTTAGCCTAACATCTGTTGTCGGGAAATTGCTAGAGTCTATAATTAAGGATAGGGTGACTGAACACCTTGAAAATTTTTGGTTGATCAGAGAGAGCCAGCATGGATTTGTGAAAGGTAGGTCATGCCTGACAAACCTGATTGAATTTTTTGAGGAGGTGTCTAAAATAGTGGACAGGGGAATGTCTATGGATGTTATTTATATGGACTTCCAGAAGACATTTGATAAAGTCCCACATAAGAGATTGTTAACTAAGGTAGAAGCCCAGGGACTTAAGGGGCAAATTATTGACCTGGTTAGGAAATTGGCTGAGCGGCAGGAGACAGGCAGTCAGGATAATGGGTAGGTAGTCAAATTGGCAGGGTGTGACTAGTGGTGCCCCGCAGGGATCTGTGTTGGGGCCTCACCTACTCACTGTATTTATTAACGACTTAGATGATGGCATAGAAAGTCATATATCCAAATTTGCCATGTCACAAAGATGGCAGCATTGTAGGCAGTGTAGATGAAAGCAAAAAATCAGTATCCAGTGGCTTCTGCTAGAAAGTATAGATGGTTGGACATCAAATGAGGATGCAATCAGCTGTGATGCTCTCCTTGATAAAATAGTCAGTTGGAATTCACTGATAAGGCACATCATTAAAAAATGGTCACACAGGCAAGGTACTGAAGGGTTTCAGCATCTGTGGAACCATATAGCAGCAATGATTCAATGCTCTTAGGGAAGTAGGTGAAAAAAAATCAAAGGACAAAAAACCTCTCGTTGCATGATTTTTTCTTTCATTCTTTGTGGCGGAGTATTCACATCCTCGACTTAGAACTTCCCCCACACAGCACAGCGACACAACAAGTTGGAACATCATTGTGCTGAACCATCATCATTCCTTCAGCAATTTAAGGAATTGTTTCAGTGCCTCACGGTCAGAGGTGAATTTATTGGTGTATCAAAATGGTCACTCTTGGTGACAAATGGAAGCTGCTGTAACAAACTTAAAAATGAAGTGATTGTACAGCAGAGATAAAAAAGGGCTGGATTTTCATTGACCCGTGGAGGCGGGTTTGGAGGCATGTGGAGGGTTAAAGTTGCAGATTCGGGGGTCCCGAACCCATCCCGCCCCCAACCCGCCTCCATGCCAGTTTCGCTGGAGGCGGGTACCCGACCTGTGCTGGGACCCGCCTCCCCGAGGCGGGAAGGAGATTAGTGGCAATAAACTGCCTGTTAACAGGTAGTTAACAGGCAGTTTTTTGCCTAATCCCTATTTTGATGCGTGAAATGTGGGCTTCCCGATAGGTCCCAACCACACCAAGTTAGCGAGGACCGTGGGTCTGCAGGGGTTGGAGGGGTCGATATGTCCGGTGGGCAGGTGAGTGATGGGTGCATGTGTGCAGAGGTAAGTGTGTAAAGTAAGTGTAAAGTGTGGGAAAAAGTTTTACTTACCTTAACTTCCTCCTGCAGGTGTCAGCCCTTCAGGTCTCAGGAGTCAGAAATCTCACCGGCACAAAAAACACAATGGCCGTGGTGCTGTCAAAAACTGCAGTTCTGTTTTCTGTGTTGGAATGATTTCTAACTCAGCCTGAGAGGAAGGACTCAAGTTAGAAGACAGATTGTCAGTGTTTGACAGCTTCACAGAGCTGTCAAACGCTGATATTTCATCTGTCAAAAGCTCTTGACAGATGAAATGTCAATCTGTGACATCACCTGTTGCCGGGTGGCCCTTAATTGGCCTGCTAAGCTCGCTGGGTGGGCTCAACAAGGTCAATCAAGTGAAAATACAGTGGGTTGGCCACAAGTCGATGGAGGCGGGACTACAACCCAAAAAGTGGGAGTCCCGCCTCCATCAAGTCCCCAGTATCAAAATCCAGCCCATTGTATCACTGCAACTTAGTTGGAGGTTACTGAAGCATATCTGGTTGAAAAGAACTGAGTCATTTGAGTAAGTCTATTCTTGATTAATTTAAATCCACAAAGGTAAAGGAGTCAACTAAATAACTCTTAAAAAAACTTGCAGTATACTTCCTGTCTGTTTTATGACCCTTTGCTGTTCTTTGTATCTTTCCCATTCGCCAGGATCTGTGCTATTTTTTGCATTTTTGTATGCTTTTTCTTTTAGCTTTATGCTGTCCCTTACCTCTTTAGTCATCTTTGGCTGGTTTTTTTTGGCAAGTAGAGTTCTTGCCCCTCAGGGGTATAAACTGGTAACATGACTAAACCTGAAACCTTCCTGTTCTGTATGGCACACTACCACACTATGCAGTGCATCTAAGTGAGAGCTTCACGGATCCCATCACTAATGAAAATTGCACTGAATGCTTCTTCTGTTTCAAAACCATCACGGGCATTCCCAAATTTAAAAAAGACTTGCAGCAGCCAATAACAGAGCCAATCTGATCCTCAAGACAGTGATGGTTTGTGAACTGCACTTTGATGGGGTAAAGCTCAAGTGTTGTGCTCTGCTGAGAATTCTTTGCGCTCTGTCAACAGATGATAACATTGATTAGTCAGTAACTGGCTGCTGCTAATTGTTTTTTCTGGACCACTTATTACTGTGAAGAATTGTCCACATAAAAATGTGGGGCTGTTATTAGAAAGGAGGAGAGCAAAATAAACAGAGCAAAGATTAAGCAAAGATTAGCGGAGGGTATATTTTGTTCTGTATGTTAGTTGAAGAAAAATTCCCATTTGGTAAATAATTTTTCTTTAATTTTACACACAGAGCAAAAAAGTTAAAGTAAAGGAGAAGATATCCTCCGAATCCTATTTATAGCAAAATAGTAAACGTATTTATAAAGAATTCCTTTATGATTCCAACAAAATTGCACACACGTTAAATTTCCCTATAAAATTCTGAGAGACTGAATAGAGGTTGGAGAGTCAGTTTTTCCATATTTACAGGAATTCTTGAATTTTACCAGAAAAATTAGCTGTACACAGATACATAAGTCATAAAAAATTTTAAAAAGATGATTCCGAACCTACCCTATCCACATACCAAATGCAGTTAGCATTTTCATTGATTTATCCAAATTGTTTCAATGAACAACCATAGCTAAAAGGATGAAGTTATGTGTCATTTCTGTCTGACCCCTACTGTAATTGAATGAAACTCGAAAATATCAAAAGAAAATCACAACCTGTACTATGCAACAATTACCATACACTTTCCTAGATGTCTCGTCCATTGACTCGGATGCACAGAATTCATCATCTTCCACAGGGCAAATGTTCACTTACATCTATACTTATCTGCACAGTATTTACTTCAATCCTAAGAAGAATGAATCATTATTAGTTGGAGTTTATTCAGCTATCCGCACTGTGGGTTATCTCAATCTAGAATGTGGCTTGTTATTTTAAGAAGAAAAATAATAAAACTTTGTAATTCCACAGGGAAATTTGAGAGGTTATGATGACCTTGAAAGAAAACAAGAGAATATTTGGGTGAAATTCAACTTTGGCGGGTGCACAAAACGGGCGATAGCAGATTGGCCGCCCGTTATACACTCTGCCCGAATCAGGCAGCATGGCTGATTCTCGGCCACCCATTTTGTACTCCACCAAAGTTGAATTTCCTCCCCCCCCCTATATATTTTCATGTGTTTTATTTCTTACAGGGACAATCTTTTTAAGAGGAGACTGAAGGCTGCAATCTACTTTGTCAAAGGTTGGCATCTGTGCTGCATGCATTCATGTTATTTTGGCAGTAGTTTAATTTTGGTGCTCGTGTGTCAGATTAGCACTGATGCAGCAGAAGATCCATTCCAAGTTGCACTTGAGTATGTCAGTAAAATTCCACCCCATGGTTCAGTTGGTAAAGGCAAGATGTAACTGACCCAAGCAGAAAAGAAAGTCTCAGGTTTGATTTCTAACCTATCCTGAGTTAGCTGATCTCAGACAACATGGCAGCTGAGGTGCTACAATTGGCCTCAATGATCCTGGACTAGAGAGGGGAAAATGAACGAGGGTTTCCACTTCCAGTGGCCAATGCTGAGGAAATGAGTGAGGACAGGATCAAACATGGCTACTGCCCATGGTCAAATAGCCTGTCTAGGCTCACACTGTGAATAATGCAGAGGCAGCAGAGGGTGACTGATACCCATGGAACCATACTCCAACAGGAGTTAGTGCCTCTAGGAAAAGAGGAGGAAAAAGGAGGGAGAAAATTGGCAACAAAATAATTCCTGAGCATTTTGTTGAAATACAAATCACTGTCTCCGAAAGATATACAGAATATTTTTTAATAAGCAAGTTTTCCTAACCTTGAGCAAATGACTCATAATGTAATAAGTGAGATACTGAGTGACTCACTGATAGCAGTTATCCTATTGCTCTGATTGTACTGGCACAGACTGACTCCAAAATCATATGCACTTCGACCTCCAACATGGCATATAATACGTTCAAATTGGTGCCAATTTCAACCACACCTGCCTTGTGAGTTAGGTTCATACCAGTACTAATTCAGATGCATATTAGTTCCTTTTGACAGTGGACTTGATGAAAATCCTCTTTCAAAATCATGCAATATGTTTTTCCTGGTGGATTCTCATGGCTTTAATTTAAAAAAATTAAATTAAAAATATTCTTAACTATATGTAAGTAGATGTAACACATGTGCATCAGCTCATCTGCTGCTGAAACCCTCATCTATGCCTTTGCTACCTCTAGACTTGACTATTCGAATGCTCTCCTGTCTGGCCTCCCATCTTCCACCCTTCATAAATTTGAACTCATCCACAACAATGCTGCCCGTATCCTAATTTGCACCAAGTCTTGTTCACCCATTACCCCTGTGCTCGCTGACCTACATTAGCTCTCAGTCCGACAACGCCTCAATTTTAAAATTCTCGTCCTTGTTTTCAAATCCCTCCATGGTCTCACCTCTCCCTATCTCTGTAAACTCCTCCAGCCCTACAACCTTCCAATATCTCTGTGCTGCTCCAATTCTGGCCTCTTGTGTATCCCCGATTGTAATCGCTCCACCATTGGCAGCTATGTCTTTAGCTGCCTGGGCTCTAAGCTCTGGAATTCCTGCCCTAAGCCTCTCTGCCTCTCCGCCTCTCTGCCTCTCTCTCCTCCTTTAAGATGCTCTTTAAAACCTACCTTTTTGACCAAGTTTTTGGTCATCTGTCCTAATATCTCCTTATGTGGCTCGGTGTCAAACTTTGTTTGCTAACGCTTCTGTGAAGCACCTTGGGGTGTTTTACTATGTTAAAGGTGCTATATAAATGCAAATTGTTGTTGTTGTGTTGTAAATATATAAATTGTACCTGTATCATTTTTAAGTGGAGTACGAACAATAGCTGGTGACAAGAGATTGAAGGGAATACTTTAATCCTAGATCAACAGTGACTCACTGATTTAAATTGCTAATAGCTACATTGATGTAAATAGCATAATTTCTTGAGGGCTAAACAAGCTAACAGTTTATCAATTGTGAAGAAATTTTGCGTACCAAATGATTCCCAGTAGACAAAAATTTATTTTACTGCAAACTGGATTTTGTGAATTTGGTCAAGCTTTTTTTTATGTATGTATTTTCATATTGTTGATTTGAAGCTTGTGTATATATGAATTGTACTATTGTTAAGTTTCCCAGGAATTTAACTTCAAAGGAATTAAGTGCTTAAATCCAGGTACTGAAAAAGGTGTTGCAATTCTTATGATTTCCAGTAATTGTGCAGAAGTAAGGTTTACATTTAACTCCATATCTGTGGGAGATGTTTCAATTTACACAGTGCTAATATTGGAAGTGTTACAATGGCTCGGAATTTTCTGGCAAGTATCGGCATAACGACAGCATGCGCCATGTTTTTTGCTGTTGAGGAAATTCGCATGTAACTGATTTACAACATTGTTACACTGTAACTTCCCAACAAGCAAATTTCCTTGATTGTTTGCACCGCTTCTGAGCTACATCCGCCAAAACCCTCTGCTACTCGTTTACATAGTCCCACCCCTATGCAAAAGATCTGCTCACATGAGTATACTGGATTTACGCAAATAATGCATTGGCGTAGGTTTACTCCTAAAAGGATAGGTGCAGCATGGCCCAAAGTCACCTGAAATATTATTCACGTTCTTTTGGTCATACGAACTGCCCAAGTGAGAAAGCTGGAGAGGGGGAGTATTCACCTAGCATCGTGCCTGCGTCCAGATGGTAAGGAAACAGCAAAATGAACACAAATTCTCCAGGATTCCCACTATAGGGTTCTAGTTCCTGCTAGTGTACTACCAGGGGCGTAGTGGAGGGTACACCAGAGTATTCTGAGTATACTCACTGACTCTGGCCTTATGTGCAGCCCTCCCCCACTTCGTCCCACCATTGGATCCTGTTTTCAGCTGGCTAGACCCCATGCTCCGGAATTGCCTCCCTAAACTCCTCCGCCTGCCCACCTCCTTCTCCTCTTTTTAGGTCCTCCTTATAACCCACCTCTTCGACCAAGTTTTTGGTCACCCTTTCTAATATCTCCTCTTTGTCTCAACGTCCATTTTTATCTGATTATGCCTCTGTGAAGCATCCTGGAACATTTTTCTGTGCTAAATGGAAGTTGTTGTTTTATTTTAGAGGGTAAGGTATGAATGAGGATTTAACATACATAGTGTGTTATGCTTGATCCTCACCAACATATCTTGCACATAAAAATACACACTGGCTCAGATTTTCTATTCCCCTTTGATTGGGAGACATCCCCGCCGGGGCAGGAACTCTGCCTGCCATGGACATACACCCATGACCCTGGATGAATGTTCAACCTCAGGGTCATTTACATTTTGAAGGCAGGCTTTCTGGCCTAGCTGGAGAGTCGCACCAAAATGGATGTGGAAAATTCAAGGGCCTGGTCACAGTGGAAGGATGCAAGGAGCCTCCATGCTGCCTGAATAAATATGCCAGTAAATATATCAGAGGGCATATTTTTCTCATTTGCATTTATTTAACATACGGCGGTCACATATGGGTGGACTCTAAGAAATGGGGGAAGACACACAAATACGGTGATATGATGGAGGACATATCTGAGCACATTTCCAATTGTGCCTGCTCTAGATCTGCTGAGGTGGGAGGAGCATAT
Organism: Squalus acanthias; assembly: GCA_030390025.1. Lineage (NCBI taxonomy): Eukaryota > Metazoa > Chordata > Chondrichthyes > Squaliformes > Squalidae > Squalus > Squalus acanthias. The sequence continues at coordinate 59,584,126 of CM059429.1, forward strand.
TAATCTAGGTCACTATGTTTAATTTTCATTCCTACATTGTCCCCATTATCATCCTTTACTACTTGCAATCTTTATTCATATATATTCTATATCTCCCCCTCATCTACATAATTATTATTAATGCAGTTAGGTAAGAAATCCCATCCCACTATTAAATGGATAATGATTGCATAAATTTATCTTTCCCTACTTATTGTTCGAATCTGGCATTTGATCAACGATTTGGGCACAGCTCACCTTAGCCTGTATCAGTCCTCCTTGGAAGGTGAGATTCTCATTATTTAAGATTTTTGCAGATGAAGCAAAATTGCCCACTTTTAATTTTGATCAAACTCCCTTGACATTCAATTCATCATTTCACATGACTGAATTCAGCTTATATAATTTTGAAGATTTACATATTAATGAGGAGGCAGAATAATTATATGATGAGGAATAAAAAGAAATGACAACAGGAGAAAAATGTAAGAAATACATTCTTAATATTCGCTCACGGAAAGGCTAATAATAGATGAGTGATTTATCATGCATTTTGTTATTTGACAAGTTCGGACTCGGGTGGAAGCTGGTGTGTACGCAATCACATGACGACTCAAGTAATGTGAGGACGTCACTATAGGGTTTGTTCACATCCTGATAACTTCAGCCTGGAATATTAAATAACTTATCAACTGTCAAGAAAAAACAGGTAGAGCTGGGCCACGGCAGCTTTAACCTTTTAGTTGGTAAATAACCTGATTGTTGGCATTAGGGTAGATTTTCTGAGTTCATGGTGGTGAGGTATTTTGGATGCCGTGAACACACATTGGAAAATAACGAGCAGTGGACCTGTGGTTTACCGATGCATGTTTTTGGCATGTGAGGTACCTCGCACACGGGAGAGGATTTGGAAAATCTACCCTCACAAATACGGGAATGTCCATAATGACGGCAAGAACTTAGAAGCCCAAATTCCGATATTTTGCATTCATTCTTGGGATGTGGGCATTGCTGGCAAGGGCATTTATTGCCCATCTCTAGTTGCCAAAGTGGCGTAGTTCTGACCGTGGAGGACTGGAATTTACGGCATAAGCTAGAGTTACACCCATTCTAAAATACACACTAAAGTGTGGGAGAATTGGCTGCTGGCAGAATATGTGCCAACCTGAAAGTGGTGCCTGTATGCAAACAGGATTATGAAGGCAATAGGTGCTGTCTCAGAATTCTGTCATTTACATTGGACTTAAGTTAAGCTTGTCGAGAAGAAAGGTAAGTTACCAACAGGAATTGCTGAACCAGGAAGTGGTTGAGTTCAGAAGTTTGGAATATCCACACTCTTTGTCCGAAAGATCAGTTTGGACTGAAGTGCTTAGAAAGATCTGTTCTTAGCTATGCAACTAAGAAAGGATTTTGCAAGCTTCCTTTCAGCAGTTTCAGAAAAGGAAATCATGTTCTTCCCACCCGCCTGTCATGGAGCCTTAACCATAAGGTTCATCATGAACATTCCCACATTTGTGTCCTTATAATGGAGGTAGACAAGAGCAGGAGGAAGATAAAATGGCTGGGACAGGCAGAGTAATGCTGTACCAAATGAGAAAGAAGACCAACTAGAAGTTTACAGACCATGCAACTCTCTCAAGGTCTACAAAAGGAGGCAGTCCCGACGATGCCCACATCCCGTGAATGAACATTAAAAAAAAGAGAAAATGCCAAGCGTTATGGATCATGTGACGGGAGTCCATTGATTAATCAAGAGTGTGCCATGACAGTTATGGGCCCACAAGTAACCATGTGACGAAGGGTATAAAACTTTATCAATTTGATAAAAATGGAATTGCTGTCATGTTTTCTGTGTGTAGGCTCTCAGAAGAAACATATTTGAAGTTAGGCTGCCAGAACACTTCAGAAAATGGTTTATTCATGTGGTTTCAATCCCTAAAAGTCAAGCTCAGACTCAGAATTATTCTTGTAAAGTAGCTGCCTGTCAGTCTTGACACAGATTATCACACGTCCCCACTCTTACAGCTTTTCCCCTCTGGAGTCTTCTTTCCCTGTGAAAAAAGCCTTTAAAGAAAGCACACCACAAAAGCCTTTAAGGTGCTTAGCTTGTGCATCGCGTTCACTACCTTATGTGCATTAGGGGAGACAAGAAAATGAGCATGGAGAAAAGGTAATCTACATCTGCCTTTTCATAAGCATAAATTAAAAAAGGACATGTTGCTTCCTTTCCTACTGAGTGCTCACAGTAGATGAAAGGCAAAACAATGCCATTGATTTACTTGTAAATACAAATTTGATTAAGCAATTTATTATGATCATCGGAGAATATTTAACGAATGAAGCAATATTTTGTCAAAATCTTTTGCAATATAACTGCACTCCCAGTGTATCAATACAGGAGTTCAGCTTATTGCGTGCAATAAATTGTGCAGGAGACATGTTCATTGCAAAATGGGATATTTCAGACAATTGAAGCATTTTGTGTGAATTTTAAAAGGGTAATCTTTTCAAATAAGCACCTATTGTAATATACACCCTGCTCCAGTAAGAGAACGTATGGCCTGGCCTAACCTTTGTTTTACTCAAGGCTTGCATGCTTGGCCTGGCAGACCTGATCTACCAGAAAACATTCTTCCTAAAATTATAACAAAATCAAAACCAGTATTTTTCTTTCAACATGACAGACACATGGGATTATTCACTTTTGAATTCTGACTGTATTAAGGATGCACAAGGGGCAGTGACCAAGGACATGCAGCCAGGTTTACAGGAAGGTGAATGATCCAGGTCAAATAACTGCAATATACATAAATCTCAACCTAGAAAACTAATAAAAGCTGAGCAGTAGCTTCAGGAACACAGACACAGCCTGCAAAAAGTTGACAACTCAAGATCAGACTGATTATAAGCCTATGCCATGTGAAAACATGTGAATACAGGGGCTTTGTAACCTAAGCTGTAGAAATACACTATATTCCTTCCATGTATTGGAGAAAAAAAAATGTAAATGAAAATTGGAATGAGAATCCAAATGTTGAAGGTACAAAATGGGCTGGACATTTCTGGGGGGGGGGGGGCGTGGGCGGGGGGGTGGAGGGGGCGCATGGGAGTGGGGGGCGCGTGGGGGTGGGGCGCATGGGGGCGTGTGGGGGGGAGGGGAGAGAGGAGGGTCAGAGGCTGAGCTCCCCAGAACATTTTATATCCTGGTCAATTTTAACAATTTTTATACTTCACAATTGATAGATTTTTAATGTTCCCGCGTCCCTGCTGCCCTTGTCCTTCTAGTTGGTAGAGGTCGTGGGTTTGGGAGGTGCTGTCGAAGAAGCCTTGGCGAGTTGCTGCAGTGCATCTTGTAGATGGTACACACTGCAGCCACGGTACACCGGTGGTGGAGGGAGTGAATGCTTAAGGTGGTGGATGAGGTGCTAATCAAATGGCCTACTTTGTCCTGGATGGTGTCGAGCTTCTTGAGTGTTGTTGGAGCTGCACTCATCCAGGCAAGTGGAGAGTATTCTATCACATTCCTGACTTGTGCCATGTAGATGGTGGAAAGGCTCTGGGGAGTCAGGAGGTGAGACACTCACCGCACTATTCACTTCAGACCCAGTTCGCAAAGATAACATACATCATCCAACCCCCCAACTTGTCACAGACCTTCTCCAACCCTCAATTCAAACTAGTACTCTTCTTCCCTCTTTCCCTCAGTTCAACCTGGTCCTCTTTCTTCTCACCCCTCACAGTTCATACTGACACTTCACCGCCCCCCCCCCCCACCTCTTTAAATCAACAAATTACTGCTCCTTCCCACTCCTCCTCAGTTAATGCTTAAATTCTCGCACTTCCCCCTACACAAAGCGCCACTCCCAGTTTCTCCCCACTCACCCACCAGCTGCCAAAATGCTAATGGTTGACTTGTATTAAGTTAGAAGGAAAGAACTTTTTATAGTGTCTTTCATGTCGTCAGAACATCCCAAAGTGCTTCACAGCCAATTACTTGCTTTTATGAAGTACTGTCACTGCTGTTTTGTAGGCAAACATGGCAGCCAATTTACACCAGCAAGGTCCCACAAACAGCAAATGAGATAATTGATCACTAAGTTTATCATTTTATAAACCAATACTTGGTGGCGGATCGCCACCTAAACGGGCATTATCTACTTTTCGTCCGTGGACAACATATCGGGCACCTTGCCTTTAAGGCAGGAGAAAAGGAGTGGGCGGGGCCTCAGGATTTTTCCAGCGAATTCTGGGAGCAGTTGGTTTTAGCCATTTTGGACCATGCAGTTGTATTAAAAAGCCTTTGTTTTCCACACATGGATTCAGTCTTAATTCGTTTTTTGCGGCAGCCTCAACAACTTTAACTTATCTCACAAGTAGATTACAACGTGGTAACATTTTCTGTATAACACTAATAAAATACCTGTTTAGAAGATATATGCACTGGTTCTTTTATTACCTTGAAAAACTCCTAACTGCCATTGCTCTTCATTACCTGTAAGCTGTTCACCTGTACAGGCAGCTTATCACAATGCAAGGCATTTTTCATGAAGAGAAGCAAGAATTAAAGGAACTTGTATTACAGACATTAAACAAAATTGGTGGCATTGATCACTTATAGGCACATACAGGTCTTGAGTTGTGTTCCTCTCACATTATAATGGCTTCAAGTTTACAGCCTACAACTCCATTATTCTGTGTATAGATCTAGCACCAAAATAAAAATGATAACATTTTCATCTTCGTGATTGCCAGTCCTTCAGTAAATTCTATAGAGCAATCAAAACTTACCCAAAGCTTTCATGTAGCCTTCACAATTATCATTTTCTATCATCTCCCATGTACCGTTAAAATCTGCTGGCATTTTGTCTGTTTTCTGAAGCAAAGACTCAAGGAAAAGCAAATGTTCTTTGTTGAAAGATCTATTAAGGCAGCATAATGAATGCTCTTGCTTTTATACTGTTCCTAGCAATCTCATGAAGGACCATAGTTCAACAGATTAGGGAATATTACCACATAAGGGAAGTGCAAAACTATTACCCATTGCACAAGTTCTTTTCCTCTTTGCTTAAGTGGCAAATTCATAAACCAACTTAACTTACAAAGACTAGCTATTTAGTTAATTTTACACACAACTTTAGAATGTAACTGAGAGTTAGAAGTGCGATGTGGGTAAATCTTCTAAAGTAAAGCAGTTAAATAATAAAAAGGGAAATATAGATATTATGGCTATTAATATCTGTAACAGAGACTGAATTGTTTTGATTGGAATGTTCAAACTGTGTCGATAGCAGATGGCCTAATTAATTTAGTTAGAAGTGGCTACCTGTGACATATAAGATCCAATTTTAACCTGGAGCAGGAATCGGGCAGGTGGACTGCGTGCCAGCATGAGGCCCAGGATACTCATCCAACAGCTTTGGGAAATGAAAATTGGAATGAGAATCCAAATGTTGAAGGTACAAAATGGGCTGGACATTTCTGGGGGGGGGGGCGTGTGGGCGGGTGGGTGGAGGGGGCGCGTGGGAGTGGGGGGGGCGTGTGGGGGGTGGGTGGGGGAGGGGAGAGAGGGTCAGAGGCTAAGCTCCCCAGAACATTTTATATCCTGGTCAATTTTAACAATTTTTATACTTCACAATTGATAGATTTTTAATGTTCCCGCGTCCCTGCTGCCCTTATCCTTCTAGTTGGTAGAGGTCGTGGGTTTGGGAGGTGCTGTCGAAGAAGCCTTGGTGAGTTGCTGCAGTGCATCTTGTAGATGGTACACACTGCAGCCACGGTACACCGGTGGTAGAGGGAGTGAATGCTTAAGGTGGTGGATGAGGTGCTAATCAAATGGCCTACTTTGTCCTGGATGGTGTCGAGCTTCTTGAGTGTTGTTGGAGCTGCACTCATCCAGGCAAGTGGAGAGTATTCTATCACACTCCTGACTTGTGCCATGTAGATGGTGGAAAGGCTCTGGGGAGTCAGGAGGTGAGACACTCACCGCACTATTCACTTCAGACCCAGTTCGCAAAGATAACATACATCATCCAACCCCCCAACTTGTCACAGTCCTTCTCCAACCCTCAATTCAAACTAGTACTCTTCTTCCCTCTTTCCCTCAGTTCAACCTGGTCCTCTTTCATCTCACCCCTCACAGTTCATACTGGCACTTCACCGCCCCCACCCCCCCCCCACCCCCCACCTCTTTAAATCAGCAAATTACTGCTCCCTCCCACTCCTCCTCAGTTAATGCTTAAATTCTCGCACTTCCCCCTACACAAAGTGCCACTCCCAGCTTCTCCCCACTCACCCACAAGTGCTGACCCTAGATTCTCCCTTCTTCTTTCATGAAGCACTATTTTCAGTTGCAACTATTCCCTCTTCTCTTTTTTGCCTTTGTTTCCCCCTCTTCCCTCTCCCCACAGTGCTGCTTCTATCTGAGTCCCAGTGCTAATATAAGTGATTCCAGCCACTGCATGCTTGAGACAGGAATTCCTGTTCTTACAAAAATTCCCACCTGCAGTATACAGCGATGGGAATTACTTCTATTAGCAGTGTCAACTCAAGTAACGGTGCTCAGGGGAGTGTATTCTAACTTGCAGACATATTTGCTGGTAAACGGAGATATGTGGATACAGCTGCCAAAATGCTAATGGTTGACTTGTATTAAGTTAGAAGGAAAGAACTTTTTATAGTGTCTTTCATGTCGTCAGAACATCCCAAAGTGCTTCACAGCCAATTACTTGCTTTTATGAAGTACTGTCACTGCTGTTTTGTAGGCAAACATGGCAGCCAATTTACACCAGCAAGGTCCCACAAACAGCAAATGAGATAAATGATCACTAAGTTTATCATTTTATAAACCAATACTTTGTGGCGGATCGCCACCTAAACGGGCATTTTCCACTTTTCCGTCCGTGGGCAAAATATCGGGCACCTTGCCTTTAAGGCAGGAGAAAAGGAGTGGGCGGGGCCTCAGGATTTTTCCAGAGAATTCTGGGAGCAGTTGGTTTTAGCCATTTTGGACCATGCAGTTGTATTAAAAAGCCTTTGTTTTCCACACATGGATTCAGTCTTAATTCGTTTTTTGCGGCAGCCTCAACAACTTTAACTTATCTCACAAGTAGATTACAACGTGGTAACATTTTCTGTATAACACTAATAAAATACCTGTTTAGAAGATATATGCACTGGTTCTTTTATTACCTTGAAAAACTCCTAACTGCCATTGCTCTTCATTACCTGTAAGCTGTTCACCTGTACAGGCAGCTTATCACAATGCAAGGCATTTTTCATGAAGAGAAGCAAGAATTAAAGGAACTTGTATTACAGACATTAAACAAAATTGGTGGCATTGATCACTTATAGGCACATACAGGTCTTGAGTTGTGTTCCTCTCACATTATAATGGCTTCAAGTTTACAGCCTACAACTCCATTATTCTGTGTATAGATCTAGCACCAAAATAAAAATGATAACATTTTCATCTTCGTGATTGCCAGTCCTTCAGTAAATTCTATAGAGCAATCAAAACTTACCCAAAGCTTTCATGTAGCCTTCAAAATTATCATTTTCTATCATCTCCCATGTACCGTTAAAATCTGCTGGCATTTTGTCTGTTTTCTGAAGCAAAGACTCAAGGAAAAGCAAATGTTCTTTGTTGAAAGATCTATTAGGGCAGCATAATGAATGCTCTTGCTTTTATACTGTTCCTAGCAATCTCATGAAGGACCATAGTTCAACAGATTAGGGAATATTACCACATAAGGGAAGTGCAAAACTATTACCCATTGCACAAGCTCTTTTCATTTTTGCTTAAGTGGCAAATTCATAAACCAACTTAACTTACAAAGACTAGCTATTTAGTTAATTTTACACACAACTTTAGAATGTAACTGAGAGTTAGAAGTGCGATGTGGGTAAATCTTCTAAAGTAAAGCAGTTAAATAATAAAAAGGGAAATATAGATATTATGGGGTAAAAATTAGGTCGCGCCCCATTTGGGGCGCAAATATCGTCTGGACGCAAATATTAGCGCCTGGCGCTAATTATCGGCACTGACTGGAAACTTCACTTTTACCGCCCCGGGAGGTGAGTGGAGCGCTAAATCAGGCGCTGCACACCTGTCTTAAGGCGCAAAGGCCAAGGAGTGAGGCGCTAACTCAGAGCGCTGGCGAAGCTCATGTAATGTCAGTCAGCAATGGAACACACACACACAATGGCACGGGCCAGTTCTTAAAGGGGATGGTTAATCTTGCTTTCCATCCACATTCTGTTCATTGCAGCCTTGAATCTCGGCCTGGAGAGACTTGCACATCAAATGTGCTGGAAAGAACAATGGAGAGTACCAGGCAAAGAGCTCAGAGTGCAGCTCCCACAGTCTCTGCTAAATCGATACAAGGAATGGCAAATCAAAATGAACCTGCAAAGTGCTGCTCAGTACCCAAAACTCCTTCACACAACGTTGAATCTCTCCAGAAGTCTCTCATCTCTCTCTCTCAGAATGCGTAGTTCAAAAATGCCACCAACAATAAAAGACAGGAAGAGGCCCCCTTTAAATAGCGCCCCCCCCCAGCCCCACAGCGATTGATAGCGTTCCAGTCTTCTGGTCGTTGGATGCGCCAGGCGGTAAGGCAGGGGGCGCCACTCAATTTCCGCTCCGGGGCGCCACAAGGGCGTTGCACCATGGAATGACGTCATAATCTGCGCGCGCAGGTGGTCGCAGCGGTAAGTTTTAGCGCCGCCGCACAATCTCTAGTTAAGTTCCCGAGCGGCGCAAACATCGCTGCGCCCGGGCGTTAGCGGCTTTGCGCCCCATTAGCGCCCTCTTAAGGCGCTAACGGGAGGCGCAACCAACTGAATTTTTACCCCTATGGCTATTAATATCTGTGACAGAGACTGAATTGTTTTGATTGGAATGTTCAAACTGTGTCGATAGCAGATGGCCTAATTAATTTAGTTAGAACATAAGAACATAAGAAATGGGAGCAGGAGTAGGCCAATCGGCCCCTCGAGCCTGCTCCGCCATTCAATAAGATCATGGCTGATCCGATCCTAACCTCAAATCTAAAGAACACAAGAAATAGGAGCTGGACCCGGACACAGCTCCTGGGCCCGCTCCGCCACCCACAGGGCCTTGACCGATCCAAACTCAGCCTCATGTCCAATTTCCTGCCCGCTCCCCGTAACCCCTAATTCCCTTTACTTCTAGGAAACTGTCTATTTCTGTTTTAAATTTATTTAATGATGTAGCTTCCATAGCTCCCTGGGGCAGCAAATTCCACAGACCTACTACCCTCTGAGTGAAGAAGTTTCTCCTCATCTCAGTTTTGAAAGAGCAGCCCCTTATTCTAAGATTATACCCCCTAGTTCTAGTTTCACCCATCCTTGGGAACATCCTTACCGCATCCACCCGATCAAGCCCCTTCACAATCTTATATGTTTCAATAAGATCGCCTCTCATTCTTCTGAACTCCAATGAGTAGAGTCCCAATCTACTCAACCTCTCCTCATATGTCCACCCCCTCATCCCGGGGATTAACCGACTGAACCTTCTTTGTACTGCCTCGAGAGCAAGTATGTCTTTTCTTAAGTATGGACACCAAAACTGTATGCAGTATTCCAGGTGCGGTCTCACCAATACCTTATATAACTGCAGCAATACCTCCCTGTTTTTATAATCTATCCCCCTAGCAATAAAAGCCAACATTCCGTTGGCCTTCTTGATCACCTGCTGCACCTGCATACTAACTTTTTGATTTTCTTGCACTAGGACCCCCAGATCCCTTTGTACTGCAGTACTTTCCAGTTTCTCGCCATTAAGATAATAACTTGATCTCTGATTTTTCCTGCCAAAGTGCATAACCTCACATTTTCCAATATTGTATTGCATCTGCCAAATCTCCGCCCACTCACCCAGCCTGTCTATATCCCCTTGTAGGTTTTTTATGTCCTTCTCACTTTCTACTTTCCCTCCCATCTTTGTATCATCTGCAAACTTTGATATGTTACACTCGGTCCCCTCCTCCAAATCGTTAATATAGATTGTAAAGAGTTGGGGACCCAGCACCGACCCCTGCGGAACACCACTGGCTATTGGTTGCCAGTCCGAGAATGAACCATTTATCCCAATTCTCTGCTTCCTGTTAGATAACCAATCCTCCACCCATGCCAGAATATTACCCCCAATCCAGTGATTTTTTTTATCTTGAGCAATAATCTTTTATGTGGCACCTTGTCGAATGCCTTCTGGAAGTCTAAATACATTACATCCACTGGTTCCCCTTTATCCACCCTGTACGTTATGTCCTCAAAGAACTCAAGCAAATTTGTCAGACATGACTTCCCCTTCATAAAGCCATGCTGACTTTGTCCTATTAAATTATGTTCATCTAAATGTTCCGTTACTGTCTCCTTAATAATAGACTCCAAAATTTTACCCACCACAGATGTTAGGCTAACTGGTCTATAATTTCCAGCCTTCTGCCTACTACCCTTTTTAAATAAGGGTGTTACATTAGCAGTTTTCCAATCTGCCAGTACCTTTGCTGAGTCCAGGGAATTTTGGAAAATTATTGCCAAAGCATCCACAATCCCTGCTGTCACTTCCCTCAAGACCCTAGGATGTAAGCCATCAGGTCCAGGGGATTTATCCGCCTTGAGTCCCATTATTTTACTGAGTACCAATTCCTTAGTGATTTTAATCGTATTTAGCTCCTCCCCCCCTAGAGCCCCCTGTTTGTCCAGTGTTGGGATATTCTTAGTGTCCTCTACTGTAAAGACTGAAACAAAATATTTGTTCAGCATTTTTGCCATCTCCATGTTTCCCACCATTAATTTCCCGGTCTCATCCTCTAAGGGACCTACGTTTGCCTTAGCCACCCTTTTTCTTTTTATATAACTATAGAAACTCTTGCTATCTGTTTTTATATTTTTTGCTAATTTATTTTCATAATCTATCTTCCCTTTCTTAATCAATCCTTTAGTTACTTTTTGCTGTCTTTTGAAGACTTCCCAATCTTCTATCCTCCCACTAAGTTTGGCTACCTTATATGTCCTTGTTTTTAGTCGGATACTATCCTAAATTTCTTTACTTAGCTACGGATGGCTGTCATTTCTTTTACACCCTTTTTTCCTCAGTGGAATATATATTTTTTGAAAGATGCAAAATAACTCCTTAAATGAACACCGCTGCTCATGTACCGTCTTACCCTTTAATCTATTTTCCCAGTCCACTTTAATCAATTCCACTCTCATACCATCATAGTCTCCTTTATTCAAGCTCAGTACGCTTGTTTGAGGACCAACCTTCTCACCCTCTAATTGGATATGGAATTCAACCATGTTATGGTCACTCATTCCAAGGGGATCCTTAACTAGGACATTATTAATTAATCCTGACTCATTATACAGGACCAGGTCCAAGGTTGCTTGCCCCCTTGTAGGATCAGTTACATACTGCTCAAGAAATCCATCCCTAATACACTCAATAAACACTTCCTCAAGGCTGCCCTGCCCAATTTGATTTGTCCAGTTAATATGATAGTTAAAATCCCCCATAATTATAGCTGTTCCCTTATTACATGCCCCAACTATTTCCTGATTAATACTTCTTCCAGCAGAGTTGCAACTATTAGGAGGCCTATATACTACTCCCACTAGTGTTTTTTTCCCCTTATTATTCCTTATCTCCACCCAAACTGTTTCATTATCCTGATCCTTTGACCCAATATCATTTCTCTGTATTACAGTGATTCCTTCCTTTATTAACATAGCCACCCCACCTCCCCTTCCTTCCTGCCTGTCCTTCCTGATTGTTAAATACCCTGGCATATTTAATTCCCAGTCGTTGTCACCCTGCAGCCATGTTTCTGTAATGGCCACAAGATCATACCCATACGTAGTTATTTGTGCCGTTAACTCATCCATTTTGTTACAAATGCTACGTGCATTCAGATAAAGAACTTTCAAATATGTTTTGTGATACTTAGTTCTTCCTTTTTACTTTTTTAACACTTTACCTTTTACTCCATACCTTCTGTCCCTTCCTGACACGCTTTCCTCCGTCTCCCTGCTCAGGTGCCCAACCCCCTGCCACTTTAGTTTAAACCCTCCCCAACAGCACTAGCAAACACTCCCCCTAGGACAGCGGTCCTGGCCCTGCCCAGGTGCAGACCGTCCGGTTTGTACTGGTCCCACCTCCCCCAGAACCGGTTTCAATGTCCCAGGAATTTGAATCCCTCCCCCTTGCACCATTCCTCTAGCCACGTATTCATTTGAAATATTCTCCTATTTCTACTCTGACTAGCACGTGGCACTGGTAGCAATCCTGAGATTACTACCTTTGAGGTCCTATTTTTTAATTTACCTCCTAACTCCCTATATTCTGCTTTTAGGACCTCATCCCCTTTTTTACCTATATCGTTGGTACCTATGAAGGGGCTACCTGTGACATATAAGATCCAATTTTAACCTGGAGCAGGAATCGGGCAGGTGGACTGCGTGCCAGCATGAGGCCCAGGATACTCATCCAACAGCTTTGGGAAATGAGCAGCCTGCCCATTTTTGCGGTGAAATTTCTAGGAGGCTGCCTGAGGCCTACTTAAAGCGGAAATGCACCTTTAACATGAGGTTGCATTTACTGCTGTCAGATTTTTGGCAACCCTATGGACACAATTCTCTTAGCAGTAATGAGTTGTAGGGCAGTCCCTCAGTCTTTCTGATGCCTTCTGGAGGTCCTGGTGTAGGAGGTCAGGGCAAGGAGGGAAATAATGTTCCCCAGCATTTACAAGATGATACCCAGGACTAATATCCAGCAGGCTTGGACAGAGGTGGCTAAGAGAGTCAGTGCCAGGAGCATCAGCCCCAGGACTGGGGTTCAATGTAGGAAGAGGTTTAATGACCTCACGAGAGCAGCAAGGGTGAGTACAGCTCTTCATCTCTGCATTCCTCTCAACAACACCTGCCAACACTCCTTTCACCTTTCCCCTAGCACTCAACAATTCACTCCCTTCCATCACCCCATTCAGCATTAAATCACACTAGGAGAGTGCTTCATAGGAGTAGTAGAGTTACTCTTCTTTTATGAAAGGCACCCTGGGTCGACACAAGGATGAGAAATGATTTCAAGGCAGTTATTGTGTTTGGCATTAAATTAATCATCTTGATCACATTTGCCACTTTGGTCTGCAGTGTGGTTTTATAGCAGCTTCTGAGTCTGCATTGTTAGTACGTCATTGATATGGAAGGTGGCTGAATGGTTTCAATGCTGTTTAATGTAGGATTAAAGGAGTGGTAAATGTGGCCCACCATCTTCTGCGCCATCCTCACCTTCATCCTGGTCTTCCTCATCCAATGAAGACTGCAGCTACTGCTGAACCTCCTCCAAATGATGATGTGCAAAACTCTTTTGTGAGGCATATTGTAGAGAGCCCATAGTCCTGTCGAGACACCTGAACCTATGTTTGAGGAGCCCTATAGTGTGCTCAATTATGATCATATTATGCCCATAGCTCTGATTATACCTGTGATGCACTGCTCTTCAGATAAATCCTTGAAACTCATTCTTGGTCTTTCGACCCTGTGGAATGGGTATGGCCTCCCACGAGCAGCCCCCGCCCCACAACTGCTGTTCATCCTGGGTGCTGAGGCTGCTGCTGTTCTTCTTGCTCCACCTCTCCCTCCATCCAAATCAAATGGCTATAATGGCACCCATGATAAGTTGTGAGAGCTTAATCAGGGTAAGGCAAAAAATGTCAGAAAGAAGCAATCTGGAAGCTGGAAACTCTCCTGGCAATACAAACAATGGCACACATATCCCTATAATCCAATTACGTGCAGCTGAGTGGCCCTTTAAATAGTGCTTCCAATGGCTCTGAGACCAATATGTGATAGGTTTTACTAATGGGTTGGGCACTAGGTGGACTGCCATGATTTTGCATTCAAATTGCATTGTAGTCCTAATGACACCACAGGACCCTGATTTACATGTACTTATGAGGGTCCCGCCTGTTTCCGTTGGGCACCTTGGCCTACGAAACAAAAATGCACGGTTAAAATGGCGGTCAGCAAGAAAGCAGCGGGAAGGGGGTGCTAAGTACTCTGAAGCAGTTCTAGCAGCAGGCCAGCCCCGTTCCTGCCGGATAGGGTGAGTTAACTTTGCCCCTGTAGAATGGTTTTTTTCAATAGTAAAGACAATCATCCAAAAAGCCCATTCATCTTGTACATGTGAATTGATTTTGTCTCTCACCAGGCACTCTTGGTATTTGTACAATGAGTCTACCCTCCTTAATTGGATCTGCACATGAAGTATTGCTTGCACAACCAGTTTACAATCTACTATGTCACCCAGAAAGTTGTACTAAAGTGTTTGATTCCTCTGAGAACCAATACATCTGCCAGTTGACAGAGGTATTGTTTTCTTAACACATAAGAGGCTTTTAAAGCATAGGGGCTATCACAAAAGCTGTTGGGAGAGATTGCAAACACTCTGGCCAGAAGATTGTGCCAAAGGTTAAAATGGAGGCTGAATTTACAACATAGAAACAAAAGCTTAGTTCACCAATTTGATACAGACAATTGAACGAAATCAGAATTGTGCTTACAAAGGATAATTAACCCATTATGCATATTCTCACTGTGCTTATATTATACTAACATAAGAACTTAAGAAATAGGAGCAGGAGTAGGCCATACGGCCCTTGAGCCTGCTCTGCCATTCAATAAGATCATGGCTGATCTTCTACATCAACTCCAGTTTCCCGCACTATCCCCATATCCCTTGAGTCCCTTAGTGCCTAAAAATCTATCGATCTCAGTCTCAGTCATCAACTGAACATCCACAGCCCTCTGGGGTAGAGAATTCCAAAGATTCACAACCCTCTGAGTGAAGAAATTCCTCCTCATCTCAGTCCTAAATGGTCGGCCCCTTATTCTGTGACTGTGACCCCGTGTTCTAGATTCCCCAGCCAGGAGGAACATTTTCTCAGCATTAACCCTGTCAAGCGCCTTAAGAATTTTATATGTTTCAATTAGATTACCTCTCATTCTTCGAAACTCTAGGGAATATAGGCCTAGTCTACTCAATCTCTCCTCGTAGGACAGCCCTCTCGTCCCAGGAATCAATCTAGTAAATTAATCAATCTAACATTGTTCTTTATGTATTTGCCATTTCTTTTGCTTTATATATATATATATTTTTTTTTCTTTATTCATTCTCAGGACATGGGCGTTGCTAGCAATGCCATCATTTATTACCCATCTTTCGTTACCCAGGTTTGAGTGGCTTGCTTGGCCACTTCAGAGGGCAGTTCAGAGTCAACCATGTTGGTGTAGGACTGGAGTCACATATAGGCCAAACTAGGTAAGGACGGCAGGTTTCCTTCTCTAAAGGACATTAGTGAACCAATTGGATTTTTACGATAATCCAACTTTTAATTAATCTGAAAAAATTTAAAAATCTGAATTCAAATTCTCAAATATAAACTCGCGTTCTCTGGCTCAGTAGTCCAGGCCTCTAGATTACTAGTCCAGTAACATAACCACTGCACTACCACACCCCGGCTATTTGTTTGTAAATAAAGTTACTAATTGCTTAGTCTAAACATCTGGTTTAAGTAGTAATATCTACCATTTCAAAGAGAGGTTTGTGGTGCGGTACAAAACAACATAAAATCCAGTATGCAGATTCTGCATGTGGGATCATTGTTAGGCCTCAGCCTGCAGGGACAGTATATATTAAAGGGTACAGCTTCTGGAATGTAGAAGATAAAAGCCTGGTTACGGGAACAGCTTCAGACATTTGTGAGGAAAGATGGCCAAAAGCATAGCACGCCCTTCAAACTGAAAGAATATTGATGCATTTTTAAACACCAGAGCCTCCGATATTAATGTGGAGTCGGGGAGGGTGTGGGGGAGTGTGATAGCACGGGCAAAACCTGGCAAGGACGGGAATGTGGGGTCCCTGACGATCTTAACAGATATGTGCAATTACTTTGAACTTAGAATCATAGAATCTTACAGCACAGAAGGAGGCCATTCGGCCCATCATGCCTGTGCCAGCTCTTTGAAAGAGTTATCCAATTAGTCCCACTCCGCTGCTCCTTCTGTTCATTTTATATCAGATGTGGAATCATTGTGTGGCTATGAAATAGTTTTGACTTTTTGGAGAGGCGGATATTAAAGTCTGTCCTCTGTCTGACAGTGTATGCGAGACATCAACTAATTAGTAAACATAACTCACAAAATGATGTTTGATCGTTTTAAAATACACTATTGCATTTACATTTGTTAGAAATGGATTGTAACCTGACACAAATACTGAACCTGACTGACAACTCAAAAGGACTTCGAAAGATGATCGGTAACTTTCAGTTATGCTGGGGTAATTGCTAACCAAATAAACACAGTGTGTACTCAGAATGTTTTGACACAGTTGCATTTCATGCAGAAGCACAGGCTTCAGTCTTGCTCTACAACATCGAACTTTGTAATTGCTTGGCCACACAATGCCAAAGACACAGTTCAGTTGTGCAAACATCACTGACGTTTACAGTTCAGATGACAACTATTACTTTTCCATGGACTTTAACCCAAGAGGATTTATTCAGCTCTGCCCTTGACTTCTACCTCATTACAAATAGATTATTTGCCATTGTTCTGAGACTGGATATTAAGGTCAGAGACCTCAATAAATTAAAATTGCAGTAAGACAAATGCTTGTCATATGGGGACTCCGTAGACCTGTCACATTTGATCAAATCTGTCAAAACATTTAATCAAGTCATTTAATATGGGTTATTGCTTTCCAAAACCTATTGTCAGGTGGGATATAATTGACTGCGGATAAACATACACATCTGGTTTAAGCACGGAATGTCAATGTACCAAACCAGTTACTGTCATTATACACAATTCCCAATTGAGACAGAACACTTCAATATGTAATTTCAATCAAAGAATAAAGTATTCCCCAGTTATTCACATTTTCAGCTTCTAATTGCTTAGCACCAGGGCTATCATTCCTGCACGTCAGTCATCTGCTACACACAAAACAGGCAGAATTTGATTTTTACTACTTGTGTCAACAGTAGCGACCCATAAGTGCTAAAAATGTATTCTATTCCATAGGTGTAAAGTGGATATTAGTGCGACTGGATGATAGTGTTTATTCAAATTTAATGTTCTTCAAGCACACTTCACATTGCCACAGTATTACTTCACATTGCCACAGTATTATTACCATTTTGTATTTAACTTTAGCTGGTAGGGTTTTGCACATCTTGCGAAACCTGCCAGCAAAAGCAAGGTGAGGACTGCTGGATCCAGGAGGTAAGTGCCTTTACAATTATCTCCTTGATCAAGGGTCCCTGCCTAACCCCCCCCCCGCGATTGGAGACCCCCCCACGAGGCCTCCGACTGCGCCCCCTCCCCCTCCCCCCCAAGCCTGCCACCCCCAGGCCTCCGATCACACCGGCCAGGCTTCCCCCCCGGCCAGGGCCTTCATCCCTCCCTCCCGGCCCCCCCACCCCTACAGGCCTTCGATCCCCCGACGAGGCCTCCCCCACCTGCTGCTCCGGCCGCCCCGTGCTACTCCCGGCCCCCGATCCCTTCAGACCACCCCCGCCTGCTCCTCCGGCCACCCCGCAGCCTGCAATCTTCCGGAGAGCAGTCTGGCCCACGATCACAATCTTCCGGAGACACCCCCCCCACCCGGCTCCCCTGGCGATCCCGGTCCTTTGGAGACCACCTCCGCTACTCCCCCGGCCGGCACGCCATCGCAATCTTCTGGAAAATCCTCCCTGCTCCTCCAGCCACCCCCCAATCGCGATCTTCTTCAGACAGCATGGCCGGCCGGCCCACGATCTTGTTGACCACCTCCCCCCGCCGTGCTCCTCTGGCTGCTCCCAGCACCCATGTGATCCCTCTCTCCCTCCTCTCTGCGGCCAAGTGCCACAGACCCACGTGCCCGCGGCCAGCCAGACTCTCAATCTGGCTGGCTGCGGGTAGGAAACAGGCTTCCCATTCAAATCAGGCCCTGCCATTAAATTTGGCAGGGCCTGCAGGAAACCGCCTCCGCCCCAACCCCAACCCGCCTTCTCCATTAAAATTCAACCCAATGTTTCAAGTCGATGACTTCTCGACAGAACTGGAAAAAGTTAGAGAAGAGGTTTTAAGCAAGTACAGAGGCAGGGAAAGGGAGAGGGGTGGAAAGAACAAAAGCGAAGGTCTGTGATAGGATGGAAGGCAGGAGAGATTAAAAGACAAAAGGGATGATGGTGCAAGGCAAAAGGAGATTGTAATGGGACAAGTAAAGAAACAAAATGGTGGGTCTGGAGGAGGATCTGCTATTCCCACTTACACTTCCTCTAGTCCAATCTGTTGTTTCATTCTGATGCAAGGTCATCGACCTGAAACGTTGGCCAGAATTTTCTGCAGGTAGGCGGGCTGGGGAAGAGTAGCCTCCGAGGTGGGCGGGAAACCCGGGAGGCTGGGTTTCCCACAGGCCCTGCCGACTTTAACAGCAGGGCCCGATTTGCATATGAGGCCTCGGTTTCCCACCCGCAGCCATCCAGATTGAGAGGCTGGCTGACTGCGGCTGGGTAGGCCTGCAGCTGCAGAGAGGAGCGAGGGTTCGGTCTGGGGGAAGAATAGGGGGACGGGGGGGCTGGCTCGGGGATCGCGGGGGTCGGCTGGAGGATCGGGGATCCGTGACGGGGTCAGCCGGAGGATCGGCGGGAGTGGGAGGTCGGCCAGGGATCGGCGGGGCTCAGAGCCTGGGGAGGTGATCGGAGGCCTCGTGGTGGGGTCTCGGATCGCGGGGGGGATGGGTATGGTCGGGACCCTGGATCCAGGAGGTAGGTATAAAGCCACTTACCTCCTGGATCCAGCAGTCCCCATCTCGCTTTAACTGTCGGGTTTCACGAATTGTGTGAAACACGTCCACATACAGTTAAATTCAAAATGGAGGTGAAAAAAGAGGCTTCCAGCCTCATTATAATATTTAAATTGACATCCCACCCCCTGGGAGCGGGTTGGTCGCCCGCTCCCCGTCCCGCTCCGTTAAAACCGGAAGTGGGCGGGTTGGAAGCGGGATCAGGTCGGGAATCTCATTTTTAACAATTTAACTGCCCCCACACTCCAAACCCACCTGTTTTTAGGGGAAAATTCCGGCCGTTAACTCTGTTTCTCTCTCCACAGATGCTGCCTGACCTGCTGAGTATTCCCAGCATTTTCTGTTTTTATTTCAGATTTCCACCATTTGCAGTATTTTGCTTTTGTAGTAAGGCATGTATAATACTGAAAGTTTGCTACTAACATTTACCATACAGCACAAATGTGTGTCCCCAATCCCCTTCATGGCAATGTGTGGTATAATACAACAACCTTGCTTTATCCCTTTGGGAAAGCAATTAACATAGAACGCTTTGGTGTGGATCATGAGCATTCGTGGCATGATGCATGTGTTAACATATTTAGCAATGACCACAAAAAATAAATCTTGTCATAAAAGACTTGGAAGAGCTATAATGAAGAGATTTTCCAATTTAGTTGAAATCAAATGGACCAAGGTACAATACTATAAATTGATCTTTTATAAACAACCTATAGAAATTCTGATCTCAGCTTACAGTGCCTTAGCAAACTGTCGATATGTTTAAATAGAAATGAACTGTAACAGCAACAAAGATCAATCTAACATTCAAGTGCTGAACTAATGCTATTGAAATATGCTGACTAATAAAATATATTTAATTATAATTAATTTATGTTGCAAGGTTCAAGTCATAAAAGCAGGGGAAAGTGCAGTCCTAAGGATAAAGTGCACCACGTTGGGAAATGGGGGTGAAGATCGTCTTTCCAACAAGGCAGTTTTAGTAAATGATTCCCTAATCTGCACTGACCAGAGTGGGTGGATTAGGAGTGAGAAGAAAAAGAGAGATTTCCTTTACATTCACATAATTGAGTGGGTGAATGAGGAGAACATGAGTAAGAAAGAGATTTGAAAACAAGAGAACAATAGAAAAAGAGATAGACAAGAAGAGACATAGAAAGAAAGATAGGAAAAGAGGGAGATAGAACGAGTGATAGAGATAGAAAAGAAGATAAAAGGAGAGAAAAAGCACACACCACAGAGGAAACCTTGTAAATTCAAACACAACGTTAAACTGAATGCAGTTTAATAAACATTAATTGTAGATAGACAGAATGAGACATCTAACAGATCAAATAAGTTTTCAATCAAGGAGTAATATATTTGGACAAGTCACTGCTAATAAAAAATGGCATTTAAACTACTGTAATATTTTAAAAGGTGACCATGTTACTGTCTCCCCTGATATTATGAACAGGTTTAGTCTTCATATTAAAGGGTATAGAGGCTTTAGAGATCCTCCAACTTTAGTCAACATCGCTCCTTTCTTTTTTGTCTCCAGTCACGTGCTGAGGTTCTTCACTGCACTTTCTTAAAGACTTGTTTACTTGTTACATCTCCAACCCGCATTTCCTGGAAGGGGGGGGGGGTGAGGAAGAGAGCAAGAGGGAAAATAAAACAGTTAAAATTAATTGATTTCTTTAAGCGTTTATAAAATGTATTTGGAAGATCATTCGATCTAGGATATTACATATACTTTTAAACAATAATATTTTGGGGTGCTCCCTAATTGGCCAGAGAACAAATTCACTGCATGATTCTATATTAGGGTGAACACATTTCCTAAACCGAATCCAGGGACACATAGGGTGAGAGCACAGTGAAGTAGCCATGACGGAAAATATAGGTTGTGCAGCGTAGCAGGGCAAAATTTTATTAACAGCCAATATTTTAACAGTTGCACGTATACACTACAACTGCAAAACAAATGTGCATATAATTACTGTGGATGTGACATCACACTATTGAAGCGCATTCAGACACTGTTTATAAATAATACAATAACACTCTTCAGGAATGTCAGTTTTTCGTACTCACTGTCTATACGGCCTATTCAGAAAATCTCTTTGTTCACATCACTGCCCAAGTCATTTATTGCCCTGCACAGTGAGGGGAAAGGGTCCTCCTGTCACAAACAGACTGGGGAAGAGTGGGAGTCACCCTGGCACAGAGATGGTTGAGGGGGTAGTTACCATGCTGCTTGCCTATGGCATTATTATAATGGAAACGGGGTGCAGCAGTTCCGCTATCCTCAGACATAATATACACATACACACAGAGACATGCTTTAGCCTCAGACTGGCACTGTTCTCATAGGACTTAGTGAGACTGAGGTATCGAGCCCTGTCTGCTGAGTTACAGAGGCAGACACTAAAACCTTCGATAAGGTCCCACACAAGAGGTTGGTGAACAAAATTAGGGCACATGGAATTGGGGGTAATATACCAGCATGGATTGAGAATTGGTTAACAGACAGAAAATAAAGAGTAGGGATAAACGGGTCTTTTTCAGGATGGCAGGCTGTGACTAGTGGGGTACCGCAAGAATCAGCGCTTGGGCCCCAGCTATTCACAATCTATATCAATGATTTGGATGAGGGGACTAAATGTAACATTTCCAAATTTGCTGATGACACAAAGCTAGGTGGCAGTGTCAGTTGCGAAGAGGATGTGAAGAGGCTTCAAAGAGATCTTGACAGGCTCAGTGAGTGGGCGAGAACATGGCAGATGGATTATAATGTGGATAAATGTGAAGTTATCCACTTTGGTAGAAAAAACAGAAGGCAGAGTATTTCCTAAATGGTGAACGATTGGGGAATGCAGATGCTCAAAGGGACCAGGGTGTCCTTGTACATGAGTCACTGAAAGTGAATGTGCAGGTGCAGCAAGCCATTAGGAAGGCAAATGGTATGCTGGCCTTCATTACAAGAGGATTTGAGTACAGGAGTAAAGAAGCCTTACTCCAATTATATAGGGCCTTGGTGAGACCACACCTGGAGTACTGTGTACAATTTTGGTCTCCTTACCTAAGGAAGGATATACTTGCCATAGAGGGAGTGCAACGAAGGTTCACCAGATTGATTCCTGGGATGGCGGGACTGTCGTATGAGAAGAGATTGACTAAACTAGGCCTGTATTCTCTTGAATTCAGAAGAATGAGAGGGGATCTCATTGAAGCATACAAAATTATTACAGGGCTTGATAGAGTGGATGCTGGGAGAATGTTTCCCTTGGCTGGGGAGTCTAGAACCAGGGGCAACAGCCTCAGGATAAAGGGTAGGCCATTCAGGACAGAGATGAGAAGAAATGTCTTCACACAGAGGGTGGTGAATCTTTGGAATTCTCTACCCCAGAGGGCTGTGGAGGCTCAGTCATTGGGTATATTCAAAACAGAAGTCGATAGATTTCTGACCAGTAAGGGCATCAAGGGATATGGCGATAAGGCCGGTGAATGGAATTGAGGCAGAAGATCAGCCATTATCTCATTGAATGGCGGAGCAGGCTCGAAGGGCCAAATGGCCTACTCCTGCTCCTATTTATATGTTCTTATGTAACCCTTCCACTCCACGCACTAACACACCCTCAGTGTTACCTGTCCCCGGGCTCCAGCTCACACAGACAACACCGCCATCACACCTCCCGCGCAAACACAGCTGCCCTCACCCCCCACTCTGTCCTTTCATTGGACCAAACCGAATCCAATCCAGTCAAAGCAATTCAGCAGACAACAAATGGTGATCCTCCCATTTATTTGTCCGTCGCTGCCAATGGGGTGAGAATTTGTCAATCAACAGTGGGCCCGGTTGATTGGTCCATCTCTGAGTCCCTGAATGCGGGCATGGATTTACATGAGCTGCAATTAGGCTGAATGGAGCTTATTCGAATAAAATGGCAGCTAGGGTATTCAGGGATGAGTTTCGTGAACTGGGGACTCTTCCGGGGATATTGTTTGCCCGGGGACACAGTACCTCATCTGGGGACTGTCCCCGGAAGACGGGGACATATGGTCACCCTAGTCTATATCAGGAGGATCCAGGATCTGTGCTGGTCTTGAATCCCACTGTAGATAGCAAAGCTTCAGACAAGGCAATGGAGTACTGAAATTGGGAACTACAAGAGTTTGGGCTTGCACAGATGATGCCAGATTCTCTTAGATAGAATAAGACACATGAATGATAAGGATCTGGTATTGAACCATACAGTTCAGGTGGGTCTTAGGTTTGGTCCCTGCTCTATGCTTAATTATCTTATTTAATTACAATAAGCCTTAGTTTCCTTAGATGGGGTGAGGAAAGGGAAGGAAAAACAGTCAGTATACTCGCTGCTGATCATTATCCAGTGACCCCTGGAACTCTGCATCCATAGATACTGAGCGAGCATAGGTTCAGTCTCAGTCCACAGGCTAAACAGCCTACCAACAATCACTGTCCTATTCCCATACATAATGAACAGGCCCTTGAGCATGGTATCCAAGTGCTGCTAGCATTAACCACTTGCCTCAGGAGGAAGGGGATAAAAATGGAGATTTAAAAAAGTATTTTGAGATATCAAATGTAAAAACAAAGATGCAGCTTTTTGAAGGTCACCGCATGGTACAGTTGCAAATTATAACATCTGTGCGGGCCCCAATTTTAACTCCAGTCGTGATTTGGATGGGTGGGAAATGAGGTGAGTTCTGCTGCTCCAGAAATAAGGCCAGGACTATTTTAATTCCCTGGACCTCATTTAAATCCCACTGGCTGACTTCACGCCTGGAACAGGCAGGAAGTGGTGGAAAATCACACGGCCCAGAGGCCACCCATTGACACCAGGTAGGTGATGGGATCAGCTTCTCGGTTGTCTCACGTTTGCGGGGGCAGTCCTGCTCCTCCTGGCTCCATAAGGAAAATACAAAAAAAAACTTATTTGTTTGTGCTTCTTCTGGCCCCAGGTCCTCTTCCCAATGTCTTTATCTGTTGGGAAAGTTGCAGTGGCTTCCCTGCTCATACCCACCAGTTAAAATTGCGGTCAGGTATCGATTACATCATCGGGACCCAACATGCATACATAAAGAGGGTCCCCGCCAGCTTTGGGCGGGTGTCCTTGCTGCCTACTCAGTAGAGCAGGTGAACATTCAGAAGAGTGAGTTCCTGGCGGTTTTCCAGTGAGTAAGTAATATGGGCGATTTTAATTGCCCATCCATCTGGTTTCCACCTGCGGATAGGGTTAAAATTGCCTCCTGTATGTTTTCCATTCAGGTATCTGCTAACTCCCTGTGTTTTTGACCATGTAATGTTCATTCCAATTTATTAGATCACAATTTGACCAGACTTACAAACACTTAACTGTCTGTTTACAAATGTCGCCATTTTTACAATTGTCAAGCCTAAGACTTTTCTTTTGGATTTACTAAATTCAAAGTTGAAAAATGCACATTTACTACAGAGTGAACCATTTAATGAATACAAACAGCTACCATTAAAGTTTACTAACTAAATAAGATCTACCTCTGGAATTAGAATTCTGGGTTTATTTACCAATTTAGATTCTTGTCTGCGTTTGGCCAATCAATAGGTTAAAAAAGCAATGATTTTACATGTAGAATGTAGTTTGGACAGACAACGTGCCCTTTGCCCTTTACTCATGCCACTCTTGAGTCAGCAACTGGGAATTATGCCAGAGTAATGCAGGTAAACTTATTCTGATAATTTTATTTCTATCATAAAAGAGAAAGAAACACCTGTCTGTGTGGCTGAAGAGATGCAACACATTACAAATGACTAGTCTGTGACCAGGTTTGCCTTTAGTCAAACACAGACTTATTTGTTTTAATGTTTAAGGTTCCTAATTCATTTTGCAGGAAACAAAATCTTCTGCAAGATCTTTTGTATAATCTGGAAAAGCAGAAACCAGGTGACGTTGGAAGGGGGAGTGAAGAGACAGCAGTACCATGAGGTTTGACTCCCATAATAAAACCTTATCAGATTCATTAATTACCATTCCCTGTAAATGGGAGGGGAATAATGATTTATCCATAGCTGATAAGATCTGTTCAAGTCGAGGTTAGTCTCAAACCAGTATTACTATTTTGGCTGAACTGGTGTTGACTAGGTCGATTACAAAATGCTCTCAGTTGCATTGTGTTTTTGTGAATCATTTAATAGCTTAAGTCTTCAGTGATAAGATCACAACTGACTGCACTTACTTTATATTTTCCTCCTTACATAACTTATATATAATGGCCCCAAAATTAGTGCCTCTACGCGAGAGTACGCACTGTGTACTCTCGCGTATTCTGTCTCCAATTGCCGGTTTTCTGCATGCACTGCGCATGCGCTGAAAACTGGCACTTGGTGATTTCAAAAGGGGGCGGTTCCTAAGTGAACCGCGTGCGTGCTACAGGCTGCGTGCACGCAGTGCACTTAGTGCTTTGAACGCGCAGGTAAGTATGGAAGATTTGCACATAAAGAAAGGAGGCGTAAGACCCTCTTTTAACAAGGTAAGTAGTTAATAAGTATTATTTTGAATTTTTTTCAACAGGTATATCTTTTTTAGAGATTTTAAAGAAAGGTAAGTTTATTTTTATAACTTTTTAAAAGATTTTAAATTTTTTCAAAAATTTAATTTTTTGTTTAAAGTGGTTAATTTATTTAACTATACTTATTTTATTAATGTGATGGTTTTTTTTAAAATTTAATTGAGGTTTAGCTGTTCTTTTGGGGGGATATAGATTCATAGCTTTCACAGCACTTGATTGTGAAAACTATGAATGAAAGATGGTGTGCTGCCATTGGCTCTAACTGAATCACGTGATCCCACAGCTCGCACGAATTAACTACGCCTGTGGGATATGCAAGCACTGCCCAGCTGATGTCTAGAACATCAAGTTCGTGCGAGCTGGGAATGAAAAAGCCGGCGCGCAGTGAGATATCGCGGGGAAGCCTTACCCCCGCACGAAGGCTCCCTCACTAATTTTTGGGCCAATATGTAAGGAAGGAGTTAAAATTCCTATCTCTGGATACCAACAACACTTACAAACTGTAAGATGTTTACTCCGAATATTTGCACCTATTGATGAGATTAGTAATGCAATTCCCTCCCAGTATTCTAGACATTATACAACAGCTACTAATATTAATGAGATCATTGTGTTTGAAATATCAATGTGATAAATTTCAAACAGCAGAAGGGATCGGTGCTGGGTCCTTTGCTGTTTGTAGTGTACATTAATGATTTAGATATGAATGTAGGAGGTATGATCAGTAAGTTCACAGATGACACGAAAATTGGTGGGGTGGTAAATAGCGAGGAGGGAAGCCTCAGGCTACAGGACGATATAGACGGGTTGGTCAGATGGGCAGAACAGTGGCAAATGGAATTTAACCCTCAGAAGTGTGAGGTGATGCATTTTGGGAGGACTAACAAGGCAAGGGAATACACAATGAATGGTAGGGCCCTAGGAAGGACAGAGGATCAGAGGGACCTTGGTGTGCATGTACATAGATCCCTGAAGGCTGCAGGACAGGTAGATAAGGTGGTTAAGAAGGCATATGGGATACTTGCCTTCATTAGCCGAGGCATAGAATATAAGAGCAGGGAGGTTATGATGGAGCTGTACAAAACGCTAGTTAGGCCACAGCTGGAATACTGTGTGCAGTTCTGGTCGCCACACTATAGGAAGGATGTGATTGCATTGGAGAGGGTGCAGAGGAGATTCACCAGGATGTTACCTGGGTTGCAGCGCTTCAGCTATGAAGAGAGACTGGACAGGCTGGGGTTGTTTTCCTTAGAGCAGAGAAGGCTGAGGGGGGACCTGATTGAGGTGTACAAAATTATGAGGGGCATAGATAGGATATAGAAATGAACTTTTCCCCTTAGTAGAGGGGTCAATAACAAGGGGCCATAGTTTCAAGGTAAGGGGCAGGAGGTTTAGAGGGGATTTGAGGAAAAACTTTTTCACCCAGAGGGTGGTTGGAACCTGGAACTCACTGCCTGAAAGGGTGGTAGAGGCAGGAACCCTCACAACATTCAAGAAACATTTAGATGAGCACTTGAAATGCCATAGCATACAAGGCTACGGACAAAGTGCTGGAAAATGGGATTAGAATAGATAGGGCTTGATGGCCGGCGCGGACACGATGGGCCGAAGGGCCTCTTTCTGTGCTGTATAACTCGATGACTTTATGACTATGACTAAATTGTAATTACTTTCAAAAATACAAATTCTCCAAAAATATAAATAGCACCACATTATTTATCAACAAATGACATACCAGGTGTAGTTCATCACCCTCTATCCAGTGAGTCCATCCTCGACCCTGTTTCTCTCCTTTCTGTACACACACAAGTCTATCCCCATCCCAATTCACTGTGGTCTAAAATAGAAAAAACATTAAAACAATGTCAAATGCACATAACGAAAAACTAAAACGCAAAATAGGTTTCAGATTTGCACTTGATTTATTGATTGACCATAATAAGTAATTTTTCCTTATTAATCTAAGGACTTATTTCAGGAGCACTTTTCATATATTTCATAGTTCTGCATGCCAGTTGTAGCCCCAATGACAAAATTGTGAAAAGCCACTCTCCCATAATCATCTAAAATGCTCAATATTGGACTTATTTTAATTCAGCTAATAATCAGCCATCATTTTCTAATGCTGTGTTAAGACAGCTATGGTTCAGCTCCATGAAATGAATGGAATATGAGTGGCCAATTCATGGATTGTTCTACATCCTGCAAAATTAATTTGGTACCTTAAATACTGTGAGAAGTCCTTATGCCTATAGTTCAGTAAGTCATTTGTGGAAGATCATCAGAAATTGTTCAATCAGAAATTTTCAATATTTTCTTAATTTTACCTGAAATTTCCACGTTTACATTCCAACAAAGCATGGTTTTTAGAGTTAAGATATCTGGTGCAATCATTGGCATGTGATATGTAAAATTTTGAAGTTTGTATTGATAATAAATATCGATAATAAATCCTTTAAAATCTGAATTTCAAATAATTGACTAAAATTTAAAAAAATACAATGGCCCTGAATTTGCGGTCGGAGGCTTCGCTCCACAAAGATCCGCGCCTATCTGGGGCCTCGGAATCCCCGGCGACTCGCCCTCCTGGGCCTCTTCAGGTACGCGTGGGTAGAGGCCCACGTATCCCAGTGGCACTTGCATGGGCTGGTCCAACGAATGAAAGAAGGGGAACCCCATTCATGCTTATGGGGATTTTGTATGTACGGAAACCCCATAAGCATGAATGGGAATACCCCAAAAAATACATGTACACATCAAATAAATAAAAAAAATACATATTTAAAATTAATTAAAATGCCATTTAATTAAATATTTAAAACAAAAATTTAATTTTTTGAAAATTAAAAGTAAATGTTTTAAAGGGGCTAAAAATAACCTTACCTTATTTTACAGGTGTTTTAATGTTTAAATGATTGAAAAAATTTTTTTTTAATATTCATTTAAACTCTTACGCTGGTAAAAGCAGGCTTTACACCTGCTTTTACCAGTCATAAGAATTTCATGGGCATTCGCTGGGCAGAAGTTGGGCAAATAGCCCAACTCTCTGCCCGTGGATGCCCTTTTCCCGGGGATGTGGATGATCTGTCAAGAAGCAGCTGAAGATGGTTGGGCCTGAGGAACTCCTCCAGCGATGTCCTGGGGCTGTGATGATTGACCTTCAACCACCACAACCATCTTCCTTTGTGCTAGGTATAACTCCAGCCAGTGGAGAGTTTTCCCTATGATTCCCATTGACTTCAGTTTTACTCGGGCTCCTTGATGCCACACTCGATCAAATGCTGCCTTGATGCCAAAGACAGTAAATCTCACCTGACCTCTGGAATTCAGCTCTTTTGCCATGTTTGGACCAAGGTTGTAATGAGGTCTGGAGCTGAGTGGTCCTGTCGGAACCCAAACTGGGCATCAGTGGGCAGGTTATTGGTGAGTAAGTGCTGCTTGATAGCACTGTCGACAACACCTTCCATCACTTTGCTGATGATTGAAAGTAGACTGGTGGGGCGATAATTGTCGGATTGGATATGCCCTGCTTTTTGTGGCCAGGACCTACCTGGGCAGTTTTCCACATTGTCGGATAGATGCCAGTATTATAGCTGTACTGGAAGTGCTTGGCTAGAGGCGCGACTAGTTCTGGAGCACAAGTCTTCAACACGACAGCCAGGATGTTGTCAGGGGTCCACAGCCTTTGCTGTATCCAGTGCACTCAGCCGTTTCTTGATATCACGTGGAGTGAATCAAATTGGCTGAAGACTGGCTTCTGTGATGGTAGGGACCTCAGGAGAAGGCCGATATGGATCATCCACTCGGCACTTCTGGCTGAAGATGGTTGCAAACGCTTCAGCTTTGGCTTTTGCACTCACGTGCTGGGCTCTACCATCATTGAGGATGGGGATAATCATGGAGCCTCCGCCTCCCGTTAGTTGTTTAATGGTCCAGCACCATTCACGACTGGATGTGGCAGGACTGCAGAGCTTTGATCTGATCCGTTGATTGTGGGATTGCTTAGCTCTGTCTATAGCATGCTGCTTCCACTTTTTAGCATGCATGTGATCCTACGTTGCAGCTTCCCCAGGTTGGCACCGCATTTTTAGATATGCCTGGTGCTGCTCCTGGCATGCTCTTCTACACTCCTTATTGAACCAGGGTTGGTCCCCTGGCTTGATGGTAGTGGTAGAGTGAAGGCTGTGCTGGGCCATGAGGTTACAGATTGTGGTGGAATACAATTCTACTGCTGCTGATGGCCCACAGCACCTCATGGATGCCCAATTTTGATCTATTCTGAATCTATCCCATTTAGCAGGGTGGTAGTGCCACACAACACGATGGAGGGTGTCCTCAGTGTGAAGATAGGACTTTGTCTCCACAAGGACTGTGCCAATGAATGGTCACTGCTACCAATACTGTCAGAGACAGATGCATCTGTGACAGGTAGATTGGTGAGGACGAGGTCAAGTAGGTTTTTCCCTCATGTTGGTTCTCTCACCAGCTGTTGCAGGCCCAGACTGGCAGCTATGTCCTTCAGGACTCGGCCAGCTCGGGCAGTAGTGGTGCTACTGAGCCACTCTTGGTGATGGACATTGAAGTCCCCCATCCAGAGTACATTCTGTGCCCTTGTTACTCTCAGTGCTTCTTCCAAGTGGTGTTCAACATGGAGGAGTACTGATTCACCAGCTGAGGGAGGGTGGTAGGTGGTAATCAGCAGGAGGTTTCCTTGCCCATGCTGGACCTGAAGCCATGAGACTTCATGGGGTCCAGAGTCAATGTTGAGGACTCCCAGGGCCACTCCCTCCTGACCTTATACCACTGTGCCACCACCCCTGGTGGGTCTGTCCTGCCGGTGGGACAGGACATACCTAGGGATAGTGTTGGAAGAGTTTGGGACATTGGCTGAAAGTAGGGGGGCGATTTTGCCAGCCCTGGGGAGGTGGATATTCTCAAAGCTGTCAAACAATGACAATTCATCTGTCAAAATTTTTTGACAGATGAAACGTCTTACGCTGACGTTCCCTGTCACCGGCTTTCCCTTAATTGGCCTGCTAAACCCGCTGGGCGGGCTTAACAAGGTCAAGCAAGGAAAAATAGCGTGGGTTGGCCGGACGTCGATGGAGGCGGGACTAAAACCCGACAAGCAGCAGTCCCGCCTCCATATCTTAGCAGGTTCCTCTAATGAGGCCATATGGGTAGAACTTAAAAACAAAAAGGGGGCAAGCACTTTGCTGGGAGTGTACTATAGGCCCCCAAACAGTCAGGGGGAGATAGAGGAACAGATATGTAGGCAAATCTCAGAGAAGTGTAGAAATAATAAGGTAATAATAGTAGGGGATTTCAACTTCCCCAATATTAACTGGGATAGTCAGAGTGTGAAAGGCTTAGAGGGTGCGGAATTCTTAAAGTGCATCCAGGAGAGCTTTTTGAGCCAGCATGTAGAAAGTCCTACAAGAGAGGGGGCGGTACTGGACCTAATTCTAGGGAATGTAGCCGGGCAAGTGGTAGAAGTGTCAGTAGGAGAGCATTTTGATGACAGTGACCATAATTCGGTGAAATTTAAGGTAGTCATGGAAAAGGACAAAGATGGACCGGAAATAAAGGTTCTAAATTGGGGGAAGGCCGATTTTAATATGATAAGGCAGGATCTGGCCAAAGTGGATTGGGATAAGCTACTTATAGGAAAATCCACATCAGAGCAGTGGGAGTCTTTCAGAAAGGAAATAGAGAGAGTGCAACGCCAACATGTTCCCGTAAAGGTCAAGGGTGGGACCAACAAGCCCAGGGAACCCTGGATGTCAAAGGATATACAGGAGTGGATTAGGAAAAAAAGGGAGGCTTTTGGCAGATACAAAGGACTAAAAACAGTGGAAGCCCTAGAGGAGTATAGAAAGTGCAGGGGGGTACTTAAAAAAGAAATTAGGAGAGCGAAGAGAGGGCATGAAAAAACACTGGCGGGCAAAATAAAGGAAAATCCCAAGGTGTTTTATAAGTATATTAAGGGCAAGAGGATAACCAGGGAAAGAGTAGGGCCCATTAGGGACCAAAGTGGCAATCTGTGTGTAGAGCCGGAAGATGTAGGTGAGGTTTTAAATGAATATTTTGCATCTGTGTTCATTATGGAGAAGGACGATGTAGGCATAGAAATCAGGCAGGGGGATTGTGATATACTTGAACAAATTAGTATTGAGAGGGAGGAGGTACTAGCGGTTTTAGCGGGCTTAAAAGTAGATAAATCCCCAGGCCCAAATGAGATGTATCCCAGACTGCTGTGTGAGGCAAGGGAGGAGATTGCAGGGGCTCTGACACAAATATTCAGAACCTCTCTGGCCACAGTGGAGGTAAAATTGAGAGGTCGCACAACACCAGGTTATAGTCCAACAGTTTTATTTGAAATCACAAGCTTTCGGAGCTATCGATTTGCTCCTTCCTCAGGTGAAGTAACAGTGGAGGTGCCAGAGGACTGGAGGACAGCTAACCTAGTACTATTATTCAAGAAGGGTAGTAGGGATAATCCAGGGAATTGCAGGCCAGTGAGCCTAACATCAGTGGTCGGGAAATTATTGGAAAAAATTCTGAGGGACAGAATTAGTCTCCACTTGGAGGGGCAAGGATTAATCAAGGATAGTCAGCATGGCTTTGTCAGGGGGAGATCATGTCTAACCAATTTGATTGAATTTTTCGAGGGGGTGACTAGGTGTGTGGATGAGGGTAGTGCAGTTGATGTAGTCTACATGGACTTCAGTAAGGCTTTTGACAAAGTCCCGCATGGGAGACTGGTCAAGAAGGTAATAGCCCATGGGATCCAAGGCAATTTGGCACATTGGATCCAAAATTGGCTTCGTGGCAGGAGGCAGAGGGTGATGGTCGAAGGTTGGTTTTGTGACTGGAAGCCTGTGTCCAGTGGTAAGTTCGCAGATGACACGAAAATTGGTGGAGTGGTAAATAGCGAGGAGGGAAGCCTCAGGCTACAGGATGATATAGACGGGTTGGTCAGATGGGCAAAACAGTGGCAAATAGAATTTAACCCTGAAAAGTGTGAGGTGATGCATTTTGGAAGGACTAACAAGGCAAGGGAATACACAATGAATGGTAGGACTCTAGGAAGGACAGAGGATCAGAGGGACCTTGGTGAGCATGTACATAGATCCCTGAAGGCAGCAGGACAGGTAGATAAGGTGGTTAAAAAGGCATATGGGATACTTGCCTTCATTAGCCGTGGCATAGAATATAAGATTGAGAGGTCGCACAACACCAGGTTATAGTCCAACAGTTTTATTTGAAATCGCCAAGAAGATCGCGCATATCGACACCGACATCAAGTATCTACACACCGGCATCTCCGCATCATGACCACTATCGACACCACAAACTGCCGGCTCAAAGTGGAGAGAATCGCCAAGAAGATCGCGCATATCGACACCGACATCAAGTATCTACACACCGGCATCTCCGCATCATAGAATATAAGAGCAGGGAGGTTATGATGGAGCTGTACAAAGCGCTAGTTAGGCCACAGCTGGAATACTGTGTGCAGATCTGGTCACCACACTATAGGAAGGATGTGATGGCATTGGAGAGGGTGCAGAGGAGATTCACCAGGATGTTACCTGGGCTGGAGCGCTTCAGCTATGAAGAGAGACTGGACAGGCTGGGGTTGCTTTCCTTAGAGCAGAGAAGGCTGAGGGGGGACCTGATTGAGGTGTACAAAATTATGAGGGGCATCGATAGAAATGAACTTTTCCCCTTAGTAGAGATGTCAATAACCAGGGGGCATAGTTTCAAGGTAAGGGGCAGGAGGTTTAGAGGGGATTTGAGGAAAAACTTTTTCACCCAGAGGCTGGTTGGAACCTGGAACTCACTGCCTGAAAGGGTGGTAGAGGCAGGAACCCTCACAACATTCAAGAAGCATTTAGATGAGCACTTGAAATGCCATAGCATACAAGGCTACGGACCAAGTGCTGGAAAATGGGATTAGAATAGACAGGGCTTGATGGCCGGCGTGGACACGATGGGCCGAAGGGCCTCTTTCTGTGTTGTATAAATCTATGACTCTATCGATGACACGTCCCCATTGGCAAAATCACCCCCTAGGATTCTGTGAGTATGACTATGTCAGGCTGTTGCTTGACTAGTCTGTGGGCCAGCTCTCCCAATTTTGGCTCAAGTCCCCAGATGTTGGTGAGGAGGACTTTGCAGGGTCGATTGGGCTGGGTGTCCGTAGCTGGTGCTGAGGTCGTTGCCGGGTGGTCCATCCGGTTGCTTGCTGGGCCATTTCAGAGGGCAGTTAAGAGTCAACCACTGATTGGTCTATGCTTAGTTTTGGCAATTTTTCTTATTCACAAAGTTAATATCCAAATCCATCCTGATCAGAAGCTTAACGGGATATTGTTAGATCTTGTGACACGGTGGCTGCACAATGCTTACCATACATTTACGATCATCTATTCCGGATAAGTCCTCAGGAAACTCCTTGCCAATATCGAATTCCATGAGATAATTACGGAGGCTGCTGATGGTTTTAATGACTAGGTGGTCTCCCTTCTGAGCAATGTCCTTGTCTGGTTTCAGCAAAACCGCAATTTTCCGCAAAGCAATGTTTACATCTGCAAAATTAGCAGAAAATAAAATAGCATTTGTGTTCAACTAAAACAAGACGACACCTTGAGTTTTGCACTGCACATTATAAGGTGAAAATTGTGTATACATAGAGAATTTCATTTCAATTATCATTCTCTCGCAGATATCTATTATATTCCATATGCAGTTAATACAGTATTACAAGTTGCCTCCGTTAACTTTGCACCGTATCTGGCGTGCAGTATAATACTGGCATACTGGTGATCGAAATGCAGGCTCAGATCCGAGTTCCTACATTGTTACAAATGTGTAATCTGCTGCAATTATTTTCTCGCGCTCAGCGCTGAACTTGCACCTTTCACGACCTCAGGACGTCCCAAAGCTCTTCACAACCAATGAAGCACTTTTGAAGTATTGTAATGAGGCTTTAATAATGTGTTTTTAATAAATATCAGCAACAACTTCCCTTTAAAAGATGAAGCCCCACTTAAATTGTCTACACCCTAAAATACACACAGAACATACAGGATTGCAGATTATTGAAAAATTGCAATGATTTCAAATTTTCTATCTTATTGTTAATTCTCAAAGCATCAGTTTAAATATTGTGCCAACTACTGAGTACAAAGCTATAAAGTTCTGGTTACACAGACACCAATGGTCGGATTTTACCTAGCGCTTTCAGGTACTCTTCGAAGTTCTCATTGGTTATCATTTTCCAGTATCCGCTGAAATCAGTTGGCATCTTTAAGTCTTCAGAAACAGAAGAGCTGGAGCTTGGGCACACTTCGCAGACCTGTCCTCACTGAGTTCAAACGCATGTGGAGACTGTTGTCCAACGCTCTTTATCAGCCTGACTATAACAGTGTGAGCAGTTTGATCCGATTAATTGGAGAATGCGGTCATTTACTTTCAGGCCAGGCTCAGGAATCTCTTCAGCTGAAATTAGCGGTGCTTGTTAAGTAACCGTTTATTATAGTCTTCAGTGTCTCAGAATCGGTTGAGTTCATGCTTTGATTTCTCTCTCTTTTGAAAATAGAATATTTCTGGTTACAATGTTATTTAACTGGGGATTCTAGATGGCCCAGTAGATTATAAAACAGGATGACGTGCATACATCGACTTAACAAGAGGAGAGCCAAGCTCAAATGGTTTGTTGGGCTTGAACACTCTACTAACCGACTGCCAGACATGTTAATATAAATAGATTTACTTTCATTTACATGTATACAAATCAGTTAATTTCTCATGGAGAACAATTGTGGTTTGGAGCCCTTTACCCTATTTTCCCTCAGTTCTGATTTCCAAACCCAACAAACCTGCTGTGTGCTTCAGCCACGCTTATTGTGAGAAAGGTTGCATTCCACCACAGAGCGAATAGCAAGGGTTGTGCTAGCCTGCTCATTGTGAATAGGCCCAACAGTAATGGTTCTTGTGGGTTCCCAGACCATTGTCCAGAATGACTGAATGCAAGTGTATGATGAGGATATGTGTAGAGATGTGTATCTGGTCACAGTTCCTGCAGTAGTCATCTGGTACGGAGGGGTGGGATTTGTGGAGCTTGAGCAGGGTGCAGTATATGAAATGTATTCGCTTCAGTTGGCCTTGACACATTTTCCTGCAGGTGGTGATGTTGAGAGCCTGTCTCTGTACTTCTCGCCATCCCCCCCTTCCATTAACAATTGGCTTACATCTCATTCTCGGGCTTCCTTTGAGAGATTTTTTTCAAGGCTGAATGATGTTTGTCCTGAACAAATATGCATTGATTGCAGCTTCTGTAGAGATTTTAAGCCAGCGTCACACAATGTCATCTGAGATGCAATCAGCATTTCCAAGGTAAACACTGGGGCAGTTTCAGTTCAGCATTTTTGGCAGTTTAGTGGCCTCAACAATTATGATTTACACAGGCGCCTAAGCTCTGATCACATATAAATACATTTTAAATTCTTACCTGATGACTAGGAATCTAGTGGGGAGAACTTCTGATGGCTCTGGTTAAATGTACATCAGATTTTTAAAAAATTATATAGAGGCTTGTCCCTTGTAGCTTGTTGTTGGTCATTCGTTCAATCTCTGTAATCTTATTGGGTGGGTAGAAAGCTATAATCTTTGGTCACCAGTGGAGCAAATAGACAACTTCACAGTTACATTGGCCTGGATTTTGCAGTGATAATGACAACGAACTGTTAGCGTTCACCGTCATTACCCCTCTGAAACTGACCGTAACTTCAGGATTTAGAGCATGTGCAGCTAAATGCGGCAATCCTGAAATTGCGGTCAGTCATTCCCTGCTCCGCCACAGGCTGCGCTATGGAACTCCCCATAGCCGATAATCAGTGAAATCAGTTGAACTGATGAAAACTTAAGCTTTTCCGCTGTAATATCACTGTTAAACACCCCATAAAAAGTTAAGCCCTGTTGGAATAGGTGTAACTAGGGGTTTAATAGTGTATTGACTGCTGAACAACCGTTCTGTCCTGAAAAATGAATTTTATATTTTTGTCAAGTCAAATTTCTCCATTATGATAGAAAATTACTAGATTTTTAAAATAATAAAAAATATATATATTTAAAGTTTTTTAATGATATTTCAGCTTCTACCTTAACCCCATGTGTATGTTCCAATCTTTATTTTGCTCTCTGGAAAAATTTTAAAAAGTGAATTGATAATCAGTGCTTTTTATTTCCTGGCTTGCTTCAATGTGATTGGCTGCTCAGACAGCTTGATGATGTCATTACTGCTCTACACTAGGGATTACCTTTTGACAGCACTACAATCAATTTAACGTCGAGAAAGCTAAAGTTTTCACCACAGAGATCGCAAGATCTTTGTGGGCAGCTTTCTTCAAGATCAGCGGCAATCACCGTTGCTTCGCTGCTGACCACAAATTTCAGGCAAATACATACATGAAACCAAGGGGATGAGCACCTCATCATACTGTAATTCTGTAATTAGTGCAAACTGCTTTGGAAATTGTATTATGTTCAGATTTTTCCCCCTGTATTACTGTATGTCTGCTATCAGGTCCTATTGTAGCTGTGGTATCACACATTTGACCTTTTTACATCACCTTCTCATCTTTTTGATCATTTTGCCCTGATCATACTGCCAGCATTTTCATGAAATCAGAATCTTACATAGATGACACAGAGCAACAGATGTGAACTATGATCCTTACAGTACTTCCACTTGTATTATAGTGTACACAGAATGGTGCAAACTAAACTACATACATTGTTCACAGTTGACTATCCACCATTCCTCGTACAATAAAAACATTCGCAATTAGGAAGACTACATCTTGAAAATACATTTCTATATGTTACCTGAATAAAGTCAGTGTTGACAAGAGACAATTAATAAATTCTGTCTGTATTTGTTAGAAACATCTTTTGATTCTAATAACTCTAATACATTGGAGCTTGTCTACATAGATTTCTTCATTTGTATTGCTTGTGCTAACTTTAATAAATGGAATGAAAAAGCTTTTTAAGAGATCCATATAATGATATGGTAGAATTGTCAGTTGCCATTATTTATGTCCGACATGGCTCAAGACTGCTGACACTGCTTTCAGCACAACAAAAAATCTTATTGGAACATAAACTAAAGATGCTATACTTTCTTGTAGCCCACAAATCTTCCCTGGTTTTAGCATTCAAAACCAGCACTCCTTCCTTCTGTGCTGATACTGCAATCCTTAAAGAACAAAGCACATCTGAAGTCAAAGATGGCCATCAGTGTGGTAGGTGACTCAGAATTGAAGTCATTTTGAGAAGGTTTCCTGAAGTTAGAGAATGAGAGGAATAAATTGTCAATCCTGAAGCCAACTACAGTAGTAAAGGTCACCACAACCTCACCCCATTTGGTACCAAAATAGCTCCACCGAAGAATCTGGCCTTCATAGTCACCATGAAGGAAATTCCAAACTGGTGTTTTGAGGAGAAAATAGTTCTAGTTCCTCTTGTTACTCCTTGTCTTCTTCCTCTTCGGGAATGGGTGTCAACAGATAAATTATTCGAAATATTGTCATAGATGTTAAAACAGGAATGTGGCGATGGCAAACCTAGTTCCAAAATCCAGATTCCCAGTACACTTTCTGAGAACCTTCAAAGGTTTAAATCGGCTCCAATCCTGTAAAAAGTCACGCTATGTCTAGCCCCAGAATTTCAGGTACAATTTTAGTGATTTAATTATAACTTTGATCGGCCTAGGGGGTTTAATTCTGTGTAAGTTAATTTCCTGCCCCTCCCTTAAACCTTTGAAAGCAGTGACTGGAATGTCAGAGGAAAATGTGGGGGCGGGTCAGCCAATGATTAATGATTGCGGCAAAAGTGGGACCTTCTCCAGAAAAGCTGCTTTCTTTACAGCGGGAAACTGGTCTTTCCCACCTTGGTGGGATCCACTTCCACCTGGTTAAAGCACTGTATGCCTACTTCATTCAGCTGTATGGTACATTGATGGCACATGAGGGTGACATCATCTGCCAGTCCTGTCTCTTTTTTTGACATCATCTGGACAGTGTGTGGAAGCCAGAAGCGCCCACACACTCTCTCTGAGGAAACCTCTGGCACAGATCAAATACAGTGGAGACCCGATGTAACAGGTCCCACCCCAATTTCTGTCCTCATTGGCCCCTGCCTGATCCAATAACACCCCCAATTCACCCTAATCCCCAAGGAAATTTGGGGCCATAAACACAAGGGAGATAATTTTGACTTTGACCGCTTGTGTAAAAGGGGCAATATCGGATCAGCTGCTTGGTATGCATCTCTCCCGATTTTCATTCCCAAGATGTGAAATTAAGTCCGCTGAAAGGTTTGCTTATATTCAATTGTATTGAAAGCTTTGGAGGCCAGAACAACTGATAAAAAATGTTGGAGATCTAGATTTGGACTGAGCTCCACCAATTATGCATTCCTTCACTAGAAGTGAAGTGAGCCTCATATTACAGTGTCACCAGACAACTCGGCTTTAGGAATTAGGCCACTTTCTTTCAAAGGCCTCATTCTGCCCTTCAACATTTTTATTATACTGTGACTAAATCAGCCAATAGATCTAAATGCAAACAATTAGGTTGGTATCTCATCTGATTTTCTTCTGATATTGAAAAAAGGGAATTCTAGTTTTTCCATGAAATTACACTTAGGTTTTCCATAATAAAACCAGCTAAAATGAAAAAATATTTTCATATTTTATTACACAACTGTTACCGACAGGAATGTAGCTCACAGTAAAACTGCATTGAAAATCATCTTTGAGTAAAAATATGATTCGTATTATAAGCTACCAAATGTATTTTTCCATCATACTTGATGTTGTGCAACGATGATGATCTGATTTTTCTGTCAACTTTGTAAATCAATACAAGTCAGATAAAGGGATTTGAATATTTGAAATAAAAATATATTTGAAATAAAAGTAGTTTGTCCTGATAAAGTTTGCCAATGTGAAATGGTATACCTAGATTAAGATTGCAATGAACTACAGATGAAAAGAGCCAATTTGCAAGTGTTTATACAATAGCCCATCGATCACTAGTTCTACCTATGTAAAAACTGAAAACATTGAGACAAATGCTATATTGTTTATACAAGTAGTTAGACTTTAAAAATATATGGCTGTTTCTAGATAAGAATTTGCAAACGTCTGTAACCTTCGGAGCTAGATAATGGATGACTATTTTAAACTGCTCAGAATTTCTCTATTACCTTTCTATACCACTCCAGAATGACTGGTATAATAGAGACAATGAAACTGTGTTTGGATGTGGCATTTACTTGCTGGAATCTTCAAGAAAATCCA
This sequence comes from Squalus acanthias, assembly GCA_030390025.1. Classification (NCBI taxonomy): domain Eukaryota; kingdom Metazoa; phylum Chordata; class Chondrichthyes; order Squaliformes; family Squalidae; genus Squalus; species Squalus acanthias. The sequence continues at coordinate 59,623,905 of CM059429.1, forward strand.
TTTGCAGTTGGAAATTCCCCTTGCATGTACTACTTATTGTTGCATACAAATGGGAAGTTTAGTGCAAATTTTGAGATAACTGGAGGAAAATAACACAATTCTGAAACTAACAGTTATAAGAAATCCTTATTGCAAGTCACTTTGTATTTTCCTCCTTTTCTTTCTTTTTCTCACATCATCTCACCGACCCAATAGCCTGGATGAGCTTACCATTTAGACAAGCATAGCCCTGGTTGTACCAACATTTTCTCAGTTGCTATTCTTTCAGTATTGAAAAATGACCCATTAATTGTACCCAATGAATTTTAATTGTTTTTTCAGGTAATAACAGAGAAATTCAGTTAAAATGCAACCTCATTTCTTCTACACCTATATGACATTTTCAAGCAGCTGTTTTGTTGTTATGAATTACAAAACATTTGTTGACCCCCACAAATTAAATTATCAATTACACTTTAATCATTTAGCATGCTTATCATGTTGCTCTGGGATTTTAGTGGCTGTAGGATCTCATTAATATTCTGCTGCTCACTTTCTGCAGTATATATATTGTGTTGTTGAATGTAGTCAATGACACTTTCTGGGAGCAGGTATTTCACACTGTGGCCTCTGCGTAAAGCACGGCGTATGTGAGTGGCACTTATATCATTCAGTACCCACTCCCTCACCACATGGATGTTGTGCCTATGTTTAAAGAGGATATCAGATTTGTAAATAAATCTCTGTGGATCTACATCCCCACGGCTAATGCAAACCAGACCAAAATTCTGAACTATTTCCTCAACGTGTTCGTCCTTCCACAGATTGGGAATGTCAAACGTTTTCAAAACATCCGCTCCACAAAGTAATTTTAGCCTTGGTACAACTGCAGGGAGATAAACACAAAATTCACACGTCAATGAATGTGTCAAATAGTTGTGATAAAAATGTTTACCTGGTAGACAATCTGTTTCAGACTGATAGGCAGAATGTGGTTCAACATATTCTATTATAACACATTATGCAACACACCACTGTGAAACAAACTAAAACAGTGGCTAACATGTGCATTTAATTTATTCACCAAGACTGCCTGGCAGCTGATATGTTGCACTGATTTCTGTATGAAAGACATTATTCTACTCCCTAATAGCTCAGTTGGCAAAGAACTAGGCCGGATTTTCTGCATGGGTTACGTCAGCTCCTGGCTGAGCTCAAACTCATGGAAGTCGCTCCACAGCCTACCTGCTCTCCCCTGCTGCTTCTGGGGTTTCCCACTGGAAGTGATGGAGGAACATACAATGCATCTGCCTACATATGGGCAGGCATATTGCAAGTAACGCAAATAGGCCATCCAATTTATTTTCCGTCATTTGTGCCATAGCAACGATAGGTGCAAGGGATGCTTGATCATCCATTGCACCCTGCATTGCTACGGGCAAGAGAGGGACCATTTCAACTTTAACTGCCCAGAAACCTTTGTAGGACCATTGATTGTATTCACTTAGGCGCCTTTTTTAATTCTCAATTTTCTTAAAAAAGGTTAACCAGGCAGCACAGAGACTGCTGGCCACACTACACTGCAGTAGCCCTCTGCAGCCTATTCCACGCTAGCCTCTTCTCTCTCGGTCCCCATCCCCAAGAAATTACCCTGACCGTGGAAAATCAGCTGGGGTTAAGGGTGCTTCCTTGTGGCAGTTGGAACTCCCGCCTCACTGAAGATTCACACAGATTCTGCAATAACAGAAAATACAAGCCAGTGTATAATTGAGCTATACAGGTCAAAAGGTCCCAGGACTGATTCCCATTCAGTGCTGAGTTAGCTGTTCTCAGCTGGAGAAGCAGTAAGGGTGTTGCAATTGGCCTCAGGGACCCTGGGTTAGGGAGGGGAAAACATGTTGGGGCTCCTACTTCTGATCGCTATCCATTGCTGGAAAGGGCATGTGTGGTGTTTGGATGTGATCAGGATTGGGCTTGGTTGTGATGCCAAGTATGGCTAATAGTCAGCTGACATTCATTGTCTAGGCTCAGACATGAAGAATGGCCATTTGGGTGAGGCATCTTGGGCCATGGAAACAGAACATTATCTTCAGGAGAGTAGGGGAGTAAATAGGCAAAAACACAAAACTATGGGCTAGATTACCCCGCTTTTCACAGCCAATGGTTGGAGAATCATGTGAGTGAAACCTATCAGTTACTACCACATGATAAAGCAAAATGTATGGAACATAGGAACAGGAGTAGGCCATTTAGCCCCTCGAACCTGTTCCACCATTCAATGAGATCATGGTTGATCTGTGACCTAACTCCATATACCCGCCTTTGCCTCATATCCCTTAATACCTTTGGTTAACAAAAATCTATCAATCTCAGATTTGAAATTAACAATTGACCCGGGATCGACTGCCGTTTGCGGAAGAGAGTTCCAAACATCTACCACACTTTGCGTGTATAAGTGTTTCCTAACTTCACTCCTGGAAGCTTGCAGAAATCTCAATGGAGACCTTTTAACCTTCAGGAAGTTTAAATATACAAAAGTCCCAGCCAAAGGAAAACTTTATTCTTGAAATGTGTAACACATTGATGACCTCAAGCTCACCTCCCACAGGGTTGCAGATCAAAGCTTTTGGTACATGGCACTATGAAAGCTATTGGTCGCTGCACAATGTGTGTGCTTGATTCATTCCTCCATTAAAGCTGGTAATATTATTCTGGACAGTGCTGTGAGGCCCTACAGGATCATTATTTTCTCTGATTTCACCACTTCACCTTTCTGGTCTGGTTCATTCAGTCGTTCTCTTGCATATAATATTCTCTCCTTTCTATTTTAATTATTTTAAAGTTCTCTTTTTATTTTTGGTTTATCTAATCCTTCTTTCCTTGCCTCTTTCATTATTCTGATTTGATTCTTGTGACTTTTTCCCCTGTATGCTTTTCTATCCTTTGTTCATTTCATTTATTGGTTGGTTTTATTTTAACCTTCCTTTTGTTTTGTTTGCTTCGTACGTTTCAATGATGTTCCCATTTGTACTTTCCCTTTTCAAGGACTTTTAGTTTTGCTTTTTTATATTCATAGAATCATAGATATTTACAGCACAGAAGGAGGCCGTTCAGCCCATCTTGTCCGTGCCAGCCGACAAAGAGCTATCCACCCTATCCCACTTTCCAGCACTTGGTCCGTATCCTTGTAGGTTACGACACTTCAAGTGCATATCCAAGCACTTTTTAAATGTGATGAGGGTTTCTGCCTCCACCACCCTTTCAGGCAGTGAGTTCCAGACCCCCACCACCCTCTGGGTGAAAAAAATTCTCCTCAAATCCCCTCAAAACCTCCTACCAATTACTTTAAATCTATGCTCCCTGGTTATCGACCCCTCTGCTACGAGAAATAGGTCCTTTCTATCCACTCTATCTAGGCCCCTCAGAATTTTATACACCTCAATTAGGTCTCCCCTCAGCCTCCTCTGTTCCAAAGAAAACAACCCCAGCCTATCCAATCTTTCCTCATAGCTAAAACTCCCCAGCCCAGGCAACATCCTCGTAAATCACCCCTGCACCCTCTCTAGTGCAATCACATCCTTCCTGTAATGTGGTGACCAGAACTGCACGCAGTATTCTAGCTGCGGCCTAACTAGTGTTTTATACAGTTCAAGCATAACCTCCCTGCTCTTATATTCTATGCCTCGGCTAATAAAGGCAAATATCCCGTATGCCTTCTTAACCACCTTATCTACCTGTCCTGCTACCTTCAGGGATCTGTGGACATGCACTCCAAGGTCCCTCTGATCTTCTACACTTCTCAGCGTCCTACCATTTATTGTGTATTCCCTTGCCTTGTTAGCCCTCCCCAAATGATTGAATTCCATTTGCCACTGTTCTGCCCACCTGACCAGTCCATTGATATCTTCCTGCAGTCTACAACTTTCTTCTTCATTATCAACCACACGGCCAATTTTTGTATCATCTGCAAACTTCTTAATCATACTTCCTACATTCAAGTCCAAATCATTGATATATACCACAAAAAGCAAAGGACCCAGTACTGAGCCCTGCAGAACCCCACTGGAAACAGTCTTCCAGTCATAAAAATACCCTTCGACTATTACCCTTTGTTTCCTGCCTCTGAGCCAATTTCGGATCCAACTTGCCTCTTTGCCTTGGATCTCATGGGCTTTTACTTTCGTGACCAGTCTGCCATGCGTGACCTTATCAAAGGCCTTGCTAAAATCCATATAGACTACATCAAACGCACTACCCTCATCGACCCTCCTCGTTACCTCCTCAAAAAATTCAATGAAGTTAGTCAGACACGACCTTCCCTTAACAAATCCATGCTGACTGTTCCTGATTAATCCGTGTCTTTCTAAATGAAGATTTATCCTGTCCTTCAGAATTTTTTCCAATAATTTTCCCACCACCAAGGTTAGGCTGACTGGCCTGTAATTAATCAGTCTATCCCTTTCTCCCTTTTTAAACAACGGTACCACATTAGCAGTCCTCCAGCACCACACCTGTAGCCAGAGAGGATTGGAAAATGATGTTCAGAGCCTCTGCTATTTCCTCTCTTACTTCTCTTAACAGTCTGGGATACATTTCATCTGGGCCTGGGGATTTATCCACTTTCAAAGATGCTAAACCCCTTAATACTTCCTCTTTCACTATGTTTATTTCATCTAATATTTCACACTCCTCCTCCCTGATTTCAATTTCTGCATCGTCCCTCTCTTTTGTGAAAACAGACGCAAAGGGCTCGAATTTCCAAGCCCCGTGGAGGCGGGTTTGGAGGCGGGAGTGGTGGGAAAATTGCAGATTCGGGGGGCACGTACCCATCCCGCCCCCAACCCACCTCCATGCCAATGTCCCAGGAGGCGGGTACCCGACCTGTGCTGGGAGCCGCCTCCCCGAGGCGGGAAGGGGATTAGTGCCAATTAACTGCCTGTTAACAGGTAGTTAACAGGCAGTTTTTAGGCTAATCCCTATTTTCAGCCCTGAAGTGTGGGCTGCCCGACGGCTCCAAACCACGCCAAGTTAGCGAGGCGGACCGTCGGTCTGCAGGGCTTGGAGGGGTCAAGATGTCCGGTGTACAGGTGAGTGATGGGTGCGTGAGTGCAGAGGTAAGTGTGTTTGGTGTGTGTAAAGTGTTTTAATAAGTTTTACTTACCTTTACTTTCTCCTCCAGACTTCCTCCCTTCAGTTCTCGGGAGTCCCTCAGCTCACCGGCACAGAAAGCAGAATGGCCGCTGAGCTGTCAAAAGCTGCAGCCTCTGCTTTCTGGTCTGGAGAGCTCTCTAACTGAGTCTGAGTAGAAGGACTCAAGTTAGAAGACAGATTGTCAGTGTTTGACAGCTTCACAGAGCTGTCAAACGCTGATATTTCATCTGTCAAAAGCTCTTGACAGATGAAATGTCAATCGCTGACGTCACCAGTATCCAGGTGTCCCTTAATTGGTCTGCTGAGCCCGCTGGGTGGGCTTAACAAGGTCAATCAAGGGAAAGTAGCGTGGGTTGGCCACAAAGCGATGGAGGTGGGACTACAACCCAAAAAGTGGGAGTCCTGCCTCCATCACGTCCCCATTGACAAAACCGAGCCCAAAGTATTCATTAAGAACCATACCCATGTCTTCTGCCTCCACTCACAGGTTACCTTTATGGTCCCTAATAGGCCCTACGCTGACTTTAGTTATCCTCTTGCTCTTAATGTATTTATAAAACATCTTTGGGTTTTCCTTGATTTTACTTGCTAATATTTTTTCATGCCCTCTCTTTGCTTTCCTAATTTCCTTTTTAATTTCACCCCTGCACTTTCTATACTTCTTTCGGGTTTCTGCAGTATTGAGCCCTTGGTATCTGTCATAAGCTCCCTTTTTTTCTTTATCCTCCCTGTATGCCGCTTGACATCCAGGGAGCTCTAGATTTGTTAGTCCCACCCTTTTTCTTTAAGGGAACATATTTGCTCTGAACCCTCACTATGTCCTCCTTGAATGCCTCCCACTGCTCTGACACTGGTTTACCTTCAAGTTTCTGTCTCCAGTCCACTTTGGCTAAATCACATCTCAGCTTAGTAAAATTAGCTTTTCCCCAGTTGAGAACTTTTATTCCTGGTCTATCCTTGTCCTTTTCCATAACCAAGCTAAATCTAACTGAATTATGATCACTACCACCAATATGCTCTCCCACTGATACCCTTTCCACCTGCCCAGCTTCATTCCCTAAAACTAGGTCCAGAACCGCCTTCTCTCTTGTTGGGCTTGCTACGTACTGGCTAAAAATGTTCTCCTGAATGCATTTTAAGAATTCTGCTCCCTCTAAACTTTTCAAACTAATTTTATCCCAGTTAATATTAGGGAAGTTGAAATCCCCTATTATTACTGCCCTATTTTTGCAAGTCTCAGAAATTTGCCTACATATTTGCTCTTCTATCCCCCTCTGACAGTTTGGGGGTCTATAGTACACTAAGATATCATCCCTCCTCACAGCTGTAATGGTCTCTTTAATCAATATTGCGACCCCCCCTCCTTTTTTATCCCCCTCTCTATCTCATCTGAAAACCTTGTAACCAGGAATGTTGAGCTGCCATTCCTGCCCTTCTTTCAGCCATGTCTCAGTAATAGCTATAATATCATACTCCCACATGTCTATCTGTGCCCTTAGTTCATCTGCTTTATTCCCTAGACTCCTTGCATTGAAGTATATACCATTTAGCACTGCCAAACTCCCTTGTTGTCTATTTTCTCACCTTTGTTTCCTCCACCTTCCAAACTCACTTACTAATTTTCTGCCTTCCATTTCCAGCTTTGCTTCACTCCCTTCTTAATCTACTCTCAGGTTCCCATCCCCCTGCCAAGCTAGTTTAAACCCTCCCCAACAACACTAGCAAACCCCCCACGAGGATATTGGTCCTAGTCCTGTTGAGGTGCAACCCATCCGGATTGTACAGGTCCCACCTCCCCCAGAAACGGTCCCAATGCCTCAGGAATTTTAAGCCCTCCCTCCTGCACCATCTCTCCAGCCACGCATTCATCTGCTCTATCCTCCTATTTCTGTAATCACTAGCAAGTGGCACCGGGAGTAATCTGGAGATTACTACCTTTGAGGTCCTGCTTTTTAATCTCTTTCCTAGCTCCCTAAAATCTGCCTGCAGGACCTTGTCCCTCTTTCTACCTATGTCGTTGGTACCGATATGGACCACGACCTCTGGCTGTCCCCTCAGAATGTCCTGCAGCCGCTCAGTGACATCCTTGACCCTGGCACCAGGGAAGCAACATACCATCCTGGAGTCACGTCTGTGGCCGCAGAAACGTCTGTCTGCTCCCCTAACTATCAAATTCCCTATGACTATTGCTCTTCCACACTTCTTCCTCCCCCTCTGTGCAGCTGAACCACCCATGGTGCCGTGGACTTGGCTCCGGCTGCACTCCCCAGAGGAACCATCGCCCCCACCAGTATTCAGAGCTGAAAACCGGTTAGCGAGCGAGATGCGTTCAGGGGATTCCTGCCCTACCTGCCTGGTCCTCCTCTTCTGTCTGGCCGTCACCCATTCCCTCTCTGCCTGCACACTTTTAAGCTGCAGGTTAACCACCTCCTGAAACGTGCTCTCCAAGAAGTTCTCAGCCTCGGGGATGCACTGCAGTGACTCCAGCTGCCGCTCAAGCTCTGAAGTTGGCAACAGTTCCCGCACACGTGGTCATCCAGGCCACGAGAAGTGTCCAAGACTTCCCACATGGCACAGGATGTGCATTCCACGGGGCTGAGCTTCATAGACTATTAACTAGAAACACTTACCAGCTACTCACCAATCAGCTCCTTCCCTTGTGCCGACCTCACTTTTTAATTCTGACGTTACTCTTTCAAATTCTGCCTTTGTTGAGTTGCTCCCGCTCAGGTCCGCTGCCTCCGCTGTCGAGCCTTCCTCTGCCGCGCTGTTTATTTGCTCCGCCTCCGCTCTCACTCAGGTCCCTGCTGCCCTGTGATGTCACTGCTTGATTTTTCTGTTTGAAGGCTTTGTCTAGCACCGCTGCTCCCACTCCTCTCGCCGCTCCTCTCGCCGCTTCTCTCGCGCTCTTTATAGCGCCGCTGCTCCTGCATTATTCCTGATTTTTCAGTTTTTTCTTTAAGGTATTAAAATGATGTTTACATTCAATGTATTTTTTCATTTTACCAGCAGGATTGCAAGCATGGGCTTCACCTCATCCCTGGACATCTGCCAGTCAAACTCCACTCTAGTACTACTATCCATTTAATACTGGTAAACAAAATCAGGCTTGGCCAGTTTTCCCCCTGCCAATTGACTAGTCAAAACTTAAAATAGCCTCAGCAAGTACCTGCATCAAAAAAATCAATCAGTAGTTAGCTTAAAACAGGTTGTTTTTTGTTGGCTGTCTAGTTTTATGAATACATATGAACATACTAAATTGACAAGCAGGAAAAGACCAACTGGTCCATCAAGCCTGCTCACACCATGATGGCTGGAGTATCAATGACTAAACATTTCCTTACCACCCACCGTCCCCCTCCCCCCCAACCATTGCCATGTAATGAGGTGATTCAAATTAGTATTTTTCTCAGAATAAAACTGAAAACTACTGACAAAGCGTGTGGTTTTTAAAACTTAAAATTATGCCTGTTTATAGTTTTTGTGGATATATCGAACAGTCTGGATTTGCACACTTGGTAGGGCACCTGCATTGGTGCAGAATTAGACTATTTAAATAGGTTAAGTTCCAACATTGAAATTTGAAAGCTTATAAAAAATTATTTGAGTGACTGCTCTTTGTAGCACAGGTTCATATGTTTGAACAATACTTTATCAGTATAAAAACCTTGAAATTTCTTTCTTCCCAAAAATAATTGCTCAACAAGAAACAGTGTGGCTGACCCAAGTGTTTTCTGAAAATAATCTCTGGACTTCTTCCTCTCCCTCACAAAAGCATAGTCAATCCTCTTACCTCATCAAGGCTGAGCATTTACAAAGGACTGACTGAAAATTAATACCATTCTTCATGCCTCCTAAGTGCCCATTTTATAGAACAAAGCCATTCTGTGCAAGAATCTGTCGAGACAATTATTTTAAATGCATGCCCTTCGGGGTTAGTGAGACAAACCAGCGAACTGAACAAAAGACATTTTGCCATGCTTCAGCCGAAAGTAGATTGAAGAGGTGGTACCGTATTGTTGAAGAGACTTTACTCAGGAACTGCTTGTGTAGAAAATTTGTCTGAAAGAGTTTCCGCATTGATTCCTGAGGGAAATTTTCACTGTATGCTGTTACAGAATGGACTTTTTGAAAAGTTTTCCCTCTCCCTTAGGTTGCAATCAAAATTGATAAATTATGTAGGTCGAGGAAGCGGAGCTATTACTCCAAGCACTGTCTAGGTGATCTCCTGATATCAACTGCCCCAAAAAGGGAAAGCTATAATAATAATTGTGTTCACATAGCACCTTAACATGACAACATGTCTCAAAGCACTTCACAAAATGAATTACTTTTTGAGTGCAGTGACTATTGTTGTGTAGGCATTCTGCACAAACAATATTTCATGGGCATTCAGCACAAACAATACACCTGTAATATGAATAATGAATTTCTCTATTTTGTTTTTAGTGGTATTAATTCAGGGAGGAGTATTGGCCAGGGCAGGAACCTCCTGCTCTTCTTCAAATAATGCTGCAGGATCTTGAGCATCCACTTGAACCACTAGAGTAGGCATGTTGCACCTGGATTTAAATCTCATCCAAAGGACAATGCAGCCCTTCTCAGTATTGCACTGGAGGGGCTGCCAAGATTATGAACGCAGATGCTGGAGTGGGGTTTGAACCCACATCATTCTGAGTCAATGGGGAGAATCTTACCAGCTGAACCAATCCATCATGCAAGTTTAGGTTAGACATTTTTTCAAAGGGAGGGAAAGAAAACTGGAGAGCAAGTCACTTCACACATCCCTTAGCAGGCAGCTATGCAGCAGCGTTTGTGAAGTCCTGGGAGCAGACACAAGCCCATCCTCTTAATCGGAGAAGCTCTATTATAAAAATAACACTTAAGACGCAGGAAAGGAGAAATAATAAAAGGTACTGGAGGCACACATGGAATCAGAGGCATGAAGATATGTTTGTGCTATCAATCATATCAAATGTTATAGAAAAGGTAATACTTTGAAATGAGCTTTAAAATAACGTAGAACTAAAGAACATAAATGGAAATGAGTGAAAAATAAATTTAGAGAAAGTATTTGGAAAATCTCCTTACCAAGCGTGATATATGCTTGGAATAATTTATCAAGCAAGGTAATGGATACAAAAACATTGGGGTAATTCAAAATACAATTTGAACTCATGATGAGAGAGCTAAACAAAGAAAGACTTGGATTTTTATAGCGCCTTTCATGACCTCAGGATGTCGCAAAGTGCTTTACAGCCAATGAAGTACTTTTGAAGTGTAGTCACTGTTGTAATGTAGGAAACACAGCAGCCAATTTGCACACTGCAAGGTCCCACAAACAACAATGAGATAATGACCAGAAGTGCTGAGTGGATGATCCATATTGGCCTACTCCCGAGGTCCCCACCATCACAGAAGCCAGTCTTCAGCCAATTCGATTCACTCCACGTGATATCAAGAAACGGCTGAGCGCACTGGATATAGCAAAGGCTATGAGCCCCGACAACATCCCAGCTGTCATGCTGAAGACTTGTGCTCCAGAACTAGCCGCGCCTCTAGCCAACCTGTTCCAGTACAGCTACAACACTAGCATCTATCCGACAATGTGGAAAACTGCCCAGGTATGTCCTGTCCACAAAAAGCAGGACAAATCCAACTCAGCCAATTACCGCCCCATCAGTCTACTCTCAATCATCAGCAAAGTGATGGAAGGTGTCATCGACAGTGCTATCAAGCAGCACTTACTCACCAATAACCTGCTCACTGATGCCCAGTTTGGTTTCCGCCAAGGCCACTCGGCTCCCGACCTCATTACAGCCTTGGTCCAAATATGGACAAAGGAGCTGAATTCCAGATGTGAGTTGAGAGTGACTGCCCTTGACATCAAGGCAGCATTTGACCGAGGGTGGCATCATGGAGCCCTAGTAAAACTGAAGTCAGGGGGGAAACGCTCCACTGGCAGGAGTCATACCTAGCACAAAGGAAGATGGTTGTGGTGGTTGAAGGTCAATCATCACAGCCCCAGGACATCGCTGCAGGAGTTCCTCAGGGCAGTGTCCTAGGCCCAACCATCTTCAGCTGCTTCATCAATGACCTTCCCTCCAACATAAGGTCAGAAATGGGGATGTTCGCTGATGACTGCACTGTGTTCAGCGCCATTCACAACTCCTCAGATAATGAAGCAGTCCATGCCCGCCTGCAAGTAGACCTGGACGACGTTCAGGCTTGGGCTGATAAGTGGCAGGTAACATTCGTGCCATACAAGTGCCAGGCAATGACTATCTCCAACAAGCGAGAGTCTAACCACCTCCCTTTGACATTCAACGGCATTACCATCGCTGAATCCCCCACCATCAACATCCTGGGGGTCACCATTGACCAGAAACTTAACTGGACCAGCCACATAAATACTGTGGCAACAAGAGCAGGTCAGAGGCTAGGTATTCTGCGGCGAGTGTCTCACCTCCTGACTCCCCAAAGCCTTTCCACCATCTACAAGGCACAAGTAAGGAGTGTGATGGAATACTCTCCACTTGCCTGGATGAGTGCAGCTCCAACAACACTCAAGAAGCTCGACACCATCCAGGACAAAGCAGCCCGTTTGATTGGCACCCCATCCACCACCTTAAACATTCAATCCCTCCACCACCGGCGTACCGTGGCTGCAGTGTGTACCAGCTACAAGATGCACTGCTGCAACTCGCTAAGGCTTCTTCGGCAGCACCTCCCAAACCCGCGACCTCTTCCACCTAGAAGGACAAGGGCAGCAGGCACACGGGAATATCACCACCTCCAAGTTCCCCTCCAAGTCATACACCATCCTGACTTAGAAGTATATCGCCGATCCTTCATCGTCGCTGGGTCAAAACTCTGGAACTCCCTTCCTAATAGCACTGTGGGAGTACCATCACCACACGGACTGCAGCGGTTCAAGAAGGCGGCTCACCACCACCTTCTTCAAATAGTGGGATCTTTTATGTACACCTGAGAGGATAGACAGGACCTCGGTTTAACGTCTTATTCGAAAGACAGCACCTCCAACAGTACTGCACTGGAGTGTCGGCCTAGATTTTGGGCTCAAGCCTCTGGATTGGGACTTGGACCCATAACCTTTGGACTCAGAGTGGAAAGTGCTACCCACTGAGGCACAGCTAACACATACATTGCACTTGAGGAATGAGCTCAATGGGCTGAATGATCTTTTCTTATGTTCTCATCTCTTTGCTCATCCCAGTGTTTAGCAGCCTGGGAAAATGCAATGTGTGTGATTTTACTAGACAGTAGTGCTCCTTTAAAGTCTTGGGATTGTTGAAGGTTAGCCTGTTGTTGAAGAAATCTATACATGTCTGCTCCAATAGTTCCTAATGCTAATAACTCAGTGAAAGCGTTTTCTCATGACCATTCTAATGAGGGATAATCACAAGCTCAGTAGTGAATTCATTAATGAACACTGGGATATGTTTAGTTTACTATTAGTGTTCATAGAAAATTTAAAATATGTAATATAATGAATGAGATTATGTGGTTATTGTCACCGATGCTTCATTAAGCACTTTAACCTGCACATCATAAAAACTGCTAATGTTCAAAAAAATCATCTTCTTCAGATTAGATTTCAGTGTCTTAGATTGTGAGCATACCGTGTGTAACACATCTTTCATTCTAATTTCATAAAATACACATTTGATTTATTGTCACACAAAACTTGTTGGAGACTTTATGGAGAAATTGACTTACCTGTTCACACACTGATAGCAAATCTTATTACTTTGAAACATGATCAACATATACAGTGAAATTCTGATCCTAAAATTTTTCATTACATTCTCCTCCTTACAACAAATGGTTTTCCCAGTCTGATTTAAAGAGTGTGCATCAAGAACCTGTCACAAAACCTCTTACAATAAACACACGGTCATGAAATTCAAATGGTTAATGTTAAAGGAAATATTGTTTAAGCACTGTTTAAGAATTTGGAAGTCTGCACTCTGAACAAAATGTGTTTAAATCCCTCTAATTCCAACTAGTCAGGACAGAATTTATACCAACTAAGTGGTTCAGTGACATTCACAGCACTATGACATTAGCAACAGTTTATGTTTCTGTACATCCGAGAAAGTGTGAGACTAATAAGTCACACTTGACAAAATAGTAAGAACCATGAAAGTACATGCATTAGAGCGGGTGCAATTTGTGTTAGATTTTTCAACCTGGAGACCAATGACCACTGACAATGTGAAGTTTTGATATAAAATATGCAAAAGGAACGCAATCTTTCCAGTTGCAGCTTTTCATCTACCTCACCCTGTCAACAGCAAACATGGAGTATACAGTCACAAAGGGCTGGATTTTGCCAGCGCTCAGAGTGCGGGTTTGGAGGCGGGTCTGCTGTCAAAATAGCAAAGATAAGGTGAAGTGTTGAAAATATAGATTTCACTGTATGACAACACATGACCAGAAACTTCACATGAACATTGGCTAAACCTCTCAAGTGCCTACCCTGTGTGTTGTTGGTTGGTATGCTTGCAGTAGGATGAGGGTGAGTGTGAGGGGTGGCTAGTGAGATGGGGAAGTGATAATGCAGATAGAGAGGGATGGGTGGAGGTGCAAGCTAAGTTGGTGTGAGTAAGGATGTGCAGGAGAAGGGTATGGAAGGCAGAGTGATGGGGATGTGTTGAGTGGCACAGCAGGGTGAGTTTGAGTGTGGCTTTGCAGTAACGTTTCGTGATCCACTGAGATCATTGAAAGGTTGGCGCCACTGCAGCCTGGTCCTCCTGACGACATCCCTGCTTGTGTCCTCCTGTGCAATGTGCAACCAGGCTGCGTTGGTGTCCTGGGGAGGCCTCGTCCACACTTGGAAGGGAAGAGAACCTCCCTGTGTGCTGTGACTCCCTCCATCAGCATATGGAGGGAGTCTTTGGACAGCCTGGGTACAACTGTCCACCTTTGTGCAGTGCAGTGCTTGTCAGTGTTTGCAGCACCTCAATACCGCAGGGCCGGCTTAACAAGGCTAATCAAGGGAAAATCCCTTTGACAGAGCGGCTGCAGCTGGGAGTGGGACTGGAACCCGGCAACCAGCTATCTCGCCACCATCCCCACACCGCTGAGAAAATCCAGCCCAAAGAGACCAAGGGAAGCCCATATCAATCAAAAGATGGATCCCCAGTTGCTGGCTGGGTTTACCGTTCTAAAAATTTAGTTTTCTTTTTCAAACCTGTAGACAGGCTGCACACGCAACACATCTGACTGTTAAACTTGGTTTGCTAATGGTGTGCAGTACATGTAACAGGTGAACTCTGGTAGATGCTTGCCATTCATGTTCAAAATAATCCTTTTCACAGCTCTGAATGAAGTACAGAACATGAGCATAGAAACTAAAGCACTTTAACAGAAATACGTGGCCTGGAAGGCAATTTACTTTTCATGCTTTGCCCAATAGATTATACATATTCTCAAGCCCCAGTTCTGCTGTATGGCAGGCCCACAGCCTGGCTCTCCCTGGTCTACTCTACATCCAGTTCAAACTATAATTATTGGATTCCCAGAAGTGGAGTAAGTGAGTCAGAAAGAATTGAAAAAGTTAAATTCCTTTTCCTGTTTTTCGCTTTCATCAGGTCCACCGCACACAGAATCAGCAAATCAATATTTTCAAGAGTCACAATCAATGCAAATCCCCTGCCCTATTGTCAATAGTTAGGCTTTCCCATTTCTGGGTTAAACCGATAAATCTTGATCACCCCTCCCTTGCCCCAGCTCATCACAGCCCAAACATTATGGAATCGATGTTTATTTGCCACGGCTGGAAAAAATGCATTCTTTCATTTGATTCTTTCATATTAATTTCTAAAATTTTGCGTTACTATCTTTGGATTATGCTTCTGAGCTTCTTATTAAGCAATGGAAAATAAATTACTACACAGTGTCATTATTTGCAGCAGCGTTAATGGCTACCAATCCACGTCTGTTTGGACTAAAAACAGCCAGTCTAGTAAAAAGGGTACAGCTAAAAATATTTGGGAGAAAGTACTGAACCTCCACCCTCACCTGAAAGTAGCACAACCAAAAATGGGCCAAAATACACACAGAAAACAGCTGAAATTAACAGTAAAAGTATGAAAGCCTACCAACAGCATAACCACTATGAGAACTGCGACACCAACAGTAGAAAGTGGCTATGACCTAATTATGTATATGATAGTGAGCAACACGAGACATATTTCACAGCAACTGAACTTAAGATAGTCAAGTTCTAAAGACAAGGCAAAAATAGGATTTCTTGGTATTTTTTCAACATAAAGGGCCTTGATACATAATTAAAGAACTGAATGTACCCAGTGACCAGAGAGAGAGGGAGAACGAAAGAGAGCGAGACACAGATAAATTGAGTCATTATGCTGTAGAGACAACCACAACAACAGCAACTTGTATTTATAGAACGTCTTTAACGTAGTGTAACGTCCCAAATTGCTTCACAGGAGTGTTATCAAACAAAATTTGACACCGAGCCACATAAGGTGATAGTAGAGCAGATGATCAAAAGTTTGATCAAAGAGGTAGAGTTTAAGGAGCGTCTTAAAGAAGGAAAGAGAGGTAGTGAGGCGGAGAGGTTTAGGGAGGGAATTCCAGAGCTTAGGATCTTGGCTACCAAAGGTGGAGCAATTAATATCAGGGATGCTCAAGAGGCTAGAATTGGAGGAGCGCAGATATCGCGGGGGGTTGTGGGGCTGGAGGAGGTTACAGAGATAAGGAGGGGCGAGGCCATGGAGGGATTTGAAAACAAGGATGAAAATTTTAAAATCGAGGCGTTGCTTAACCAAGAGCCAATGTAGGTTAGCGAGCACAGGGGAGATGGGCGAACGGGATTTGGTGCAAGTTAGGACAGAGGCAGCAGAGTTTTGGATGACCTCAAGTTTACATAAAGAGACATGCTTCTTGCTGGGCAATCATGGAATGCCATTAATGGTAGCCAGACTACCTCAGTCCTGTTATGAGGCATTCATAGGAAGAACATACGAACAAAATGGGGAAAATTGTAACAGTCATGAATGAAATGCAAACTGAAATGACTTTCAGAGACAGAAATTGAAAACATGTGAATTGCATAGATAAACAATATCCAATCGAAGCACAATGTGCCAGTCGAGCAAGTTGCAGCTCATTCACTTTTAGGATTCTTGATCTAAACCTAACACTTGTGTATAAAATCATGATCCTAGCAGGAAATGATCCAATTTTCTGTTTTCGAATGTTCAGCATACTAAATATACCCAAACTACTGCAAAATTCAACACAGCAACATCAGCACTTTTCATTTACAAGTCAAATCATTTTTTGCGCACCATGGGCCCCCCGGATTTTGTGGTAGGAATAGTGGTGAGACTATCAGCGTTCACCATTATTAAGGAGTAAATCGAACCGCAGCTTCCAGTGTCCGCACATGTGCAGTTAAACGCTGAAATCTGGAGGTTGCTGCCCGATTTGGCCTGCTCCTCCACAAGCTTCGCTATACGGTACCTTGCCGAGGGATTCGGCATTCAAATACATGAAGGGTGTGAAGTTGCGGTACTTACCCACTAGATATCCACTAAACACGCCAGAAAAATGTAGGGATTGTCCATTCAAGTGTAAGTGTATTTTTAATGGCATGGTATGTCGTAATTACTACCAAATAATCTCTCTAGCACTGAAAATTTACTTTCAGAAGTGTGGAGTCTCATTCCTTCAGATTTTAATTAATGTTGGAGATTTAATTTTACTTTTTTACCTTTTTTTGCCCCCCTCTTAATCCCATCTTTCTTTCCTTCTCTTTATTTTGCTTTCTGTACACGAGTTTACATTGAATTAAATATTCTAACTTACACTTCCTGGTTTAAACTCTGCATGCCTCAGTAAAGATTCATTAATCTGGTTGGTTGAGGAGACACGCTGTTGCTTTCCCTGTTGGTACAGGTCAAAGATCCCCTGTAGAGGCCGCCACGCTGCTTTGACTGTCTGATAACCGCAAATCGCAGTGAAAAAGCCCACAGAAATTCTGTGGGCAAGTGTAAGTATAATGATTGGCAGGCGCCGTTCGTTCGCCACTGACCACAAAATCTGGGCCATTATGTTTGTGTTAAGCATTTCTGTTGGGATTGAAACAGTGAATAATAATTAAATGCATTATGTGCAAGGCTGTGCCAATTGGCTAGTTTTACCTCAGCTTTACAGATATCTCCATCCAAGCACATTTCTCGACAGACTAGTTATATGCTTACTAGGATACAACAGCAGGGAGGAAGGAAAAGCTGGTTAAATGTCAGACCCACTTCAATTGGTCCCATTTACATTTTCTCTCCTTTGCCTTTCCAGGCCTCAAAAGTTATCCTCAGCACAATCGAATCACCATTACAAATACACGTGCTTCACTGCGATCACTGTTTGCTGCTCCTACCACTACGATGAACATATAGGCCCAGAATATGCTGGAGAGGAGCATGACTTGTGAATTGGATCTTTTTCCTCACCCTTCAGCTCAAAAAAATTTTGTGCCACAAATTGCGAGTTGATAATGGGCGAGGGCAACGGTGCACCTGGAACCTTAGTGAACAACGGGACCAAAAGTCCATCGTCTTAACCAATCATAAACAGAGGAACGATGGAGAAAGAAATAGGGTGAATTAGAGCCAAATTAGAAACAGAAAGAGAAATAAAGAGAAATGAAGAAAGATTGGTTGAAGAGAAAGAGAAAAGAGAGACAGATAGAAAAAAAAATTAAAAACTCTAGGAACAATTTACAAACTGCAGGAGCGAGACTCCACCATCTCAACTGTTCCCTCTCCGGGCCTTTGGGACTGAGTGGCATTGCAGGAACATAAATTTTGTCATTAGAAGGGTCCTTACGTTGTTAAATAACGGTCGTAACTTTCTGAGGCGAGTTTAATTTGCATTTACCGCAGTAATTCAGCAATTTCTTGAAACTCATGGGGAGGTTGAGGGTGAGCTCCTGTTTTTGGGAGGCTAACGGCGGAGCAGTGCAAATCGTCCAGCAATTTGTGGTGATTCGCAACTCACAGCGTTTCTCTTCCTCGCCACAAATTGCTGGGTTTTTTACGCACTAATAACGGCGAGCGCATTAAACTCACTGTTATTTTCCCGGCAAATTCTGGACATAATTACACCTTTGCACTTATGTAAAAACACAGCAAAATCTCCTTGCAGTGTAGGAACAATCAAATAGTGATTGTTACAAGTTAGCCGTACAAGGAGGAATCCAGTCACTCGGTATAAATTCGTCTTCAATGGTATCGCAAAACGGGCGATGGCGCATCAACAGTTCGTTTTGCACCCCACCCGATATTCTTTTCCATTGACCAGTGATTTCATCGTGTTCAAATCCCTTCATGGCCTCGCCCCCTCCCATCTCTGTGACCTTCTCCAGTCCTCCAACCCTCCGAGAACTCTGCATTCCTCCAACTCTGTGCATCCCCCACTTCCTTCGCCTCACCACTGGCAGCCGTGCCTTCAGCTGTCTAGGCCCTAAGCTCCGTAATTCCCATCTAAGATTCTCTGCCTCTCTCATCCTTTAAGACGCTGCTTAAAACCGACCTCTTTGGCCAAGCTTTTGGCCACCTGTCCTCATGTCTCCTGCTTTGGCTCAGTGTCAATTTATGTCTGATTACGCTCCTGGGAAGCACCTTGGGACACTTTACTACTTTAAAGGTACTGTATAAATGCAAGTTGTTGTTGTTGATAGTCTTGATGTTCCATCATCACAAATCCAGTTATATATCTGCATGTCTCTGATACTGGACTAGATTTTACCTTCTGCTTCGGATTTGTCAACCTGCTTTGGTGATGGCAGTGGGTCTCATTAGCCGAGTGGCTAGTATCTGACTTTGCATTTCTCTTCCAGCTTGATCACTGAGCCCTAGGCACAGCTTTGTTTCTTTTGGTCAATGATTTTTCGGTAAGTGTTATATATACCATTCACAAACCAAAAACAAATTCTATCTTCAGTTGCAGTTCTGTACTAAAACGTTAATCTTGTCACATACTAATCATTCGATAAATTCCTGAAAGGTTTTGATCACCTTTGCAGGGGAAGAGTTAAACATTTCCCTGAGTGGGAGTCTGTGTTGGTCAATAGCAAATAGACTGAGCTCCTGTCAGGACCATCAGCTGAAGTCCAATGCCCGTCAGGTGACAAATTGGTGAGTGCACAGTTTGCGTAAAGATCCTCTGCAGGATAAATTTAGACTTCGAGGACACTAGAACAGTAGAGAGATTAGTCAGTATTGAATTATTTATTATTCATCATTATTTATTGAAAACTTTTTATTTCTCAGTCAATAGCTGCTCTGTAAATGGGCTACATATGTCTTTGGAGTTGGGTTTGAAGACAGGTTTGGGGCTGCTAGTTAGTTAAGTAGACAAAATAATCCAAGACACTTGGGAAATAAGCCATATTTTTAGCTGCTGGGCTGATCAGGAAACGGGGGAAAGGGAGATAGAAACGGAATTAATTTCAGCTTTTAGGAACTTTAATGTTTTAACTGATTTTAGGACCACGACAATATATCTTACATTATTAACTAGACTGCGTGTAGGCGGAAAGGCCCCAACACATAGATGGAAATTTAAAAATGGGCTTGGTAAATTGAACAGGCAGTAAAACTAGAGCATAGTTTAAATAATTAAAAATGAGTTGGTAGAGGGCACAGTGTGGTTGTTTGCTGAAGCTTGTCTTTGTTCTCAGTGCTGCTAAGAGTGGGGCCTGCTGCAGGAATTCACTCAATTCGTCTGATTTTTAGTACCTATGAAACCAAGGGAAAGACAAATTCTGGTGCTTCTGAACCTTAATGAACAATGTCACTCACAGATCAAAGGAATGCATGGTCTGGAAAATAGAATTCTCACTAGTGCTGTACAGTCTGCTCTTCGGAGACTAGTTACAGTAGTGGAGTACTCTGTTGGCAAACAGTAAAGGGAGCTGTAGATTATATCTGTCCCATGCTATGCTTGACTTAGGAACGCTCGATGATGAGACTGGGTGTTAAATATAGAAAAATGCTCCATTCTGACATCCTTCTGCTTGATAAGTGTAAGATTTCACCTCCCAAAAAGAGAAAAACTTGCCAATGTTTCTTTTTCAGAGCTCCCATTACTGTTCTACTAAAAGTTACACTGGCATACTTACTTGTCTACAGTAAGGGAATGAGACACAAAACATTACATTCCAGAGGGTGTAAAAATTGAAAGTCTCTAAATTTATTTTTTGTTTGCAAATTTACTAAAGAACTAGAAATAATCTGCTGGATTTTTCATGGAGGTCATTCGAGGTAAGAAAGAAAGAAAGAACTTGCATTTCTTCTTCTGAGGCAGTCCCTCGGAACCGAAGATGACTTGCTTCCACATTAAAAATGTGTTCGCAGGTGACTGATGAGTCCAATGCGGGACCTACAGTCTCTGTCACAGGTGGGGCAGACGGTGGTTGAAGGGGCGGGTGGGTGGGGTGCTTGGGTTGACGTGCACTCCTTGCGCTGCCTGCGCTTGGCTTCCGCTTGCTCCCGGCGAAGAGACTCGAGGTGTTCGGCGCCTTCCCGGATGCTTCTCCTCCACTTTGTGCGGTCTTGGGCCAGGGATTCCCAGGTGTCGGTGGGGATGTTACACTTTTTCAAGGAGGCTTTGAGGGTGTCCTTGAAGCGTTTCCTCTGCCCACCTGGGGCTCTCTTGCCGTGCCGGAGTTCCGAGTAGAGTGCTTGTTTTGGGAGTCTCGTATCGGGCATGCGGGCAATGTGACCCGTCCATCGGAGTGATCGAGCATGGTCAAAGCTTCGATACTGGGGATGTTGGCCTGAGCGAGAACACTGACGTTGGTGCGCCTATCCTGCCAATGGATTTGCAGGATCTTGCGGAGGCAGCGTTGGTGGTACCTCTACAGTGCTTTGAGGTGCCTGCTGTACATGGTCCATGTCTCTGAGGCATACAGCAGGGCGGGTATCACTGCTGCTCTGTAGACCATGAGCTTAGTGTCAGGTTTGAGGTCCTGGGCTTCAAACACTCTCTTCCTCAGGCGACCGAAGGCTGCACTGGCACACTGAAGGCAGTGTTGGACTTCGTCGTCGACGTCTGCCCTTGTTGACAGTAGGCTCCCGAGGTATGGAAAGTGGTCCACGTTGTCCAAGGCCTTGTCGTGGATTTTGATAATCGGGGGCAGTACTGTGTGCCGGGGGCAGGTTGGTAGAGGACCTTTGTCTTATGGATGTTCAGTGTAAGGCCCATGCTCTCGTACGCTTCGGTGAAGGTGTTGACGATGGTTTGGAGTTCGACCTCCGAGTGAGCGCAGACGCAAGCGTCGTCTGCATACTGTAATTCGACGACAGAGGATGGGACGACCTTGGATCTGGACTCGAGGTGACGGAGGTTGAACAGTTTCCCGTTTGTTCTGTAAATTAGCTCCACTCCAGCGGGGAGCTTACTGAGGGTGAGATGGAGCACTGCAGCAAGGAAGATCGAGAAGAGCGTTGGTGCGATGACACAGCCTTGCTTGACCCCGGTTCATGGAGGTCATTCGAGGTAAGAAAGAAAGAAAGAACTTGCATTTATACAGTGCCTTTCACAACCTCAGGATGTCTAAAAGTGCTTCATGGTCAGTGAAGTACTTGTGAAGTGTAGTCGCTGTTGTAACATAGGGAAACGCAGCAATCAACTTTCTCATAGAAAAGTCCCACAAACAGCAATAAAATAAATGACCAGATAATCTGTTTTAGTGATATTCTTTCAGGGATAAATAAATATTGGCCATGACACTGGAAGACATCCTGCTCTTCTTCGAATAGTGTGATGGGATCTTTTAAGTCCATCTGAGAGGGCAGACTTGATCTCACGGCCCAGATTTTGCTGCCAAAATAACGGTGAGTTTAATGGCGCTCGCCGTTATTGATGTGGAAATAGTCTAGCAACTTGTGGCGAGGAAGAGATACCCGTGAATTGTGAACTGCCACAAATTGCTGGACGATTTGCACCGCTCCGCCGTTAACTTCCCGAAAACGGCAGCTCGCCCGCAACCTCCTCGTGAGTTTCATGAAATTGCTGCATTTGTGCATTAATTGCCAGTTAGGGCTGTTACTTAACAATGTAAGTACCTTTTTAATGAGAAGATTTATGCTCCTGCAATAACACTCAACCTCTCCGGCCTAGAAAGGGAACAATTTAAACTGTGGAGTCTCAATCCTACAAGTAGTAAATACATACATTGTTCTTAGAGATTTATAAAATTAGAAATTTTTAATTACATTTGTTTTTCTTACTTTTCCTTTCTGTCTCTCTTTTATCTCTCTTATTCCAATCTTTCTTTCCCTTTCTTTATTTCTCTTTCTGTGCCTGACTCTAATTCACACTATTTCCTTCTCTGTCGTTCTTCTGTTTCTTTCTCAATTCAATCCTTAAATCTCAAAGGTTAAGGAGATAAGACTGTTGGTGCCGTCTTTCACCAAGGTCCCAGATGGTGAGGCCGCTTGCACTTCCAGCAACTTGGGCAACAAAACTTTTTCGAGTTGAAGGGTGAGGGGAAAGTTCGAACTGACAAGGCACGCTCCAGCAAAATCTGGCTAATGTTTACTCAGAAGCTAGAATATCGCTGTTCACTTTGAAAAGGTTTATGTATAGTACGATTGTGTTGAGAATTTGTCAACAGTGTTATTTCAAAATGTTTCCCCAGAAATGCTGTGGTATTTTCTGGCACTCGGAATTTATTGGTGTTTTTATCCATTTTAATCTCGTAAATGTTTCAATTATTTTTAATTGTTTAAGTCAGTGAGCCACTAGCACCTAATAGAGAGAGCAAAGGGCACAGTTTTTTATGGTTTAGGTGGCCTAGGCTCTGAAAAATGCTAATACCAATTGGGAGGTCAGCCACAATCAAACAGGTTTTCCTTCCTTTAAAAAGAAAAAAAGACTTGCATTTATAGAGCACCTTTCATGACCACCAGACGTCCCAAAGTACTTTACAGCCAATGAAGGACTTTTTGAAGTGTAATCACTGTTGTAATGTAGGAAACACGACAGCTAATTTCTGCATAGCAAGCTCCCACAAACAGCACTGTGATAATATAGAAACATAGAAACATAGAATCTAGGAGCAGGAGTAGGCCATTCGGCCCGTCGAGCCTGCTCCACCATTCAATACGATCATGGCTGATCATTCAAATCCAGTACCCTGTCCCTGCTTTAATCCCCACAGTACAGATATCCCACCCTACCCCCGTAACCCCACGTATTTAATTCCCCCTAACATATCCCAGCCCTATCCCCGTAACCCCACATATTTAATCCCCCCCTAACACTAAGGGTCAATTTTATCATAGCCAAATCAACCTAACCCGCACATTTTTGGACTGTGGGAGGAAACCGGAGCACCCGGAGGAAACCCACGCAGACACGGGGAGAATGTGCAAACTCCACACAGACAGTCACCCGAGGTCAGATTTGAACCCGGGTCCCTGGCGCTGTGAGGCACCAGTGCTAACCACTATGCCACCGTGTTGCCCGTAATGACCAGATAATATGTTTTAATGATGTTGATTGAGGGATAAATATTGGTCAGGACACCGGGGAGAACTCCCCTGCTCTTCTTCAAAATAGTGTCATAGGATCTTTTACGTCCACCTGAGAGAGCAGACGGGGCCTCGGTTTAACGTCTCAGCCGAAGGACGGCACCTCCGACAGTGCAGCATTTGCTCAGTACTGCACTGGAGTGTCAGCCTAGATTTTTGTGCTCAAGTCCCTGGAGTGGGATTTGAACACACAACCTTCAGACTCAATCAACTGAGCCACAGCTGACACAAAGTAAAGGGCTTGTTTTTGAAAAATAAGAGTTTCCCCAATGGATCCGTGAGTTTACTCAGTGAGTATTTGAGCCCTAGGGAAGGTCCCCGGTTTGATCCCGGACCTTTGCTCAGTCAGCTGATATTAGCTGGGGTGGTAGTAGGGGAACGATAATTGGCATCACATATTGCTTGTGTTATTATTAAATTTTTAGAGGGTAGAAAAGCTGGCCACAGTTCTCACTCCTCATCCTTGTCCAATAAACCCTGCTAGAAGTACCCACATGGATCTTCGGTGAGGAACATCGGTCTTAGTTGTGATGCCCCCACAGTGGAATAGCCCATCGACACTCACCATCAAGGCTCACATGTGAATAATGGCCACTCAGGTGAAGTATCTGAGGGAGACTTGTGTCTGCAGATCCATAACTCAATAAGGATCAACACTTTCAGGCAGAGGAGTGGGTGGGAGGAGAAAATCTGTGAGGAAAAAAAGAACACGTGGAATCCAAAAACATTGAAAAAAATAAGCAAGTCTCTGAAAATCAAAAATTCCTGAATGTACACACCTGGCTGAGCTTTGGATGAATCTACCTGATGCTCTGTTTCAGTGTTTTTGTGCTTTCAAGAGATGTTCCATTCATAACTTGATGTTGGCTAAGCAACGCGTTGTAATGGTGCCTGCAAAGAAAGAAAGGAATACAGCAAGGCTTCTGTTTATGATAATCCTATCAATGATGCATAAGGAGATTTGGTCCTGCTTTCAATTAATACCAGACACAATCGCAGCAAAGAGGACAAGGGATCACTTCAGGTTTTAATTAGTTCTTTACTGGCTTCAGCACATAGTTGCTGGTTAAAAGCGAAATTTTACATAAGCAGTAGCTAATTTTCTCTCATGTTTCTCAGTTGCAGACTGTTCCCTCGACCTCTTTAGTCACAGTAAGCTCTTCAGAAACAAACATGCGTGTGAGAAATACCTATTTCAGCTGGTATGTTGATTATATACAGTTTAATGTGCATTTGAAACCAGGGAATATGTTCAATGATGACGTTACAGCAGAAAGGTGATCCTGGCCATACAACAAGCTGAAGGGATGTTGTTAAAGATATTAAAGATGCACTGGGGCTGATTTTTGACTAAAGGTCTAATCTGGCCTGAAAAGTCAAGTGTAAACTGCACTCAATTCTTCAGTGTAAAACTAATTTGTATAATTATTAACAGCACCAAGCGCAGACTCTGGAGGATACCAGTGGTTGGAAGAGGAAATTTCCATGTAATTCCCATTTAAAGAGAATGGGATAATTAAAGGGAAATGGCAGAAAAGGGGCGCTTTATTCTCTAATCGTGACTGCCTCCACTTCTCTTTCTCTCACCCTAATTGCATGATGCCCTCTAGTGGCAATCACATCTTAATGTCTCTGCAATATAACAAATTAGTTGCAGTGCTGAAACCTCAGCCAGTTGTGTTATAAGCTCGATACTCCCTCACGAGATCTTTATTTTCATGTGAGTATGCAAGTAGATTTACAAGTCTGTACTGTTATGAAACAAAATCAATTCACTGTCCTACATTCCATGAATAACAAAATGTCCAAATAGTTTCCAAATAGGACTTATTAACTCTCCTCTCCTCCACCCAATAGCCAAGCTTTATTTCCTTTTATTGTCTGTCTATGCAAATTTTCTGTCATATTGCTCATATGTTCCTGCATGGCTAGCTTAAAAATAAACCTAAATATTTCATGAGTTCATGTGTATGATAATAGGAAAAAAGTCTTTTTTATGTGGTGTGCTTGAGAACCTTCAAAAGTTATACTCTCATCTAAATCAGTCCGTTTATAAGCAGGAGAATTTCACCTGTGGGTCAGATGTAGAGAATCGAATTTAGTATGCAACAACAACTTGCATTTATATAACGCCTCTAACATAGCAAACCATCCCAAGGCGCTTCACAGGAGTGTTATCAAACGTAATTTGACACCGAGCCACATAAGGAGATATTAGGACAGGTGAACAAAAGCTTGGTCAAAGAGGGAGGTTTTAAGGAACCTCTTAAAGGAGGAAAGAGAGGTAGAGATGCAGAGAGGTTTAGGGAGGGAACTCCAGAGCTTCGGACCTTGGCAGCTGAAGGCACGGCCACCAATGGTGGTGCGATGAAAATCAGACAGGAGTGTCATCAAACAAAATTTGACAAAATCTGGCACTGTAGGTAGTCCAGTTTTCTGATTATAACAGGGAATGATTCTAATGATTATAACTATTGCACAGTTTCACTAATATTTATCAATACAATTTGTTTTCCTCCACAGCTTTCTGGTTTTTGCCTCGAATTTGTATCTCAGAGAAATGTTCTGGTTTGCAAACTGCTACCAGTGGAACAAAGCCACTACTGGATTCAGGCCCTCAGCTAATTGTGGAGCAAATTGCATTTCCGTTTGACTCCGAAAGATTTCCTTCCAAACGGCTTGTACTCTCACTGCAGTGCCGAAGCAAAGCATCTGATGGATATCTCAATGCTGCACATGATTGATTATTCTCACCCTCAGTCACAATGCTCCTGTCACTACTTGTTTGAATTGCTCCATGTGTCAGGGAGACTGCAATAAGCCTGCCTCGAAGCTTTCCTGCTTAGCGCTAATTCAGCAATTCTTTGAACCTCTGAACCAATAAAAAATTTAATTTGGATTTGGATCAAAAATTGGTTCTGCAGCTCCAGTCTGCCCATTCGAATGACAAAAGCAGCTCATGAAATATAATCACTGGACACGTGCAACTGCATTTATCAGCTCGCTCAAAGGGCAGGATTCCAATCTAAAGTCTGAACCAGTACCAGCATCTGGAAAAATGAGTTTACTAAGCTTATCAGTATGTTACCTAATAGCCAGAAAGTCGAGAAGCAAATCATTAAACATTTGATATCGTGGGGAATGCAGTGTTGAATTTTGGCTCCAATATAGTACACCGTGTTTGTCCCACATGCAGTTTGTGATTCGCGGTAGTGTCACAGTTGTATCATAACAGTCAACATACAAATGATAACTGCAGCAATGCTGAAAGGGTTCACTTACTGTGGGGGGAAATGCTCTCGACTGATATTAGTCAAGTTTTTAACAATATTGCAACGACCAGAGTTCTGTTCTATCAGGGTACAGAGGGATTTTGATACAGAGCTGAGAGCATTCTTATTATACACGTGCTCATTACTGTGCTCCTGAAAATTCCTGAATGCAATTAATTGTCCCTTTTGAAAAAAACTGTTAAATATCAGTCACAGCTTGAGGTGCTCTTGTGGTATAGTGTCATTGCAATGAACCATGGAGGTCAGAAGTTCTTTCATAACTATAATTTTCTGCCGGTTTGAGATGATGAGTTTCTCATGCTGGCAGGCTATGTAGAGAGAAAGAAAGAAAGAAAGAAAGAAAGAACTTGCATTTAAATAACTCCTTCCACGACCTCAGGATGTCCCAAAGCGTTTCTAGCCAATGAATGAGAAATGCCGAGCAGAGGTTGGACTTTTTCCCCACAGGAAAGAATGCAAAAAATTGAAGACAAATAACACAAAGATGTTTTTTGTGCATCTTCTAATGTCTGGTTACAGACTGTGATCAGGGTTTTTCAGTGTTGGAGTGGTACATGTCAGAGCAAGAAAATGAGGAACGATGGTGGGGCTGCAAAAATAACTCACAATTTTTCCTCCCCTCCTCTCTTCGAAATTGGTGATCCTCATTGCTATACATCTCCAAGGGCAGCAGTAGCCCTCTGGTACCTTGCCCAAGTGGCTGTCTTCATGTGTGAGCCTAAACAGTGATTGTTGGCAGGCTGTTCAACAGTGCAGGATGTCACAGCCAAGCCTGGTCATGTCCTCACCTCACAATCGTGCACACTTTCTAGTAAGAGTCGCTGCATTGCAGTCAAGAGCAGCAGCCCGAGTTTATTTATCCTTTGTTCGCGCAAAAATGCCGATGCCAACAGTTATGTCACCCCACTAACTTGGAACAGAGCAGGAATCAAACCTGAGATTGTGGGTTTTATATTACTAGCCACCGATGCCATCCCTCTCTCTGGCAACTGTCTGAAGCTGAACCAGATTGTCCGCAACCTTGGTGTCGTATTTGACCCAGATATAAGCTTCCGACCACATATTTGCTCCATCACCAAGCCCGCCTACATCCATCTCCGTAACATCGCCCGATGCCACCCCTCCCTCAGCTCATCTGAAATTGAAACCCTCATCCATGACTTTGTTACCTCTATACTTGACTATTCCAATGCTCTCCTGGCTGGCCTTCCACGATTTACCCTACATAAACTTGAGCTCATCTAAAACTCTGCCACCCGTATCCTAACTCGCACCAAGTCCCATGCACCCATCCGTGATCCGGAGACGTGAGTTCAAATCCCACCACGGCAGCTGGGGAATTTAAATTCACTTAATTAAATAAATCTGGAATTAAAAAAGCCAGTATCAGTAATGGTAACCATGAAACTATCAGATTGTCGTAAAAACACATCTGGTTCACTCATGTCCTATAGGGAAGGAAATCTGCCGTCCTTACCTGGTCTGGCCTATATGTGACTCTAGACCTACAGCAATGTGGTTGACTCTTAACTGCCCTCTGAAATGCCCTAGAAAGCCACTCAGTTGTAACAAACCGCTACGAAAAGCAATAAGAAGAATAAAACTGGATGGACCACCTGACATCGACCTAGCACCGGCTTCGGACACGAAAACGGTACACCCAGCCCAGTCGACCCTGCAAAGTCCTCCTCACAAACATCTGGGGACTTGTGCCAAAGCTGGGAGAGCTGTCCCACAGACTAGTCAAGCAACAGCCTGACATAGTCATACTCACAGAATTATACCTTTCAGCCAATGTCCCAGACTCCTCCATCACCATCCCTGGGTATGTCTTGTCCCATCGGCAGGACAGACCCACCAGAGGTGGCGGCACAGTGGTACACAGTTGGGAGGGAGTGGCCCTGGGAGTCCTCAACATTGACTCCGGACCCAATGAAGTCTCATGGCTTCAGGTCAAACATGGGCAAGGAAATCTCCTGCTGACTACCACCTACTGCCCTCCCTCAGCTGATGAATCAGTACTCCTCCATGTTGAACACCACTTGGAAGAAGCACCGAGGGTAGCAAGGGCACAGAATGTACTCTGGGTGGGGGACTTCAATGTCCATCACAAAGAGCGGCTCAGTAGCACCACTACAGACTGAGCTGGCCGAGTCCTGAAGGAAATTGCTGCCAAACTGAGCCTGTGGCAGGTGGTGAGAGAACCAACACGAGGGAAAAACATACTTGACTTCGTCCTCACCAACCTACCTGTCGCAGATACATCTGTCCATGACAGCATTGGTAGCAGTGACCACTGCACAGTCATTGTGGAGACGAAGTCCCGTCTTCACACTGAGGACACTCTCCATCGAGTTGTGTGGCACTACCACCGTGCTAAATGGGATAGATTCAGAACAGATCTAGCAGCTCAAAACTGGGCATCCATGAGGTGCTGTGAGCCATCAGTAGCAGCAGAATTGTATTCCACCACAATCTGTAACCTCAAGGCCCGGCGTATCCCTCACTCTACCATTACCATCAAGCCAGGGGACCAACCCTGGTTCAATGAGGAGTGCAGAAGAGCATGCCAGAAGCAGCACCAGGCGTATCTAAAAATGAGGTGCCAACCTGGGGAAGCTGCAACACAGGACTACATACATGCAAATCAGCGGAAGCAGTATGCTACAGACAGGGCTAAGTGATCCCACAATCGACAGATCAGATCAAAAGCTCTGCAGTCCTGCCACATCCAGTCGTGAATGATGCTCAGTTTGGGTTCCACCAGGACCACTCAGCTCCAGACCTCATTACAGCTTTGGTCAAAACATGGACAAAAGAACTGAATTCCAGAGGTGAGATGAGATGACTGCCCTTGACATCAAGGCAGCATTTGACAGAGTGTGGCATCAAGGAGCCCAAGTAAAATTGACATCAATGGGAATCGGGGAAAACTCTCCACTGGCTGGAGTCATACCTAGCACAAAGGAAAATGATTGTGGTTGTTGGAGGTCAATCATCTCAGCCCCAGGACATTGGTGCAGGAGTTCCTCAGGGCAGTGTCCTAGGCCCAACAATCTTCAGCTGCTTCATCAATGACCTTCCCTCCATCATAAGGTCAGAAGTGGGATGTTTGCTGATGATTGCAGTGTTCAGTTCCATTCGCAACTCCTCAGAAAATGAAGCAGTCCATGCCTGCATGCAGGAAGACCTGGACAACATTCAGGCTTGGGCTGATAGGTGGCAAGTAACATTTGCACCACACAAGTGCCAGGCAATGACTATCTCCAACAAGCGAGAGTCTAACCACCTCCCCTTGACATTCAATGGCATTACCATCGCCAAATCCCCACCATCAACATCCTGGCGGTAACCACTGACCAGAAACGTAACTGGACCAGCCACATAAATACTGTGGCAACAAGAGCAGGTCAGAGGCTGGGTATTCTGCGGTGAGTGTCTCACCTCCTGACTCCCTAAAGTCTTACCACAAGGCACAAGTCAGGAGTGTAATGGAATGCTCTCCACTTGCCTGGATGAATGCAGCTCCAACAACACTCAAGAAACTCAACACCATCCAGGACAAAGCAGACCGCTTGATCGGCACCTCATCCACCACCTTAAACATTCACTCCCTCACACCGGTGCACCGTGGCTGCAGTGTGTACCATCTACAAGATGTACTGCAGCAACTCGCCAAGGCTTCTTCGGCAGCACCTCCCAAACCCGCGACTTCTACCACCTAGAAGGACAAGGGCAGCAAGCGCAAGGGAACACCTTCACTTGCAAGTTCCCCTCCAAGTCACACACCATTCTGACTTGGAAATATATCCCCATTCCTTCATCGTCGCTGGGTGAAAATCCTGGAACTCCCTCCCTAACAGCACTGTGGGAGTACCTACACCACACGGACTGCAGCGGTTCAAGAAGGCGGACAATTAAGGATGGGCAATAAATGCTGGCCTTGCCAACAACACCCACATTCCATGAATGAATGAAAAAAAAAAAATCGCTCCACCATTGGCGGCCGTGCCTTCAACTGCCATGGCCCTAAGCTCTGGAATTTCCTCCCTAAACTTCTCCGCCTCTCTACCTTGCTCTCCTCCTTTAAGACGCTCCTTAAAATCTACTTCATCTGTCCTAATATCTCCTTATGTGGCTTGGTGTCAAATTTGTTTGATAACACTCCTGTGAAGAGCCTTGGGACATTTTCCTTCGTTAAATGTACTATATAAATGCAGGTTGTTGTTCTTGTTGTTATATCTAGGGCACTGAATACAAAAGCAAGTAAGTGAGGTTGAATTTGGAAAAGACATTAGTTAGGCCACAATTAGGAATATTGCTTCCAGTTCTGAATACTCTGTTAAAGGAATGATATTGGAGCTATGTAAAGATTTGTTAAGATGATACAAGGAACGGGAGCTTACGGTTATGAAAAAAGACTAAAGAAATTGGAGCTTTTTCACTAGAACAAGGGAGGTTGAGGGGGGGAAACTAATCGAGGTTTTCAACATTATGAAAGTTTATGAGAGGGTAAATAGTGAAAGATTGCTTCCACTAGTTGGGGAATTAGTAACAAGGGGCATAAACGCAGGATCATCACTGGAAGAACAAAGGAGGCAGTGAGAACATTTTTTTTTCACACAAAGGGTTATTAGAACATGGAAGGCTATATCACAAGTAACTACTGAGACAATTTAAAATGGAATTGGATAAGTATTTGAAAAAGAATATAAAAGGGCAGAGAAATGGGTTTAGGCCTGGTGGGCTGAATGTCCTTCTACTGTGCTGTAATTTTTATGATTCTATGGTCCGAATGGATCAGCACCACACAGCACAGTGCAATTACCAACTAAGATGCGGAGATGCCGGTGTTGGACTGGGGTGGACAAAAGTGAGAAGTCGCACAACACCAGGTTATAGTCCAACAGTTTTATTTGAAATCACAAGCTTTCGGAGCTGCTGCCCCTTCGTCAGGTGAAGTGAAGGAATACGACTCAGCAAAGCATATATAGACAGAGAACAATGCATGTGTAGCGTACAATGTCAGACGACTACATTTAATCCTTCTGACTGCCTTTCGTCACACCTCGGCAGAGAAACAATCAGGTCAGCCAGGAAGGCACCACATCAAAGACGTAGCAAGATACAACTGAGACAATGAGGTGGGGTCACAGGGGGTCTAATGTGTCAAATGCTGCAGTCTGTATGGAAAACCATAAACTTTAAAATTTTTACTTTTTTTTACTGGAAATCACATCTGTGAACAAGCCAACGACGACTTGAGTCTGGATGACTCTACGTCATGTAGCGTGACATGAACCCAAGATCCCGGTTGAGGCCGTCCTCATGAGTGCGGAACTTGGCAGCAGCTCCAAAAGCTTGTGATTTCAAATAAAACTGTTGGACTATAACCTGGTGTTGTGCAACTTCTCATTATTACCAAGTAAGCCATTGGGGGAACCAGATTCTGGAATATGTTGCTTTTTTTATTCATTCATGGGATGTGGGCATTGCTGGCAGGGCCAGCATTTATTGCCCATTCCTAAATCACTATAGTTATTATACATTAATATTTCATTCGGTGGCTTTACTGTAATTTAAAACGATTACTGAGTTTAGATTTTGGAATAGTTAAAACAACAGAGCGAGCTCAGACAAATCCTAAATACCACAACATCCCTAATAGCAGCTGCTCAGCCCTCCACCACTATTACACACTGCAGTAACCATCACAAATACCAGCAATGCCTGCTCAAATCGAATGTGTATTTGATATTAGAGCGACCGTGCCTTGGTATTTTCAATGTCGTGGTAAAATTGCTATTCAGACACTGCGAGATGGCTTCTGCTCCGTCTCGTAGCTGCAGATCTCAAAGTCAATATTGTGTTGATATCTCCGCAAATAAATGTCAGAGTCTGTCATTTTTTGTGTTTGTTTCTCCCTCATAGCAGTTAAAATATGTCCTGTCATAAAATACACAAAATAATCTGGAGCAGCCAAAACCCTTGATCCCTGGGATGAGAGGGTTTTCCTATGAGGAGAGATTGAGCCTATACTCTCTGGAGTTTGGAAGAATGAGAGGTGATCTCATTGAAACATATAGGATTCTGAGGGGGATTGACAGGGTAGATGCTAAGAGGTTGTTTCCCCTGGCTGGAGAATCTTTTTTTTAATTCGCTCATGGGATGTGGGCGTTGCTGGCAAGGCCAGCATTTATTGCCCATCCCTAATCACCCTTGACAAGGTGGTGGTGAGCCGCCTTCTTGAACCGCTGCAGTCTGTGTGGTGAAGGTACTCCCACAGTGCTGTTAGGTAGAGTTCCAGGATTTTGACCCAGCGACGATGAAGGATCGGCGATATACTTCCAAGTCAGGATGGTGTGCGACTTGGAGGGGAACTTGGAGGTGGTGGTGTTCCCATGCGTCTGCTGCCCTTGTCCTTCTAGGTGGAAGAGGTCGCGGGTTTGGGAGGTGCTGCCGAAGAAGCCTTGGCGAGTTGCTGCAGTGCATCTTATAGATGGAGCACACTGCAGCCATGGTACGCCAGTGGTGGAGGGAGTGAATGTTTAAGGTGGTAGATGGGGTGCCAATCAAGCGGGCTGCTTTGTCCTGGATGGTGTCAAGCTTCTTGAGTGTTTTTGGAGCTGCACTCATCCAGGCAAGTGGAGAGTATTCCATTACACTCCTTACTTGTGCCTTGTAGATGGTGGAAAGGCTTTGGGGAGTCAGGAGGTGAGACACTCGCCGCGGAATACCTAGCCTCTGACCTGCTCTTGTTGCCACGGTATTTATGTGGCTGGTCCAGTTAAGTTTCTGGTCAATGGTGACCCTCAGGATGTTGATGGTGGGGGATTCGGCGATGGTAATGCCATTGAATGTCAAGTGGCTGTGGTTAGACTCTCGTTTGTTGGAGATAGTCATTGCCTGGCGCGAATGTTACCTGCCACTTATCAGCCCAAGCCTGAACGTCGTCCAGGTATTGTTGCATGTGGGCATGGACTGCTTCATTATCTGAGGAGTTGTGAATGGCACGGAACACTGTGCAGTCATCAGCGAACATCCCCATTTCTGACCTTATGTTGGAGGGAAGGTCATTGATGAAGCAGCTGAAGATGGTTGGGCCTAGGACACTGCCCTGAGGAACTCCTGCAGCGATGTGATAATTGACCTTCAATCACCACAACCATCTTCCTTTATGCTAGGTATGACTCCAGCCAGTGGAGAGTTTTCCCCCCGATTCCCATCAGTTTTACTAGGGCTCCTTCACGCCACACTCGGTCAAATGCTGCCTTGATGTCAAGTGCAGTCACTCCCACCTCTGGAATTCAGCTCCTTTGTCCATGTTTGGACCAAGGCTATAATGAGGTCGGGAGCCAAGTGGTCTTGGCGGAACCCAAACTGGGCATCAGTGCCGCTTGATAGCAGTGTCGATGACACCTTCCATCACTTTGCTGATGATTGAGAGTAGACTGATGGGGCAGTAATTAGCCGGATTGGATTTGTCCTGCTTTTTGTGGACAGGACATATCTGGGCAGTTTTCCACATTGTCGGATAGATGCCAGTGTTGTAGCTGTACTGGAACACAATAGCCGGGATGTTGTCAGGGCCCATAGCCTTTGCTGTATCCAATACGCTCAGCCATTTCTTGATAACATGTGGAGTGAATCGAATTGGCTGAAGACTGGTGGGGACCTCATCAGGAGGAGACCGATATGGATCATCCACTCGGCATTTCTGGCTGCAAACACTTCAGCCTTGACTTTTGCACTCACATGCTGGGCTCCACCATCGAGGATGGGGATATTCATGGAGCCGCCTCCTCCAGTTAGTTGTTGTTTAATGGTCCACCAGCATTCACGACTGGATGTGGCCATGAGGTTACAGATTGTGGTGGAATGCAATTCTGCTGATGGCCCACAGTGCCTCATTGATGCCCAGTTTTGAGCTGCTAGCTCTGTTTTGAATCTATCCCATTTAGCACGGTGGTAGTGCCACACAACACGATGGAGGGTGTCCTCAGTGTGAAGACGGGACTTCGTCTCCACAAGGACTGTGCTACCAATACCGTCATGGACAGATGCATCTGCAACAGGTAGATTGGTGAGGACAAGTAGGGTTTTTCCCCTCACCACCTGTCGCTGGCCCAGATGTCCTTCAAGAGTCAGCCAGTAGTGGTGCTACCGAATCACTCTTGGTGATAGACATTGAAGTTCCCACATCCCGAGTGCATTCTGTGCCCTTGCTACTCTCAGTGCTTCTTCTAAGTGGTGTTAAACATGGCGGAGGAAGTTTCCTTGCCCATGCTTGATCTGAAGCCATGAGACAATGTTGAGGATTCCCAAGACCACTCCTTCCCGACTGTACCACCACCCCTGGTGGGTCTGTCCTGCCGGTGGGATAGGACATACCCAGGGATGGTGATGGAGGAGTTTGGGACATTGGCTGAAAGGTATGATTCTGTGAGTATGACTATGTCAGGCTGTTGCTTGACTAGTCTGTGGGACAGCTCTCCCAATTTTGGCACAAGTCCCCAGATGTTGGTGAGCAGGACTTTGCAGGGTTGACTGGGCTGGGTGTGCCGTTGCCATGTCCGTAGCCGGTGCCGCGGTCAATCATCCCGTTTCATTCTTATTTTCAGAGCAGTTTGTTACAACTGAGTAGGCCATTTCAGAGAGCAGTTAAGAATCAACCACACTGCTGTGCGTCTGGAGTCACATATAGGCCAGACAAGGACAGCAGATTTCCTTCCCTAAAGGGCAGTAGTGAACGAGATGGGTTTTTACAACAATCCAATATTTTCATGATTACCATTACTAATATTAGCTTTTTATTACAGATTAATTTAATTAACTGAATTTAAATTCCCCAGCTGCTGTGGTGGGATTTGAACTACATACCTTATCTAATCCAGGTCTACTGGATTATTAGTCCAGTGACATTACCACTATGCTACTGTTCCCATCTAGCACTAGGGGGCATAGTCTCAGCATAAGGGGTCAGCCATTTAAGACTGAGCTGAGAAGGCATTTCTTCACTCAGAGGGTTGTGAATCTTTGGAATTCTCTGCCCCACAGGACTGTGGATGCTGAAGCGTTGAGTATATTCAAGGCTGAGATAGATAGATTTCTGGACTCTAGGGGAATCAAGGGATATGGAGATCGGGCGGGAAAGTGGAGTTGAAAGTGGAGTTAAGGTCAAAGATCAGCCATGATCTTACTGAATGGTGGCGTAGGCTCGAGGGGTCGTATGGCCTACTCCTGCTCTTAATTCTTATGTTCATAAACCATATCCTGGAAACTGGAACTGCTAATTATTATGAAGTTATTAACCAATTCAATTAAATTGTTTGTGTTTGTGAAAATGAGCTGCCACCCTCTGAGATCTCCGTGATCCATCAATTTCCTAATCTATTTTGCTGTAGATTGATCAGTAACTCAACCTGTAAACTGAAAGCACACCGTGAATCCAAAGTGGATTAGAGCAGCAATGTCTTTTGTTTGTGTCAGATGAGCTGTGCGCTTTACCTCAGCACCGTCACAGTCTCCGCCCATTGTTCCTGCTGACTCTCCCAAGGGTCCTCGGTAATCCAGTCCGAGGTCTCCAGAGCACGCTGAACCATAGCAACACGGTGCTTTGCTCCCACCAATCCTTTCTTCCCATATCTGTCGTTAACCGGGGAAATGATGCCCTTGATAACTTTATACAGTCCTACGATAAAATTAAATACAATAATTTGAATCTGAGCTACATTTTGAATTTGTCCCCAAAATTCAGCATCAGTTGGCTTTTAGTTGATTAATTCTGTGACTATGCTTTACAATAAGAGATTAGTTTTCATATTTTTCTTTCTCTCCCCTCATCCATCTCTGTCACAGTGAGAATGAGAAAACAAATATTATTTGCTGCAAATTTAATATTTTTGAAGGACCTGTGGGAAAACTTGTAGAACAAACTGCAGCTTTGTGAGATGTAAATCAGAAATGTGATGTAAGTGCTAACTATGAGAATTAGATAATATATCATTTGTGATTTCCCCCACCACGCTTGGCTGTCTCCATGCAATACACCTTTTCTTGACCAAGAGGACAGGCGAATGACTCTACAAATGTCGCTCTATTACCAGCTGCACAAGTGTGACTCGGGGGAACTTGTCTGTTCACTCCCCTCACAACCTCCACTCCGCATTTCCACTGGTAAATTGGAGGAGATTAAAGACTTGCTTTACAGGGAACGGGACGACAGACTGATGCACCAGCACCAACACAGCTTGACATGTTCATGCAGCAAGCCCCTGATAGCACCACTATGGCACCTTTAAAAATCTGCCCCAATAAGCACTGTTTATTTTCCTTCATAGCACAGTGGGCCCACGTAAGAATGTGCACCCAAATGGGCCAAGGAACCAAACATACTCAAATTTATCCAATTCAACTAAACTAAACCTTTTTAATTCAAAGTACAAATAAACCGCAGCTGTGTTTCGTGTGAGATTCCATAGATGTTCAACTGTAATACTGAAAAAAATGTCTGCTCCGATTCAACTTTACAGTGACCATCATATAAAAGGCTTGAAACATAGTATTCTTAGTTAATGGCAAAAAGGACATGTCCAGAGATTATACTGCATGATTTATTCATCCTGTGCAGAAATCAAACTGCCAAATATGAGGGAAGAAGTCCATTAGCATCACAAGTTTCTTTTTTCCTAGGATTTATCTTTCAACGGGAGCCTGCAGGTTAGTTTGAATAGCCCAATGCACGAGACGCTTCTTCATTGCTGCATTGCAGAAAAAGGCTCCAGGCTGTCTAGTGTTGGTAGAAATAAAACGAGAAAAAAAATCTAAATGCTGGAAGTGTGAAACAAACTCAGAAAATGCTGAAAATACGCAGCAGTCTGCACCTATAAAGAAAAAAGACCAGTTAATGTTTTGGATATTTGTTGTTTATTTTCTCTCCACCCTTTTTATCCAACCCTACCAGAATAAATGCTTATCTTTCAGTTTTCAGTTCTGGCAAAGAGTTAGATATGAATCATCTGCCTGTTTCTTATCTTTATAGACGTTCACTAACTTGCTGTGCATTTACAGCATTTTCTGCTTTTGTGAAATACGGGTGGCTGGGTCAGAGAGGAGTCACTATCATCCACCACTGCATTCACTGGCCTAACTAGTGCTGCAGTCTTGGAGCCAGACAGCTCCTCACTACTGACCACCTGGTTGCGAACTGCCCACTTTAGCGAAGTAATTCATTGGTCCAGAAATTGATCTCGCTCTGTTCCCGCGGGGGTAAGGCTTCCCCGCGATCTCTCACTCCGCGTTGGCTTTTTCAGATCCAGCTCGCACGAACTTGATGTTCCAGACATCAGCTGGGCAGTGCTTGCGTATCCCACCGGCGTAGTGAATTCGTGCGAGCTGTGGGATCACGTGACTCAGTTAGAGCCAATGGCAGCACACCATCTTCCATTCATAAGTTTCACATAAGTGCTGTGAAAGCTATGAATCTTACACACCCCCAAAATAACAGCTAAACCTCAATTAAATTTAAAAAAAACCATCACATTAATAAAATAAGTATAGTTAAATAAATTTACCATTTTAAATAAAAAATTAAATTTTTGAAAAAATTTAAAATCTTTTAAAAAGTTATAAAAATAAACTTACCTGTCTTTAAAGTCTCTAAAAAAGATATACCTGTTAAAAAAAATTCAAAATAATACTTAATTCACTACTTACCTTGTTAAAAGTGGGTCTTACTCCTCCTTTTTTCATTTCTAAAATCTTCCGTCCTTACCTGCGCGTCCAAAGCACTAAGTGCACAGCGTGCGCGCAGCCTGTAGCGCGCACGCGGTGCACCAAGGAACCGCCCCCTTTTCCAAAAACCAAGTGCCGGTTTTCAGCGCATGCGCAGTGCATGCAGAAAACCGGCAATTGGAGAGAGAATACGCGAGAGTACACAGTGCGTACTCTCGCGTAGCGGCATCAATTTTTGGCCCATTAAAATTGTTCGGCAAGTGTTCAGGGCTGGAAAGCATCAATGGAATATAATGCAAACGTAATTTGTTCCTCTGGCTCCCCATCAGTATTTTGCAAAGTGTCACGCCACTGGCATAAAGTGATGCCCGCTTTACGGCAGCAGCTGGTGATGGTCTGTTGAGAGACCTTGGATTTTTGCAGTAGCAAGAAGTTCCACCACAATATTGTGTCACTCAGTTCACATTGCAGACTACCATGTAGTGCTTGATGTGATATTTTGCCTTCGAGTTTCTGATCATGCCCATATTGCAAGTTTGCACATTTGAGGTTCCATCAGATGGCAGAAAAAGGGGATGCATGCTGGGCAGGCTAGTCCTCTCATGAAGGATTCTTAGGGATTTTCAAGGAAAAAGGGAGGGAGCGTCAATAATACCCTGCTATGGAACCATTCATGGGGGCCTTGGGGAAATCTCCCGATTTTCCCCATAGGGCCAGTCTGCCCCGAATGCAATAATAAATCACAAAAAGAATTCAACACCCTTCTGCAAGCATCTTGCCACCCAAGACTGAGGACATCCGTGGTTCCTACATTACAACAGTGACTACACTTCAAAAAGTACTTTGTTGGCTGTAAAGTGCTTTGGGACGTCCGGTGGTCGTGAAAGGCGCTATAGAAATGCAAGATTCTTTTTCTTGTTTGTGTCATCATGCATGGAAACCACCCCACAGACTGGAAACATGTTGGCTTTTTTTGTCTTCTCAATTACAAAAGCTGTGATCTTGTTGCTGCCATCTATGTTTGCACACAGTAAAACAGTCGCTCTCCTTATTTTCCTTCCCATTTCTACACA
Source organism: Squalus acanthias (assembly GCA_030390025.1). Lineage (NCBI taxonomy): Eukaryota > Metazoa > Chordata > Chondrichthyes > Squaliformes > Squalidae > Squalus > Squalus acanthias. The sequence continues at coordinate 59,663,730 of CM059429.1, forward strand.
TTTCTCCGACGAAGTGCACGGTTTCATCAGGCAGCGAACACTAAAACAGGTCTGTTTCACTGGCTTTAAAAATGGCTGACGGTTCATATTCTGAGGAAGCAGAAGAATCCTCTTCCGCCACCCATCCAGAACACCTGGGGCCACATCACCTGTTTCAGCACTTTGGGACATCCTGAAGTCATGAAAGGCGCTATATAAATGCAAGTCTTTAATTTTTTACTTATGGCTGAAGTCATTGTACGTGAAACTGCAGCTGAAATTCTCTCCTGGCTCTGAAACTTTGGATGCCCCAGTAACTTTTCAACGATAGATAACAAAACTATGGATGTTTTGAAGGGCGATGGTGATCTTATTTGGAGATCATTGTTAGGTGACATAGTATGCAAGCTTATGAATGCAGCCATTGGGGGAGAAATTCGCTATCGCCCCGTTTGGGGCGCAATTATCGGCTGGGCGCAAAGTTTAGCGCCTGGCGTTAATTATCGCCTCCGACTGCAAACTTGGCCTCTATCGCCCCTGGAGGTGATTGGAGCGCTAAATCAGGCGCTACACACCTCTCTTAAGGCGCTAACGCCGAGGAGCGAGGCGCTATCTCAGAGCGCTGGCGAAGCTCAGGTGATGTCAGTTAGCAATGGAATACAGACACACTGGCGCTGGCCAGTTCTTAAAGGGGATGGTTGATCTTGATCTCCAGCCACACCGTGCTCATTGCAGCCTTGAATCTCGGCCGGGAGAGACCTGTACATCAATTCTGCTGGAAAGAACAATGGAGAGACCCAGGGAAAGAGCTCAGAGTGCAGCCCCCATAGTCTCTTCTAAATCGATGCAAGGAAGGTCAAATCAAAATGAACCTGCAAAGTGCTGCTCAGTACCCAAAACTCCTTCACACAGCGTTGAATCTCTCCAGAAGTCTCTCTCTCTCTCTCTCAGAATGCGTGGTGCAAAAATGTCGCCGAAAAAAAAGGCAGGAAGAGGCCGCCTTTAAATTGCGCTCCCCCAGTCCCTTCCCGACTGCAAAACGTGCCCCTCTACCTGTCGTTGCTAGCGGCAGGCAGAAAAGCAGGGGGCGCCACTCAATCTAGTCTGGGGCGCTACCGGGGCGTTGCACGCTCGACTGACGTCACGATCTGCGGGCGCAGGAGATGGTGGCGGTAGTGTTTAGCGCTGCCACAAAATGTCTGGTCAATTTCGCGAGCGGCGCAAACATCACCGCAAACATCGCTGCGCCCGGGCACTAGTTGCTTTGCGCCCTGCTAACGGGAGGCACTAATCAACCAAATTTTTCCCCCGTTATCTTTAATGGCTAAGCCATTGAAAATAAGCCATGTCTTACAAGAGTTGGTTGGGTGCAGATTGTGTCAGTATTGGAGGTGGAAGAAGCCACAGCCTTTTACCATACTTTCAGTTCACTTGTGTTAACTGTATTTTCTTCTCGCTGCAGTAAACTGAAAGTATGGAAACAAAGGCATGCTGCACATGAATCAATAAAAAAAACTCAGTTTAAGGACTCTATGAATTCAAACACTTCTGTTATTTTGATTTCAGAGAATGATTTGAAGTATTGGCAAAAGTTAAATAATGTTTTTTTTTATTCGCTCATGGGATGTGGGCATCACTGGCAAGGCCAGCATTTATTGCCCATCCCTAATTGCCCTTGAGAAGGTGCTGGTGAGCCGCCTTCTTCAACCGCTGCAGTCCGTGTGGTGACGGTACTCCCACAGTGCTGTTAGGGAGGGAGTTCCAGGATTTTGACCCAGTAACGATGAAGGAACAGCAATATACTTCCAAGTCAGAATGGTGTGTGACTTGGAGGTGGTGGTGTCCCCATGCGCCTGCTGCCCTTGTCCTTCTAGGTGGAAGAAGTCGCGGGTTTGGGAGGTGCTACCGAAGAAGCCTTGGCAAGTTGCTGCAGTGCATCTTGTAGATGGTAGACACTGCAGCCACGGTACGCCAGTGATGGAGGGAGTGAATGTTTAAGGTGGTGGATGGGGTGCCAATCAAGCGGGCTGCTTTGTCGTGGATGGTGTTGAGCTTCTTAAGTGTTGTTGGAGCAGCACTCATCCAGGCAAGTGGAGAGTATTCCATCACACTCCTTACTTGTGCCTTGTAGATGGTGGAAAGGCTTTGGGGAGTCAGGAGGTGAGACACTTGCTGCAGAATACCTAGCCTCTGACCTGCTCTTGTTGCCACAGTATTTATGTGGCTGGTCCAGTTAAGTTTCTGGTCAATGGTGACCCCCAGGATGTTGATGGTGGGTGATTCGGTGATGGTAATGCCGTTGAATGTCAAGGGGCGATGGTTAGACTCTCGCTTGTTGGAGATAGTCATTGCTTGGCACTTGTGTGATGCGAATGTTACTTGCCACTTATCAGCCCAAGCCTGAACGTCGTCCAGGTCTTGTTGCATGCGGGCATGGACTGCTTCATTATCTGTGGAGTTGTGAATGGCGCTGAACCCTGTGTACTGCTCTTTATCAGCTGATTTATTTTGCTTTGTATAAATTTCATATCTTACAATAAATAGACTTTATAGTTTAGCCTGAAATATACTCTGTGTCAGCATGTTATTGCCTGGAGTGATCAGGAGAGTCGGGTGGGTATATTAAATGCCCGTGCCATTTGAGAAAAGGGTAACTGTTAATCCTGCAGCATGCTAATCCATTTGCTTAACCCATGAGGTGTGTCATTGTCAATATATAGGAGGCTCAGGCTTGCCTGTGGAAACTGCAAGCATGAAGAAAGAATGTTGGGGAAGTCTGATTTTTAACAGTATGACATTCACTCATTACTGGGTTTGAAGTCTTCTGTACCAAGTTGTCTAAACTTCTTTCTCAGCTAGGAACAGGATTCCCACCAGCAACTTTGTACGGATAATTGTCGAACCTATGCAGCAACAACTTGTCCCCAGCCATAAAGTCAGTAGTGATGCGGCTGGTATATAGGCTTTATATTGCCAGCTCCTTGCAGTTCTTGTGTTCGGATATGCTCTTCATTTGTGTGCAGCGTTGAAAGAGAGAAAGTGCTGATGCCAAGTTATTCTGCAACCTCGTGCTATTTTTACTTCTTTTTCCCCATCTGCCACAGTATGCAGAGCCTCAATTTTCATTGGTAAAGTTCTACACACCAGCTTGGCCTTTGATGCCGTCTCTCATCAAGGTCATGTATCACATATGTGTGGAGCAGATGGCGCTTTGGCTGAAATATTTTGTCTCAGATAAATTGCTGCAAAGCGCAACTAAAGAATGCGTGAGCTCCTCCGGGCTGCGCAAGAATAGCGTGGGCCACTGCTGCTTCGAGTGCCCCTCATCCCACCCCACCTCCGCTGCGCCAGCCCGGAGCTGGCAAGCTGCATTGTTTGGCGCCCGCCGTATATATGTTAATGAGGTAGGCCCTCAAAATGGACTGAGCGTTCCACTGGCACTATCGGGTCGGGTGGCCAGCACCCTCCACCAGTCAACAACCCAATATTTTTAAATCTACTCCATGGTGTGCAACTGGCTTAGTTGTCCACAGCCAATCACATCAAGTAATACTGCCTCTCCTCCTGTGACCATTTATACAGCTCCTTTCGTATAACAAAGTGTTCCAAGGTGCTTTACTGGAGGAATAGTGGACAACAAGCAGGAAGTAGGGGACGCGTCTGAACCTGCAGTCAAAGAGGTACGTTTTGGGTGCACTTTTGAAGGTGTTGGAGAGGTAACAAGGCAAAGTGGTTTAGGAAAAGAGCTCCCTTCTGTATGCTGCCTCTTGCAGATATTATCAACAAAGATGTAGTCAACTTCCCTATGTATGCCGATGACACCCACATTTACATCTTTTCCATCACCCTCCAATCCATCCCTGTTACTATGCTGTCTGACTAATAAGCTAGAACTTTCTCTAGGTCAACATTGATAAGACCAAAGCCATCCTGTTTGGTCCTGATCAGAAACTGCATCTGAGCTACCAGTTCCATTGACTTCCTGGTTGTTCACTGGCAATGCACACACTTAGTAAATTGCTTGATTCTGAACTGGGCTTCAAATCCCACCAAAAGTAAAATTGCCTATTTCCAGTTTTGAAAAAGAGTCCGAACACGAAGCATCAACTCGTGTCTTCTCTCCACGGATGCGACCTGACCTGCTGTGTGTTTCCAACATTTTCTATTTTGGTTTCTGATTTCCAGCATCTGCACTATTTTGATTTTTGCCTTTTTCCACCTCTGTAATCTCCATTAGCCCCTACCTTACCTCCACTGCCCCTCTAACCCTCATTTATGCCTCCATCCCCTTCACGCTCTAATTCTCCAGAGTTGTCCTCACCAGCCTCCCGGAACCCCCATCATATCCAAGACTCCACCTCATCCAAGACTTAAAAAAAACTCCACCTCATCCAAGACTCATCCACGTGCTCCCCATCCTATACTAAGTCCCGATCACCGATCATCACGGTTCCGAATAATGTGGGAAAGGACGATTTTTTTATGGAGGTTCACCTCTTGGTGTCGACACCTTCGGCAACTGGGAAACCCGGAGAAGCCAGATCAGTTAACAGAATATTTGATACTGTAAAGACAATCTAGTATAATCTACTCCTGTCGAGAAGCTGAAATCTTTGTCCCAAACTTATGATGACAAGAAGTATGACATGAGGAGCAAAGAACTTTTTGCTGGGAAAAAGCAAGCTGGCACAATGCTACTGGTCCTCCACCTTCATATAATGTGGGAGTAGGTCACCGCACAAAACACCACCTTTCTTCAGTGTCATGATGACATTTTCACATGTCTGCTCAGCACATCATTTCCCTACAACCTAAAAGCTAGGCTAAACTCGGTTTGCGCCTCCCATTAGCGCCTTAAGAGGGCGCTAATGGGGCGCAAAGCAACTAGCGCCCGGGTGCGGCGATTTTTGCGCCGCTCGCGAAATTGACCATTTTGCGGCGGCGCTAAACACTACCGCCATGATCTCCTGCGCCCGCAGATTGTGACATCAGTCGAGTGTGCAATGCCCCGGTAGCGCCCCGGACTGGATATTGAGTGGCGCCCCCTGTCTTACCGCCTGCTGCTAGCAACGACAGGTTGAGGGGAGCGTTTTGCAGTCGGGAAGGGACTGGGGGAGTGCTATTTAAAGGCGACCGGTTCCTGCCTTTTTTTTCGGCGACATTTTTGCACCATGCATTCTGAGTGAGAGAGAGAGACCTCTGGAGATATTCAACGCTGTGTTGAGGAGTTTTGGGTACTGAGCAGCACCTTGCAGGTTCATTTTGATTTGATCTTCCCTGCATCAATTTAGAAGAGACTATGGGAGCAGCACTCTGACACCTTTCCCTGGGCCTCTTCATTGTTCTTTCCAGCAGATTTGATGTACAGGTCTCTCCAGGCCGAGATTCAAGGCTGCAATGAGCAAGGTGTGGATGGAGAGCAAGATCGACCCTCCCCTTTAAGAACTGGCCAGCGCCAGTGTGTCTGTGTTCCATTGCTGACTGACATCACATGAGCTTCGCCAGCGCTCTGAGATAGCGCCTCGCTCCTCGGCGTTAGCGCCTTAAGAGAGGTGTGTAGCACCTGATTTAGCGCTCCAATCACCTCCAGGGGCGATAGAAGCCAAGTTTGCAGTCGGAGGCGATAATTAGCGCTAGGCGCTAAACTTTGCTCCCGGCCGATAATTGCGCCCCAAATGGGGCGATACTGAATTTCTCCCCCTAGTGTGCGGCAGATGCAGAATAAAAAACAAATTACCACATTCTGTGTCAAATGGTAACCACGGGAATCAAAGATTCATGTTTAACTGGTAGTGTGAATTAGAGATCTTGCATTAAAGATGTGGGAATACCCCAAGGGTAATCTCTTTTTTTTGAGAAAAAAAATTTATCATAGATTACGGAGATTCTAGTTTGCATGGAACTCAAGGGTGTAATACTGTGAGACATCTCCATTCCCAATTGTTCTCATGAAAAAAACAAATGGATGAACTCAGCATTGCTGATAACCAAAAGAATATTACAAACATGGAAAGCTGCTGATGCAAGTGCAGGCTGGAGATACTGGTCAGGCAGAGTTAGCTGCATCCACTGTAAATATTAGCTCACAAGCAATTTGAGGAGTTCGAACACAAATAAATGGTAACGATTATGACTTGAAACTGTGCAGGCCTCAACATGAATTTAGAGATATGACAAATCTGTACTTTCTAATTCTAAAACTATAATTATAGTTAAATTGAAGACCTGTCACCTTTTATTTACAGCTATAGAATCATAGAATAGTACAGCACAGAAGGAGGCCATTCAGTCCATCGAGTCTGTTCCAGTTCTTTCAAAGAGCAATCCAGTTAGTCCCACTCCCCCGGCTCTTTCCCCATGTCCCTGCAATTTTTTCTCTTTCAAGTATTTATCCAATTCCCTTTTGAAGGCTACTGTTGAATCTGTTTCCCTATCGGGCAGTGCATTCCAAATTCTAACCACTCGTTGCGTAACAAAGTTTTTCCTCAGGTCGCCTCTGGTTCTTTTGCCAATCACCTTAAATCTGTGCCCTCTCGTTATCGACCATTCAACCATTGGAAACAGTTTCTCTTTATTTACTCGATCTAAACTTTTCATGATTTAAAACACCTCTATCAAATCTCTTCTTAGCCTTCTCTTCTCTAAGGAGAACCCCAGCTTCTCAAGTCTATCCACGTAACTGTAATCCCTCATCCCTGGAACCATTCTAGTAAATCTCTTCTGTACCCTTTCCGAAGCCTTCACGTCCTTCCTAAAGTGTGGTGCCCAGAATTGGACCCAATACTCCAGCTGGAGCCGAACTCATGTTCTATACAGGTTTAGCATATCTTCCCGTCCTTTGTACTTTATGCCTCTATTTATAAAGCCGAGGATCCCATATGCTTTATTAACTGCTTTGTTAACCTGTCCTGCCACCTTCAAAGATTTGTGCACAAACACCTCCAGGTCTCTCTGTTCTTGCACCCCCTTTAAAATTGTACCATTTAGTGTGTATTGTCTCTCCTCATTGTTCCTACCAAAATATATCACCTCACACTTTTCTGTGTTGAATTTCAACTGCCATGTGTCCGCCCATTCCACCAACCTGTCTATCTCCTCTTGAAGTCAATTGCTATCTTCCTCACTGTTTACTACACTTCCAAGTTTCGTGCCATCTGCAAACTTCGAAATTGTGCCCTATACCCCCAAGTCCAAGTCATTAATGTATATCAAGAACAGCAGTGGTCCTAGTACTGAACCTTGGGAAACACCACTGTATACCTCCCTCCAGTCTGAAAAACAGCCATTCAACACAACTCTCTGTTTTCTAGCCCTCAACCAATTTTGTATCCATGCTGCTACTGCCCCTTTTATCCCATGAACTTCAATTTTGCTAACAAGCTTAATATGTGGTACTTTATCAAACACCTTTTGAAAGTCCATATACACAACATCAACTAGACTATACTCATCCACCCTCTCTGTTACCTCATCAAAAAACTCAATCAAGTTAGTCAAACATGATTTGCCCTTAACAAATCTGTGATGGCTCTCCTTTATTAGTCCATGCTTGCCCAAGTGGCTGTTGTTAAAGGTGCTATATAAATACAATTTGTTGTTGTTGTTATTGTTAATGTTCTCCCAGATTATTGTTTCTAAAAGCTTCCTCACCACCGATGTTAAACTCACTGGCCTGTAATTGCTACGTTTATCCTTCTCCCATTGTTTGAACAAGGGTGTAACATTTGCAATCCTCCAGCCCTTTGGCACCACCCCTGTATCTATGGAGGATTGGAAGATTGTGGCCAGCAACTCTGCAATTTCTACCCTTACTTTCCTCAGCAACCGAGGATGCATCCCATCCGGGCCGGGTGACTTATCCACTTTAAGTACTGCCAGCCTTTCTAGTACCTCCTCTTTATCTATTTTTATCTCATTCAGTATCTTAGCAACCTTCTCGTTTACCATAGCTTTGACAAAGTCCTCTTCCTTGGTAAACACCGATGCAAAGTATTCATTTGGTATCTCAGCCATGCCTTCTGCCTCCACCAAGAGATCTCCATTTTGGTCCCTAATTGGCCCCACCACTCGTCTGGCAACCCTTTTACTATTAATATGCCTATCGAAGACCTTTGGATTCCCTTTTATGTTAGCCACCAATCTATTCTTGTACTGTGTACGCTGATGACACCCAGCTCTACCTCACCACCACCTCTCTCGACCCCTCCACTGTCTCTAAATTGTCCGACATCCAGTACTGGATGAGCAGAAATGTCCTCCAATCAAATATCGGGAAGACTGAAGCCATTATCTTCGGTCCCCGCCACAAACTCCGTTCCCTAGCCACCGACTCCATCCCTCACCCAGGCATCTGTCTGAGGCTGAACCAGACTGTTCGCAACCTTGGTGTAATATTTGACCCTGAAATCAGCTTCTAAACACATATCCACCCCATCACTAAGACCGCCTATTTCAATCTCTGGAACATCGCTCGACTCTGCCCTTGCTCATCTGCTGCTGAAACCCTCATCCATGCCTTTGTTACCTCTAGACTTGACTATTCCAGCGCACTCCTGGCCAGCCTCCCACGTTCCTTCCTCCGTAAACTTGAGGTCATTCAAAACTCTGCTGCCCGTGTCATAACTCGCACCAAGTCCCATTCACCCATCACCACTGTGCTTGCTGACCTACATTGGCTCCCGGTTATGCAATACCTCGATTTTAAAATTCTCGTCCTTGTTTTCAAATCCCTCCATGGCCTCGCCCCTCCCTATCTCTGTAATCTCCTCCAGCCCCACAACCCTCGAGGATATCTGTGCTCTTCTAATTCTGGCCTCTTGAGCATCCCCAATTTTAAATCACTCCACCATTGGTGGCCGTGCCTTCAGCTGCCAAGGCCCTAGGCTCTAGAATTCCCTCCCTAAACCTCTCCGCCTCTCTTTCCTCTTTAAGAAGCTGCTTAAAACCTAACGCTTTCACCAAGCTTTTGGTCATCTGCCCTAATATCTACTTTTGTGGCTTGGTGTCAAATTTTGTTTTATAACGTTCCTGTGAAGTACCTTGGGACGTTTTACTATGTCAAAGGCGCTATATAAATACAATTTGTTGTTGTGCCTTTGCCCCTCTTATTTCCTTTTTCACTTCTCCTCTGTACTTTTTATATTCAGCCTGATTCTTCCTTGTCTTATCAAGTTGACATCTGTCGCACACCCCCTTTTTCTGCTTCATCCTACTCTCTACTCCTTCGTCATCCAGGGAGCTCTGGCTTTGGTTGCTCTCTCCTTTCCCCCTTGTAGGAATGTACCTAGACTGTACCTGAGCCATCTCCTCTTTAAAGGCAGCCCATTCCTCCATTACATTTCTGTCTGCCAGTCTTTGATTCCAATTTACCCAGGCTAGGTCCCTCCTCAATGCGCTGAAATTAGCCCTCTTCCAGTTAAGTATTTTACTCTAGGTTGCTCCTTGTCCTTCTCCATAACTAATCTAAACCTTACGATACTACGATCACTATTCCTGAGATACTCCCCAACTGTGACATTCTCCACTTGACACACTTCATTTCCCAGGACTAGATCCAGAAATGTTTCCTTCCTCGTTGGGCAGGAAACATACCGATCAAGAAAATTCTGCGGAACACACTTCAGAAATTCCTCCCCCTCTCTGCTCTTAACACAATCGTTGCCCCATTCAATTTTGGGGTAGTTAAAGTGTCGCATTATCACTACTCTATAGTTCTTACACCTCTCAGTAATTTCTTTGCAAATCTGCTCCTCTATCTCCTTCCCACTATTTGGTGGCCTATCAAATACACCAAGTAGCGTAATAGCTCCTTTATTGTTTCTCAACTCCAACCAAATAGATTCTGTCTTTGATCCCTCAAGAACATTCAGTCTCTCTAGCATTGTAATATTTTCCTTAATCAAAACTGCTACCCCTCCTTTTTTTTCCTTCCCTCTCTTTCTTGAATACCTTGTACCCAGGAATATTAAGCATCCAGTCCTCCTTTTTTGAGCCAGGTCTCAGTTATTGCCACTACATCATATTCCCATGTGGCTATTTGTGCCTGCAGCTCACCAACCTTATTAATCACACTTTGTGCATTTACACACATGCACTCCAAACCTAACTTAGACCTCTTTGTAGTTTCTATGATCCCACCTAATTCTGTATTATTTCTAACTCTAACTGTCTCTCCCAGCTGTCTGTGCACCTTGTTTCTACTTTATAATACCGAATTAGTTTAAACCCTCCCCCACAGCACTAGTTAACCTGCCGCAAGGATAATGGTCCCAGCCCTGTTCAGGTGCAACCCGTCCATCTTGAACAGGTCCCTCCTGCCACAGAACTGGTCCCAATGTCAAATCTAAGGCCCATTGCCATGACTATAGTCATTTTGTATTGAAATATGACTGTGTAAACTGCTTTATAATAGTTACAGTTAAGTCTCCTGATTTTCAGGTTTTGTTTTCTCCTGAATTGGGTAAAGTCAGCTTTTTTCAGTTCAAACCATAAAATAGAATGCTCGTAATCAGAAAACCTGAGACTAATCAATAAAGCATCAAAACATTGGAGAGGGCAAATAAATAAATGTTTGTAGCAAATAATAAACGCACACAACTGTCTTGACAAAGCACAATGCTAAAAGAAGTTGACATGTATCATTAGCAAAACGCACTCAGCACTTTCTTCCCCAGGAAAGTTGTTCAGCTGTCTGTGTGTTGTGCCGGCTACTAAATGTTGCCCCTTGGTACAGAAAGATGATGAAGCATGCCCTGTGCCAAACAGAGAAAGTGGCTGCGTGTGTCACATCAGAACTACTAGAATGATACCAGAACTGAGAGGTTATACCTATCAGGAAAGATTGAACAGGTTGTGGCTCTTTTCTTTAGAAAAGAGATGACTGAGGGCTGACCTGATAGAGGTCTCCAAGATTGTGAAAGGGTTTGATAGGGTAGACGTAGAGAAGATGTTTGCACTTGTGGGCAAAACCAGAACAAGGGGCCATAAATAAAAGACAGTCATTAATAAATCCAATAGGGAATTCAGGAGAAACTTTTTTATCCAGAGGGTGGTTAGAATGTGGAAATCGCTACCACAAGGAGTAGTTAAGGCGAATAGCGTAGATGCATTTTAGGGGAAGCTAGGTAATCACATGAGGGAGAAAAGAATAGGATATGTTGATGGGGTTAGATGAAGAAGGGTGGGAGGAGGCTAATGTGGAGCATAAAGCATGGATCTGTTGAGCAAAATGGCCTGTTTCTGTGCTGTAAATACTAACGCTTAACCCTCATTTTAGAATTCATCTTTTAAGGGATTAATTAGCAGTTGAAAGCACAACAAGAGTGCTACCAGCTAAGTCATGTTGACACTTCATACTGTGGCTTGCCAACACTGAATAATCATTTAATTAGCATGCCAAGGTTGAGAAATATCAATAAACTGGTTTAGAATTGAGTAGATAGGAAAGTCAACAGGAACAAGCGAGATCATGAACCAAATTGAATAGGAAAACAGGAGAGGAAAAAGTGCAGCATGTCTAAACATTTAAAACAAAATGAGCATTTATGTTCTGTACGAAATTCAGACTACTGCCCACACATAAAATTTAAAAACTGCTGAACATATATAAAGAAAGATATATTTAAAGTAACAGTGCTTTTATAGTTTGTGTCTGCACTGGAATCTGAGTTTATAGAAGGGAAGTCCAGCTCAACTAGTGAAAGAGTCAACTTTATTGCGGTATTTTTTTTTTAAGAAGTGACTTTGCGATTAGAGTCACTGGGGGTAAAATTCAACTTCGACGAGGGCGCAAAACAGGCGGTAGCGCCTCTGCCGCCCGCTATACTCCCCGCCCTAGTTTCCTTTCCATTGACTTCAATGGATTTGCATCATTGCTGAAGTTGAATTCTACCCCCACTAATTCAGAAAGCACGGCCTTTCAATTCTTCACTTCTGCCAGGTATATTTTTAAAGTCAGCAATGATGTTTGTGATAAAGATGTCACAGACTTAGCACACTTGTATCCTGCGCCTATCTACACTTCAGCACTAAGGACACAGGTCTGCTCTGACCATCAAATGGTGCAAACTTGCCACATGCCAGTATTTCTGTCGCAGTGCAGTGACAATTTGCAATTCAAAAAAGAATGGGACATCTGCCTGGATTTCACACAATCACAGAAACAATTTGCAATTCAGAAAAGAATGGGTGCATGAGCCTAAGACCATTCTAACATCTGAACCGCAGTGGTATTATTAATATTTTACATGTCTCCGGCAACACTCTCCTATGAATTTCTATTCTGTCCAATTGAATCGGACAACTTAAGCTTCTTTAGACAATGGCCCGTAATTTCCGATAGGAGGCTTCCTTTGTGCGGATGCCTCTTATCGGAAAAAAATCTACACTCTTACCTGAGGGCTCCCGAGGTCAGGACACTTCCGATCCTGGGCCTCTCCACAGTCGAAATGCGCAGGGCCCACGTATCCCAGGGGCGCATGCAGTTCGCAAGCGTTCCTGGGATCACGTGGGCCAGGCCAGCCAATAGAAGGGAATCTCCCTTCATACTTTTGACAGATAGACCCGTCAAATATATGAATGGAGATCACCCCAAAAAGACACTAAAGCATTAAATAAAATTTTTAAAAACCATCACATTTTTTAAATGAGTTAAAATTACATTAAATTAAATATTTTAAACAAAAATTTAATTTTTGAAAAAAATAATTAAAGTTTTTAAGGGGGCTAAAAATAAACTTACCTTTTTTAAAAGTATTTTTAAATTATAAATGAGTGGAAATTTTTTTTTTTTACTTTTTTCAACTCTTATGCTGGTAAAAGCAGGCCTTACGCCTGCTTTTACCAGGCGTAAGATTTCTAAGGGTTTTCAGCGGGCGGAGGTTCTGCAGAAAGCGGAACTCTCCACCCGCAGAGGCCCTTCTCCAGGGCAGGCTTGACAGATCGGAATGCCTGAAACCGGCATTTCCGATGTCCCTACGGGTGTGTACACAGCTCGTATACAACCATAGGCATCGGAAAATACAGGCCAATAAGTCAAAAACAAAACATGTTGATATGTGCATAATACTCAGCCTCATAACAGCTAATGGTATCTTTCTATGAAAAGTTGTGTTGGGAATTAATGCATGAACTAGCTCAGTTTATGTACTTTCAGTCACTCATAGGTTACGGATTTGATCTTATTCCTTCCCTTTAAGTTAAATTCACTGTAGGCCCCAGGGCCTGAAGTTCAATGAATATGACTATTTTGAACTAAGTACTCAACTGGCACAACTTTACAGCCCAAATCAAAAACTAATACGAGTTACCACCAATCATTGCTATCTAACATAGTACACACTATGAGGGGATAATGACTTTTTACTGAGTGGCTTGGTTGGCACTTCAGAGGGCATTAAGCGTTAACCACATACTGGAGTCACAGGTAGGGGTGGCAAGTTACCTTCCCGAAAGGATGTGAGTGAACAAGTTGGGTTGTTACAAAAATCCAGCAACCTTCTTGGTCATTTTATTTCTTGGTGCCAGCCCATAGTGACCAGATTTGTTGTATTTTGTTTCACAGCTGACCACTATCAGATTCAAACTCACTGCCACTGGGTTGCTAGTCCACTCACTACCATATCCTACATAAGTATAGGGCACTTTCAGTACCACGGATTGGAGCAGATCCTGGAACTGAATCAAGGCCAAGCTGATGGCATGACTATTGCTCTTGTAAGCGAAATCAGTTTGGGCAGTCTCAAGTAACCGACTGGGTGTGGATTCACAGCACAAAACTGCCCCTAATTCACAACAAATGAACAATCTCACTTCGGAGAACAGCTGGAGTGGGCATGTTCCTTTGAGGTAGAAGCAGTGGCATATTTATAGTGGAGCGCAGAGAGATCTTCACTCTGCATCTAGCCTGTGCTGTCCCTGAACGGAGGAAGATTGATACTTACTCTGCATGCGAAAAGCAGAATAATATTACCCTCCTCAGTGCTGATATCCCCCATCCTGATGAATGTAAACTCATAACAATGGGCGGAAAAGAAATTGGTCAGTTGCCATCTATTCAACAGCGGTTTGAGTAAAGTGCATTCTCATTCTGTTTCTACAGACCCTCATTCATTATAAAGAGCAATATCATAGGATTACATAGGATATACGGCACAGAAACAGGCCATTCGGCCCAATCAGTCCATGCCGGCGCTTATGCTCCACACGAGCCTCCTCCTGTTTTTCCTCATATAAACCTATCAGCAGAACCCTCTATTCCCTTTTGCCTCATATGCTTGTCTAGCCTCCCCTTAAATGCATCTATATTATTTCGCTTCAACCACTCCCTGTGGTAGCGAGTTCCACATTCTCACCACTCTTTGGGTAAGAAGTTTCTTCTGAATTCCCTATTGGATTTCTTGGTGACTATCTTATATTGATGGCCTCTAGTTATGCACTTCCCCACAAGTGTAAACATTCTCTCTGTATCCACTCTATCAAAATTTTTCATAATTTTAAAGACCTCTATTAGGTCACTCCTCAGCCTTCTTTTTTCAAGAGAAAAGAGACCCAGCCTGTTCATTCCTTCCTGATATGTATACCCTCGCATTTCTTGTAAATCTTCTCAGCACCCTCTCCAGTGCCTCTATATCATTTTTATAATATGGCGACCAGAATTGTCCGCAGTACTCGAAGTGTGGTCTAACCAAGGTTCGATACAGGTTTAGCATAACTTCCCTACTTTTCAATTCTATCCCTCTAGAAATAAACCCGTGCTTGGTTTGCTTTTTTTATGATGTGCAGATGCCGGTGTTGGACTGGGGTGGACAAAAGTGAGAAGTTGCACAACACCAGGTTATAGTCCAACAGATTTATTTAAAATTACAAGCTTTCGGAGCGAAGTCACCTGATGAAGGAGCAGCTCTGAAAGCTTGTGATTTCAAATAAAGCTGTTGGACTATAACCTGGTGTTGTGCAACTTCTCACTTTTGCTTTTTTTATGGCCTTGCTAACCTGTGTCACAACTTTTACTGATTTGTGTATTTGTACTCCAAGATCCCTTTGTTCCTCCAGCCCACCTAGACTCGCACCCTCCAAGTGATAAGTGACCTCCCTATTCTTCCTACCAAAATGTAATACCTCACATTTATCTGTGCTGAAGTTCATTTGCCAATTATATGCCTATTCTGCAAGTTTATTAATGTCCTCCTGTAATTTGTTGCAGTCCTCCTCAGTATTGACTATCTCCCCTAATTTGGTGTCATCTGCAAATTTAGAAATTGTGTTTTTGATTCCAAAGTCTAAATCGTTAATGTAAATTGTGAACAGCAGTGGTCCCAGCACTGATCCTTGTGGAACACCACTACCGACCTTCTGCCACTCTGAATAGCTACCCTTTACTCCCACTCTCTGCTTTCTGTCTTGAAGCCAGCTAGCAATCATTCTGCTACTTGTCCCCTGACTCCGCATTCTCTGACCTTGTTCATCAGTCTATTATATCACAGAATCACAGAATCCCCACAGTGCAGATAGAGGCCATTTCGGCCCATCGAGCCTGCACCGACACATATCCCACCCTGTCCCCGTAATTATGGGGTACATTATCGAAGGCCTTTTGAAAATCTAGATAAATTACATCTACTGCATTACCATTGTCTACTCTCTCTGTTACCTCTTCAAAAAATTCAAATATCATTTTCAGCTGAATCTCCTTGGAATGATATACAGTAGTTTCAATATTTCATTTTACCTTGTAGCCATTTTAAGAGCATATGTAATACGGCACCATTTAAAGCTGTGACAACACTGACCCGTTTGATGAAGATGATCTCTGGCAAGTTCAAACATACGCATGTGCATATTTGTGATGGGGTTGAAGGAGCCACAGGCGAGCAATGCAACTGGAACTCTGTTAATCATTTTAGCATACAAAAGTGCGCTGGTCTCCAACATCAAAATTAAAGCTGAAAGGAAAGAAGAAAATACAGTAATTCAGTTCGTCATAACCACAGACAAATATTACTGTGCTACATACAGAATCTGAAACGGGTGTTCAAGATGGCGAGTAATGTGCAACTTGACATGGGATGAGATACAAAATAAGAAAAGGGAATCTGATACATTATGATGTGTTGAGAAGGTGTAACCAGGGAAGTTGGAATAGGATACAGTGCCCTGGAATGGCATGAGCTGTGGTGGAGATAGGTGATAAGAGGTGCGATGGTAATGAGTGCTTTTGAATTCTGCAGGAATCAAAGCTCTATTTACAACTCCAAAACTCTGGTAGTTCACTGGTTAATGCTTTAGTGTAAATTTCCTTTGTGGATTATTTTAACCCGGTCATCAAATGGTTTATTTTAAGCAAGCAACAGTGCTGCTTTCCATTTCCCTTTCCACAGCCAAGAGTTTCTCTGACCGTGCGGCATGCATGTCAACTCTCCCTGAAGTCTAATGCTCTTCCCCCCCACCTCACATCCGAGGATGTGGCGCTCAATTTATGCACCTCAAAAGGAAAAGAAAGCTGATTGAACCGTGCTCGGATTCAAACTGCAAACCCCCTGGCTCCCAGTGCTCAACCAACTGAGCGACCAGTGCTATTTACAAATAAAAGGGAAAAATAACTACAAAACCCTTGAGAATAGTAGCATTTTCTCAAGTTTCAAGAAACATTGGCCTTAAAATTATGCTGTGGAAAAGCATATGAACATTTAATGCTATCAGCTGAAAGTTCTCTCTGCTACTTTTGCGCAAATGTCAAGCAGTTTAAAATAACTGGGTTTGCTAAAATAGTGGAGCAAAGAATTTCAGACTGCTGTATGCTATTATCCTACAATGTTCTTTCAAGGTCTTTATTTCTTATAACTGTTGTTTGTGTCTTATACTGTAATAATACTAAACTGAAACTGGAAGCTTGACTGAACTAGGCAGCATATTAGATGCAGCACAGAACTGGGCTCTCACTTAGGGAGTCAAATTGGAAATCTATTCTTGCCTAAAATTCACATTCAAGTAGGTGTCTTCAGGGAGGGAGACTTGCCTAGGAACAGTCTCCTTCCATTCTTCAGCTTGACTCTGTTGGTAGCACTCATTACTTCTGAATCAAAAGATTGAGGGTTCCTGCCCTATTGCAGGACTTGGGCACATAATCTATAGTAGCTTTGTTGGATGAGATGTTAAACCAAGGTCTTCTCGGTACTGTTTAGGTGGATATTAAAAATCCCAGGAGACTATTTGAAGAAGAGCAGTCAATTTTCCAGGTGTCACAACCAACATTGCTCCCTCAGTCAAAACTACCAAACACAGATTGACTGGTCATTCTCACTGCTGTTGGTGAGACCTTGCTATGTGAAAATGTCTGCTTGTATGCCTATACAACAGTTGGTGCACTTCAAAACTATTTAATTGAATGTAAAGTGCTTTAAGCTACCAGATAAGCTGGTAAACAAATGCAAGTCTGTCTGTCTCTTTCTTTCCTATTTCTAGTTGCAGAGGTAGCTTTTGTATCCAATCTTTGGCTAACTTCTCCCAGTATATTAATACTGGTACATTATTTGGCAGTTTTTTGGAAAATATTTTTATCCCTTCCCAATTTTTCCCTTCTCCTATCTTGAAGGGATTTGTGTGTCTATGTACAAAAATAACTAAAAGCAATCAAAAAGGCTAATCTAATGCTGGCCTTCATCTCAAGCGGGCTGCAATACAAAGGGAAGGAAATAAGCTTTCATTTATACAGAGCCTCGGTCAGACACCATCTGGAGTGCTGTGCTCAGTTTTGGACACCGAACCTCAGGAAAGATATTCAGCCTTGGAGGGGAGGCAGCGCAGATTCACCAGAATGATACCGGTGCTAAAAGGGTTAAATTATGAGGTCAGGTTGCATCAACTTGACTTGTATTCCCTTGAGTTTAGAAGGTTGAGAGGTGATCTAATTGAGGTGTTTAAAATGATAAAGTGATTCGGTAGGATAAATACAGAGAACTATTTCCTCTGGTGAGGGAATTCAGAACAAGGGGAAACGATCTTAAAATCAGAGCTAGGCCATTTAGGAGTGAGATCAGGAAGCACTTTTTCACACAAAGGGTAGTGGAAATCTGGAACTCTCTCCCCCAAAAGGCTGTGGATGCTGGGTCAATTTAAATTTTCAAGATCGAGATTGATAAATTTTTGCTAGGTAAGGGTATCAAGGGATATGGAGCAAAGGTGGCTGAATGAGTTAAGGTACAGATCAGCCGTGATCTGACTGAATGGCATAATAGGCTTAAGGGTCTGAATAGCGTACTCCTGTTCCCATGTTGAAAGCGCTGACTCTTGCTGGGGTATAGCTCAAAGGGCAATGGCTGATCTGCTGCACCTCACACAGTCATTTTTTGTACGTCAGCCAAGATAATGAGTGTCTATTCAACTACGGATAGCACCCAAGTCCAGCCTTCTCCTGCCCACACATGGACTGTCCAACAGGGGTTACTTGTCTAATCCAGAACAGGAACTATTGCTGATGTCTTTCCTTCCCTAACCCAGAATGCTGAGACCAAATGTTGTTGACCTGCTGAGATCAGTTAACTCAACACAGACTGAGGATCGGCCCGGGTCCTTTCTGGCAGATACAGCTCAGCAAAACACCAACAAAGAAAAAAATAACTTGCATTTATATAGCACTTTAAAGCCAATGAAGTACTTTTTGAAGTGTAGTCACTGTTGTAATACAGGAAACATGACAGCCAATTTGCACACAGCAAGATCCCATAAACAGCAATGAGATAATGACCAGATCGCCTGTTTTTTTTTAAAGTGACGTTGATTGAGGGATAAATATTAGCCAGGAGACCAGGATAACTCCCCTGTTCTTTTTTGAATATTACCATGGGATTTTTACACCCAAGACGGCAGACGCGGCCTCGATTTAACATCTCATCCGAAAGACGGCACCTCCGACATTGCAGCACTCCCTCAGTACTGCACTGGAGTGTCAGCCGAGATTATGTGTTCAGGTTTCTAGATTGGAACTTGAACCACAACCCTCTGACTCAGAAGTGAGAGTGCTACCACTGAGCCACGGCTGACAGTGCACTTACACACTGAGCCATCAAGAGAATGAGACTTCGGACTTTAAACTGGCTAACTCTGACTGACAGGAAGGATCTCACATCATCAGCAACACAAGGTGATCATGTCAACAGCAACAAGTCTAAGGCTTCTGACCCACCTGCCGGAAACAGTCTCTCCTACTCCTAATAAATCACAACAGCAATTCTGTTTACTAAATAGCTGGTGGTGTATTTCACAAATTTCCCCTTGCCACGACTACTGTTTGATTGCTCTATTTCTGGTCCCTTTCCCTCACTGTGTGGTGCTTGTCTGACAAGAGGCTGCTGCTCATTCTTCCTGGCCTACACTGCTTTAACTCAAGATAAATTTGTTTTCTGGGAACACTCCACCTCACCTGCTGACCCCAAAGCTGTAGCACAAGTGAATTTCAAGCAACACCCTGGGATCGAGTCCATTACATTTTATATAACAAAGTGGTATTCACGGGTGAATAGAGATTTCAAAGCCTCTGCAGAAGGTGTCTGGTGCACAGAAAACCTTCCTGTCTTTGCAGAGCTGACTCTCACAGAAAGACACGGAGTCGCAGAGGCAGCTCTGTTGCTCAGTTCCCACAAAATAACCTTGATTGTGTGACGTTCGGGACCAGATATAGTTAAAGCACGCAGCAGTTTGTTAAGAGATGTTACACACAGCACACAGACTCACAAACCTTTAACCCACCCCCTCCACTCTCCTCCTTCGCCCTCTGCAGGCTGAGCCTCAAGCACAGCTCGGGTCAGAACACAAGTATGGAATACGAAGAGGGACAAAACACACGAGACAGCCAATATCTCACAACCACTCTCCAAACTTTCATTCCGTCCTGATGCCTTCGCAGTAAAGATTGTAAAACCCATTTACAAACACGTTCCCGCAGCACAGGCAAATTTTAGATTACACCAGGCTAAAACATCTTGAAGAATTGCGAGTTGAATTAAACAAAGGATATATTGCTGGTAAGTGAGAAGAAATGGCAAAAGTTATTTTCTGTAAGTGAAGGATCTTTAAAAGTGATTAAATCAGTGGGAAATATTAGTCCATGTGATCCCAATAAACAACGCTATTTGCAGGTATTGTCAGTCACTGCCATGTCCAGATGCTAATGAGCTGCCTCGCTGCAGTAAAACAGTTAATTGATGAAAACCAAGAAAATTTGCAAGATATTCAAATTGAAAGCATTCTACAAAAATGGTGCAGTGGTTAGTTAATATACAGATAATTTTTTATAGTTACATTAAGTAACTAATAGTAACCTCAATGCACCGGTGAATCTGTTAAAATCCTGAGCTTCATCCCCTTACGCCCCCACCTCAATGAATTTCGAGCTCGGCACGATGCTGAGCTCTTTTTCTGCCGCCTTTGTCTCCGTGCCCACTTCTTTGGCCAGGAGTCTTCCCCCCGCATGGCTGACCCTTTCTCCCGCTTTCAGAATTCTCGTTCTACCTGGACCCCTCCCTCTGGCCTCTTGCCCTCTCTCGATCTTTTCATTGCAAACTGCCGGCGTGACATCGGCCGTCTCCATTTCTCTGCTCCCCTCACTCACTCCAACCTACCTCCCTCTGAACTTGCAGCACTTCATTCTCTCAGATCCCACCCCGACATTGTCATTAAACCTGCTGACAAGGGTGGTGCTGTTGTTGTTTGGCGAACCGACCTCTACCTAGTGGAAGCTGAACGCCAACTCTCCGACACCTCCTCCTACCTCCGCCTGGACCATGACCCCACTACCGAACGTCAAGCCACCATTTCCAAGACTGTCACTGACCTCATCTCCTCTGGAGATCTTCCCCCCACGGCCTGCCAACCTCATAGTTCCCCAACCCCGCACAGCCCGCTTCTACCTCCTTCCCAAGATCCACAAACAGGACTGCCCTGGTAGACCCACCGTTTCAGCCTGTTCTTGCCCCACGGAACTTATCTCTTCCTATCTCGACTCTATTTTTTCTCCCCTTGTCCAATCTCTTCCCACCTATATCCGCGACTCTTCCGACGCCCTCCGCCACTTTAACAGTTTCCAGTTTCCTGGCCCCAACCGCCTCCTTTTCACTATGGACGTACAATCCCTCTACACCTCCTCCCTCACCTCTTTTTCTGGTACATTGATGACGGTATTGGTGCCGTTTCCTGCTCTCGCCCTGAACTAGATAATTTCATTCACTTTGCTTCCAATTTCCACCCTTCCCTCACCTTCCCATGGTCCATCCCGATTCTTCCCTTCTCTTCCTCGACTTCTCCGTCTCCATCTCTGGGGATAGGTTATTGACAAACATTCACTACAAGCCCACTGACTCCCACAGCTACCTGGACTACACTGCCTCCCACCCCGCCCCCTGTAAGGACTCTATTCCATTCTCCCAGTTTCTCCGCCGCATCTGCTCTGACGATGCCACCTTCCATACCAGTGCTTCCGACATGTCTTCCTTTTTCCTTAACCGAGGATTCCCCTCTACAGTGGTTGACACGGCCCTTAACCGTGTCCGTTCTATCTCCCGCACTTCTGCCCTCACCCCTGCCCCTCCCTCCCGGAACCACGATAGAGTTCCCCTTGTCCTCACCTTTCACCCCACCAGCCTCCACATTCAACGGATCATCCTCCGCCATTTCCGCCACCTCCAGCGTGATCCCACCACCAAACGCATCTTCCCCTCACCTCCCCTTTCAGCATTCCGTAGGGACCACTCCCTCCGTGACACCCTAGTCCACTGCTCTATCGACCCCAACACCCCTTCCCCTTCGCCCGGCACCTTCCCGTGCAAGCGCAGGAGATGCAACACATGCCCTTATACCTCCCCACTTCCCACTGTCCAGGGCCCCAAACACCCCTTCCAGGTGAAACAGCGATTTACTTGTACTTCTTGCAATTTAGGATACTGTATTCGCTGCTCACGATGTGGTCTCCTCTACAGTGGGGAGACCAAACGCAGATTGGGTGACCGCTTTGCGGAACACCTCCGTTCAGTCCGTAAGGGTGACCCCGAGCTTCCGGTCGCTTGTCACTTTAATTCACCACTTCACTCCCACTCAGACCTCACCCTCCTCGGCCTCTTGCATTGTTCCACGGAAGCTCAGCGTAAGCTCGAGGAACAGTACCTCATCTTTCGATTAGGCACTTTACAACCTTCTGGTCTCAACATCGAGTTCAACAATTTCAGATCATAACCCCGGCCCCTATCATATATATATTTTTTTATCCACACTTTTTGTTTGTGCCTCCTGTTCTTCTCTCCCACATGGCAGCTGTCCTTCATTCTGCCAGCACAATTTACACTTCATCTAGAGCCATCCTTTGTTTCTTAACCTGTCCCATTACCATCTCCTTTTGCCTTGAATATCTCTTAATGTCTCTTAATCTCTCCTGCCTTCTATCCTATCACAGACCTTCCCTTTTGTTCTTTCATCCCCTCCCCCATTTCCCAGCCCCTAAACTTGCTTAAAAATCTGTTCCATTTCCTGCTTTTTTCCAGTTCTGACGAAAGGTCATCGACCTGAAACGTTAACTCTGTTTCTCTCTTCACAGATGCTGCCTGACCTGCTGAGTGTCTCCAGTATTTTCTGTTTTTATTTCAAAATCCTGAGGGAGTTGGGGTAGTCATAGTTCCACAATTTGCCAGCAGAACTTCCACAGGCAGTAATGTTGACATCAAAGACTGATGAAAATGCATTTATTTGTCAAAAGTGTAACAATAAATTCTGTGAAAGGTCTGCCTGAAGTTCAAAAGTACAAGAAGCATTCCCATGTGCTGTGACTTTTGAGAAGAATTCTCCCTTTGATTCCAATTCATATTGAAAAAGTGATGTTTACGTCCACACATCCACTATATAATCATAACTGAAAATGCAAGACGTGTTGTTACAAGTTTCAGGTCTGCCTGAGGTAATCCTTCGGGTGCACCCGTGCTAGTCACTCCTGTAAATGGTCTGAGTGTCTTACAATTAAGGATGCGCTCGTATTGCCCAATATCTGATTATATGATAACATAAGAGTGTAACAAGAGTCCTTGTGATATGAACTGAATATTGTCTTTTTTGCACGTGCCCTCAAATACGCTTCTCCCAGACTGAGAAACACTTGCTGAGACTAGGCCTAATACGAATGTTAAGCTGCTTTATTTACAGACAGTAACAGAATAACCAGTGTCAGCTGTGGCTCAGTGAGCAGCACTCTCGCCTCTGAATCAGAAGGTCGTGGGTTTAAGTCCACTCGAGAGACTTGAGCACAAAATCTAGGCTGACACTCCAGTGTAGTACTGAGGGAATGCTGCACTGTTGGAGGTGCTGTATTTTGGATGAGACATTAAACCAAGGCCAGTCTGCCCTCGCAGGTTTCCGTAGAAGATCCCATGGCACTATTTTGAAGAACAGCAGGGGAATTCTCCCTGCTGTCCTGGCAAATATTTATCCCTCAATCAACATCACTAAAAAACAGATTATCTGGATATTTTTCCCATTGCTGTTTGTGGGAGCTTGCTGTGCGCAAATTGGCTGCCACGTACAACAGTGACTACACTTCAAAAGTATTTCATTGGGTGTAAAGTGCTTTGGGACATCCCAAAGTCATAAAAAGTCTTTCTTTTCTTTTTAACGGTTTTACTTTACTCAATCTCACTTCCCTCTTCAAAAAAATGGAAGAAATAATAAACTACACACTCTGTCCCTTTTGTGAGCTGACTTGTTTTTGGCATTACTTTTCTTTCCAGGTACCTTCTAACTGCAAAAACAAACCTCCCGCATTTTAGCTTCCAGCTCCGGGCCTTCACAATCTTTTGTTCAAAACCAATCTTCCCTCATAACGCAGACAACTGACACTAGGGATCAGTCTCGTGGCTCTTCTCTGCACTGCCCCCACTACTTGAATGTTTCCCTGGTGTCACGGGACCATAACTGGACATATTACTCCAGCTGTGGGCTAAATAGGGCACTGTACAGTTTGAACACAACTTCCTCTGACTTATATTCTACTGTTTTGATATGTACTGCAACATCCTATTGGCTTTGTTGATTACTGCTGTACATTGTCGGGACATGTTGGGGGGAATTTTAACCTGGAGGAGCGCGTGGGTTTGGGTCCGGGTGGAGGGTTAAAACCGGCAAAAATGCGAGCGTGTCGGGAAGCCGGCTGCAAGCCGCCAACTTCCACATTTAACTCGAGCACGTTAGGCTGCTTGTGCGCAACCCCCTCGAGAGAGAGAGAGAGAGAGAGAGAGAGCGAGGGGAGGTCGCCTATTAACATATGGTAATCGTTCAATTGGAGCGATATTTCAACTGACGTTTAAATTTAACGGTGCATCCACAGGTTTCCCAGGCTTCCTGGAACTCGCCAGTGAAAGCAAGGCGAGAACACAAAGGCAATTGAAGAAGTTGAATCAAACTCATGGAAATACTGCAATAAATGCTCAGTACTCACAACTTTCTTACTTGCTAGATTCAGGATAAAATCACAGGCAGCGATAGTGAAATGGCAGAAATATTAAATAATTATTTTGCTTCAGTATTTACCAGGGAGATGGATCAGGTAGACATGACATCTGAAGATCAGATTAGAAATGATATAACCGCATTTAAAATAAAAGGCGGAGAAATATTAAATAAACTAATCAACTCAAGGAGGATAAAACTTCTGGTCCGGGCGGATTGCATTCGCGCTTTTTATAGAATCTAGGGAAGAGATAGCAGAGGCACTATTGCACATATTTAATAATTTGTTCGAAAAAGGTGCAGTGCCAGAGGAATGTACCAATATTTAAGAAGAGAGATAGAACATGTCCAGGGAATTATAGACCTGTCATCTTAACATCGGTGGTAGGAAAAGATAATGGAATCGCTACTAAAGGAAAAAAATAGAAAAACATCTAGAAACCAAAAATATAATATTGAATAGAAACTGGCACTGTAAGCCCAAGGCTAAGGTATCTGTCACCCTAGTTAAGGTGGCAGAAATGTTGTCATCCAGAGTCTGCATGGCCGTGGTCAAGGCGTGCATGGCCTCATATTTGATTGGAGCGTTTGATGTTCCATGGATCTAGCCACTCTATCCATGGAAGAACACATCATTGTGATACCCTGCAACATCCACCCGTTCATGCTCGAGATGGACTCCTCCAATCTCTCTGCAATCGTGGTCAGTGTGCTTGGAAGGTCTGTCAGTGCATCGCACATTCTCTGCTGCTCCTCAATGATTATTCTTTTCATTGACGGCCCCCCTGGGTGCAGCATCTGTGTCCAGCTGAGCAGAGCTCGGAGAGGGCTGCGACGTGGACTCTCCACTGCTGTCCCTGCCACCACCATCTGCTCTTGCTCACTTGTGAAATATGAGTCACCAGCTGAAAACCGAACTATCTGAGGAACTGGTCTCACCGAAATGCGAGTATCTGAGCTGATGCATGGTGTGCATGAGTCCTGTGACGGTGCACCCTCAGAAGGATTTAGCTCCTCCGAGGAATCATCGTCCGCGACCTCCAGTGACTTCTGCTGCATGCGTGAAGGCCCTGTCGGAGATAAAAGACATGAATTAGTACTGGCAAGGTAAGAATGTTGTAAGTTATCATATGAATATTAAGGGAATCAAGGGATATGGGGATAGTTCAGGAAAGTGGAGATGAGGTAGAAGATCAGCCATGATCTTATTGAATGGCGGAGCAGGCTCGAAGGGCCAAATGGCCTACTCCTGCTCCTATTTCTTATGTTCTTATGTTTTTATGAAGATGATCATATTTCACTCGCTGTTAAAATGAAGTCAGCATAACTGAGTGCCATACGACATGTGGGTGGCTGATGTTTAATTGTGTCACCGGGTAGCTGGGAGGTCCCCGTCTCCCCACCTCCGACGGCCATCACGCTGAAATTCCACTTATCTCCAGCGCCTCCTCGTCTGCACTTGTGAGCTGGGAAATGTGTGGAGGCCCACTTCCAGTTCTCTCCCTCTCCCTCATGTTCTGTGCGCTGTTCTCCTACACCGAGGGAAAGAACAGACCTATGTGTGAGTGTAATGGCATGTGTCCTGATGGATGCAATGTATTTGGTGAGGGTGACTATGAGGGAGAGGCATGAAATTGCATAAGGATGAGGGTGAGTTGCTGTGGTGAATGGATAGATGGGGATGTGAGGAAGTGGATAGGAAGAGAACGTTGGGTGGGTGTGCAAGGTAAGTGGGTGTGAGGAGTAATGTGATGGAGGAGACTTGACAAGGCAGAGTGAGGGGGTGGGGTGATGCGCACAGCAGGATGTAGGTTAATGCGCAACTGCACTCATCTTTCCTGACCTGGTTAGCTTATTAAAGCGCTTCCTGCATTGAATCCTGGAGCATGGCACTATGTTCCTGCTGCTGACCTCCTCGGCCACCTCCAGCTATGCTTCTTGGGGCTGGATTTTCATTGACCTGTGGAGGCGGGTTTGGAGGCGTGTGGGGGGTTAAAATTGCAGATTCGGGGGTCCCGAATCCATCCCGCCCCCAACCCGCCTCCATGCCAGTTTCACTGGAGGCGGGTACCCGACCTGTGCTGGGACCCGCCTCCCCGAGGCGGGAAGGGGATTAGTGGCAATAAACTGGCTGTTAACAGGTAGTTAACAGGCAGTTTTTTGCCTAATCCCTATTTTGATGCGTGAAATGTGGGCTTCCCGACAGGTCCCAACCATGCCAAGTTAGCGAGGCGGACCGTGGGTCTGCAGGGGTTGGAGGGGTCGATATGTCCGGTGGGCAGGTGAGTGATGGGTGCATGTGTGCAGAGGTAAGTGTGTAAGGTAAGTGTAAAGTGTGGGAAAAAGTTTTACTTACTTTAACTTCCTCCTGCAGGTGTCAGCCCTTCAGGTCTCGGGAGTCAGAAATCTCACCGGCACAGAAAGCAGAATGGCCGTTGAGCTGTCAAAAACTGCAGTTCTGTTTTCTGTGCTGGAATGATTTCTAACTCAGCCTGAGAGGAAGGACTCAAGTTAGAAGACAATTGTCAGTGTTTGACAGCTTCACAGAGCTGTCAAATGCTGATATTTCATCTGTCAAAAGCTCTTGACAGATGAAATGTCAATCTGTGACGTCACCTGTTGCCGGGTGGCCCTTAATTGGCCTGCTGAGCCCGCTGGGCGGGCTCAACAAGGTCAATCAAGGGAAAATCGAGTGGGTTGGCCACAAGTCGATGGAGGCGGGACTACAACCCAAAAAGCGGGAGTCCCGCCTCCATCATGTCCCCAGTATCAAAATCCAGCCCTTGGTGTCAGCAGCAGGTTTCTTCCTCCCATTGCTGGGGGAAGAGTATCTCTCTGCGGCTCCTCACAGCCCCACCCCAGCAGCACATCAAACGAGGCGTCATTGAAGCGCGGCGCAGCCTTTGCCCGTCTGGAATCCATTCTTAAACTTCCTCTTCTGTTGTTTCAAACGCCCAACTCCTCCAAATTCCATGTTCAGATTGGCCCTTTAAATGGAGTTGAGATTGCATCATGCAGGTCCTCATCACGCCCGCTGCCGCCCATTGGACGGCAAACCCGGAAGCAAAATGCTAATGAGCTGGCTGTGTTAAAAAGCCACTGAGAGACGTGCTGAACTGTCTTCCGGGTTTCCTGTACGATTTCGGACCCCCCCCACCGCCCCCCTGCCTGCTCCTAATGTGTCTACAGGTTAATATCAGGGCCACTGAATTTTGGAGTTCACTAAGACTCCCTTTCAACTTCATCCTTTAGCTATTTCAGCATCATTCATGAAGTGTGTATGTAGCCCCATTTCCTTTCTTATGTGCAATACTTCACACTTGTTTGCATTACATTTCATCTGCAATTGTGCAGCCTGCTAACATATTTTGTTGAACTCGTTCTGTAGTTTCTCAGCTGCCTCTTTCGATTTCACTGCCCCGCTTAGTTTGATATCATCTGCAAATTTAACCAATTTGCATCGAGTTTCAGAATCCAAGTTATTAATTTAAATCCCAATACTGAGCCCTGGGACACCCAACTCAGTATTTGCCCCCACCCTGACATCACTCCTCTAACCAGAACCCCTTGTTTTTTATCCTTCAGCCGATTTCTTATTCATACCAATGTTTTGCCCTGAGTCCTCAGCTTAATTAGTAATCTTTCATGTGGAACTTTATTAAATGCTTTTTGAAAGTCTAAATGTCAATTGCTGTTAACTAGATTGTTGTACAGATAACCCTCAGGTTTACTCCAATCAATTGCATGGAATTGTAGTAAGACTAACCAGTCTGTAGCTAACCTCCCCACGAACCTTCCCGTGGAAGCGCAGGAGGTGCAACACCAGCCCTTTTACCTCCTCCCTTCCCACTGTCCAGGGCCCCAAACACTCCTTCCAGGTGAAACAGCGATTTATTTGTACTTCTTGCAATTTAGTATACTGTATTCGCTGCTCACGATGCGGTCTGCTCTACATTGGGGAGACCAAACGCGGATTGGGTGACCACTTTGCGGAACACCTCCGTTCAGTCCGTAGGGGTGACCCCGAGCTTCCGGTCGCCTGTCACTTTAATTCCTCGCTCCACTCCCACTCTGACCTCACCATCCTTGGCATCCTACACTGTTCCAACGAAGCTCAACGTAAGCTCGAGGAACAGCACCTCATCTTTGATTAGGCACTTTACAGCGTTCTGGACTCAACATTGAGTTCAACAATTTCAGACCATAACCTCTGCCCCTATTTTTTCAGGCGGTAGCTGTTGATGATTCTGCCATCCCCATTTGCAACATTTAACCACTCCTGCCTTCCATCCGATCACAGACCGTCCCTTTTGTTCTTACCTCCCCTCCCCCCTTTTCCCTGCCCCTGCACCTGGTTAAAATCTATTACATCTCTAACTTTATCCAGTTCACAGACCTGAAATGTTGACTCTGTTTCTCTCTCCACGGATGCTGCCTGGCCTGCTGAGTGTTTCCAGCATTTTCTGTTGTTATTGCCATCTTTTAATGTTCTCACTCCTTCTCTGTCATTCCTCTTGCTATTGTAGTACTGCAAGAGTTTTTTATTGATACATTTTGTCTCTGCAGCGATGCTTATTTCTAGGTCTCTCTTAGCCCTCTGATTACCCTTTTAACTTGTTTCTGCATAAAATCATACAATGATACGGCACAGAAGGAGGCCATTCGGCCCATCGTGCCTGTGCCAGCTCTTTGGTAGAGCTATCCAATTAATCCCACTCCCCTGCTCTTTCCCCATAGCCCTGTAATTTTTTCCCTTCAAGTGTTTATCCAATTTCCTTTTGAAAGTTACAATTGAATCTGCTTCCACCACCCTTTCAGGCAGTGCATTCCAGATCACAACAACTCGCTGCGTAAAAATATGTTTCTTCATATTTTCTCTGATTCTTTTGCCAATCTGTGTCCTCTGGTTACTGACCCTTCTGGCACTGGAAACAGTTTCTCCTTATTTACTCTATCAAAACCATTCATGATTGTGAAAATCTCTATCAAATCTCCTCTTGACCTTCTCTGTTCTAAGGAGAATAATCCCAGCTTCTCCAGTCTCTCCACATAACTGAAGTCCTTCATCCCTGGTACCATTCTAATAAATCTCTTCTGCACCATTTTCCAAGTGCCAATTAATTTAGTCCCAGATTATTGACTCTAAAAGTTTCCCCACTGCCGACGTTAGGCTGACTGCCCTGTAATTGCCGGGTTTATCCCTCTCCCCTTTTTTGAAAGGGGTGTATCATTTGCAATCCTCCAGTCCTCTGGCCCATATTTAAGGAGGATTGGAAGATTGTGGCCTGAACCTCTGCAATTTCCACCCTTACTTCCCTCAGTAACCTAGGATGCAACACATCTGGACTGGCTGACATTTCTACTTTGAGCAGTGCCAACCCTTTAAGTACCTCCTCTTTATCTATTTTTATCCTATCCAATATCAGAACTACCTCCTCCTTTAATGCTACATTGGCAGCATCCTCTTTAGTGAAAACAGATGTAAAGTACTCATTTAGTACCTCGTCCATGCCCTCGGCATCCACAAGAAGATCTTTTTGATCCCTATTTGGCCCACCTTCCCCTTGACTACCCTTTTACTATTTATATGTTTATGAAAGACTTTTGGGTTCCCTTTTATGTTAGCTGCTAATCTATTCTCATACTCTCTATTTGCCCCTCTTAGTCCCTTTTTTAGATCACCTTTGTACTTTTTGTATTCAGCTTGGTCTTCTACTGTATTATGAACCTTACATTTGTCATAAGCCTCCTTTTTCTGTTTCATTTTAATCTCTATGGGGGAAAAATTCGGTTACTTTGTGCCTCTCGTTAGCGCCCTAAGAGGGCGCTAACGGGTCGCTAAGCAACTCACGCCCGGGCACGGTGCCGCCAACGCCTCCCGCGAAATTCAGCGGGAGGTTAGTGGTGGCGGTAACCATTAGCGCCCCGTGGCGCTGCGCCACCGGCGATGACATCATCGCCATGCGCAGCGCCCCGCTCACGCCCTGGCCGCAATCTTCGGTAGCGCCCCCTGAATTATCACCAGACGCTATGTCCGACGGGGTCAGGGGGGCCAACCTGAGGCCAGCGCGGTGCTAATTAAAGGCGAGGTGCCGGGTGGCCATTTTTGTTGCTGGCCACCTGCCAGCACCTGCCCCCGTTGCCGTCCCCGGCCTCGTCTGCAGCCCTCCCGTGGAGTGCCGGCTGCGCTCCGTGAATCTGGCACTTTTCTTGAGTGCCGGGCTCTTTTGCCGGCACTCTGATCCCTGGTGGCCCAGCTGGGCCCCGGGTCGCGCTGTGCAAGGCCCCTCCCCTTTAAGAAGGGGAGGAAGGCCTGCAGTACCACGTCACGTAGCGCCGCGATATTCCCTCGTAGCGCCCCAAGAGGGAGGTGGGGCGCTTCTAGTAGCGCCCCTCTTCCCTCTTGGGGTGCTACCGATGAATTTCGGCCACGGGGGCGCTAATTTTTTCGGGGCGCTAAAAGTAGCGCCCTGGTGAAGTTAGCACCCCAAAGGGGGTGCAACTCAATTTTTCCCCCTATATCTTTAGTCATCCAGGGGGCTCTAGCTTTTTATTCCCTTCCTTTCCCACTCATGGGAATGTATCTACTCTGTACCCAAACTATCTCCTCTTTGAATTCCTGACATTGCTCAATTACTGTTTTGTCTGCCAATTTTTGATTCCAATCCACCTGGGACGGAGCTCTTTTCAACTCACTAAAATTAGCTCTCCTCCAGTTAAGTATTTTTGCATTTGATTGTTCCTTGTCCTTTTCCATAACTACTCTAAACCTGACGACATTATTATCACTGTTCCCCAAATGCTCCTGCACTGAAACATGCTCCACTTGCCCCACTTCATTCCCCTGAACTAGATCCAGCACTGCTTCCTTCCTCGTTGGGTTAGAATTATACTGATCAAGAAAGTTCTCTTGTACACATTTCAGGAATTACTGATCGGGCATGGTGAGAAGATCGACTCCCGCGATATTCGGCGGGAGGTTTGCGGCGGCGGTATGACGTTGCGCCCCGATCTTCTTTGCCCGGAGATCGTGACATCATTGGCGTGCGCATCGCCCCGGTAGCGCCCCGGACCCGAACTTCAGTTCTGCCCCCTGCAGCATCGCCGGGCGACAACACCGGCAGCTGCAGGAGGCGTTCATCGGGAGGCCGGGAACTTTGGGGACGATACTTAAAGGAGAGGTGGTCGAGGTAAGTAACAAAAAATCTGAAATGATGTTTCTGGTTTTTTATCAGTTTTCTTCGCCAGCGATCGATCAGCCTGGCACTCTGCTGCAGTGCATCGGGCTGATCGGGCCAGATCGCCGCTGCCGTCGAGGACCAGGTAAGTTTTTTCCTTGCAGAGCCTGCAGCGATGGCCCTTTCCTTTAAGGGAGGGAAGGAGCCTTCCAACCCAGCAACGCTGCACGGCCCATTGTACAGCGCTACTCACCTACCACCCCGCCTGCTGCCTGTTGCACTCCAGGAAGGAAGTGGAGCGTTTGATTTAGCGCTTCACTTCCTTCCTGGAGCGCAAAACCGAATTTTTAAAAAAATGGAAGACATTAGCGCCTGGCTATAATGAATTTCTCCCCCAAGTGTTATCTTGGATTTTTTTCACATTCAAGATTTCTATCCAGAGTAGTTCTTTCTGTAGCTTACCCCCTCCCATAAGCTCAACGTCATTTACATCCCAGTTTCCCCTGACATTATTGGCTCACTACTTCCTTTTCTGTCCTTTCTGAATACTGTATGCTGGTGAATGTTAAATTAATTTCCATTCTCTGGATTGAGTCATGTTTCAGATATTCCCACCACAATCGTAGTTCCCTACTGCCACAATTACCTCCAGTTCTGGCATCTTATTTCCAATGCTTCTAGCATGCATATATAAGCATCTTAATCTAGATTTGTCTTAGAATCACAGAATCATACAGCACAGAAGGATACCATTTGGCCCATCGTGCCTGTGCTGGCTCTTTGAAAGAGCTATCCAATTAGTCCCACATCCCTACCCTTTCCTCATAGCCCTACAAATTTTCCTTTTCAAGTATATATTCCCTTTCGAAAGTTACTATTGAATCTGCTTCTACCACCCATTCAGGCAGTGCATTCCAGATTACAACGACTCGCTGCATGAAAAAAATTCTCCTCATTTCCCCTTTGGTTCTCTTGCCAATTATCTTAAATCTGTGTCCTCTGGTTACCAACCCTCCTGCCAATGGAAACAGTTTTTCCTTATTTACTGTATCAAAACCCCTCATAATTTTGAATCCCTCTATTAAAACTCTCCTTAACCTCCTCTGCTCTAAGGAGAATAATCCCAGTTTCTCCAGTCTTTGCACATAACTGAAGTCTCTCACCCCTGCAAGACTTTGACATCCTTCCTAAAGTGTGATTCCCAGAATTGGACACAGTAGTCCAGCTGAGGCCTATCCAGTGATCTTTAAAGGTTTATCATAACTTCCCTGCTGTTGTACTCTATGGGCTGGATTTTGTCATTGGGGGCGGGCTGGGGGCGTGTCAGGTGGTCGTCATGTCAGGATCCCAACTCCGATGTGAAGTGGGACAAAAGTGTGATTTTGCCCTAATTGGGCATTTGATTTCCAGCGTGTGGGAATCCCTGGCCCAATGAGCCTTTTCATACAGAAAGTCGCCTCCGATGACGTCATCAATGCTGCTGGATTTAAGGTCTGCAAGCAGCCTTGCTTCTTTTTCAGCCTTTAAACTTTATGTCCATTGTTCTGAGCGCTTCCTTCACCAATTATGTCCACCAGTAGACCAAAGTGTGCTCCAAGATTCGATGACGCCTCCCTCCAAGCTCTGAGGGCGCAGCGTCAGCAGAATTCAGCGCACCCAGCACCAGCGCAGACAATCACACCTCGGTGGGACCTTCGCGAGATAGAGTGGTGTTGTCACCTGGTGTATCACAGATCACAAGTGAGCATCAGCAGATTGTGGAGACAAGGTCAGCAGTGGAGAGTCCTCGTCGGAGGGTGCAGACTCTGCCAGCTCGGCTCAGCTGCAAGTCGACCCTATGCCTCCGGGTCCATCCAGAAGGAGAGCGGTGCTAGAACTCCAGGAACAGGTGCAGGAATCTCTGGCAGCTTTTGTCTCCAGGGTCACTGCGAGTGTGGAGTGAATGGAGGAGTCCATCACGAACATGAGCAGAGCCTTTGTGGAAGCATTGGTGCATGAACACATCACCACGGAAAGGATGGTAACCTCCGTGGAAAGGATGGCTACCTCCGTGGTTAGGCTGGCTACTGTAGAGGAGAGGTTGGCTACGGTAGAGGAGAGGATGGCTATGGCCATGGAGGAGCTCAGTCGCCAGGGTATTGAAAACATGGTCATTGTTCAGAATAGACTGACATCTCTTGAGGAACGATGGTCAGCTATTGAGCAGAGAAACCAGACCTTCATGGAAGTCCTCTGGAGTAGGACTTCCAGTGCAGAAACGGGTCCTCATGGCCCCCCTGAAGTGCAGCAAGTGCTGTCAAGACACTTGCTAGCTCTGAAGTGGGGCTGACCCATGAGAGGGATGTTGGTGGCAGACAACAAGGAAGTGGGGGCTCCTCTCCAAGCGCTCACACGACCATGCCACTGCAGAGCCCTCGGTCAGAGCCCCACCAGAGTCCTCACCCAACTGAGATGGGTGTCTCATCCCCTGCACAGCCGCAGGAGCAGCAGACTGTGGCCGAGCCCTCACAGGTTCGCAACCCCAGAGGACGGCCGCCAAAGGTGTCGAGACAGGAGCAGCAAGGAAGTGAGCAAGGGGCCTCCACATCTGCTGAAGCCACAGGGGAAGCAGCACGTAGGAGCACGCGTAAAGGAAGATAAAGCACAAGTAGTCACAAGGGTAGTCACTTGGGTGTTCTGTTGTATTGATTTTTGACAAGTCATCCTTAAATTGTTATGATAAACAGATTTGATGGCAAACTGTTGAAATTGTGGCCTGTGTCATCTTGCAAATGGGACTTCCACACTGAGGGCTTGGGGCGTCTTGCAATTGTCAGTATGGTGGTCAGAGTGATAGGAATCCGCAGGTTCTTGTCCATTGTCGATGTTCTAGTAAGAAGGTACGAGGCAAAAGTGTTTGATTGTGCAGGCTAAGCAAATCTGGCCAACATGAGTGTGTCCCTTGCATCCCGGGCAGCAATGTGGTCGCGAGCTGGCGCCTTCTGGCCTGTGCAGCTTCAGGTGGGTGAGCAGCAGCTTTGCGCTCCTGTTGTTGCTCCTGCTGTTGGTGGTGCTGTTGTTCATGGTTCTGCTGCTGCCGCGGCTGGTCTTCGTCCAATTCTGATGTCCAGGAGGAAAGGAAATAAATGGTTCCCATGCTTCTGGTATGTACCTCAGTTGAGGAAGCGCTCAGTCAAGGTGTGAAGAGGGGTTTCCCAGGAGGTCACACTGGAGATGGGTGTCAGGCTCCAAACTTCCACAACAATGAGTAGGCCTGCTAAAAGTTCCCCCAGACCTGAGACAACAAAGTTCTGCCACCTGCAAATGATCATCGGTGAAAACTCCTTTTTAATGGTAGAGCTGCAGCTGTTAGTAAGCAATCCACTTGTGAGGCCGCCAGGATTAACTGGCGTGTTCCGGAGGAGACGTGCAGGACGGGGGAAATGTACTAAAATCAGAAAGGCCTCTCTCAAAATGGGATTATAGAAGCAATTAACTGGTAGCTAAGGGCCTTAAGGGCCTATCCTGCCTCTTGGAGGCGGGATGGAAACGGCGTCTGAAACCACGAATGTGGGAAAGTTGCTCGGAGGCGGGATGGAGGCGGGATCGGTGCCGCCTGCCATTTTTTGCGATTTTTACAACTCACACGCCTCCAAACCCGCCTCCTCGGGCCTGGCAAAATCGAGCCCTATGCCTCTATTAAAAAAGCCAATGATCCAGTATGCTTTTTTAACAGCTTTCTCAATGCGTTCTGCCACCTTCAAAGATTTGTGTGTGTGAACCCCCAGGTCTCTGTTCCTGCACCCCCTTTAAAATTGTACCATTTGGTTTATATTGCCTCTCCTCATTTTTCCTCCCAAAATGCATCACATCACACTGCTCCGCATTAAATTTAATCTGCCATGTCCCTCAGTCTCAGCTTATTCCTGTGCTCTTGTACTTGCATACCTCTCAGGGTTGCTATGTTCACTACCTTTTACCCTGCAATCCACTTTGTCTGGGATTATGTTATCTGGTCGCACAACACCAGGTTATAGTCCAACAGTTTTATTTGAAATCACAAGCTTTCGGAGCTTACTACTCCTTCGTCGGGTGAAGTAAAAAGATACAGAATCGCCAAAGCATATATAGATAGAGAACAATGCATGTGTACCTTACAATTGCAGACAACTAAATTAAATCATCCTGACTATCTGCCGAGGTGTGATAAAGTTAATCAGGTCAGCCAGGAAGGTACCACATCAAAGACATAGCAAGATACAACTGAGACAATGAGGTGGAGTCGCAGGGGGTCTAACGTGTCAAAAGCTGCCGTCTGTATGTAAAACGATAAGCTTTAACATTTTTACTTTTTTACTGGGAAAATTTTTACTTTTTTACTGGGAATCACATCTGTGAACAAGCCAACGACGACTCGAGTCCGGATCACGTCATGTATCGTGACATAAACCCAAGATCCCGGTTGAGACCGTCTTCATGAGTGCGGAACTTGGCTATCAGTTTCTGCTCGATGATTTTGCGTTGTCGTGTGTTCCTAAGGTTGCCTTG
Organism: Squalus acanthias; assembly: GCA_030390025.1. Classification (NCBI taxonomy): domain Eukaryota; kingdom Metazoa; phylum Chordata; class Chondrichthyes; order Squaliformes; family Squalidae; genus Squalus; species Squalus acanthias. Next base: position 59,699,891 of record CM059429.1, read on the forward strand.
GAGAACGCTTACCCGCAGATCCGAGGCTGAATGTCCTTGACTGCTGAAGTGTTCCCCGACTGGGAGGTAACAATCCTGCCTGGCGATTGTTGCGCGGTGCTCGTTCATACGTTGTCTCAGTGTCTGCATGGTCTCGCCGATGTACCATGCCGCGGTGCATTCTTTCTTCCCACCAGGTACATGGTACATACTCATGTGACTCGGCCAACGTTGTCTACCTCATACGTTGCAGGAAAGAATGCACCGCGGCATGGTACATCGGCGAGACCATGCAGACACTGAGACAACGTATGAACGAGCACCGCGCAACAATCGCCAGGCAGGATTGTTACCTCCCAGTCGGGGAACACTTCAGCAGTCAAGGACATTCAGCCTCGGATCTGCGGGTAAGCGTTCTCCAAGGCAACCTTAGGAACACACGACAACGCAAAATCATCGAGCAGAAACTGATAGCCAAGTTCCGCACTCATGAAGACGGTCTCAACCGGGATCTTGGGTTTATGTCACGATACATGACGTGATCCGGACTCGAGTCGTCGTTGGCTTGTTCACAGATGTGATTCCCAGTAAAAAAGTAAAAATTTTCCCAGTAAAAAAGTAAAAATGTTAAAGCTTATCGTTTTACATACAGACGGCAGCTTTTGACACGTTAGACCCCCTGCGACTCCACCTCATTGTCTCAGTTGTATCTTGCTATGTCTTTGATGTGGTACCTTCCTGGCTGACCTGATTAACTTTATCACACCTCGGCAGATAGTCAGGATGATTTAATTTAGTTGTCTGCAATTGTAAGGTACACATGCATTGTTCTCTATCTATATATGCTTTGGCGATTCTATATCTTTTTACTTCACCCGACGAAGGAGTAGTAAGCTCCGAAAGCTTGTCATTTCAAATAAAACTGTTGGACTATAACCTGGTGTTGTGCGACCTCTCAATTTTGTCCACCCCAGTCCAACACCGGCATCTCCGCATCATTATGTTATCTCCCAGCCCTACCCCTCCTATCTAGTTTAAATGATTTTCAATTGCTATCTCACTGTTCCTCGCTAGTCTCTTTGTTCCCATTTTGATTAAGGTGTAGCCAGTCCTGGTCCTTTTTATTCTGACAATGTTCCCAGTTATTTGTGAAGGGAGCATTGTTATTTTGACACAAGGTTACCAGCTATTTATTAACACCCTTAATTTTTATTATTGAACTCCTTTCCCAAACTCGGGAAGCATACCAGGCAACATTTGTATTCCCTGTCTTTGAGATTTGAGGCAATTCTTATGTATGTGCCTTTTAAGGTTACTATTGGATTTCTCTCTTGGTCATTGACCCATGCATGGATGACAAGCATTGGACTGCTTCTGATGCTTTCAGTATCCCTTCCTACCTTTCCTCAATGTGTACTGCTCTAGCTCCAGGTAGACAGTTCAGCATCCTGTAGTCATGGTCTTTCCAGCACACACGGCTTTCTATTTTCCTAAGCAAAGAGTCCTCTACATCCAGTCTCTCTGTGACTGATAAACTGTGTCCAATCTGTTTACTCTGGTATTCTAGCTGCCCTTTCTTTCAGGATCTTGTTTCCTTCTGTGGTATTGAACAGTGCCTGGAATCATTATTGGGATCCCATGAATATCTTTTCAGGCTTTCTTACCAATCTTGTTTTCTTTCCCAACCATAATCTATCTAATATCCCCAACACCCTGCTTCCCCTCTACAAAGAATATCACCTGTCCCTAGTTATACTCCAGCCCCACTCCTCATTCATTCTCAAGGTCTAATGTTTGCTGGCCATTTTATTGGCTTACAATTGCTTATTTACCGAGTATACTATCCAGTTGTCCTCAAAAATCCAATCAGTTTTGTCTGCCTTATTAAGTTCCTGTATTAGCTCTCTAACGCCATAACTCTTTTTTAAAACCTGCTACAACAACAGCTTGTATTTATATTGCGCCGTTATCATAGTAAAACTTTCCAAGGTACTTCACAAGGGCGTTATCAAACAAAATTTGAAACCTAGCCACACAAAGTGATATTAGGACAGGTTGGTCAAAGAAATAGGTTTTAAAGAGCATCTTAAAAGAGGAGAGGAAGGTAGAGAGCCAGAGAGGTTTCGGGAGGAAATTCCAGAGCTTATGGCTTCGACAGTTGAAGGCATGGCCGCAAATGGAGGGATGAAGGAAATCGGCACAAGAAGCCAGAATTAAAGGAATGCAGAGTTCTCAGAGGGTTGTAGGGCTGGGGGAAGTTACACAGACAGGGAGGGGCAAGGGAGGGATTTGAACACAAGGGTGAAAATTTTAAATTTGAGCTGTTGCTAAACCGAAAGCTAATGTAGGTCAACGAGCACGGGGTAATGGGTGAACAGGACTTGGTATGAGTTAGGATACTGGTAACAGAGTGGATGACCTGAAGTTTATGGAGGGTGCAAGGTGCGAGGCCAGTAGAGCATTGGAATAGACCAGTCTGGAGATAACAAAAGCATGGAAGAGGGTTTCAGGGCTGATGAAGGGGCGCAAATGGGTGATATTATGGAGGTGGAAGTAGGCAGTCTTGGTGATGGAGAGGATATGGAGTTGGAAGCTGAGTTCAGGGTCAAATAGGACGCTGAGGTTGCGAACAGTCTGGTTCAGCCTCAGACAGTGGCCAGGGAGGGGATATAATCGACGTCTAGGGAATGGAGTTTGTGGCGGAGACCGAAGACAATTGCTTCGGCCTTCCCAATATTTGGAGGAAATTTCTGCTCATCCAATACTGGATGTACGACAAGCAGTGTGACAAATCAGATGCAGTGGAGGGGTCGAGAGAGATGGTGGGGGGTGAGGTAGAGCTGGGTGTGCATGTGAAACCTGACATTGGCCTAGAAATTCCATTCCCTATGAGTGTGTATGCGCTGTGTACTCACCCGTAGGGCCAATGGAAGTGCCGGTTTTACGCATGCACTGCGCATGCGCTGGAAACCGGAACTTCCGTTCTGTGCAGAAAGGGCTTCACAGGTCAAACGCCTGCGCCGGATAGGCAGCGCGTACGGCAGAAACTTCCATTTTTTTCACAGTTGCTGCAGTCCAGGTAAGTCGGGAACAGCTGCGCCTAGAACCAGGCTAATAGTTTAAGAAAGTAAAAAAAAAAAAATTTTCCACTGATTTATCATTTTAAAATACTTTAAAGAAAGGTAAGTTTATTTTTAGCCCCGTTAAAAACTTTAATTATTTTTTTCAAAAATTTAAATTTTTGTTTAAAATAGTTAATTTATGTAATTTATAGTCATTTTAAAAATGTGATTTTTTTTTTTAATTTATTTGAAGTTTTACTTATGTTTTGGGGCTGATCTCTATTCATAGATTTGACAGGTCTTCCTGTCAAATCTATGAATGGAGATTCCCTGCTCTGATTGGCTCCCCATGGCCCACATGATCCCAGGGACGCTGCAAACTACCTGCGTCCCTGGGATATGCGTGCCCTGCACACCGGCAGTTTGAAGAGGCACAGCAACGGAATTCTGCGCCTCCCGGGAGCCCTCCGGTCTAGGCGCAGATTTTTCCAAATCGCAGCCCTCCGCCCGCGGGAGGGCTGCGAACGGAATTTCTGGGCCATTGTGTTTTTGGATGATGTCGCCGAGGGGCTGCATGTAAATAAGAAATAGGAGGGGGCCAAGGATAGATCCTTGGGGGACTCCAGAGTTAACGGTGCGGGAGCGGGAAGAGAAACCGTTGCAGGAAATTCTCTGGCTATGACTAATCAACAGACAAAAACACCTCATAACCTCCATTTTAATTTTACTTCTGTCAGATGCAAGACTTACAGTGATGTTTCTCCTGTTTAACCTTTTTTATGGTATTACTTTATTGTCTCTGGTGTTCCCTTTTTGCCTTTATTGCTTCAGGTAAATACTCAAAGACTGAATGGCACATTTCAATCTAACAGTTTAACTCCGTATTTAGAATAAATGTTATACTTGGATCAAGATTTCTGTAGACTGTACAAAAAATGATTAGCTTGCAAAATGTCAATATCAGTCCATTCACTTATTAATCTCCCTGAGGGAAACTGCTGCATTTGATTGACTGCACTTGTCTGCCATTTTACAAGTTACATTTTCCTATCTTCAACCAAAGAATTTTGATGTCAGAAGTGATTGGATCAATAGCAGTTTGAATGGTTTCTGGTTTGAGGCAAATGTTCAAATTCTCTATGAAGAAACAAACTATTTGACCAACAGTAAAATACAGTGAATGCCAGAAATCTGAAATAAAAAAAGGAAATTGCTGGAAATACTCAGCAGGTCAGGCAGCATCTATGAAGAGAGAAACAAAGTTAATGTTTTGGGTCAATGAACTTTCATCAGAATGAGAAAAGGTAGAGATTTAACAGCTTTTAAGCAAGTACAGAGGCAGGGAAAGGGGGGAGGGGAGGAAAGAACAAAATGGAAGGTCTGTGATAGGATGGAAAGCAGGAGAGATTAAATGACAAAAGGGATAATGGTGCAAGGCAAAAGGGGATGGTAATGGAACAAGTAAAGAAACAAAAGATGGCTCTAGATGAGGTGTAAATGGCAATAGCAGAATCATTGCCAACAGCTCCAGTCCGAAAAAATGGGGTCAGTGGTTATGATCTGAAATTGTTGACCTCAATGTTGAGTCCGGAAGGCTGTAAAGTTCCTAATCAAAAGATGAGGTGCTGTTCCTGGAGCTTCCGTTGAGCTTCATTGGAACAGTTGTCGGAGGCTGAGGACAGAGAGGTCAGAGTGGGAGTGGAGCGGTGAATTAAAATGGCAGGCAACCAGAAGCTTGGGGAAACCAGAAGCTCGGGGTCACGCTTGCAGACTGAACAGAGGTGTTCCCCAGAGCGGTCACCCAATCTGCATTTGGTCTCCCCAATGTAGAGGAGACCGCATCGTGAGCAGCGAATACAGTATACTAAAGTGCTGTTTCAGCTGGAAGGAGTGTTTGGGGCCCTGGACAGTGGGAAGGGAGGAGGTAAAAGGGCAGGTGTGGCATCTCCTGCGCTTGCATGGGAAGATGCCGTGGGAAGTGGAGGGGGTCTTTGGGGTGATTGAAGAGTGGACCGGGGTGTCACGGAGGGAACGGTCCCTTTGGAATGCTGAAAGCGGAGGGGAGGGGAAGATGTGTTTGGTGGTAGGCATCACGTTGGAGGTGGCGGAAATGGCGGAGGATGATCCGTTGAATGTGGAGGCTGGTGGGGTGAAAGGTGAGGACAAGGGGAACCCTATCGTGGTTCTGGGAGGGAGGGAAAGGGGTGAGAGCAGAAGTGCGGGAAATGGGTCGGATACGGGTTAGGATCCTGTTAACCATGATGGAGCCTGGAATTGATTGAGGAAAAAGGAAGGCATATCAGAAGCACTGATGTTGAAGGTGGCATCGTCAAAACAGATGCAATGGAGACAGAGAAACTGGGAGAATGGAATAGAGTCCTTACAGGAAGCGGGGTGGGAGGAAGTGTAGTCAAGGTAGCTGTGGGAGTCAGTGGGCTTATAGTGAATATTGGTCGATAGCCTATTCCCAGAAATGGAGATAGAGAAGTTGAGGAAGGGAAAGGAAGAGTTGGTAGATTGACCATGTGAAGGCGAGGGAAGGGTGGAAATTGGAAGCAAAGTTGATGAAATTTTCCAGTTCGGGGCGAGAGCAGGAAATAGCACCGATACAGTCATCAATGTACCGGGAAAAGAGATAAGGGAGGGGACCTGAATAGGACTGGAACAAAGAATGTTCTACATATCCCACGAAAAGGCAGGCATAGCTAGGACCCATGCGGGTTCCCATAGCAACACCTTTTATTCAGAGGAAGTGAGTGAAATCAAAGGAGAAGTTATTCAATCTGAGAACAAGTTCAGCCAGGCGGAGGAGGGTGGTGGTGGACGGGGACTGGTTGGGCCTCCATTCAAGGAAGAAGCAGAGAGTCCTCAGGCCGTCTTGGTGGAGGATGGATGTGTAGAGGGATTCAACATCAATGATGAAAAGGAGACAGTTAGGTGCAGGAAACTGGAAACTGTTAAAATGGCAGAGGCCGTCGGAAGAGTCGCATTTTAGGTGGGAAGAGACTGGAAAGGTGGAGAAAAAATAGAGTTGAGATAGGAAGAAGTCAGTTCCGTACAGCAAGAACAGGCTGAAATGATGGGTCTACCAGGGCAGTTCTGTTTGTGGATCTTGGGAAGGAGGTAGAAGCGGGCTGTGCAAGGTTGGTGGGCCCTGAGGTTCCAGGTTGTGGAGGAAAGATCTCCAGAGGAGATGAGGTCAGTGATAGTCTGGGAAATGATGGCTTGATGATCGGTGGTGGGGTCATGGTCCAGGGAGAGGCAGGAGGAGGTGTCAGAGAGTTGGTGTTCAGCCTCCGCAAGGTAAAGATCAGTGCACCAAACAACAACAGCGCCACCCTTGTCAGCAGGTTTAATGACAATGTTAGGATTGAGAGAATGGAGTGCTACAAATTCAGAGGGAGGTGGCTTAGAGTGAGTGAGCAGAGTAGAAAAATTGTGACGGCTGATGTCACGCCAGCAGTTCCCAATGAGAAGTTTGGGTAAGAGGCCAGAGGGAAGGGCCCAGGTGAAAAGAAAGACTTGCCCTATAGCGCCTTTCATGATCACCGGACGTCCCAAATCGCTTTACAGCCAATGAAGTACTTTTTGAAGTGTAGTCACTGTTGTAATGTAGGAAACACGGCAGCCAATTTGTGCACAGCAAGCTCCCACAAACAGCATTATGATTATGACCAGATCATTTTTTACTGATTGAGGGATAAGTATTGGCCAGGACACCAGGGATAACGCCCCTTTTCTTCTTCGAAATAGTGCTATGGGATCTTTTACATCTACCTAAGGGAGCAGACGGGGCCTCGGTTTAATGTCTCATCCGAAAGACGGCACCTCTGACAGAGCAGCACTCCCTCAGTACTGCACTGGAGTGTCAGCCTAGATTTTTTGTGCTCAAGTCCCTAGAGGGGGACTTGAACCCACAACCTTCTGACTCAGAGGTGAGGGTGCTACCAACTGAGCCACAGCTGACAACCTCTGTTCCATTTAAGGTGCGCAGGTGCGTGCGCGGCACTGATCACCACGCTCCCGCGCAGTTGATTTGAAATACCGCAGAGAGAACTGGACTGTAGCTGGGGCGGGGCAGGGGCCCAATACACAATGGCCGCGGGAATCCAGACAGACTCGTTTGTGAGTCTTGCGACCTCAGAGCTGATTGCAATTGCAGCTCTTGAAGTGTGTTCTGATGGTTGATGGATTGTTGTTAACACCGGGAGGGGTTTGGTTTTCTCCCTTGAACTTTGACCTTTCAGCGGGACTGCAGGAGAATCCCCCACGCCCCCTTTGCAGCCTTCAGTGAGAGTGAGACTGGGAGAGAGAGAGAGAGAGACTGAGAGAGAGAGAGAGACTGGGAGAGAGAGAGAGAGAGAGACTGAGAGAGAGAGAAAGACTGGGGAGAGAGAGAGAGACTGGGAGAGATGGAGAGACTGGGAGAGAGGGAGAGACTGGGAGAGAGGGAGAGACTGGGAGAGAGGGAGAGTAAGAGACTGGAAGAGAGAGCAAGAGACTGGGGAGAGAGAGAGAGAGGGACGGAGAGAGAGAGAGAGGGACGGAGAGAGAGAGAGGGGGACGGAGAGAGAGAGAGGGGGACGGAGAGAGAGGGATGGAGAGAGAAAAAGAGATGGACAGGAATGAGAGGGACGGAGAGAGGGACGGAGGGAGAGAGGGGAACGGAGGGAGAGGGTGACAGAGAGAGAGGGAGAGGGGGACTGAGAAAGAGAGGGAAAGGGGGCGGAGGGAGGGGAAGGGGGATGGAGGGAGAGAGAGAGAGGGACGGAGGGAGAGAGAGAGAGAGGGAGGGAGAAAGGGAGACGGAGGGAGAGAGAAAGAGAAAAAGAGAGAGAGGGAGACGGAGGGAGGGAGACGGGGGGAGCTAGAGAGAAAGGGACAGAGAGAGGGGAGAGGGTCCAGACGCGTGTAGTCCATTCCGGGGATTGAGCGGCGGCCGCACTTTGGAACAACACAGGTGGAGGCGCAGCACATGTACAATGGCCGCTGGAAGGAGGCTAAAGCAAACAGGTTTTAGGCCCCCGGTGAATCAAAAATGAGAATTTAAAAAAAAAATTCATAACATTGTTTAAAGCCAGAAAAAAATACGGGAAAGTGATGTTGAATGTCCCGCGGTAAGTTCCAGTTAAATTTTGCCAGGTTTTGTCCCCTTTTTGAAAGAGTCTGTCAGGGTTATTTAAATCATGTTATGAGAGAGGGGAAAAAGTTTGTGCCCCTGTTTGTACCTCAGAGTCTGTGAGAGACGGAGGGAATGGGAGCAGAAAAAGAGGAAACAACTTCTCCAAAACTGATCCCAACTCATCGCCAAGGCTGGGGATAGATAACCTCACCGCCTTCTTAGGAAGTTTAACCACTTTATTCACTTTCTTGTTTGAGCTCCGTTTGGAATTAAAGTTTATTTTATTATGTTTTGTTGTATGTTTAACGACAGCATTGAAGAGGGAAAGAGAAACTTGGAGCAACTTCTGTCAAAACTGCAACGAGACTTGAAAGAATTTAAAGATTTTTAATGAACTTTTCACAAAAAATGAGTGTTAAAAACACTTTTTTCCCTCCTAAGTTTTGAATATGATTTTGGAAGAAACAGAAACAAAAAACAGTTTTCCCCACTTCTAAACAAGTTTCAACCAGGTCTTGAAGCCCAAACGCTTTTAAAGAGGTTCTGAATTGCTTAAAAACATTTTAAAATTGAAATTTCTCAATATTTGATTTTGAACGATCGACTGAAGTGAGTAGCTTTACACAAACATGCAACTATGCTGTTGAGGGGGAGGGCGGGGAGGATTTGTAGAGTTACATATTACTTTTTATTGACTTTTTAAAAAATATCATAAAGACGTTTAGGAAGAGAACCAAAAAAGGGGAAAAACACAAACCATTTTATTTTGTCTGTCGTTCTATAGTCCAAACAAGTCGCAGGAATAATGTAAATATAGATTTCCTCTTAAATGTTTAGTGGAGTGTTAATAGAAACACAAGTTATGTAATGATGTATAAAAATTGCAGGAAGCTACTTTAGAAGAAACTACTATTTGTTTATTGAGAAAGAGACAGAAAATACTTTAATTAAACTGATAATGTACAATTTTGATTTGGTATAAATGTTTGAAATAGGAGATTAAAAATTGAGAGTACAATGAAGTTTGTTTCCCACTATTTAATTGGGAAGTACCTAAAATAATTCAACACTTTTCATGATAAGAGCAGGGATTAATATTGTGGAGAATGTTTGAGAGAAAAACATTAGAAGCAAAATTTGTAAATTAACATCTTTATGTCAACACATTAATAAACATTTCCAAGTCAATCTGATTGGTTCTCCTGTCCAGGAAGAAAGATGAATGTTTATTTCTGTTATATCATAGCTTTTCCTGCTTTTTGTTTTTAATTCGATGACACAAATTGTGTATGTGTTTTTCTGCACTTGTGAACAAGTGCTGCATTTCTGACATGTTACATGGGGGGTGTGCTGGTTCAAGAAGACAACGTTTATTAATGGAAGTGATTGAAGTTGGAAATACGGAGATCCGTTTTTGTTCAATTCTTTTTAATACTGTGAACTAAAGAACTACAGCACTTTATATTTGTTGGGTGTCTGGTTGCATTGTGATTAATATTCTAATTACTTATGTGGACATACAGCACGTCAGCACCATAGGAAAGCCGCTGCTCCTGCTGCTCTTGTAGTCATTGCTATAGTGACATGAAGGATGGGCTAATACGTTGAAAACTTTAAAATTAATACAAATTGCACGAATAGATATGCCTCCTTCAGCTCACCTTGGGCTTTTGGATCGTTTGTCGACACATAATCGTGTAACTGAGTGACATTTCTGAAGTGTTAATGCATTATTATGCAGTTCTTTTACATCCCAGTCATTTCTGACAAGTAATTTTTTTATTAAATAGAGTTTGTACATGACGAACTAAAAGCTTATCATTAATTCTACCGTAAACAAACTTGCAGAATGGGCATGTAAATGACAAATGAATTTTAATGCAGGTAAGTGTGAGGTGGTGCATTTTGGTAGGAGGAATAAGGAGGCGACCTACTCCTTGGAAAATAAGAGTCTAAATGGGGTAGAGGTGCAAAGGGATCTAGTGCAAATAAAGCACTGGGGCTTATTTCTAGAGGAATAGAATTCAAAAGCAGAGGTTATGTTAAACTTCTACAGAACCTTGTCTGATTTGAGACGGTGGGGTGGCAATATGGCATTACTGTATATATGCTTTTAAGTGGTTGCTGTTGCTGTCGTTGTAAAAGATGTTGTTGTAACAGTTGTTGTTGTAAAAATTGTTGTTTTAAAATTTGCTCATGGACGAAAAGGTCACGCTCAAAGGAGTTTGTCGCCCGTTCAGTACAAAAACAAAATTAGAGGGAACATTGCTGACAATTGAGGTGGAACGAGAATTCTGAAGACGGAAGAAAGGTTCCGCTGTGCAGGGGGAAGACTTCTGGCCAAAGAACTGGGCGCAGAGGCGAAGGTGATGGAAGAAGAGCTCAGCGTTATGCCGAGCTCAAAATTCATTGAGGCGGGGTCGTAAGGGGATGAAGCTCAGGCCTTTTCTGAGGACATATCGTTCGGGGTCAGAGAGGGGATGGTCAGAGGGGATAGTGAAAACGCGGCAAAGGGTGAGATTGGAAGGAGGGATGGGATCAGAGGAAAGTGAAGAGGAAGAAGAATCTGGAGGAGCGTTGGTGTCCAAGAGTTGTTGAAACTTGTGATCCTTGACACCTGAAAGGAAGAAAAAACGTTTTTCGTTAAAGCGCCGAATGAGGCGAAGGATGAAATGGAACTGCGGAGCAGGACAGCTTTGGAATAGAGCCACGGACCTTCCATTTTGTTCTTTCCTCCTCTCCCCCCCTTTCCCTGCTTCTGTACTTGCTTAAAACCAGTTACATCTCTAACTTTTTCCAGTTCTGATGAAAGGTCATCGACCTGAAACGTTAACTTTGTTTCTGATGCTGCCTGACCTGCTGAGTATTTCTAGAATTTTCTGTTTTTATTTCAACAACACTCCAGCTTAGGTATTATTTCAAGTTAAACAAATGTGACTGGGCTGAATGACTATGGTCGGGATTTTACTAACCTCAGCGGGTCCGTGGCGGGTCCCGACCCCACTGCTGCCTCCAGCCCGTTCTGTGAAATTAATTTACGTTGATAGGGCTTGTTAAGCCCACCCAGCGCGTTTCCTGGCCAATTAGAGGAAGCGGGTCTGGTGACGTCATTCCATATGTTTATGGAGGGAGTCACAGCACACAGGGAGGTCCTCTTCCCTTCCCATGGGCGGAAGAGACGCCCCCAGGAGATCAACACAGCCTGGTTGTACATTGCAGAGGAGGGCACAAGCAGGGATGTGGTCAGGAGGACCTGGGTACAGTGCCGTAAACATTTCAATGATCTCAGTAGATCACGAAACGCTCGTACAAAGCCACACTCACCTTCATCCTACTGTGCCTCTTATCACATCCCCATCACTCTGCCTTCCCCACCCTACTCCTACACATCCTTACTGACACCAACTTACCTTGCACCTCCACTCATCCCTCTCTATCTACATTATCACATCCCCATCTCACTAGCCACCCCTCACACTCACCCTCATCCTAGTCCAATCATACCAACTAACAACACACAAGGGGCACTTGGGTGTTTTAGCCAATGTTCATGTAAAGTTTCTGTTAATGTGCTGTCAAACATTGAAACCTTTATTTTCAACACTTTGCGTTCTTGGAAAGATTTGTGTGCGTCTTTGGAAGTGGCTTAGTGAGTTGCAGTGAATGGTGAGACATAACGGTACCCCCGCAATGGTCATGAGTGTGAAAGAATAGCTTGAGCATTGTAGGATGCTATATGGTGTTGGTGTGGGGTGGTGCCAACCTGGCGCATCATGTGGCATCCAGGGTGTACAGTGTCAAGTGAAGTAAATCTGGTCATGGTGACGTCATCCCTGGCCTCCTGGGTAGCAATGTACTCGGGTGCTGATGCCCTCTATCCTGTGCAGCATCAGGTGATTGCGGAGAAGGTTGGTGGTGGTGTTGTTGGTGCTGCTGGTGTGCCTGGTGCTGCTGGTGTTGGGGCTGATCGTGGTGGGATTCTGAGGACCAAGGTGAGAGAGTATAAAGGGCACCCATGCTGATGGCAGGTGAAGTAGAGATGACAGAAGTGATCTGTCAGTGGTAAGAGAGGTAATGAGATCAGACTCGATGGAGACTTGTGTAAAGACATGCAGCATGGTGAATCTGTTGTGAAAATGCAGTGAGGAAGAGTTTGTGACTGAGGGAAGATATCTCTGTAAGGTGGGAGCTTTTACTGTACATTTGAAGCTGTCAACTCAACAGCTGATTCAATGGCCACTGAACTCCTACCTTAGCTTGACAGATGTGGTCCACGACCAGTGTGGAGCCCGTCGACAAGCACGTAAAATCAAAAGGTAAACTCAAATGTATTCTTAATGATCTCTAAACAAGGTCATAATGAATTGAATTGAGTCCCCTGCCGCTGCGTGTCGGGTCTGCTCAGTGTTGTCAGACCTGACATTGGGAAAGGCAGTGGGGTCCCGACCCGCTGGGGAAAAAAAACACTTCCCCACTACCGATCGCGTCCGCTGACCCCCCGGAAAATCTCGGCCTATGTATGTGAATTACATGCAAATATCACTGGGGATGGAATTTTATAGTAAGCGGATTGTGGATGAACCTGTACTCTTAGTAGCATCTTGGTATATGGTGTGGAATGAAGCTGATATTTCCACAGCTCCCTGGTTATATTCTTTTTTTATGGGATGTGGGCATCGCTGGCAAGGCCAGCATTTATTGCCCATCCCTAATTGCCCTTGAGAAGGTGGTGGTGAGCCGCCTTCTTGAACTGCTGCAGTCCGTGTGGTGAAGGTACTCCCATCGTGCTGTTAGGTAGGGAGTTCCAGGATTTTGACCCAGCGACGATGAAGGATCGGCGATATACTTCTAAGTCAGGATGGTGTGTGACTTGGAGGGGAACTTGGAGGTGGTGGTGTTCCCATGCGCCTGCTGCCCTTGTCCTTCTAGGTGAAAGGGGTCGCGGGTTTGGGAGGTGCTGCCGAAGAAGCCTTGGCGAGTTGCTGCAGTGCATCTTATAGATGGTACACACTGCAGCCACGGTACACCGTTGGTGGAGGGAGTGAATGTTTAAGGTGGTAGATGGGATGCCAATCAAGCGGGCTGCTTTGTCCTGGATGGTGTCAAGCTTCTTAAGTGTTGTTGGAGCTGCACTCATCCATCACACTCCTTACTTGTGCCTTGTAGATGGTGGAAAGGCTTTGGGGAGTCAGGAGATGAGACACTCGCTGCAGAATACCTAGCCTCTAACCTGCTCTTGTTGCCACAGTATTTATGTGTCTGGTCCAGTTAAGTTTCTGGTCAATGGTGACCCTCCAGGATGTTGATGGTGGGGGATTTGGCGATGGTAATGCCGTTGAATGTCAAGGGGAGGTGGTTGGACTCTCGCTTGTTGGAGATAGTCATTGCCTAGCACTTCTGTGGCGCGAATGTTACCTGCCACTTATCAGCCCAAGCCTGAACGTCGTCCAGGTCTTGTTGCATGCGGGCATGAACTGCTTCATTATCTGAGGAGTTGTGAATGGCACTGAACACTGTGCAGTCATCAGCGAACATCCCCATTTCTGACCTTATGTTGGAGGGAAGGTCATTGATGAAGCAGCTGAAGATGGTTGGGCCTAGAACACTGCCCTGAGGAACTCCTGCAGCGATGTCCTGGGGCTGCGATGATTAACCTTCAATCACCACAACCATCTTCCTTTGTGTTAGGTATGACTCCAGCCAGTGGAGAGTATTCCCCCCCGATTCCCATTGACTTCAGTTTTGCTAGGGATCCTTCATGCCACACTCGGTCAAATGCTGCCTTGATGTCAAGGGCAGTCACTCTCACCTCACCTCTGGAATTCAGCTCCTTTGTCCATGTTTGGACCAAGGCTGTAATGAGGTCAGGAGCAGAGTGGTCTTGGCGGAACCCAAACTGGGCACAAGGACTCTGCGGTGGTTTCTCCTACCAATACTGTCATGGACAGATGCATCTGCGACAGGTAGATTGGTGAGGATGAGGTCAAGTAGGTTTATCCAGCTCCCCTATTTTGAACAGAGTTGTAACATTTGCAATCCTCCAGTCCTCTGGCACCACTCCCATATCTAAGGAGGATTGGAAAATTGTAGCCAGAGCCTCCACAATTTCCAACTTACTTTCCTCAGCAACCGAGGATGCATTCCATCTGGACCGAGTGACTTTTCTACTTTGAACGCTCCTAACCCTTTAAGTACCTCCTTGTTATCTATTTTTATCCTATCCAATTTTTCTACTACCTTCTTCTTTACTACTACATTGGCAGCATCCTCTTCTTTAGTGAAGACAGATGCAAAGTGCTCATTTAGTACCTCAGCCATGTCCTCTGCCTCCCCAAGAAGATCTCCTTTTTGGTCCCTAATTGGCCCACTCTTCCATTGACTACCCTTTCGCTATTTATATGTTTACAAAAGACCTTTGCGTTGCCTTTTATGTTACCTGCTTAGCTATTCTCATATATGCTCTTTGCTGCTCCTATTTCCTTTTTCAGTTTTCCCTTGTACTTTTTGTATTCAGCTTGTTTCTCTACTGAATTATGAACCCAACATTTACTATAAGCCTCCTTTTTCTGTGTCATTTAATCTCTATATCTTTAGTCATCCAGGGAGTTCAAGCTTTGGATGCCCTTCCTTTCCCCCTCATGGAATGTGTCTACTGTGTACCCAAACTATCTCCTCTTTGAAGACTTCCCATTGTTCAATTACTGTTTTACCTGCCAATCTTTGATTCCAATCTACCTGGGCCAGATCCCTTTTCAACTCACTAAAATTAGCCCTCCTCCAGTTGAGTATTTTCACATTTGAATTTTCCTTGTCCTTTTCCGTAACTAATGTAAATCTAATGATACTGTGATCACTGTTTCCCAAATGCACTCCCACTGAAACATCTCCACTTGCCCTGCTTCATTCCCCAGAACTAGATCCAGTTCCTTCTTCTGCTTCCTTCCTCGTTGGGCTGGAAATATATTGATCAAGAAAGTTCTCTTGTACATATTCCAAGAACTCCTCCCCTCTTTGCTCTTTACATTGTTATTTTCCCAGTCTATATTAGGATAATTGAAGTCCCCATTATCACTACTCAAGTTCTTGCAACTTTATGCAATTTGCCTGAAAATTTGCTCCTCTATCTCCTTCCCACTATTTGAGGCCTATAATATACATCCAGAAGCTCTTCTATTGTTCCTAATTCTTACCAAATAGATTCTGTCTTTGAACCCTCAAGTACCTCATCGCTTTCTCATGCTGTAACAGTATACTTGATCAATACTGCCCCACCCCCAACCTCCTTTTTCTCCTTTCCTGAGTACATTGTAGACAGGAATATTAAGTGGCCATTCCTCCCCTTGTTTGAGTCAGGTCTTCGTTATTGCCATTATGTCATTGTCCCATGTGGCTACTTGTGCTTGCAACTCACCAACCTTATTTACCACATTCTGGGCATTTATGCACATGCACCCTAAACCCTTAGTCTGCCTCGCAATTCCCCTGTGTCTGATTCCTCCTATTTCTGAACTACTCTTTATTCTAATGCTGTTTGTCTATTCCAGTACTCTGTGCACCTTATATCTCTCTCTAATACTTCATCCCAGTGCCCCTCCCCCTGCCAAATTAGTTTAGTTTAAACCCTCCCCACAGCACTAGTTAACCTCCCTGCGAGGACATTGGTCCCAGCCCTGTTGAGGTGCAACTCATCCATCTTGCACAGGTGTCTCCTGTCCCAGAACTGATCACAATGCCCCAGGAATCTGATGCCCTACCTCCTGCACCATTTCTCCAGCCACGCATTAACCGGTCTCATCTTACTGCTCCTATACTCACTAGCACGTGGCACTGGGAGTAATCCAGAAATTACTACCTTTGAGGTCATGCTCTTTAACTTCCTCCCTAGCTCCTGAAACTCTGTCTGTAGGACCTCAATCCTTTTCCTACCTACGTCATTGGTTCCAACATGGACCATGACTTCTGGCTGTTCCTCTTCCCTCTGCAAAATGTTCTGCACCCATTCAGTGATGTCCTTTACCCTGATGCCAGGGTAAGCACCCTACCTCATGGTTACCCTGGCACCAGGGAAGTAACACACCACGTGTGACTCACGTTGACGGTTGCAGAAACGCCTGTCTATCCCCATAACTATCAAATTCCCTATCACCTCTACATTTCTACACTTTGCTTTGCCCCCGTGCAGTCATTTTCCCCATGGTGCCATCGATGTTCTCGAGACTACACTCCCCCAAGGTGTCGTCACCCTCACCTGTATTCAGCACTGAAAACCAGTTCGAGAGTGCCAGACTCCCGGAGGATTCCTGCACTACCTGCCTCTTCCTACCCCACCAGATGGCCACAAACTTACTATTCTCCCGAACTCTCTGTAGCTGCAGGGTGACCACCTCCTGGAACGTGCGCTCAAGGAAATTTTCAGCCTCCCGTATGCCCTGCAATGACTCCAGCTGCTCTCAAGCTCAGAAACCCTAAGCTTGAGTTTGAGCAACTGGAGGCACTTCCTGCACACATGGTTATCCAGGACATGTGAAGCGTCCTGGAATTCCCACATGACACAGGAATTGCAGGCAATGGGTCTCAGCTGTCCCATCATTTTGCTTAAAAGTCTATCTACTTATGTTATATCTATGTTTTTAGTTTAGTATCCCCTTATTCCTATTTATTATTTAATTAATTACGTATACCAGATTTCATTTAATGCAATTCGGATCCCTTTAATGTTGATATCCTCTACTTAGTTCATTTTAATTTTATTGCCTTTGACCTAATTATAACTCTGATTATTTATTTATTTATTATTGCCACTTCCTTTACTTAGCACCTCCTTCCCCTTCTGCACCCCAATTCCCATTCTCACAAAATTCCCGTTGTCACTCAGTTCAGCAGATTCACCCAACAATCCCCCAGCTCTGTGTTCACAGCGCTTGATGTTTCCTTTGCCCAACATTCTTTCTGCCTGAAGGAGATGAAGTGTAACACTTGCAAATCCTTTTTCTCTTTTCAAGAACCCTCAAATGAAAAGATTCACCTTTTGATTCTTGCTGCTTAACTTGTGTCAGCCTTCTTATTTTGTTGACTTGTTCCTCCAGTGCAGACAATTTGCTTCACTTTATAATGAAATTTGCATAAGCTTTAGGTTTGCCAGTTCATTTGATTAAGTTGCATAAAATCATGCCTTTGTCTTGGTGAAAATACAAGTACCAGTTGCTGTATTGTCAAATTAATTCCCTTGTGTCTTGAGTACAATACATATATATCGTATAATGTAATCCATTTCTTTTATCGCGTTCTGTCTTTAGTTTCCCATTTTACCATTTTCTTTCCCCTTTTCTCTTTTGTTACTTAATCCATGGAGCCTGGTTGGAAAAGTTAAGCTTTGTGCAGCCAACTTATAAAAGCTGAAAAGCATCAAAGAACTTGCCTAAGGAAAGCTGAGATACAGCAGGGATTTGCAAAGCCTGATTGAGCTGGAGTTTAACCACTGGCAGCACAGACCCACCGGGGTGGCGGCACAGTGGTATACAGTCGGGAAGGAGTGGCCCTGGGAGTCCTCAACATTGACTCCAGACCCCATTAAGTCTCATGGCTTCAGGTCAAGCATGGGCAAGGAAACCTCCTGCTGATTACCACCGACCGCCCTCCGTCAGCTGGTGAATCAGTACTCCTCCATGTTGAACACCACTTGGAAGAAGCACTGAGAGTAGCAAGGGCACAGAATGTACTCTGGGTGGGGGACTTCAATGTCCATCACCAAGAGTGGCTCGGTAGCACCACTACTGACCGAGCTGGCCGAGTCCTGAAGGACGTAACTGCCAGTCTGGCCTGCGACAGGTGGTGAGAGAACCAACACGAGGGAAAAACCTACTTGACCTCGTCCTCACCAATCTACCTGTCGCAGATGCATCTGTCCATGACAGTATTGGTAGCAGTGACCACCGCACAGTCATTGTGGAGAGGAAGTCCCGTCTTCACACTGAGAACACCCTCCATCGTGTTGTGTGGCACTACCACCGTGCTAAATGAGATAGGTTCAGAACAGATCTAGCAGCTCAAAACTGGGCATCCATGAGGCACTGTGGGCCATCAGCAGCATCAGAATTGTATTCCACCACAATCTGTAACCTCATGGCCTGGCATATTCCTCACTCTACCTTTACCATCAAGCCAGGGGCCCAACCCTGGTTCAATAAGGAGTGTAGAAGAGCATGCCAGGAGCAGCACCAGGCGTACCTAAAAATGAGGTGCCAACTTCATCCACCACCTTAAGCATTCACTCCCTCCACCACCGGCGTACCGTGGCTGCAGTGTGTACCATCTACAAGATGCACTGCAGCAACTCGCCAAGGCTTCTTCGACAGCACCTCCCAAACCCACGACTTCTACCACCTAGAAGGACAAGGGCAGCAGGTGCATGGGAACACCACCACCTCCAAGTTCCCCTCCAAGTCACACACCATCCTGACCTAAAAGTATATCGCCGATCCTTCATCATCGCTGGGTCAAAATCCTGGAACTCCCTCCCTAACAACACTGTGGGAGTACCTTCACCACAGGGACTGCAGCGGTTCAAGAAGGCGGCTCACCACCACCTTCTCAAGGGCAATCAGGGATGGGCAATAAATGCTGGCCTTGCCAGTGACACCCACATCCCATAAACAAATTTTAAAAAAACTTGGTGAAGCTACAACACAGGACTACATGCATGCTAAACAGTGGAAGCACATGCAATAGACAGAGCTAAGTGATCCCACACGCAACAGATCAGATCATAGCTCTACAGTCCTGCCACATCCAGTCGTGAATGGTGGTGGACAATTAAACAAGTAACAGGAGGAGAAGGCTCAATGAACATCCCCATTCTCAATGATGATGGAGCCCAGCACGAGAGTGCAAAAGACAAAGCTGAAGCATTTGCATCCACCTTCAGCCAGAAGTGCCAAGTGAATGATCCATCTCGGCCTCCTCCTGAGGTCCCCATCATCACAGAAGCCAGTTTTCAGCCAATTCGAATCATTCCATATGATATCAGGAAACGGCTGAGCGCACTGAATACAGCAAAAGCAATGGGCTATGACAACATCCCGGCTGTAATGTTGATGACTTATGCTCCAGAACTAGCTGTTCCCCTAGCCTAGTTGTTCCAGTACAGCTACAACACTGGCATCTACCTGATAAAGTGGAAATTTGCCCAGCAGGACAAATCCAATCCAGCCAATTACTGCTCCATCAGTCTACTCTCAAGCATCAGCAAAGTGATGGAAGGTGTTGTCGACAGTGCTATCAAGTGGCACTTACTCACCAATAACCTGCTCACCAATGCTCAGTTTGGCTTCCACCAGGAACACTTGGCTCCAGACCTCATTACAAGCTTCATCCAAACATGGGCAAAAGAGGTGAGGTGAGAGTGACTGCCCTTGACATCAATACAGCATTTGACCGAATGTGATATCAAGGAGCAACTCGTACAATTGAAGTTAATGGGAATCAAGGGGAAAACTCTCCACTGCCTAGAGTCATACTTAGCATAAAGGAAGATGGTTGTGGTTGTTAGAGGCCATTCATCTCAGCCCCAGGAGATCGCTGCAGGAGTTCCTCAGGGCAGTGTCCTAGGCCCAACCATCTTCAGCTGCTTCATCAATGATCTTCCCTCCATCATAAGTTAAGAAGTGGGGATGTTTGCTGATGATTGCACAGTGTTCAGTTCCATTCACAACTCCTCAGATAATGAAGCACTCCTTGCCCACATGCAGCAAGACCTGGACAACATTCAGGCTTGGACTGATAAGTGGCAAGTAACATTTGCGCTACACAAGTGCCAGGCAATGACTGTCTCCAACAAGCGAGAGTCTAACCACCGCCCCTTGACATTCAACGGCATTACCATCACCGAATCCCCCACTATCAACATCCTGGGGATTACCATTGACCAGAAACTTAACTGGACCAGCCACATAAATACTGTGGCTACAAGAGCAGGTGAGAAGCTGGGTATTCTGTGGCGAGTTACTCACCTCCCGACTCCCCAAAGCCTTTCCACCAACTACAAGGTACAAGTCAGGAGTGTGATGGAATACTCTCCACTTGCTTGGATGAGTGCAGCTCCAACAGCACTTAAGAAGCTTGACATCATCCAGATCAAAGCAGCCCGCTTGATTGGCACCCCATCCACCACCTTGAGCATTCACTCCCTCCACCAGTGTGCACCATCTACAAGATGCACTGCAGTAACTCGCCAAGGCTTCTTTGACAGCACCTCCTAAACCAACAACCTCTACTACCTGGAAGCACAAGGGCATCAGGCGCATGAGAACACCATCACCTCCAAGTCACACACCATCCTGACTTGGAAATGTATCACCGTTACTTCATCATCACTGGCTCAAAATCCTGGAACTCCCTACTTAACAGCACTGTGGGAGTACCTTCACCACAAGGACTGCAGCGGTTCAAAAAGGCAGCTCACCACCACCTTCTTGAGGGCAATTAAGAATGGCCAATAAATGCTGGTCTTGCCAGTGATGCCCACATCCCATGAATGAATAATAATTAAAAAAATCCTGGCAATAACAGGCCAGTCAGCCTAACGTCGGTGGTGTGGACACAATTAATTGGCACTTGGAAAAGTTGGGTTAATAAATGAAAGCCAGCATGGATTTGTTAAAGGCAAATCATGTTTGACTAACTTGATTGAGTTCTTTGATTAAGTAATGGAGAGGGTGAATGAGCGGAATGCAATTAATGTTGTGTATATGGACTTTCAAAAGACGTTTGAGAAAGTACCAAGTAATAGACTTGTTAGAAAAATTGTAGCCTGTGGGATTAAAGGGGCAGTGGCTGCTTGGATACAAAATTACCAAAGGGACAGAAAGCAGAGAGTAGTGGTGAATGGTTGTTTTTCAGACTGGAGGGAAGTGTTCAGTGGTGTTCCCCAGGTGTCGGTGTTGAGGGCACTGCTCTTTTTGACATATGTTAATGGCCTAGACTTGGGTATACGGGGCATCATTTCAAAGTTCACAGATGACACAAAACTCGGAAATGTAGTAAACAGTGAGGACGATAGTAACAGACTTCAGGAGAACATGTGGTCTGGTGAAATGGGCAGACAGACGGCAGATGAAATTTAACGCAAAGGAGTGTGGCATGATTCATTTTGGTAGGAAGAATGAGGAGAGGCAATATAAACTAAATGATACAATTTTAAAGGGGGTGCAGGAACAGAGAGACCTAGTGAATCTACACAAGTCTTTGAAGGTGGCAGGGCAAGTTTAGAAGGATGCTAAAAAGGCATATGGGATACTTGGCTTTATAAATAGAGGCAGAATACAGAAGTAAAGAAGTTATGCTAAACCTTTATAAAACACAGGTTAGGACCCAGCTGGAGTATTGTGGCCAATTCTGGACACCACACTTTAGGAAGGATGTCAAGGCCTTAGAGAGGATGCAGAGGAGATTTATTAAGAATGGTACCAGGAATGAAAGCCTTCAGTTACATGGAAAGACTAGAGAAACTGGGGTTGTTCTCCTTAGACCAGAGAAGGTTAAGGGGAGATTTGATAGAGATGTTCAAAATCTTGAATGGTTTTGAACTGTTTCCAGTGACCGAAGGGTTGATAACCAGAGGACACAGATTCAAGATAATTGGCAAAAGAACCAGAGGCGACATGAGGAAAGAAATTTTGACGCGGCAAGTTGCTATGCTCTGGAATGGGTGAAAGGATGGTGGAAGCAGATTCAATAATAACTTTCAAAAGGGAATTGGGGGGGTTAACTGCCAGCGTTTTTCTGGTGGGAAACTGCTGGTTTCAGTTAGTTTCCCGCCCGCGTGTGGCAGTATGAGGCCACGGCAATTTTAACTGTCGGGCCTGACTAACATGCCGTCCGTCCACTTCCTGCTCAGAACGGATGGAATGTGGGCGGGAAGTGGCTGCTGGTCTCCAGAACCTCGGGCAGCTCTTGGCACTCTGATAATTGTGGGGAAGGGGGTTTCGGGGTGGGTCTTGTGGTAGGGAAGGGACGGGGGGAAGACCAGGGCAGGGGAGGCCTAAACTTTCCTTATGGAGCCCGAATGAGCACTCCCTCCTCAAGCCGAAGATAAAATCGCTGTCGGGATCTGATGAAGTCATCGGACCTTGATGAGCACACGTGACCCTGCCACCAGGCGGCTTTCTGTTGAGTAAGTAACCCTGCACAGTCCTTCTGTATATGCATGTTGAAGAGCAACAGGAGTCAGCAAATGGCACAAAATTCACAGTGAAAAAAAGAGACAGCAGCACTGGTCCGGTTTCCGCTGGGTGAGTATGGTTAAAATCTCCCCCTCCTGCCAAGGAGCTTGAAAAAGAAGCATTTGAATTTGATTAAACTCTGTGGAGCTTTCAGTCCTGATCCCGGCAGGACTGGATCCATTGCAAAACTCAGCCTCAGCCTAGTTTAGGCAAAAGCAAGCTGAGGTTGAACATTTTCTTTGCTTGGTGTAAGCAAAAAAAATCTTGAAGTGAGCAGTACCCTGGTTGGATTGTGTCCAAACGTTATGGCTTGGAGGCTGAGATCCATGCTACCAGCACTGCCAGTTGCATGAAGGCTGCCTGTCCAACGTCTCCCATGTACTTGATACCAGAGGCTATCCTGGAAAGAGTAAGTTGGAGGTTTTCCATGCAACATGAACCTACCAGTTGTACAAATATAAGCAGAAACACCAGCATCTCTATCCTGTAGATCATTATCATTCAAAAGCAATAAAAATTCTGCTCGTTCAAGATCATTAGCAGCAGTCTACGGCACCAGGAAAGAACAACTTGAAAGTCAGTCAAATGAGCACTTAATTAAAATTAATGTGCCTAACACATACTTTTGTCTCGTCACCATATTATTACAGAAAGATACATTTATTTTGCTGAGATAGGGACCCTCTCTAAAGCACTAATTTGTGATTTAATGAAAGCAGACTCAAAGCTGACTGTTGAAGTAGGACTGTTGCTGATTCTGAAAAATAACTGGAGGTATAATAAATAATAGCAACCCACAAGAACTCAAAAATATCATTAGTCTGACATAGAATCTAGTTTTTTCCTTTTCATCGAGGAAATAACGCAAAATACTGCTCGACCAGCTCTTATTTCCTGCACTTTCTTTGGAGCATCTGCAACCACAGCATGAATATACGGTTTAGCAGGCTAATTGCTCACAACGATTATTTATCCTTGGAACTGAACCATTATCCCGTGATGACTAGAAATGTGGTCAAGGACTTGTTAGGTCACCAAGATACAGCATGTTTTCTGAGAAGCAGACCATAGCCCTTCCTCAACTTAGTTGAGAAAACTAAAGTCACATTTTAAACACACTTTTGTAAACCCTCTGAAGAATTTTGTGAATTTATAATGGGAGCTGTTAGTCCAGGCTTAAGAAAATAACAACACTTTCCCACCAGTCATTCTAGAGATGTAGGTTTGATTTAATCCTGGGCTGAACAGCTTTTCTTTCAGCTCCCCCACCGCTACACTGAAATAAATATTAATTTTACAGAATAAAACGACTCATTCATCAGGAATAGCTTTCTGCAATACTACCCTTAAACGACTAAATTAAAGAGAGAGAACACAATTTTTCACACAATACAATATGCGTTCTATATATGTAACACAATATGTGCTATAACATAAGTAAAACTGGGCTCAGGTTTATGTGAGTCCTGTCAAAGCAATATTCATTTAACTCACTCAACTGGGATATCTTAAACTTAGTGAGCACAATCTTACATCCTGGTATCTGCTGCATCCTGAGAAAATCTTCCATACTATTAGCAACACAATACACAGTTCTGCTGTCTCTTTTTTTCACTGTGAATATTGTGCCATTTGCTGGCTCCTGTTGCTCTTCAACATGCTTCTGTTTGCGCAGTCCTTCCGTATATGCATATATTTTCTACAATCGTAAAAATGTAGGCTGTTAGTTCTTGTTTCATCAAATCAATACATTATTGAATAGTGGACTAAAACCATATCTCCTAACTGGTCTCAAAATCAATGCCGCCTTGTTTAATGAACCTTCATTCATTAGTAATTCGGATTTTCTGGCAAGTTTTCAGAGGGTGCTCCTATTTTCAAAAGAAAACATTGTTTTGCCAATTCAATAACTATAGAACAATTTATAGCCTAATGGTAATTGTTCAGCTATTACTTTTCTGAATTAGCTTCCAGTTTTAAGCATACAATACTTAATTGATTTTATGACTTGACTTTGAACTACTTTATACACAAAATAAAAGGGTTGCTTCCAATAATTGTAATTGGGTAATGACCGCTGGACTCCATAAATTCTTGTTGAAGCCCTGAATTCCTTAATGATGATAAAAAAT
The DNA here is from genome assembly GCA_030390025.1 of Squalus acanthias. NCBI lineage: Eukaryota > Metazoa > Chordata > Chondrichthyes > Squaliformes > Squalidae > Squalus > Squalus acanthias. Next base: position 59,724,405 of record CM059429.1, read on the forward strand.
GCCTTTTCAAAAAAGGTTGGAAAACAAAACTAAATAGCATATTGTAACTGGCAGCAATTGCACATTCAATAGATTTGAATAGACTTTGCAGTCAGCATATATCAGTGAGAAAGAAACAACATATGTCTTTCCCCGTGTTCATGGTATTTCTCAATGCCAAAATATTTTGTAAAAATCTATGATATTTAAATTGATGTTTAGAGTGATCTTGTGAATTGCTTTAAGCGATCGTGTCAGTTTTTTTTAAATATTGACTTTTTTAATTCAAGAATTTATATCCTCTTAAGTCATGGTTTCACAGAGAGTATGTGTTATAATACACATTTCTCAGCGGTTGCAGGGAAATTGAGGGTCATGCATACATTTCTACTCATTAGGTTGAGGGTTGGTTAGTGACAGGGCTGGTCAAGGGGTTCTGGGGTTTTATAGGGTTGAGTGCTGAAGTAATCATTTTCAGTGGTGTGACATTTGTTGGCCAGCTGTTGGAAGGACATGATCTGGTCAAGATGGAGCAGTTTGCCAAACTCAGCTATGTCCTTCTCATGCCACATCTTGAAACTACTGGCGCTGAGATCCTACAATTGCACTGCAGCGAGGAGAGAGTTGACAGGCCCACTGGCATCTTCTAGATTGCCAGCATCAGACATACAATTGAATGGTTTTGTGCATGCACTAGTCTTTTATGGAGGCTTATAATAGGGTGATGTTTACTTCCATGCTGAGTCAGAGATTTTGGGACAGGCCTTGTTTTTAAGCAATGATGCCCTAGTTTTGGGCTGCCCAGTAGTAACATTACAATTTGGGAGACTCAACCCATCTTGTTTTTTGGTGAGTTAGAGCCAATTTAAATGTATTCTTAGCTGGTAATATGTTGTCAAAGACCCAGAGCTGGTGAGCTAGGATGTGGGTGGGCAGCATCTGGAACCTGTTGAGGAGGTGGGGCACACCAGGTTTGGAGAATACTTCTCTTTCACTTATAAGAAAAATGGAACAGTTGGAAGGTACCAGTACTGGATTAATACAGTGAACACAAGTTTGGACAGAACTTGGTCTGCAAAGTTTGATAGCTGTCTATCAATAAAATGTACACATTCCTTAATTAGTTTACTTAAGCCCTTGCTCCAGTTGTGCATTATCTATTTATTTTTGTTCCCCAGTTTTCACATCTCCTCTCCTTGGATACAGTTTCACAAGAGCTGGCAGCTCTCTGATACCTTACCCGAGAGGCTCACAGGCACTTCAATCATTGGGGTTATTACAGCCAGGCCTGATCCTGTACTCACTCAGTGACCACCTACATATATTTTCTAGCAAGGCTGACTGGATGGTGATCAGAAGTGAATACCATGACTAATTCTTCCTCTTCCTAGTCTAGGATCATTGGATCTAATTTTAGCACCCAAATGCTGGCATGGCTGAGACAAGCTAACTTTGTGTAGAACGCAGAACCTAGGATCTTCCTGGTCTTTATGGCTTAATACCACGCCAAGTGGTGCATTTGTCAACTCAGCTATTTTCTGTGTCTTGTATAAATAAATTCCGTGCAAAATAAATATATTTCTTACTTTTCCTATTTGTTTTAGCCCATGACTAAAGCAGAGGTCGTACTGATTCAACTTAGAAAATGTCGTGTGCGGCAGAAGGATGCATTCCATCAAATGCCACTGAGATCATTCTGCAACTTAACCTGAAATCAGAATAAAATATTTGATAGTGATAGGCATCAGAGTACAACCAGGATGTATCACTACTGAACCATGCCATATTTCTCAGAAAAAAAGTAAATTAGGGCTATATTATTGTGAACAAAATGTTAATTTTTCTGATATTGTAGAATTTAACAATTCAAAATCAGAATGGTTTGTGCCAGTGATTTTGCTGAGGATATATTTGTCCAACATGAATCCATTAGCAGAAAGTAACCTGGTCAATCACAAAGCATCTGTAATAATACTCCTCTAACACTTCTCCAGTAGATAAAGTCCCAGTGAACTGGTATAAATGGTAAATATTTATAATGTGCACCTGTATAATGTGCAGTACCTTTTAGAAGTAGCATAACAAAGATTTAGAAAAAGCTCATTTTTAGAAACTGGGACATGGAAGTCTTGATTAAGTGCATTATAAAAGCTTGTTGGTAGGGCCACCAACCCACAAACCTGTGCAGTTTGCCTGCATGGACAGGTCTATTGAAACAACATGCAAATACGAGAAAAACCCCTTTCAATACCTTTCCCTCTATTTGCATAATTTGAACTCTGGATGCAGAGGATGCCTATTAGGCCAAGTATCCATTGTTTTAGGAGTGAGCCTTTGGCTTATTGGTTGAATTCCCACCTCTGAATCAGAATTCGAAGGATTTGAACTCCATTCTAGACAGCCCCAGCGAATGGAGACTACAGAATGGTCTCTGAATACTGAGTTGAAGTCCAGCAGGGTACTCGTGTTCGGACAAAGTGACCACTTGCTCAGTGGTAGTATTCCCGCCTCTGAGTCAAAAAGGTTGGGTTCAGGGGGTACAGCACAGATTCACCAGAGTGATACCGGTGCTAAAAGGGTTTAACATTGAGGACAGGTTGCATAGACTAGGCTTGTATTCCCTTGAATATCGAAGATTAAGGGGTGATCTAACTGAGGTATTTAAGATGATCAAAGGAGTTGATAGGGTAGATAGAGAGAAACTATTTCCTCCAGTTAGGGGTCCAGAACAAGGGGGCATAATCTTAAAATTAGAGCTAGGCCGTTCAGGGGAGATGTCAAAAAGTTCTTCTTCACACAGAGGGTAGTGGAGATCTGGAAAACTCGCCCCAAAAAAGCTGTTGAGGCTCGGTCAATTGAAAATTTCAAAACTGAGATTGATAGATTTTTGTTAGGCAAGGGTATTAAGGGTTACAGAACCAAGGTGGCCAGATGGAGTTAAGATACAAATCAGCTACAATCTAATTGAATGGCGGAACAGACTCAAGGGCTGAATAGCCTACTTCTGTTCCTATGTTCCAGACAGCCCTGGCCAGTTCTGAATATTGGGTTGACATCCAGCAGGGTACTTGTGTTCACTGGATTCAGGTAGCAACCCACCTATCATAAGGGTAGGTGGGGCTCTTTAGCTTTTGTTGCAGAACCCCCACCCCAGGAAGAGGTACTCTGAAGATAAAATCCATGAGGAAGACAACGGGAACGCACCTCAGCAACTCTTAGCTAGTAAGTGACTCAAGATCTCCAGTGTGAGACTTGAGGTAGGACCTTCCCTAGGGCTGAACACAATGGATGGGTGGGTTCAGTGTCCTAAGGACGGCGGAAGAGGTCCAGAAATTTAGCCAAAACAGGAGGGTCTGTGCTTGAGAGATGATCTTAACCTCCTCCATGAACTTCTAATGCTGACAGTCCCATGAAAAGACACTGCTTTCTTCAGTAGGTCACAAAGAGAATGGTTACCTCTGATAATTTGGAGCAAACTGATGGACATAGTCATTCTAATAATTTTCTGAATACTTTGTCAGTAGGAGAAGGCATTTTAAGCACGACTTCAACTTTAGCAGGATCTGATTTTAGTCCCTCTTCAGAAAATCTGTAGCTCATATATTTCACTTCCCATTCTTTTACTTTTTCCTTGTTATCCCTTTATCCTTGTGGCACCACTTCAACTGGGTTTCCAGTTTCCAATCATGGTCCTGTTCATCTGTACTGTAGACTAAAATATCATCTGCTATAACAGTCTGCCAAATTTTCAAGTGCCTCAGAAAGACTTCTCTAAAATTGCTCAGGCCATGGAGAGCTGAAGAGATTCCAAACGGCATGCACAACCATCTGTAACTTCCAAATGGTCAGCGAACTCGATTGTTCATCAACACGGTGGCATAGTGGTTAGCACTGGTGCCTCACAGCGCCAGGGACCCGGGTTCGAACCTGACCTAGGGTGACTGTCTGTGTGGAGTTTGCACATTCTCCCCGTGTCTGCGTGGGTTTCCTCCGGGTGCTCCGGTTTCCTCCCACAGTTCAAAAATGTGCGGGTTAGGTTGATTTGGCTATGATAAATTGACCCTTAGTGTTAGGGGGGGATTAAATATGTGGGGTTATGGGGATAGGATGGGATATGTTAGGGGGAATTAAATACGTGGGGCTACGGGGGTAGGGTGGGATATGTGTACTGTGGGGATTGAAGCAGGGACAGGGTACTGGATTTGGATGATCAGCCATGATCGTATTGAATGGTGGAGCAGGCTCGACGGGCCGAATGGCCTACTCCTGCTCCTAGATTCTATGTTTCTATGTTTCTAATACAACATGCCAAAATCCATTCTTTGCATCCACAGCCATGAACAGTTTTACTTTCACTAATTCAGATAGAATATCATCTATTGTTCAAAGTATGTAGTGATTACATTTGAGGACTTTGTTAAGTGGTTTTGGATCAATGCACAGACACACTTTGTCATTTCCTTTCAATACCAATGCCGCTGAAAAGATGGAAGTGAGTCAGAACACCGATCAGTGCAAGTATTTTTCTAACAAGCCGATTAATGTTCTCCTTCACAAGTTATTTTACAGTTTAAGGTAGCTTTCTGGCTGGCAACTGTGTAGGCAGGACCTTGGGATCAATTTGAAAGTGAAAATCACCTTCTAACTTCCTGTTTTGGTTGAAGTAACTGTGTTCCATTTTGGGCACACACCTCAGGAAAGATATATTGGCCTAGGAGTGGGTACAGCGCAGATTCACCAAAATGATACCGGGGCTTAGAGGGTTCAATTATGAAGAGAGGTTGCATAAAGTTGGCTTGTCTGTCCTTGAGTATAGAAGTTTGAGGGGTGATGTGATCGAGGTGTTTAAAATGTTAAGAGGATTTGATAGGATAGGTACAGAGAAACTATTTCCACTGGTGGGGGGAATCAAGAAGATGGGGATATAATCTTAAAATTAGAGCTAGGCCATTCAGGAGGGAAATCAGGAAGCACTTATTCACACAAAGGGTAGTAGAAATCTGGAATTCTACTCCCCAAAAAGGCTGTGGATGCAGGGACAATTGGAGCTTTCAAAACTGAGATTGATAGATTTTTAGTAGGCAAGGGTATCAAGGGATATGGAGCAAAGGCAGGTAAATGGAGTTGAGGTACAGATCAGCCATGATCTAATTGAATGGCAGAGCAGGCTCGAGGGCTGAATGGTCTACCCCTATTCCTAATGTTCTTATATTCTTAAGACGTCCTGATACTTGAACAGTATGGGGATAATTTGAAGTCAATGGGAAGGAAAATTGGCCGGGGAATATAACGGACAGCTGATCAGCTACTGCCAGTTTTTCACCCCTGCTGAAGTTGAAAATTAATCCCATATCTTATTTTGTGAACTTTGATAAACTTTCCATCATCATAACATTCTCATGATTCATTGTCACAAGTCGCATATGTTGAAAGCACCTAGAACAGATCTACACCCACAAGGCACTATTATGCTCACTGACTCACCAACCAGAGAAAATAGTTTTTCCCTATTCACTCTATCAAAACTTTTCTTACTTTTATAAACCTCTGTTAAATCTCCACTTAGCTTTCTCTGCTCCAATGGAAATAGTCCAAGTATCACAAATCTCTCTGCATAACTAGAGTGTTCATGATGCGGAGATGCCGGTGTTGGACTGGGGTGGACAAAATTGAGAGGTCGCACAACACCAGGTTATAGTCCAACAGTTTTATTTGAAATCACAAGCTTTCGGAGCTATCGATTTGCTCCGAAGGAGCAAATCGATAGCTCCGAAAGCTTGTGATTTCAAATAAAACTGTTGGACTATAACCTGGTGTTGTGCGACCTCTCAATTTTAACTAGAGTGTCCCATTCTGGCATTATCCTGGTGAATCTATGTTGCATGCTTTCTATGGCTTTAATGTCCTTTGAGTACTTGAACTTCTGGGTCGCTCTCTTGGTCCACACCCATCACTGTCTTTCCATTAAGTGTGTACCCCCTATCCTTGTTTTGTCTTCCAAATTGTATTACCTGATACTTATCCACCTTACACAAGTATTAATTTTAGCGAAAAAATTCCTGTCCAACAGAACCTCAAGGCTGAACTCGCACTGAAGCTAAACTCCACACTCTTCTGGCCTCTCACACTCCATTAACTGCTTGCAGCCATTTGCCTTTGATCTGATTTCTGAACTTGGGACACTTGACTGAGAAATGGTTCAGTCTCCACATGCATTACATTTCTGATCGCAAGTAAGACAGGGTTCTTTTTTTCTGAACTGGCATTTTCCAAAATTCTTATCGGTTTCATTATTATATTAAACACAAAATTGTTCCATCTTCCTAAGAGCAATTTATAAATCAGTTTTATCTTCATCAGTCTCAACTGAAGACCATCAAATATTTCCCAGTACTTAACTATGGATACAAAATTACATCGGTATTGGTGCATTACACATCTTAGTATATACTACAAATTGAAAATAGCTTCCTGATGGTTTTACTATACTATAGTTCCCACCATAGACTCTGTTCCCTACCCATCGACTCCATCCCTCTTCCTAACCACAGTCTGAGGCTGAACCAGACCTTTCGCAACCTTGGCATCCTAGTTCCTACATTACAACAGTGACGACACTTCAAAAGTATTTCATTGCTTGTAAAGCACTTTAGGACGGCCTGAGGACATGAAAGATGCGATATAAATGCAAGTCTTTCTTTTTTATTTGACCTTGAGCTGAGCTTTACAACCTCACATCCTCTCCATCACCAAGATTTCCTACTTCCACCTCTGTAACCCGTCGCCCTGGCCTCAGCTCATCTTCTGCTGAAACCCTTTGTTACCTCTAGACTCGACTATTCTAATGCTCTCCTGACAGCTTCCCATCTTGCACCCTCTGTAAACTTGAGCTCATTCAAAACTGTGCTGCCAGTATCCTAACTCACACAAAGTCCAATTCTCCCATCACCCATGAACTCACTGACCTACATTGACTCCCGGTCCAGCAACGCCTTGATTTTAAAATTCTCACCTTTGCTTTCAAATCTCTGCATGGCCTCGCCCCTCCCTATCTCTGTAACCTCCTCCAGCCCTACAACCCTCCGAGATTTCTGCGCTTCTCCAGTTTTGGCCTCTTGTGCATCCCCGATTTTCATCACTCCACCATTGGCAGCCATACCTCCAAGTCACACACCATCCTGACTTAGAAGTAGATCGCCGATCCTTCATCGTCACTGGGTCAAAATCATGGAACACCCAACCTAACAGCACTGTGGGAATACCTTCACCACACGGACTGCAGCGGTTCAAGAAGGCGGCTCACCACCACCTTCTCAAGGGCAATTAGGGATGGGCAATAAATGCTGGCCTTGCCAGCGACGCCCACATCCCATAAACAAATTTTTAAAAAACCTTCAGCCGTCGAGGCTGTAAGCTCTAGAATTCCCTTTTTAGCTCTCTCTCCTTAAGATGCTCCTTTAAACCAACCTCTTTGATCAAGCTTTCAGTCACCTGTCCTAATACCTCCTTATGTGGCTCGGTGTCAAATTTTGTTTGATAACGCTCCTGTCAAGCGCCTTGGGACGTTTTATTGTGTTAAAGGCACTATATAAATGCAACTTGTTGTTTTTGTTGTTATGTATTACAAAAATAAAATGTTTTAGTGATCATTTGTGAGATCAATCATCAGATACTGATCTCAGACAGGAACCTCTATCTTGTGTTCATAACTATACACTCAGAATATTTACTTTGGTGCCTTGAGCTATGCCTATATTGGATCAATTTCATGCTGTGCTTGGGGCTAAATCAGTCTTGTGCAACACATTTATTAATTCTGCAGCACAGAATTGTCCATCTGCTCCAAAAGTTAAATGCCCCTATTTTGGAGTATAAAAAGCAGTCAAGGCTACCTTTTACAGACAACCATACGGTTCTAAGACCTTATAGAGGTGCTACGTTCAGACAGAAAGGTTGGTCTTTTATGGGCATGTTCTCCATCAGTGACATGTACGGAGAAGCTCAAGAGCAGCCAAATGACAATGAAGTCAGCAGCAGTTCTAGGCTCCGCAGGTAGTTGCAGGAAGCACCTCAGAAAGAAATGTACAGTAAACTCTTGTTTAAACGGCACTTAATCATCCAGAATTCTCTAATAACCGGCAAAATTGATACTCAGAAAACAACACCTCAATAACCGGTAATGTTGCCGAGTCCGAGTCTCCCGCGGTGGTCGAGTTCGTCAGTGGTGATGGTGAGTGGAAAAGCAGCATCGTGGGGGTAGTTCTCCAAACCGCCACTACTCGGCATTTTGCCGCTGTCGGAAGTCTCTTCCGATCCGAACACCTCAATACAATAGGCAATGTTGCCGAGTCTGACTCTCCTACGCTGTCGGTAGTCTCTTCTGATCCGCCATTTTTCTGTGTGCTTACATTGTGTCTCTCCATCTTTATCGTGGATTATCTCCCCCATCTTGCATTATGGAATTCCCAAAAGTTGGTCAAAGTTGGTCCACGCCCACTCAGACCTCACCGTCCTCGGCCTCGTGCATTGTTCCACGGAAGCTCAGCGTAAGAACATAAGAACATAAGAACATAAGAAATAGGAGCAGGAGTAGGCCAATCGGCCCCTCGAGCCTGCTCCGCCATTCAATAAGATCATGGCTGATCTGATCCTAACCGCCAATCTACTATCTATCACAGAACCATCTCCTGCATCTAACAGAATTGCACACACGAAATAGGAGCAGAATCAGGCTACACGGTCCCTGGGCCCGCTCCACTACCCACAGGGCCATGACCGATCCGAACCTAGACTCATGTCCAAATTCCTGCCCGCTCCCCGTAACCCTTAATGCCCTTTACTTCTAGGAAACTGTCTATTTCTGTTTTAAATTTATTTAATGATGTAGCTTCTACAGCTTTTTGTGGCAGCATATTCCATGGACCTACCACCCTCTGAGTGAAGTAGTTCCTCCTCATCTCAGTTTTGAAAGAGCAGCCCCTTATTCTAAGACTATGTCCCCTAGTTCTAGTCTCACCCGTCATCGGGAACACCCTCCCCGCATCCACCCGATCCAACCCCTTCACAATCTTATATGTTTCAATAAGATCGCCTCTCATTCTTCTGAACTCCAATGAGTAGAGTCCCAATCTACCCAACCTCTCCTCATATGACCACCCCCTCATCCCCGGGATTAACCGAGTGAACCTTTTTTGCACTGCCTCGAGAGCAAGGATGTCTTTCCTTAAGTAAGGACACCAAAACTGTATGCAGTATTCCAGGTGCGGTCTCACCAATACCTTGTACAACTGAAGCAATACCTCCCTATTTTTATATTCTATCCCCCTAGCAATGAAAGCCAACATTCCATTTGCCTTCTTAATCTCTTGCTGCACCTGCATACTAACCTTTTGAGTTTCGTGCACCAGGACCCCCAGATCCCTTTGCACTTCAGTACTCTCCAGTTTCTTGCCATTAAGATAATAAATTGCTCTAGGATTTTTCCTGCCAAAGTGCATCACCTCACACTTTCCAGTGTTGTATTCCATCTGCCAAATTCTGCCCACTTACTTAGCCTGTCTATGTCCCCTTGCAGGTTTTTTATGTCCTCCTCACTCACTACTTTCCCTCCCATCTTTGTATCATCTGCAAATTTTGATATGTTACACTTGGTCCCTTCCTCCAAATCGTTAATATAGATTGTAAAGAGTTGGGGACCCAGCACTGACCCCTGTGGAACACCACTAGTTACTGATTGCCAGTCTGAGAATGAACCATTTATCCCAACTCTTTGCTTTCTGTTAGATAGCCAATCCTCTATCCATGCCAGAATATTACCCCCAATCCCGTGATTTTTTACCTTAAGCAATAATCTTTTGTGTGGCACCTTGTCAAATGCCTTTTGGAAGTCTAAATACACTACGTCTACTGGTTCCCCTTTATCCACTCTATATGTTACTTCCTCAAAGAACTCCAGCAAATTTGTCAAACATGACTTCCCCTTTGTAAAACCATGCTGACTTTGTCCTATTAAATTATGATTATCCAAATGTCCTGTTACTGTTTCCTTAATAATGGACTCCAAAATTTTACCTACCACAGATGTTAGGCTAACCGGTCTATAGTTACCAGCCTTCTGTCTACTACCCTTTTTAAATAAGGGTGTTACATTAGCAGTTTTCCAGTCTGCCGGGACCTTAGCGGAATCCAGGGAGTTTTGAAAAATTATTACCAATGCATCTACAATCCCTACCGCCACTTCCTTCAAGACTCTAGGATGTAAGCCATCAGGTCCAGGTGATTTATCCGCCTTGAGTCCCATTATTTTACCGAGTACCACTTCCTTAGTGATTTTGATCGTGTTTAGCTCCTCTCCCCCTATAGCCCCTGTTTGTCCAGTGTTGGGATATTCTTAGGGGTAAAAATTCACTTGGTTGCGCCACCCGTTAGCGCCTTAAGAGGGCGCTAATGGGGCGCAAAGCCGCTAACGCCCGGGCGCAGCGATGTTTGCGCCGCTCGAGTACTTAACTTGAGATTGTGCGGCGGCGCTAAAACTTACCGCTGCGACCACCTGCGCGCGCAGATTGTGACGTCATTCCATGGTGCAACGCCCTTGGGGCGCCCCGTAGCGGAAATTGAGTGGCGCCCCCTGCCTTACCGCCTGGCGCTTCCAACGACCAGAAGACTGGAACGCTATCAATCGCTGTGGGGCTGGGGGGGGCGCTATTTAAAGGGGGCCTCTTCCTCTCTTTTATTGTTGGTGGCATTTTTGAACTACGCATTCTGAGAGAGAGAGGGAGAGACTTCTGGAGAGATTCAACGTTGTGTGAAGGAGTTTTGGGTACTGAGCAGCACTTTGCAGGTTCATTTTGATTTGCCATTCCTTGTATCGATTTAGCAGAGACCGTGGGAGCTGCACTCTGAGCTCTTTGCCTGGTGCTCTCCATTGTTCTTTCCAGCACATTTGATGTGCAAGTCTCTCCAGGCCGAGATTCAAGGCAGCAATGAACAGGATGTGGATGGAAAGCAAGATTAACCATCCCCTTTAAGAACTGGCCCGTGCCATTGTGTGTGTGTTCCATTGCTGACTGACATTACATGAGCTTCGCCAGCGCTCCGAGTTAGCGCCTCACTGCTCGGCCTTTGCGCCTTAAGAGAGGTGTGCAGCGCCTGCTTTAGCGCTCCACTCACCTCCCGGGGCGGTAAAAGTGAAGTTTCCCGTCAGTGCCGATAATTAGCGCCAGGCGCTAATATTTGCGTCCGGACGATATTTGCGCCCCAAATGGGGCGCGACCTAATTTCTACCCCTTAGTGTCCTCTACTGTAAAGACTGATACAAAATATTCATTCAGTGTTTTTGCCATCTCCATATTTCCCACCATTAATTTCCCGGTCTCATCCTCTAAGGGACCAACATTTACTTTAGCCACCCTTTTTCTTTTTATATAACTATAAAAACTCTTACTATCTGTTTTTATATTTTTTGCTAATTTACTTTCATAATCTAAGCTCGAGGAACAGCACCTCATCTTTCGTTTAGGCACTTTACAGCCTTCCGGACTCAATATCGAGTTCAACAATTTCAGATCATAACCCCGGCCCCTCCCACATATATATACACATTTTATCCACCCCTTTTGGTTCGTGCCTTTTTCCTTTTTTTTCTCTCTCTCCCCCTATGGCAGCTGTCTCATTCTGCCGGCATTTCACACCTCAGCTTTTGTTTCTTAACCTGTCCCATTACCATCTCGTCTTGCCTTGAGCATCTCTTAATGTCTCTACTTACCATAGACCAACCCTTTTGTTCTTTTATTCCTCCCCCCACCCTCCCCCTTGCATTGGGATGTTTTATTGTGTTAAAGGCACTATATAAATGCAACTTGTTGTTTTTGTTGTTATGTATTACAAAAATAAAATGTTTTAGTGATCATTTGTGAGATCAATCATCAGATACTGATCTCAGACAGGAACCTCTATCTTGTGTTCATAACTATACACTCAGAATATTTACTTTGGTGCCTTGAGCTATGCCTATATTGGATCAATTTCATGCTGTGCTTGGGGCTAAATCAGTCTTGTGCAACACATTTATTAATTCTGCAGCACAGAATTGTCCCTCTGCTCCAAAGGTTAAATGCCCCTATTTTGGAGTATAAAAAGCAGTCAAGACTACCTTTTACAGACAACCATATGGTTCTAAGACCTTATAGAGGTGCTACGTTCAGACAGAAAGGTTGGTCTTTTATGGGCATGTTCTCCATCAGTGACATGTATGGAGAAGCTCAAGAGCAGCCAAATGACAATGAAGTCAGCAGCAGTTCTAGGCTCCGCAGGTAGTTGCAGGAAGCACCTCAGAAAGAAATGTACAGTAAACTTTTGTTTAAACGGCACTTAATCATCCGGAATTCTCTAATAACCGGCAAAATTGATACTCAGAAAACAACACCTCAATAACCGGTAATGTTGCCGAGTCCGAGTCTCCCGCGGTGACCGAGTTAGTCAGTGGTGATGGTGAGTGGAAAAGCAGCATCGTGGGGGTAGTTCTCCAAACCGCCACTACTCGGCATTTTGCCGCTGTCGGAAGTCTCTTCCGATCCGAACACCTCAATACAATAGGCAATGTTGCCGAGTCTGACTCTCCCACGCTGCCGGTAGTCTCTTCCGATCCGCCATTTTTCTGTGTGCTTACATTGTGTCTCTCCATCTTTATCGTGGATTATCTCCCCCATCTTGCATTATGGAATTCCCAAAAGTTGGTCAAAGTTGGTCCACGCCCACTCAGACCTCACCGTCCTCGGCCTCGTGCATTGTTCCACGGAAGCTCAGCATAAGCTCGAGGAACAGCACCTCATCTTTCGTTTAGGCACTTTACAGCCTTCCGGACTCAATATCGAGTTCAACAATTTCAGATCATAACCCCGGCCCCTCCCACATATATATACATTTTATCCACCCCTTTTGGTCCGTGCCTTTTTCCTTTTTTTTCTCTCTCTCCCCCTACGGCAGCTGTCTCATTCTGCCAGCATTTCACACCTCAGCTTTTGTTTCTTAACCTGTCCCATTACCATCTCGTCTTGCCTTGAGCATCTCTTAATGTCTCTACTTACCATAGACCAACCCTTTTGTTCTTTTATTCCTCCCCCCAGCCTCCCCCTTGCATTTTTATCTGTTTAATTTCTTGCTCTTCTCTCAGTTCCGACGAAGGGTTTCGACCTGAAACGTTAACTCTGTTTCTCTCTCCACGGATGTTGCCTGGCCTGCTGAGTTTTTCCAGCGTTTTCTGTTGTTATTTAGGAAGAGAGTGGTGTTAACTTTAAAACAGAAAATCGAGATATGCCAAAGACTAGAAAGGGGAGAGAAGCGTATGAACATTATGAATGAATTCAAAATCGGTTCATCAACAATCTACGACATCAAATCGCAGAAGGATAAGCTGCTCAAGTTTTATTCAAGCTCGGAGACATCTAAGAATGTACAGAAACAGCATACGCTTCGTAAGCCTAAGCTTGAAGAGCTGGATACTGTGCTTTATGAGTGGTTTTCTCTTAAGTGTTCAGAGGGTGTTCCGCTTTCCGGACCCATGCTAATCGAGTTAGCAAAGGATTTCTACGCAAAGATGGAGCTCACTGACAAGTGTGCTTTCTCCGAGGGATGGCTAACGTGCTTCAAGTTACGGCACGGGATACGATGACTCGATATTTCTGGGGAGAAGAAATCAGCTGATCACGCCGTCGCCGAAGAATACTGCGATTATTTCAATCGGATTGTGCAGCAACATGATTTGTCGCCAGCACAGATATACAATGCCAATGAAATTGGCTTATTTTGGGGTTTTTGCCGGAATCAATGTTTGCTGGGGCTAGTGAGGCTAATGCTTCAGGTTACAAGAAAAATAAAGATCGTGTAACCGTGCTAACATGTGCGAACACTGCTGGATCACACCGGGTTAAACTTCTTGTTATTGGGAAGTATAAAAATCCCCGTGCATTTAAAAATGTGAGGCACTTACCTGTTGAGTATAAAGCTCAAAGAAATGCTTGGATGGATAAGGAAATATTTTTGTATTGGTTCCATCATTGAATCCAAAGAAAGAAAAGGAAAGTGAGATGGAAAGTGAAGAGGATGAGATTTCTGAAGAGAAGAAGATTTCTTGGGCTAAATCTGCAGATGGATTTGCTTTAATCCTCCACTCTGCCCAAGAAGTTATGCAACTCCATATTTTGCAGTCCACTAAGCAAGCAGACATCTGGGACATGTTTAAGAAAGCTTCCAAAAGAGTTGAAGCAGTAGAAGTGCCTGATGAATCTGTTGAGGTGGAAGTGCATGATCCTGATGACCCAGCTGGCATGGATATTCCTAATGAACCAGCTGACTTGGAATAAGTGTACAGTCAACTGCAGTATACAGTAGTTTATAAGTTTAGTTTTAGTGTTAAGTAATTTAAGAGTAATGGATTATCCTCAACTGGCAGTACTGTACTTCATCAAGCATCTTCTACCATCCATTTAACGCACCATTCTGTAGGTGAGTACCCAATTATACTGTACATTTCTTGATTTTTTATTTTTGTTTGTTAAAAATTGCCTCGGTAGATATACCTCTCCGTTATCTGAAATTTTTAATCAACCAGCACCATCCCGGACCCGTCGGTGCCGGATACGAAAGAGTTTACTGTATCTACATTTCTACATGTCTGCATGTGACTTCAGCAAAGGCACTCATGCAGGTACAGCAGTGTTAGTCACAGATCAAGGTGGTATAAGCAGTCACCTATTAGCGCTTAGAAATCATGCACATTTACAAAAAAAACACAGACGTGCATACATTACCATAGGTACACACGAAGAAGCCCCACATTGAAGACTTACACCACATATCACTTAATTACCACATGCACTCATTTACAAACTTAAATTATGTCCACTTTTAATACATCTTGTAGTTTGGAATTTTATTAATTTCCAGAAAAGGAATAGCAATTTTTTTCCACAAGGAAACCCAACTGTAGATATGTAATCAAAATTAGACAAGTAACACAACTAAATGTTCCCTGCTAATATGTCCAAGAGAAAGTTATAGTGGCCAATTGCAGGGTTCACCAGGAACTCTGGGAAATGAGATTCTGCCACACCTGTTGTACTAACTCCAGTGTTGTGCCTATTGCGGTGGCTCCTGTGCACTATTAACCTCGTTCTCTTCCACTCCTTGCTGCTGCTCCTCAACCAAGCCTATGGTGAGACCTTTGCCCATATGATGGCACTAATGTTGCAATTTAACCCTTTTTACCTGGGAATATTGCAAACCCCTCTCCAGTTCAGGCATTTGATGCATTAGTACTCAGTTGCTTGCTCAGTGAGGATCCTGGTTTGTGTATGTCATTCATTGTATCTGACCTCTGCGGAAGTATGAAGTTGTGCAAAGATTTCATCAGGCAACATCTACACTCCGTAACCCATATCGCTGAGGAGCCACCCCTCCATCTTTACTTCATCTTTAAAGATCTCTGTCATCTTTGATTGCCTTGAAATATAAGTATCGCGCGTACTCCCTGAGAAATGTATATTGACATGCATCATTTTCTGGCAGTGGTTGCATAGTATTTGCGCATTGATAGGTAAATCACAGGAATGTTGATAGGTGCACAAATGGCTCCATGGGGGAAAAATTCAGTCGCGCCCCATTTGGGGCGCAAATATCGTCCGGGCGCAAAAATTAGCGCCTGGCGCTAATTATCGCCACTGACTGGAAACTTCACTTTTAACGCCCCATGAGGTGATTGGAGCGCTAAATCAGGCGCTGCACACCTGTCTTAAGGTGCAAAGGCTGAGGAGTGAGGCGCTAACTCAGAGCGCGAGCGCAGCGCAGGTGCTGCCAGTTAGCGAGGGAACACAGACACACTGGCGCCGGCCAGTTCTTAAAGGGGGGGGGGGGGCGATCTTGCTCCCCAGCCACACCCTGCTCATTGCAGCCTTGAATCTCGGCCTGGAGAGACCTGTGAATCCATTTTCCAGCCAAGGATGGAGAGGGTGAGAGAACGAGCTGAGCGCTTCACCGAGTGGGCCTTGGCTGCTCTGGTTGGCGCGGTGGAGCGCCGAAGAGCAATACTGTACCCAGAGAGTGGCAGGAGGCCTTTGCCGCGCGACTACAGAAGAGTGTGGAGGGTGGTGGCTCAGCGCGTCTCCTCCAGGAGCATGGTACCCAGGACCCATGTCCAATGCTGGAAAAAGTTCGACGACCTCACTCGGGTCGTCAGGGTGAGTGGCTTTTTTGCAATACCTCTCCATCCCTCCATCTCAACCTCACTCTATGGCCAGAGGGTCTTAAAACCACAATTAACAACACTCATCCAACACCTATGGCCCTTTCATGAAGCACACACACACATTCCATACTTTGCATACAGTAAGGGCTATTCACCTATGGGAGGCACATCAGGCAAGACCATGGCTGTATACAGTAAGGGCTATTCACCTATGGGAGGCACATCAGGCAAGACCATGGCTGTATATTTACTCAGACGCCGTCCTTTTTCTTGCAGGCCAAGCTGGCGCATAATAGGAGACAGCAGCAACGGACGGGTGGAGGGCGGCCTCAGCTGCAACCCCTCAGCGATCTGGAGGAGCGCGTCCACAGGATTGTGGCAAGCCGGGTGATCGGTCCCGTCGCCACTGGAGACGCCGACCCCGTTCTGGACAGCAATGGTAAGGTCATCACCTTTTTGTCCTCTGTCCTTCCACTTGTCCCTCACAACACCAGCCTTTGACACTTTCAATCCAACTTACTAACTCGCTGCACTTATTCCTCCCTTACTGCCACCCTGTCCTCATGCTAAAGCCACTCTTGTACCTCCCTGCTTTCAGATAGTGATTCACCAGCTGAGGAGACGGGCCCTGAAGCTGCCAGTGGGAGTGAAGCTGCAGCCGAGGAGGAAGAGGAAGCCGGAGCATCAGTGCCACCCTCTCCCGAGGAAGCCCATGCCGACACTGGGAACACGCCTTCCCTGGAGGGGAGCAGGGGGGAAGGGTCTGATGAGGGTGAAGCTCCAGGACCCAGCGGGCTGCAGCAACGCGATGGGGGTAGGGAAGCTCGGGGGCCTTCTCCCCGGAGGGAGAGTATGCCAGCGAGTCCTGCTGCACTGGACGCAGAGGAGGAGCGGCTGATCGCGGAAATGAACACCCAGGCGGTGGGCATGCACACTGAGCTCATGGCTGCAGTGGGTAGGGTGCCCGAATGCATTGAAGCACTGGCAAGGAGTGTGGAGCACTTCCCTGCAGCGCAGGCGGATGCGACACTGAAGCTCAGTGCTGCAATTCAATCTCAGACTGCTCTCATGCAGACTCAGATTGAGGCCACGCGAGCACTGTCTGCTGCCATCCTCGCTGGTTCGTTCACATTTCCCCGGGGCTCTCACCGCGCCGCAGCAGGCCAGCAATCTGTGCTCCAGCAGATTGCTCCGGATGCTGAGGTGCTGCCCCGTGGGAGTGCCAGTGTGCCGGTCGAGCAGGGAGTTGCTGTCCTCGCTCAAGATGACAGCATTCCTGCTGCCACCACTGTCACTTCTCCACTGCAGTTGCCACCGCCTGTAGGACAGACTGCTGCCGCCCATGCAGAGTTGGTGCAGTCTGCAGCCGGGCCCTCCAGGCCCAGAACTGGTCGAGGCCGTCCCTCAAGGGCATCTGCATTGTCAGGGCCTGACAGTCAGCAGCCTTCCACCAGCCTTGCTGCAGCCACTGAGGTCCCATTGCGGAGGAGCAGTAGGGTAAGAAGGGGGGAAGGGCGCACGGGAAGGAGTTCACCCTCGATGTAGGAGGTGTGACAAAATGCTGGTCATTTTTTTATTAAAGGCCGAGGTTCGTGGTCAAACTTTTGTTGAGTGTTTTGCACATGATCTCCAGGTTGTGAGAACCAGTTATGGTAATGACTGTTTTTTTGTGTTTATTTGTATGAGTTTGTCATGAAGAAATGACACACACAGAGTTTGTAAAATAAATAAGTTTTGGTACTCAAAATATACATGTTTGGTGTTTGGAATCATTGGTGCCTTGGCCGGCTTAGGGGTTGCATGTTGGGTTCATTCATGCTGTTCTCAATGGCAGAAGCCATTTCCACAGCAGGGGCCCTAGAAGCGGCTTGCTATCAGCCGCTGACGGACGGCCCTTGCAGTTTCACCATTGTGGGCCGCCCTCACGCCTTGGTGCTGCTGCTGATCATCCTCCTCCTCCGCTTCCTCCTCTTCCTCCTCCTCCTCTGGTGGTGCTCCAAGGCCTGGTGGCATTGGCTGGGTCCTGAGGATTGCCATGTTATGCAGCATGCAGCACACAACTACGATGTTGGAAACTCGCTCAGGCGAGTACTGCAGGGCTCCTCCAGAATGGTCGAGACAGCGGAACCGTTGCTTGAGCACGCCGATTGTGTGCTCCACGATGTTCCTGGTAGCTTGATGGGTCTCGTTGTACCGCAGCTCAGCAGGGGTGTTGGGCGTACGGAGCGGTGTCATCAGCCAGGTGCTCAGTGGATACCCCTTGTCCCCGAGAAGCCAACCAACTGGCTGATGCGGTGCCTCGAAAAGTTCTGCCACAGTAGTCTGGCGCAGGATGAAAGCATCGTGGCAGCTGCCAGGATAGTGGGCATTGACAGCGAGTATCAGCTGTCTGTGGTCACAGACCAACTGAACATTCAAGGAATGGAACCCCTTTCTGTTCCGGAAATCCTCGGCATTCTCATGCGGAGCACGCAAAGCCACATGCGTGCAGTCAATGGCGCCCTGCACCATGGGGAAGCCCGCTATCCTCGCAAAGTCCAGAGCGCGTTCTTGCTGCTTGTCTGGGGTCATGGGGAAAGAGATGAACTCTCGTCTCCTTTTAAAGAGGGCATTTGTGACCTTCCGGATGCAGCAATGCACCGCGAACTGGGAGATATTGGCGATGTCCCCAACAGCAGATTGAAATGAGCCAGTAGCATAAAAGTTCAGAGTCATTGTGACCTTCACTGCCACCGACAGAGACGTCCTGGACCTCAGTTGAGGCTGCAGATCTGGCTGCAGCAGGTGGCAGAGCTCAGTGACCACCTCCTTGCTGAAGCGCAGCCTTCGCAGACACTGCTCCTCAGACATATGAATGTAGGAGAGCTGTTCACGATATACCCTGGGAGGGTAAGCTCTCCTGTACAGACGCCTGTTGGCCCTCCTCCGTCTGGCCATGATTGCCACTCTCTCTCTGCGTCTCTGTCTCCTCCGATTCAGCTGGCGCAGGACGACGCCCCCCATCAGTGCAGCCCCCATATCTGTTAGCAAGCAAAGTTATGAAGGCCAGAAACCAAAGTACCAGCGAAGTTAGGATGAGTAGCCAAAACTACCTCACACAGCGTTGACTCAATGCAGAAGTCTCTCTTTCTCTCTCTCCGAATCTCTCTCTCTCTCTCTCAGAACGAGTGGTGCAAAAATGTCAACCACAGAGAAAGACAGGAAGAGGCCCCCTTTAAATAGCGCCCCCCCCAGCCCCACAGCGACTGATAGCGTTCCACTCTTCCGGTCGTTGGATGCGCCAGGCGGTAAGGATGGGGGCGCCACTGAAATTCTGCTCCGGGGCGCCACAAGGGCGTTGCACTCTCGTATGACATCACAATCTGCGCGCGCAGGAGATCGCGGCGATAAAGTTTAGCGCCGCCGCAAAATATCTAGTTAAGTTCGCAAGCGGCGCAAACATTGCTGCGCCCGGGCGCTAGCTGCTTTGCGCCCCATTAGCGCCCTCTTAAGGCGCTAACGGGAGGCGCAACCAACTGAATTTTTCCCCCTATGTGTTTAATCAATGATGCCTTAGGGAAGTATGCAATGCGCTGAAACCTCAGTTGCCTTTCTTCCAGCTACTGGTTCCTGCTGATGTATATGCAATGTAGAGAAACATCACTTACCTCCTTAAATTCACAGTCATAGATACTGACTCCTGTGATGTTCCTTGTGGGTCCTTGGAATGGCCCAGTGATGACCTTTACTATACTGGAGTGTGGATTAACTGTCCCTACAGGCTGTTGTGAATCACACCTCAGTCTCAGTATCTCTGTCGAGCCTAAGCCTCATCATGCATTGGTTCCATGTGAGGACAGGTATCTACATCTGTGGTGGTGGACTTGTTGCCTAGGGTAGTTGGTCTGTGAGCATTGCACCTCTTATGCTCTCTATCCCTCGACTGTCCTCTCTTCAAGCTCCTACTGCATCATAAGATAACCAGGAATAGCTGTTGCACCTATGCTGTTGGGTAAAAACTCTGTTGTTCAGTCAGTGCTGTGTTGAAATTTTGGAATCTTGCCATTTGCTTATGCAACTAACTTGAATGTCTAACTATAAGTTGTGAACTCCACTTTCTGTTTTATCCTTATTGACGTCAATGAAAATAAAAATAGGAGAGATATAAACTAGGTGCAGATTTGCTATCACCCGTTTTACACTATCACACAAAATCAAAATTATCCCCAATGTCTGAATCGAGAAACTTTCTTCATTTGTTCAAGAGATTTCTTGACATTAAGACACTTTGGCCAGCTTAATTCTCTCACTCGGTGAACCTATCATACCCCCTGCAATAATTCTGCCTTGTAATATTTTACACTACTGGTTATAATAGTCTGTTTAAAATATTCAAATATCCTTGTGCTGTTTAAGATGATAAAACAGCCAGTAAACAGAGGGATGGAAGTTCTGCTGAACCCATTGGCCTAGAAATTCGCGTGGCCGGCTTGCCGCAGGGGTAAGGATCGCGCGTGCTCTTACCCACCGCGCCTGCTGTTGTGTTTTGGGCCCACAGGAACTTCGGGTCCCGGGCCTCTCCCAAGAGCTGGCGCGCAGTGCTTGCGTGTTCCAGGGGCGCAGTTACTGCAATGCGACCCCTGGGATCACGTGGGCCATGGAGAGCCAATGGCAGCAGACCATCTTTCATTCATAGATTTGACAGGAGACCTGTCAAATCTGTGAATTGAAATCGGCCCCAAAAGAACAGCTAAACTTCAAATAAATTTTTTTTAAAAACCATCACATTTATAAAATAACTATAGTTAAATAAATTAACCACTTTAAACAAAAATTTAAATTTTTGAAAAAATTAAAATACTTTTTAAAAGTTATAAAAATAAACTTACCTTTCTTTAAAGTATCTAAAAAAGACAAACCTGTTGAAAAATATTTAAAATTATACTTAATTAACTACTTACCTTGTTCAAAAGGGGTCTTACGCCTCCTTTTTACTAGCGTAGAATCTTCAATACGTACCCTCGCGTTGAAACCTGAAAAAAAATCTAAGTGTGCTGTGTGCGCGCAGCCTCTAGCACGCACGCGGTTCACCTAGGAGCCGCCCCCTTCACCATACCGGAAGTTCCGGTTTCCCGCGCATGCGCAGTGCATGCAGGAAACCGGCACTTCGGGAATGAATACGGGTGAGTACGGACTGTGTACTCATCCGGTAACGGCCGAATTTTTGGGCCATAATTTGGGGCCATGTTGCAACAAGGACATTGATTTCCAATAATTCCTCCTGAATGTCAGTTGAACACATAGCTGAGACAAACAGCACCTGTGGCTGAGAGGTGAGAAAGGGTGAAGGTTTCTTCTCTGCACTGTGTGTAGCTAAAAGTAAGCTGGTTTATAAAGAAAGGGTTTACAATTATGTTACACATAATGTACCAAGGAAAACATCCTCCATATTGTTTTAATTCACCTTAAAAGCAATGGTGCCAAAATTGTTGAGATCATGTCCGACAGCGCTGATCCTGCCGGACCTTGCAGGCTCAGTGGGAAGGCACCTCATTAGCATAAGACAGGAAGTGACAGGAAGGGACAGAATATTTAAAAATAAGAGTGCAACAGAAAATGGGGCTAAAACAAGCAGAAATGGTAAAAAGACAAAGTTAAAAACTCTATACAGGAAACTCTTTCGTATCCGGCACTGACGGGACTAGGATGGTGCCGGTTGATTAAAAATTCCGGATAACAGAGAGGTATATCTACCGAGGCTATTTTTAACAAACAAAAATAAAAAAATCAAGAAATGTGCAGTATAATTGAGTACTCCCCTGCAGAAAGTTGTGTTAAATGGATGGTGGAAGATGCTTGCTTAAGTACAGTAATGCCAGTTGAGGGTAATCCATAACTCTTTAATTACTTAACAGTAAAACAAAACTTATAAACGACTGTATACTGTAGTTTTAGGAGTATGAATTCTGCCGGTTATTAGAGAATTCCGGATATTTAGGTGCCATTTAAACGAGAGTTTCCTGTATCTGAATGCACGCAGCATTCGTAACAAGATAGATGAGTTGATGGCACAAATAGATACAAATGGGTATGATCTGATCGCCATTACAGAGGCGTGGTTGCAAGGTGACCAGGGCTGGGAACTGAATATTCCAGGGTATTTGACAATTCGGAAGGATAGACAGAAAGGAAAGGGAGATGGGGTGGCTTTGTTGGCAAAGGATGGGATCAGTGCAGTGGTGAGAAGTGATATTGGCTCAGAAGATCAAGATGTAGAATCGGTTTGGGTGGAGATAAAAAATAATAAGGGGAAAAAGTCTCTGGTGGGCTTAGTCTACAGGCCACCGAACAGTAGCAATACTGTTGGACAGAGTATAAATCAACAAATAATGGAGGCTTGTAAAAAAGGTACGGTAATAATCATGGGTGATTTTAATCTCCATATTGATTGGGCAAATCAAATTGGCCATGGTAGCCTTGAGGAGGAGTTCATAGAGTGTATCTGGGATGGTTTCCTAGAACAGTATGTAATGGAACCAACCAGGGAGCAGGCTATCTTGGATCTGGTACTATGTAATGAAATTGAGAGGTCGCACAACACCAGGTTATAGTCCAACAGTTTTATTTTAAATCACAAGCTTTCGGAGTTAAAACTCCTTCGTCGGATGACCACTATGTAATGAGACAGAATTAATAAATGATCTCATAGTAAAGGATCCTCTAGGAAAGAGTGATCATAACATGGTTGAATTTCAAATTCAGTTGGAGGGTGAGAAAGTTGTATCTCAAACCAGTTTCCTGATCTTAAACAAAGGCAATTACAATGGCATGAGGGCAGAACTGGCTAAAGTGGACTGGAAAAATAAATTAAAAGGTAAGACAGTTGAAATGCAGTGGTGGACATTTAAGGAGATATTTCATAACTCTCAACAAAAATATATTCCAGTGAGAAAGAAAGATTTTAAGAGAAGGGAGCACTATCCATGACTAACTAAGGAAGTAAAGGATCGTAACAAATTGAATATGAAAGCAAACAATGTTGCCAAGATTGTTAGGAGGCCAGAGGATTGGGAAATTTTTAAAAACCAGCAAAGGATGACTAAAAAAAGAGAGAGAAAAGATTAATTATGAGAGTAAACTGGCAAGAAATATTAAAACAGAAAGTAAGAGTTTCTACGGGTGTATAAAAAGGAAGAGAGTAGCTAAAGTAAAAGTTGGTCCCTTAGAGGATGAGAATGGGGAATTAATAATGGGGAACGGGGAAATGGCAGAGACTCTGAACTAATATTTTGTATCTGTCTTCACGGTAGAAGACACTAACAACATCCCAATAATGGATAATCAAGGGGCCACAGGGAGGGAGAAACTAAAGACAATCACTATCACTAAGGAAATATTACTTGGTAAAATAATGGGACTAAAAGATAACAAGTCCCCTGGACCAGATGGCCTGCATCCCAATGTCTTAAAAGAAGTGGCTGCAGAGATAGTGGATGCATTGGTTGCAATATACCAAAATTCCCTGGACTCTGGCGAGGTCCCAGTGGATTGGAAAACCGCAAATGTAACACCCCTATTTAAGAAAGGAGGGAGACAGAAAGCAGGAAACTATAGACCAGTTAGCCTAACATCTGTCGTTGGGAAAATGCTGGAGTCCTTCATTAAGGAAGCAGTAGCAGGGCATTTGGAAAATCATAATGCAGTCAAGCAGAGTCAGCATGCTTTTATGAAAGGGAAATCATGTTTAACAAATTTGCTGGAGTTCTTTGAGGATGTAATGAGCAAGGTGGATAAGGGTAAGCCAGTGGATGTGGTGTATTTGGATTTCCAGAAGGCATTCGATAAGGTGCCACATAAAGGTTACTGCATAAGATAAGAGCTCACGGAGTTGGGGGTAATATATTAGCATGGATAGAGAATTGGCTAACTAACAGAAAACAGAGAGTTGGGATAAATGGGTCATTTTCTGGTTGGCAAACGGTAACTAGTGGAGTGCCACAGGGATCGGTGCTGGGGCCTCAACTATTTACAATCTACCTTAATGACTTGGATGAAGGGACCGAGTGTAATGTAGCCAAGTTTGCGGATGATACAAAGATGGGTGGGAAAGCAAGTTGTGCAGAGGACTCAAAGAATCTGCAAAGGGATATAGACAGGCTAAGTGAATGGGCAAACATTTGGCAGATGGAGTATAATGTGGGAAAGTGCGAGGTTATCCACTTTGGCAGGAAAAATAAAAAAGCAAATTATTATTTAAATGCCGAGTGATTACAAAATGCTACAGTTCAGAGGGACCTGGTGGTCCTTGTGAATGAAACACAAAAAGTTAGCATGCAGGTACAGCAAGTAATCAAAAAGGCAAATGGAATGTTGGCCTTTATTTCAAGGGGGTTGGAGTATAAAAGCAGGGAAGTCCTGCTACAACTGTACAGGGTATTGGTGAGACCTCACCTTGTGTACTGTGTACAATTTTGGTCTCCTTATTTAAGGAAGGATATACTTGCATTGGAGGCAGTTCAGGGACGATTCACTCGGTTGATTCCTGAGATGAGGGGGTTGACTTATGAAGAAAGGTTGAGCAGGTTGGTCCTATACTCATTGCAATTTAGAAGAATGAGAGTTGATCTTATTGAAACATATAAGATACTGAGGGGGCTCGACAAGGTAGATGCAGAGAAGATGTTTCCCCTCGTGGGGAAATCTAGAACTCGGGGGCATAGTTTCAGAATAAAGGGTCGCCCTTTTAGAACTGAGATGAGGAGGAATTTCTTCTCTCAGAGGGTCGTAAATCCGTGGAATTCTCTACCCCAGAGAGCTGTGGAGGCTGGGTCATTAAATACTTTTAAGGTGGAGATAGACAGATTTTTGCAAGATAAGGGAGTGAAGGGTTATGGGTAGCGGGCAGGGAAGTGGCTTTGAGCCCTAGATCAGCCATGATCTTATTGAATGGCGGAGCAGGCTCGAGGGGCCAAGTGGCCTATTCCTGCTCCTATTTCTTATGTTCTTATGAGGGCACAAGCACCACTTGGGGCAATTCTCTGCCTGCCCTATTCCAACAGAAACTTCAACCTTGGTGGAGAGGTTGTTCAGTCAGGTCCCCCCAACCCGGGCAACCCAACTACTGGCTTCCTGAGCAAGAGGGAATGATCTGCCTGGATTTAAAAAAAAATTTCTTCAAAGGTCCGGCCCACCTGCCAGCTCCACGAGCACGAACGCTCGGCTTACGGAATCCCCATCTCCATCCCGTCATTTGTCTCATGAGGTGTGGACAGAGGTGCCACTCCTCACTAGGCACCAGAGAAAACCCTGGAAACAGCAAAGGCCCAGTGCAACTGGGTCTCCACCATTTCCCTGGGCATTCTGCTGATCTCCTACTGGACTTACAGTGGGAGACCAGCAGAACTCCCAAGAAGTTCAGGCCACTCAACTTCAGAATTTCCATTTGATGTCTATCACACCTACTTCACTATGAGTGAGTATAATCCACATTTTTATAACAGATGCAGTAGAAAATAAATATCTGGGGGTAGATTTTCCGCTTGTTTACGCCAGTAATATCAGCGCAATCCGGGTGGAATCAGCCCAATCAGAGCGAAAGATCGGGGAATTTTAAACCTAAGTGGATTACGCCCAAAACCACTCAGGTTCACATTTTTTGCGATCTTTTACACTGGTTGAAGATTCAACCCGCCCAGGGTCAGTCCCCACTCACAAAACTGGCTACACCCCCAGATCATAATTCCGAGATTCCGACGATTGGGCTGGTTAGGGAATGCTCTTCATATTGCGCTCATTTTCTTCGGCGCACAGACACTAGTTTTTCATATCAAAAAATATTTAATTTACTAAAAAACTGACCAGTGTACACCAATGTAACTAGTAAATGGTTCAGTATAGAGTTTTAAAGTCATTTTCAGTGATTTGAAGTCAGGTTACTCACAGGCGGAGGACTGGACACTCTTATTAAAATGCTTATTTTTGGTGATAAACCCATTTTCAGCTGTATTAATAAAACTGCACCAGGTTACCACTCTTAATACATCAAGGAATACTTTTTGAAAAAAAGAAACAATTACGTTCTATTACACTGCCCGACTGCGCTGGTTCATGGAAGATTTTAAGTTTGCGATTATGCAAATGAGTCATAGCGGAAACATGAACTGTAACCTAACCAGTGCAATTTCAGGTGCAAATTGGGTGCAATTTCCTGATTGATTCCAAAGCAGAAACTCTACCTATTGGAATCTTAAATGATTCATCTGACTTAATACTGAATCCAGTTACATATCATTTTTTTTCTTCTCATGTGTGGTGCTCATCGAGGTGAGGGATGTCAGTGTTAGGGAATGAAACACTTTTCCATTATTCACACCAAGGGTCAGTATCAAGCACATCTAAGTCAGGTAAAGCATGATCTGATGTTCTACTCCATTCCACCAATGTGCATTAATCACAGCATCAGAAGAGCAAATCCTTTACCGTACCAGTGTGAATTTTGCTCGTTTGTGCAAAATTATGAGCGGGTTTGAAAGGATTCGCAAAATTTCATGTGTTCCCCCCCCCCCGAAGATGTTTGTTGTTGGACTTATTAATAAAGAAACCCTGGTCAGACTGAGTTTTAAAAATCCAGGGCATAAAATGGCCGCGGTCGGACCCCGTGACCGAGAGCCTGGCAGTTTCATTTCAGACGCTGGGAAGCCATCAGCTTGTGTATTACAGGACAGGACCTTTCCTTATGCATTACAATCAGGTCTATGCATAAGGCTTTCAAGGTGTTTGCTCAAGTAATCGGCGGGGACATTGAGACGGCGCTGGGCCCATCAACGGAACTGTTCTGGACAATCATCCAACCTGTCGAACAATAGGGTGGCAGTTGAAGAACTGGTATCACACCATTACCGGCCATCTAACATGATGGGCCGAGACCAGTACCTTTTGTTAAAATTCATCATGCCCAGATCAGACAATAGAAATGTGCTGATCGGTAGGAAGATTAGGGCGTCCGGGAGGGGTATATCTGGGAAGACCCAGCCATTTCTCGCTCTCTCTGCCTGGACCTGGTTCGCTCTGTCTGCCAGCAGCCCAGAAAGAAGACTACCAGAAACGCCACGTGTCGACGGCAGAAACAGAGCACAGGGCCAGGTTTTTCCATCCATTTCACCGGTGAGCATTATCTTTCTTCTGGCTGTCGCAAGACAATTTTAGTTAGGCATAAGGGTGGGGATTAATGGGGATATTGCTAAAACTGTAATTTTAGGATTTTCCCTCGATGTGTCCGTTCTCTTCCCATGCTAAGTGTAAAACCGTTTTCATATGATACTGTTTCTCTGTAGTTTTACTTCTGTAAATAAACATTGGTTTTCCTCGCACCAATCCACGAGTCTGTTCGTTTGTCCTTATCGCCGCTCGATAAGTCCTGGGCTCAGAACTAATAATAAGGGGTAGCGATTCGCAACCGCACAGCGGGCAGGGACAGTCCAGGAAAACATAACTGGCTGACCTACAAATAAGCCCGAGACAAAAAGCCCTTACAGGTTTGTGTTGTCACTCTATTGTCACTAGGAATTTGGTTGAGACCAGCCATACTCATTTCATGTAGGCCATTCACAGCTAGTGGGGAGAAGGAAACTTTCAGCCCCTCAGCCTGGGCTAGATTCACACCTGCATTTCAACTGTAAAGTGACATGTGCCACCCAGTCCCACCAAAGCTTTTAGTCTAATTCAAGTACAGACCATTATTGAGGCTGCTCTAGTGAAACAATCAGCTGATGTTGAAACCTCTTCCCTGATGAAAGCATATTTCTGTTAAACATGTCTTATTGATGGGTATCAGCTTAACAAATTGCACAATGTTTACAGGAAACATCCAAAATAAACATAATTAATCAGCAAATTATCTCACAGCTAAAACACTGCTTGTTTCTGTTTTATTTCTAGCTGAATATAAATGGATAATATGCACAAAAATGCCTGCATAGATTATACAATAGATTGTTAAATGATACGTACCATAGTTGCAAATATAACAGTTATTGAAAAGCTTAATAAAGGAGTCGCATAAATTCTCAACCTAATGTAAGTCAACACAGAGCGTATAGCGTTCTAGCTTGCTTACAGGTGAAACATAAATGTCTATCAAAAATGTATTGGCCTAAATACTATCTGATGAGACTATTAAAATTATGTTTAGGGTGCAAGGGGCAGTGCACAAACGTAATGCTGGCCTGAGCTAAGCTGAGACTTGCCATTGAGATCATTTCCTGCTTATTTATGGCTTGCCTGCCAATTGCAGCTGTAATCTGTCCAATTTCAGAGATGCTGAGACATCTAACACTGACATGTCAGCACCTAGCCAGATGCTCCCAGCTTTCCCTGCAGCTCACCATGTCTCTGACCATTTAATGTACATTTTCAGTATTGGTCTCCTGATTCAAAATTAGCTTCAAAATGTTCGACTTGCAGATGAATGTGTGATTACTGATGGATGATTGATGTCTCCCTCAGTGATGTTTGCGGTCCATATGTAATAATTTATTAATGAAATGATGTTTCAGAGATAATAAAGCTTATGTAATATGAAAATTCACTTTTATGACAATGAGAAGTTATCAGTCATTGCCAACAATTTGGGATTCCTACTCTGCTCAGTACAAATGGTGAAAGCCTATTCAACAGCAGGAGCTGGAAGTCAGTGATCTGACAGCATTTTGTATTTTCTGACAAACTCTTGCAACACAACAATTGACAGGTACCAGTGTTTGAATAGACTAAAAGAAGCTCATTTCGATACATACATACAACTATATAGATGTTATTGAGCCAGGATGTGTGTGAGAAGACTCTGAAAATGCCTTCAGTGGAAAAGAGGGATTTCCCTACAGTCACAACCTATCACTTCAAGAGAATTCCACAAGGAAAAAGAATGCAAAGTAATTAAGTAGCCAAAGTGCTGTGCATTTTAATGAATTCCTGCACCTTGCTGAGACAAGGACACCAGAAGAGGTAGGACAGGTATGGTATTTACCCTATCAAATATGTCAGGAAGTATGTTGTGTTTAAAGATGTGCGTTCACTTGTGGGGAGACTTGTTGGGAAAATGGATGAGTCAAAATCCTATTTTGGGAAAGCTTGCCCTGCCTGTGTCATTTTGTGAACCATTACACCTGTGAGACAAAGGCTGGAATTTTTTTACCTTGGTGGGTGCGGTGCGGTGCGGGCGGTGGCTATGCCGGGTCCCGGCCTCACTGCTGGTTCCATCCTGCTGTTGGAAATTAACTTACCTTAATGGGGCCAATTAAGCCCGCCCAGCATGTTACCCGGCCCAATAAGATGGAGTAGGTCTGGTGACGTCATTCATGATGCATTTTCAGCTGGGATCTTTAAAGGGACCATGGCCACATTACATTTGAAGGTTAATCTAACATAGTGCTGTCAGTGCACTACAGCATTGGAGTGTTGCAAACACTGACCATGACTGCACAGAGGCAGAGGGCTGCACGCAAGTTCTCCGATGGAGGGAGTCAGAGCACGCAGGGAGGTCCTCTTCCCTTCCGATGGACGGAGGAGACCTCCCCAGGAGACAAAGACAGCCTGGTTGTACATTGCAGAGGAAGTCACAAGCAGGGATGTGGTCAGGAGGACCTGGGTGCAGTGCTGCAAACCTTTCAAAGATCTCATTAGATCAGGAAATGTTAGTACAAAGCCACACTCAACCTCATCCTGCTGTGCCTCTCATCACATCCCTATCACTCTGCCTTCCCTACCCTACTCCTGCACATCCTTACTCACACCAACATACCTTGCATGTCCACCCATCCCTCTCTTTCTATCTACATTATCACATCTCCATCTCACAAGCCACCCCTCACACTCACCCTCATCCTAGTGCAGTCATACCAACTAACAACACACAAGGGTAGCCACTTGGGTGTTTTATCCAATGTTTATGTAAAGTTTCAGTTAATGTGGTGTCAAACATAAAAATCTTTATTTTCAACACTTTCCATTCTTGGACAGATTTGTGTGCACCTTTGGAAGTGACTTAGTGAGTTGCTGTGAATGGTGAGACATAACGGTACCCCCCACAATAGTGATGAGTGTGAAAGGACTGGCTTGGTCATTGTAGGGATGCTTTATGATGTTGATGTGGGGTGGTGCCAACCTGGCGCATCGTGTGGCAGTCATATGGGTGTACAGCGTAAAGTTAACTAAATCTGGCCATGACGAGGCCATCCCTGGCCTCCCGGGCAGCAATGTGGTCGGGTGCTGATGCCCTGTGTCCTGTGCAGCATCAGGTGATTGCGGAGAAGGTTGGTGTTGTTGTTGGTGCTGCTGGTGTGCCTGGTGCTGTTGGTGTTGGGGCTCATTGTGGTCGATTCTAAGGACCAAGGTGAGACAGTATAAACGGCACCCATGTTGATGGAATAGATGGCAGGTGAAGTACAGATGACAGAAGCATTCTGTCAATGGTCAGAGAGTTCTTCCAATGAGGTGAGACTGGATGGAGACTTTGCTGGAAACACTTGCAGCCTGTAGATTCTGTGCTGGAAACGAACTGAGCAACATCTTCTGCCTGAGGAAAGTGATCATCTGTCAGGTGGGAGCTTTTACTGTACATTTCATGCTGTCAAGTAATGAGCTGGAGCAATGGCCATGGAACTCCCGCCTCAGGTTGACAGACATGATTCCCGAGCTGCGTGAATCCCATGGCCATGCAGGGAAATTTAAAAAGTAAGTGAAAAATGCTCTTAAGTGCCTCTAAACTACCTGATAATTATTTCAATTGGGTCCCCCGCCGCTGCCGGTCCGGTCGGGTCGGCTCCGCGATGACAGACGCGCCTGGGGGAAAGCCGTGTGGCAGCGAGATGACAGCGGGTTCCCGACCCGCAACTTCCCCACCCGACCCGCCACCGATCGCGCCCGCTACCACCCCGGAAAATTCCGGCCAAAGTAGCTAAATGTTCTTCGTAGTGAGAGGAAAGTGAACGAGCAGGGACAAGCACTTCACAATTACACTATATCTAATTCTAAAATGATAAGATAGTAGAATAACAAGTCAACATGATAACCACCTACTAACTCAGCAGAAAGATATTTAGTCTTCTGAAGAATTAGAGAACATTTGTAAAAAGTAAATATCCTCAAAGTGCAAAACAATCTCTAGAAAATGGATTAGGTGAAAATAGTGCATCATTCATCAGATAACAATATTTCCACCGAGATTAGGTTTGGGAAGCCATGGATGACAAGGAACTGGAAAGAATCAATTTTTATTCCATTTGTTTCTGGCACACAAACTGAGCAAATGAAGTGGTCTGGTATTGTACCATCTGCATGTGGTTGAAATAATAAAATTTACGCAAGCATTTTCGCAAGTGCCTGAGATGAAAAGCAATCACTGAGCAATTCTATTGGTGTGATGTAAATGTTCAATGGACAGTCTTAAATTGCCATTTGAAAACTGCACAGGTACAATTACAAAAACTGTTTGGCTAAATAAATTAAACAGAAACCAGTGCTTCTGATATTATTGTATGAATGCCTAATGAATTTGGGGGTCATTCCTCTGCCTCTTATTTTAACAGAGGTGTTTACCCATGAAAAATAAAATAGAATGTTTTCATATGATTTTTATGAGGAGTGGGAAAAATATTACATTTTGGTGTCTGAGTTGTTTAATGAGGATGATACCTACAACAGCTGGTCTCCATTTAATTCCTGAAAATGCAATGATCTACTGAAAGAGCTGTGCAAATTCATGAAAACCCTACTAGACTTAAACAACTCCCAGGGTGACGAGAAAATGTTTGCACTAACTATCTTCATTGATGAGAAGTCACACAACACCAGGTTATAGTCCAACAGATTTATTTAAAATTACAAGCTTTCGGAGCTGTCGCCCCTTCCTCAGGTAGAGTAGCTGTGAGAGAATCTCCCAGAATTCACAATATAAACACAGAAAAAATGTATTCAAATCTTTCCCTACATCAAAGACACACTAAGAGCACAGCCAAGACAATGAGATGTGTCCCAGGGGGTCCAACGTGTCAAAACACCTGCTGGCTGCATATCCTCTGCAGTTGAGTTTGGTTCTTGTGTTAGTTTTTTTTTAAAAAAAAGCTGGAAAGACCGGCCATGATGTCAAGTCACGTTCTGTATCGTGACATGAACCCGATATCGCGATTGAGGCCATCCTCATGAGTGCAGAACTTGGCTATCAGTTTCTGCTCTATGATTTTGCGCTGTCGTGTATCCCGAAGGCCGCCTTGGAGAACGCTTACCCGCAGATCCGAGGCTGAATGCCCCTGACTGCTGAAGTGTTCCCCGACTGGGAGGCAACCCTCCTGCCTGGCGATTGTTGCGCGGTGTCCGTTCATACGTTGTCTCAGTGTCTGCATGGTCTCGCCGATGTACCATGCTCTGGGGCATCCTTTACTGCAACGTATCAGGTAGACAACATTGGCCGAGTCACATGAGTATGTACCATGTACCTGGTGGGTAGTGTCCTCACGTGTGATGATGGTATCTGTGTCCATGATCTGGCATGTCTTGCAGAGGTTGCCGTGGCAGGGTTGTGTGGTGTCGTGGTTGCTGTTCTCCTGAAAGATGGGTAATCTGCTGCGAACGATGGTACTTTTGAGGTTAGGCGGCTGCTTGAAGGCGAGTAGTGGAGGCGTGGGGATGGCCTTAGCAAGGTGTTCGTCGTCATCGATGACATGTTGAAGGCTGCGAAGAACATGGCGTAGTTTTTCCGCTCCGGGGAAGTACTGGACGACGTAGGGTACTCTGTTGGTTGTGTCCCGTGTTCGTCTTCTGAGGAGGTCTATGCGGTTTTTCGCTGTGGCCCGTCGGAACTGTCCACATCATATCTTCATTGAGACAGTCATCTGCAATGCCAGCTGAACAAAAAATGTAGCTTGCTAGTCCTGAGGTGGATTGGATGCTCTGTCACTACCCCACCCCCCACGAGAAGAACTTGCCTTGAGATCATCATTGATGTAAACCTTCAGTTGGTCAGAAGGTTTCACATTATAAGAGAGTACATCCTTCAAAATCAGACTGACTTCAATAATACTACTGCAGCCTGCTATGATAGGCTGACACTTGTGAACCATCTCTGAGGCCACTGCCGATATATTTGTGATCACTTGTCACTCTCTTTAGTGCTTCATGATTAACAATCATGGGATTGGATGGTTCATTATTCTGTTAGGAACAGGAGTCCTGAAAACTTATCCTATGGACTACTTGGCTTCAGGTTATTATCCGTGGTAAATGCAGAGTGAATGAAGAAGAAATGCTAATTATGCATTCACTCAAACGCTCCGTGGATACAGAATAAAGCAGAAATAAGCATTTTGTTACCACGGATAAATCATGAACCTTTTATCAGTGTTACAGTAAGCAGTCTATGCAACATAGGTTCTGCTGGGAAAAATAGTAGCGTAAGATCTTTGATATTTTTCAGCAACCAAAGTACATGTAAATTGGGTTTTCAGAAGCTAAGCTGTAAATATAGAAAAGGACAGAGTTGCCCAAAGTAAACATACTTCACAGCTGATCTTAATTCTGTTCTCACCCCATATCCTCTCTCTCACACACTCTCACACACTCACACACTTTCCAGCAGGGGCTGCTGGATAGCAATCAAGAGTCGAATCCCTGGCCAATTTGTCTCCTCCCCTGACCAGGAATTAAGGCCAATTGCAGCATCTCTAATACTGCTCTGGCTGAGACTAGCTTATTAACCACAGACCAACAAGTAAAGCTAAGCAACAGCATTCATTTGTGGAAAAAATGTGTCATTTGTTTATCTATCTCCTCAATTGTATTTTTTAAAACTTTTCACACATTGAGATCATTGTTTTCTTCAGTCTATTTCTTAGATTTGTTCAGCATATTTGTCCACCAATGTTCAACTGTATTTATTTATTTGATTTGTTGTACATTCTGTGTGGTTTTTTTTAATTTTGTGTGTGTAACCAAAAAGTTTTCTTAAACTTATCAATAAAAAAGGATTTTGTGTTTTATCCAGTGACTGATTTTGTGTTTGCATCTTTGTCTCTCTTTCTGTTTAATAACATTTTTTAACTGCTCTTAAATCCCCAGTAGAGTTTCTCATGGAATAGTCTGTAACCTGGAGTGTGGTTTCTGATGTTTACTGTGGTTCTGTTGCAGCCTCACCCAGCCAATAGTTCACCCAAAGCTGTAATACAGCAAATTTACTGAAGCAACATATCACATGCCTGACGCAATATAAAATTACAACCTGATAGTTATAGTATTTGTAATAACTAGCTGGTTTACCATGGCGTTACTCACGGTAAGTCAGAGGCTACACCGTTACATAAAAACAGGAGCATCGTACCATGCAACACACAATGTATTATTTTCCTGCTAAGGTGCATCTGTGCATTTGCTGGCCTGTCCCTTTAACGTCACAAGGTCTACTTGCTGTCAAGTCACTGCATCCTGCAATCAACAACAACAACAACTTGCATTTGTATAGCACCTTTAACATAGTAAAACATTCCAAGCGGTTCACAGGAGCGTTATCAAACAAAATTTGACACCGAGCCAAATGAAGAGAAATTAGGACAGATGACCAAAGCTTGGCCAAAGAGGTAGGCTTTAAGGAACGTCTTAAAGGAGGAGAGAGAGGTAGAGAGGTTTAGGGAGGGAATTCCAGAGTTTAGGGCCTAGGCAGCTGAAGGCATAACTGTCAATGGTAGAGCGATTAAAATAGGGCATGTGCAAGAGGCCAGAATTGGAGGAGTGCCGAGATCTCAGAGGGTTGTAGGGCTGGAGGAGGTTACAGAGATAGGGATCTGGATCAGCTGGAGGCATGGGGTTGAAATTTTTCTTGGGCAGTAGCGCAAACTGGATGATAGCAAATTGGCAGCCCATTTTACACTTCGCCTAATATTCTTTTCATATCGAGAAGAGTGCAAAACGGGCTGTCGATTCGCGATCGCCCATTTTGCAGTAGCACCCAAGAAAAATTTTGCCCCCATTCCTATAAGACACATCCTTAGGCCAATTAGAGGAGTGAATTTGTACTGTAGATTGTCAACTGCTCGGAAGTCCCTAGCTCTTCCCTAGCGGCAAGAAAGTCTTCTTTATCATAGAATCATAGAATAGTACAGCACAGCAGGAGGCCATTCAGCCCATTGAGTCTGCACTAGCTCTTTCGAAGAGCAATCCAGTTAGTCCCACTCCCCCGCTCTTTCCCCATATCCCTGCATTTTTTTTCTCCTTCAAGTATTTATCCAATTCCCTTTTGAAGGCTACTGTTGAATCTGTTTCCACCACCCTATCAGGCAGTGCATTCCAAATACTAACCAATCGTTGCGTAAAAAAGTTTTTCCTCATGTCGCCTCTGGTTCTTTTGCCAATCAGCTTAAATCTGTGCCCTCGCATTATCGACCGTTCAGTCACTGGAAACAGTTTCTCTTTATTTACTCTGTCTAAACCCTTCAAGACTTTAAACACCTCTATCAAATCTCCTATTAGCCTTCTCTGCTCCAAGGAGAACAAACCCTAGCTTCTCCAGTCTATCCATGTAACTCTAATCTCTCATCCCTGGAACCATTCTAGTAAATCTCTTCTGCACCCTCTCCAAAGCCTTCAGGTCCTTCCTAAAGTGTGGTGCCCAGAATTGGACCCAATACTCCAGCTGGGGTCGAACTAGTGTTTTATAAAGGTTTAGCATAATGTTGTGGCTTTTGTATGCCTCTATTTATAAAGCCCAGGATCCCATATGCTTTATTAATTGCTTTGCTAACCTGTCCTGCCATCTTCAAAGATTTATGCACAAGTACTCCCAGGTCTCTCTGTTCTTGCACCACCTTTAAAATTGTACCATTTAGTATGTATGGTCTCTCCTCATTCTTCCTACCAAAATGTATTACTTCACACTTCTCTGCGTAGAATTACATCTGCCATGTGTCCACCCATTCCACCAGCCTGTCTATGTCTTCTTGAAGTCTATTGTGCTCTTCCTCACTGTTTATTACATTTTCAAGTTTTGTGCCATCTGCAAATTTCGAAATTGTGCCCTGTACCCCCAAGTCCAAGTCATTAATGTATATCAAAAACAGCAGTGGTCCTGGTACTGAACCCTGGGGAAACGCCACTGTATACCTCCCTCCAGTCTGAAAAACAGCCATTCACCACAGCTCTCTGTTTTCTATCCCTTAGCTAATTTTGTATCCATGTTGCTACTGCCCTTTTTATCCCATGGGCTTCAATTTTGCTAACAAGCCTAACATGTGGTACTTTATCAACCACCTTTTGAAAGTCCATATACACAACATCAACTGCACTGCCCTCATCCACCCTCTCTGTTACCTCATCAAGAAACTCAATCAAATTAGTCAAACATGATTTGCCCTTAACAAATCTCATTTATTAGTCCATGCTTGTCCAAGTGGCTGTTAATTTTCTCCCAGATTATTGTTTCTAAAAGCTTCCCCCACTGACATTAAACTGACTGGCTTGTAATTGCTACGTTTTTCCTTCTCCCCTTTTTTGAACAAGGGTGTAACATTTGCAGTCCTCCAGTCCTTTGGCACCACACCTGTACCTAAGGAGGATTGGAAGATTGTGGCCAGCACCGTCGCAATTTCTACCCATACTTCCCTCAGCAACCTAGGATGCATCCAATCCGGACCGGGCTAGGTCCCTCCTCAATTCGCTGAAATTAGCCCTCTTCCAGTTAAGTATTTTCATTCTAGATTGCTCCTTGTCCTTCTCCATAACTAATCTAAGCCTTACGATACTATGATTACTATTCCTGAGATGCTCGCCAACTGTGACAATCTTCACTTGACGTACTTCATTTCCCAGGACTAGATCCAGCAATGCCTCCTTCCTCGTTGGGCAGGAAACATACCGATAAAGAAAATTCTCCTGAACACACTTCAGAAATTGCTCCCCTTCTTTGTCCTTAACAAAATTACAGTCCCATGCAATATTGGGGTAATTAAAGTGTCCCATTATCACTACTCTAATAGTTCTTGCACCTCTCAGTTATTTTGTTGCAAATCTGCTCCTCTGTCTCCTTCCCACTATTTGGTGGCCTATAAAACACATCAAGTAGCGTAATAGCTCCTTTATTGTTCCTCAACTCCAACCAAATAGATTCTGTCTTTGATCCCTCAAGGACATTCAGTCTCTCTAGCACTGTAATATTTTCCTTAATCAAAACTGCTACCCCCTCCTTTTTTTCCCTTCCCGATCTTCCCTCAAAACCTTGTGCACAGGAATATTAAGCATCCAATCCTCCCCTTTTTTGAGCCAGGTCTCAGTTATCGCCACTACATCATATTCCCATGTGACTATTTGTGCCTGCAGCTCACCAACCTTATTAATCACACTTTGTGCATTTACACACACGCACTCCAAACCTAACTTAGACCTCTTTGTATTTTCTATGATCCCACCTAATTCTCTATTATTTCTAACACTATCTCTCCCAGTCCTCTGTGCACATTGTTTCTACTTCTTAATACTACAATCTGGTGACCAAACCCCTGCTGAATTAGTTTAAACCCACCCCCACAGCACTAGTTAACCTTCCCGCAAGGATATTTGCACCAGCTCTGTTCAGGTGTAACCGGTCCATCTTGTACAGGTCTCTCCTGCCACAGAACTGGTCCCAATGTCCCAGGAATCTGAAGCCCTCCCTCTTGCACCATGTCTCTAGCCATGCATTAACCTGCCATATCTTCCTATTTCTACTCTCATGAGCGGGTGCCACCGGTAGTAATTCAGAGATTACTACCTTTGAGGTCCTGCTTTTTAACTTCCTCACTAGCTCATTAAAGTCTGACTGCAGGACCTCAACTCTCTTCCTCCCTATGTTGTTGACTCCAACTTGGATCATGACTCTGGCTCTTCCCCTTCCCCTGCAGAATCTTCTACACCCTTTCAATGATGTCCTTTATCCTGGCACCAGGGAGGCAACATACCATATGGGTCTCATGTCACCGGTAGCAAAATGGCCTCTGGCTATCAAATCCCCAATTACTACTGCATTCCTACACTTTGCTGTAGCCCCATGTGCTGACCTTTGCCTCATGGTGCCAGGCTCGGGACTCCACTCCTTTGAGGTGTTGTCAGCCTAAACTCAATGCTGAATATCTGTTTGAGAGTGCCACACTGCTGGAGGATTCCTGCACTGCCTGCCTCTTGCTACCCTTCTGGTGGCCAGCCACTTGCTATTCTGAACTCTATCTGGCTGTGGGGTGAGCACCTCCTGGAACCTGCGATCCTGGAAACACTCAGCCACCCGTATGCCCTGCAGTGAATCCAGCTGCCCCTCAAGCTCAGAAACCCTCAGTGTGAGTTCGAGCAGCTGAAGGCACATGAAGCATCCTGAAGTTCCCACATGACACAGGAATTGCAGGCTATGGGTCGTAACTGTCCCTCCATTCTAAGTAGAAACTTAAAATAAACTACTTCGATACAAGGTGATTTATATAATTGCTGTTAATTAGGTCTAAAGTACACAACACTGCAATTTTTCTATTCGCTCCTCAAAGCAAACTAACCAAAATTATTTACTCAAGCTTAACAAAAACCACTGAGATACTAAATACAAAGAACCTAAATATTAGATATCTAGATACTTAACTTAGAATCCTCAGGTTCTGTGGCTCCATTCCTTCTTTTGCTTTGGATGTGAGAAACCACCTTCCTCCTCTCCACCGAATTCCTACTATCACCAAATTCTCAGATTCCGCTCTGTTTGCGATCCACTCCGATTGTGATTTACCCAGCTCTGTCTCCAAGCTCTATGCTTTTGCAAACTAGTGCCTAATATATACCTTTTGAGAATCATCTGTTCATACTCTTTTTGTTTTGCATCTGTATTCCACTATGACACTTTAAAGTATGACATCTGAATTGCAACGGAGATGCATTAAATACAAGATGTTTATGAATTTCTCTACTGCTTTACAAAATATAATGTCATCCAAACCCCACAGGAGCACCATAAACTTATAACACACTCCCAGCCCTTTGTTATTTTGCCTATTACAGTTGTGTAAAAATATAAGCTTTGTTTATTTGTTTTGAATGTTTTTGGGGCAAATGTTCAGACTGTTGGTAATTTTAATCCTCACTGACTGATAACTATGTGAAGGTTGGCGTTAGGGGATTTTGGATTATATTAAGCCACTCTAAATTACTTGACAGTTTTAACTCAGTGCACCACGGATCAATTTACTTGTCTAGGCACTTCTTCTAGGGGGTGCCCTTCCTATTTGATATAGAAATAGATTGATATAACAATGTTAACATTGAATTCTTTGCCATTTTATTGTGTGAAAAACCAAGCTTTGGAATTAATTTTAGCCAATCAATTGGCAAATTATTTCAAAATTACTCCCAACTCCAAAATGGATGGTGGCAGGTGAATAAAAAGGCAAGTCAAAGAATTTGAAAGTTAAGAAGAATGGAAAATAAATATTCACATAGTAGAATAGAATTTATTAATTACAAAAAGAGTAACATTAAAGTTACAGTAAAATGGACAAAGAGGATGAGAAAATAAAGTAAGCAAAAATAAAATGTTAAAATTAATTTATTTAAAATTGTGTTATTGTATTTATTTTGGTAATTTAGGACTAATATTGTAGTAATAAAGCATTTGAACAGCCTTATTACGTCAAATGTATTGTTAATTTCAACATCACATTTGATGGAGCTGAAAATTTACAAAACCAGTTGCCCAGGAAAGACTGGATTTTCATGGACCT
This sequence comes from Squalus acanthias, assembly GCA_030390025.1. Lineage (NCBI taxonomy): Eukaryota > Metazoa > Chordata > Chondrichthyes > Squaliformes > Squalidae > Squalus > Squalus acanthias. The sequence goes on from CM059429.1 coordinate 59,764,368, forward strand.
GCCAGTCGTCTAAGGAATGAAACAGTATCAGCACATTTTTCTCTCTGCCTCGAGATTTGCCTAAGCAACTCGTCATTCTGCAGCAGAGTGTAGGCAGATAATTTTCTCATAGGCTTTTGCTAATAGCATGAGCTGAGTAATTTTACCCTCTAATCTCCTCTTTGTCCTGCTAGGGGAAATATGTTGCTTCTATTTGATGCCTCTCCACTCAGTGACTGCTCCTGGAAACTCATTCGGACACTCACTTGCAGGGGATTCTAAGTGGGAACATGCAGCTTACCATTCTCTCGAACAGGAGTGCTGTTGCAGGTGGGGGTGAAATTCGTTCTCAGTGGTAGCGCAAAATGGGCGATTCTATTAACTGCAATTGAAAAGAAAATCGAGCGGGGTGTAAAACAGACTGCCGATTGGCTTTCACCCGTTTTGCGCTACCAGTGAAGATGAATTTCACCCCCATTCTGCCTTGTGGTGCGAGAAAGGGAGAGACAGAGAGATCATATGGACAGAGGTGAGCTGTTCCATTAGCACACTGCAGGACTGCTGGGAGAAGCTCTTGGGAGATGCCTTAGATTCTACTCGGAATTTGTGAGGCTTTAATGTTAGCAATAATTCATAGACCCAGATTTTCATGGGTCTATTACTCTGCTGCCAGGAGAAGGGAGCCAGATTTAGTATGCAAATTCTAGAGGCTGGCTCATGGATGCCGATCTCTTGAATTCCATAATAAAACAATACCAGTATAAAACGAGCAGTCCGCAAACCAAGCTACTAGGAAATCCACATAAGTAGTTTCTGTTTGCCTGATATGGAATGAACACTGTCTCCACGCAGGGTTACAATCCCTTTACAGAAGGATCGATAACTTTGGCTGCAGTTTGGGGTTCAGCTGGGAATTATCCTGCTTATTATACTGGCAGGCTGCAACTTCAGCTGTACTGATCAGGAGAGAGCTCTGTGCAAGCGTGCTTACATGTAATTGTAGATGTCTTCTCCCAGCAATTACCATCACCGAATCCACCACCATCAACATCCTGGGGGGTCACCATTGACCAGAAACTTAACTGGACCAGCCACATAAATACTGTGGCTGCAAGAGCTGGTCAGAGGCTGGGTATTCTGCAGCGAGTGACTCACCTCCTGACTCCCCAGAGTCTTTCCACCATCTACACCACACAAGTAAGGAGTGTGATGGAATACTCTCCACTTGCCTGGATGAGTGCAGCTCCAACAACACTCAAGAAGCTCGACACCATCCAGGACAAAGCAACCGCTTGATTGGCACTTCATCCACCACCTTAAAAAACATTCACTCCCTCTACCACCTTCTCAAGGGCAATTAGGGATGGGCAATAAATGCTGGCCTTGCCAGTGATGCCCACATCCCGCGAATGAATTAAAAAAAATACATTTAACTATTAAGGCAGTGTTGGTGGCAGTGTCTGCATTGCCGCTCTTAAGTTTTAAATTAATTGCAGCTAGGTATAAAAAGCATAAAGGATTAGCAAGGGACCCCTTGGGCACTTTTTACACCTGGTTTGACAATGCACTCTGTGAGGTGTAAAACTGAAGCAGTTTGAGATTGCTCCCTCTGGGGAATATCACTCCACTCCAATGTAGGAATGGGCCCTAACTCTGGATTTACACCTGCTTCACACTGATGTAAAAGTTGAAGTGAAAACGCACCCTTTAAATGCAGGTTGGCAAAAGACAATGTTTAAAACTGTATGGGCTTGATTTTAATAGCCCTGAGGAGGCGGGTTTGGAGGCGGGTCGGTAGCGAAAATCGTAAAAAATGGCTTCAGACTGTCAACCCACCTCCATCCTGCCCCCACCACTCCCTGAACGTCCAGCTGGTGTGTAACCACAGGAAGATCATCATGCATGTTTGCGCAAACTACCCTGGCAGTTGCCATGACTCCTTCATCCTGCGCCAGTCTACTGTGCCTCAGCTCTTCCATCCGCCAAACCAACTTTCCGGATGGCTTCTTGGCGACAAGGGCTATCCCCTGAAAAAGTGGATTATGACACCGATGAGGAGGCCATCAAACGATGCTGAGGAGCGGTACAATGTGAATCACATATCCACCAGAAGCATCATCGAGCAAACTATCGGCTTGCTCAAAATGCGATTCTGATGCCTAGACAGATCTGGAGGAGCCTTGCAGTATGCACCAGCCAGGGTGTCCAGAATCATCATGGTCTGCTGTGCCCTGCACAACATCGCACAGCAGTGCGGCTTAGTGCTGCCGGATGAACAAGTGGCTCAGCACACAGCCTCCTTGGAGGAAGAGGAAGAGGACGAGGAAGAGGAGGAGGACGGGGAGTGACACTTTGCGGGGCCGGATGTGGCCAATCCAGCAGCAGGCGAACACATTGCTGGCCGTCAGGCAAGGGATGCACTCATCCATGCCAGATTCACGTAAGCTTACTCTTTAACCACAGGTGGCTAGCACATGGAGATGAATATAAGCCTGACATCCTCAAAACCCCAGGCATCATCTGTCTACTAAAGCACTCAGTGTCACCAGCAACATTCTACATGGCATTCGCCCTGAGCCCTCACTCTTGAACTTCCATTTCCCAGAACACAGAGGCCACACTTTAGGTGATCTCAGCAGATCATTAAACTTTAATCGACACTGAACCCATGTGCGTCTGCACACAGACCTCGAACTCAACTCCTCAGCAATTTGCAGCCAAGCTGCCTTGGTTTGCTGAGGAGGCCTCCTCCTTCTGTTTCCAGGGAAGAGGACCGCCTGACGTCTTCTAACTCCCTTCACAAGAGCATGGAGGAGCCCTCATTGAACCTGGCTGCAGCCTTAGATTTTGGGGCTGCCAGTCCTGCAGCAGCCAGCACCTTTAAGAGAAAAAAGCATTAATTTTACTAAGCCAATGATTGGAACGCATCTGACATATTTTTCATTTCTTAGTCACATACTACATTGATAGATAAAAAAATCATAAATGTCTTTCTGGAATAATATGACCAGCAATTTCATTCAATTATTTGTGTTCACACCAGCCGCTGTCAACTCCCCTTTCTAGATAAACAGAACCAAGCCATTCCAGTTACATTTTTTGCAAAGGGAACATGGCCCCTTTAAATTTTTACTCCAAAATGCGTCATCAGATGCGAGAAACTGACATGCTCCAAGCAATTGCCTGGAGGGACCTGCACGTCGGCCGTAACGAGGCCAATGAAGCAAATATCGGAACTGTGGGCCGGCAGCATCCAGGAGCGGGTCCGAAAACTGCCGAGCAGTGGGCCCGCTCTCAATCCGCCTCCTCTATAAAAATCGAGCCCTATGTGTGTATGGACTACTGTTCTAGTTTATCTGGCTGAAACCGTTGAAATTGCCAGCATAGAGCACGATAAAGTTTACCAGTGCTTGACCCTTTTGAACCACCTAATTTGTTAAGAGCATTAATATAAATGGAAAGTGTTGGAAATACTCGGCAGGTTAGGTGGCATCTGTGAAGAGAGAAAGAGTTAACATTTCAGGTCTGTGACCTTTTGTCAGACCATTCATCAGAACCTGAAACGTTAACTCTGTTTCTCTCTCCACAGATGCTGCCTGACCTGCTGAGTATTTCCAGCATTTTCTGTTTATATTTCTGATATCCAGCATCCGCAGTATTTTGCCCTTTGTAAAGGGCAGTGCTTTGTAAGATTATCTAGAACTGAGTGGGAAGAATCCCAACCTCCAACAACAGGTCTACCCCTCCCATCAGTGCCAGCCAGCATTTTAATATGGGAGTGCAAGAGATAAATATGAAGTAATTTTTTATATCCACAGATTAAAATGTTGGTAATTTTACAAAAATGTTGCTGTAAGTTGTGTTGAGGGACATTCTTCATTTAAAATCATTTGATTTATTTTAATTGTTATTTACAGAATTGATTGATCAGCTGCAGCGCTGAGCATTGCAAATGCGTCTCATTGTTTCTCCTATTTCTCATCTACATGCTGCCCCTCGGCAACATCATCTAAAGACATGAGTTCAGGTTCCACATGTATGCTGGCGACACCTAGCTCTACCTCACCACCAACTCTCTCAAACCCTCCACTACCTCTGTTTGGTCAGACTGCTTGTCTGACATCCAATCCCGGATGAGCCAGAATTTCCTCTAATTAAATATTGGGAAGTCCCAAAACACTGTCTTCGGCCCCGCACCATCTTCCATCCCCCTCCCTGGCCACTGTCTCAGGCAGAACCATTCTGTTTGTAACCTCGGCATCCTACTTGACCCTGAGCTGAGCTTCCAACCCCATATCCTCTCCATCACAAAGACTGCCTACTTTGACCGCCACATCTCCGCCCCTGCCTCAGCCCATCTACTGCTGCAAAACCTCATCCATGCTTTTGTAACCTCTAGACTCGCCTTCCCAATGCTTTCCTGGATGGCCTTTCACCTACCATCCTCTGTAAACTTCAGCTCATCCAAAACTCTGCTGCCCGTATCCTAACTCGCACCAAGCCCCGTTCACCCATCGCCCCAGTGCTCGCTGTGTCCAGCAAAGTTCTCATCCTCGTGTTCAAATCCCTCCATGGCCTCGTCCCTCCCTTCCAGCCCTACAACCCTCTGAGAACTCGATGTTCCTCCAACTCTGGCCTCTTGTGCATCCCCCACTCCCTTTGCTTCACCATTGACAGCTATGCCTTCAGCTATCTCTAAGCTCTGGAATTCCATTCCAAATCCTCTCCACCTCTCCTCCTTCAATCCGCTCCTTAAAACATCCCTCTTTGATCAAGCAATTAGTCACTGTCCTAATATCCTTTTTGGCTAGGTGCAATTTATTGTCTGATTGCGCTCCTGTGAAGCCCTTGTAATGTTTTACTCCGTTAAGGGCGCTATGTAAATGCAAGTTGTTGTTGTTTTAGCCCAGTCTTTCAAGGCGTCAACTTTTCTGCTTTTTGATTTCTTCACCTTATAAAGATGGACTGAACTGTTCCCGGGAGCACTATCTGTGTTCATTGCAATCTCTCATTCAGAACAAGTGAATGTTTACCGCCAGATATGCATCATAGTGCAACAAATATTGGTTCCGGCGCTTTTAAACTTCAAAATTGAATCTATGCAGAAAATGGCCAGCAATACAAGCAATTGGTGCCAGATTTGACTCTGGGTTATTATAGGTGGATGAGATAAATGAAGGGAACACGTTTGAATGAGGAGCAGGAGATGGGGATGACAGTAAGTCAGGACGCGCCATGTGGTCCCCTCACTGGGAGTGACAGGAGTTGGGAACTTGATGTTAGCAATGAATATGTATGAATCTCCAGCTCTCCTCTCCGTGACGTCGCCGTGGTCCCGGGCTGCGCTAATCTGTGTTTCTCTCTCCCTTTAATGCGGCGAGTAGTGGCCGGTGCAGAGTTGCTGGCTTCATCGTTGAATCGCGCCCGTTTTCATTTTCGATACGGTGTCAAAGGAGGATCTCGAGGGGGGAAGGAAAACAAAAAAAATCAGTGTCAACGTGTGGCCGTCATGCAGCTGAGAACATCGTGCGCCCAGAAAAGCGCGTTTCTTTTGGTCACCGGCTGGCTTTGCAGCGTCCTTGCAAACAGAGGTGGGTGAGGAGAAGTCTCGGCCGGCGGGGACCGTGCGGTGAGGGGGTGACCCTCGCTCGCACCGCCTTCAGCGACCGAAACATTGCACATGATGATTTTTTTTTAAAATGTGTATTTGTGGTCTGTCGGTTGCAGCAGGAAATAGTATCCGGGACGGGTTGGCAGGCATACTCTGGACGCTGGTATTTTAATATAAAACTCGGTAGAACTGCTGCCAGAAACGTTCACATTTACGTAACGCGCGTTATTGTATTACTATCGCTCTGTGACATTGGTGTAAAGATGAGTTAAAAGAGTCCATTGCTGTGAACTCTTGCACCGAGGAGAGCGATTATGGACATAAGCGCATTTTGGGCTGATGTGCACCATCACGTGGCGACTGTCGGTTCCCTGGGACAAGATGTGGAACTCACCGACCCGAACAACTATTTAAAAAATAACCTTTGGTAAGCTCTGTCCCCTTGGAATTAAAAAAAAAGCAGCAGGTTATTGGCGGAGAGTAAATAATCAAGACGCTAGAATAGATTAAAATCGATGCAAAACCTGCCTGTTAAACTACTTGCAATTTGTTTACTTGTGAAATTGGCCGCTACATTTGCGTCCGGATAAAATTATGCAGCCCCAACCCAACCCGTGATTCGGGATATTGACCACCTCCTCAGAACTTCATTACTAGCTCCGGCTGGTGAGAGACCTGTCCGGATAACCTAGTGAAGGCTTGATTCTTGTCACACGTGATATAGTCACGTTATTCCTCCTGAGCTCCCCCTCCCACATAATACCGTGGATTCAATCAGGAACAACTCGACTCTCAGCAATTTCATGAATGATCAAAATAGGCCAGAGTTTAGTTTTGTATGGGTGCTCAGAATCGCGTGGTAGCTACTTCAGCGTCTTAGTAAGGGGCAAAATATACTCCCAAGTGCAGGAAAAGCTTCATTAAAATCCGAGCCTGAAGATCGCATCGGAGTAAGAGTGAGAAATTGAGGCGTTAATTAGCGCCTTTCCTGTCCCTGACTCTGTCTTATCTGACCCTCACCATGCGCAAGCGTAACCAGTGTTTATACTAAACTGTACGTTTTATACTTTAATGGGATGTGCACAATGCTAACAGTCGGATGAGTGACTTCTAAAAGGCGTAAACAGAACACCTTGGGGGAAATGAGGAAAATCGGGCGGCGGATCCGCTACCGCCCGTTTTGCGGCACGGATGTGCTGTAATTCTGATACTCGTTTCAATTACAGTATTGTGTATTTGATCCAGAAAAGGAGTTTAAAAAGGAAAGAGTTGCATCCAGTTGCTGTAACCTTACAGTCACTGTTAGACCTTCAGTCGCACCTTGCATATGACAGATAGTTAAAAAAGCCAGCACGAGTATTCGGTTTCGCGCTATATTAGTTTTCAGTCACTTCTTGGAGAGAGGGAAATAAATGCTAATCCTGCAGAATGAATACGGAGTCCTCGTGCTGAGTTATAATACGCGCCAAGATACGTTTGCACGTGTAATGTACATGGAACCTTTGGAGTTGCTGCAACTGCACAAATATGTCACTTGAATAAATGGCTCCCAGCTGAAAGAAACTTGGTATCACTATTCTGAACTAATTGTCTCGTCTCCACTAGGACCGATAAGGACATCCTTGGCCTCACCACGGGCGCCGTGTTTGGGTGAATTTTAGAAAACCAGTCTTCACAGATTAGTTTTGGAATCCTTGAAGGGATGTCGCAAAATTCAGCTCCTTTTCCAACAATATTTGAATAAATATTGGACTTTTATTTATTGTTGCCAGCGACAACAAATGGCTAACCTGTTAAAGGATGCCCATAGATCAGTTAATCATCTCTAAGCCTTACATTTCTGTGTGTGTGTGTGTGTATATACAGTAGTGATGCATTTTCCCCACAATTTGCATTAAGCTCATTCAATTACTTAAACAAGTGTATTTGAAACTCAAAGCAGATGTAAGGCATTTCTGCTTAATAGCTGTAATTTAGTTGCATTTAGATTTACATAAACATCTGATTGAATGGTGTGGTGAGGGGGCAGATGTGAAGTTTAACAGAGAGACAACAGCGAAAGGATGAGTTGAACTTGAATAGCATCAGGCTTACAATGAACAGCGTCAAGATAAGCACAAACCCCAGTCTCACGGTTGGGATAACCGCTGTAATGTACCATGCTGCTTCAGCCAATTTAATGGTGCATGATGTATGTGGAGCCTTTGAAAACTGCTGCATTATCGAAAAGGGTACATAAATCCTACCTAAGAGAGTGCAGTCACACAATACGGGTTTAATGGTCGAAATACAATGGGTCATTTGGTTTTATGTTTCGAAGTTTTATTTCGCTTCGCGATAAACGCGCCAGATTGGGGGGCGTTCTTAAAAAAAAACTGCAGACCCAGTGAATTTTTCTTTGAAGTTCCGTTTTCTTCTGGTGAAGGAATGGAGGGTGGTCGTAAATCAGAAGCAACACAGAATTCACAGTACGGGTTATTAGTCGCGATGGTGTGGAACTGAGAGAGGGAATTCATGCAGAATCACCCTGGGTTTTGGTACTTAGACTCCTACAGAAATGAACCAGATGATTGGATGCCAGTGTACTCGATCTGAGGAGTCATTCTTTCGGAATTAACAATGGGATTTTTTTTCTCATGGTCGCAAAAGTTTAAACATTGGACAGCTTCGCTTAGGTAACGGCGGTGTAAAATGAGCGATGGGAATATTTCAATGATTTTGTAAATTCGGGTCATCATAATCACTGACCTTAACTTCCACTGTGGGATAGATCTGTTTTTAAAGGGTAGGGAATGTGCATTACATTTTTAACGAAAAGGATGCTAAACACTAGCAAAAAAACCCCACTGAGACAAGCCGAACAATCTGAGCCACCTTGACATTCACGCTGATGAAATCTGTCAGTTTTATACTCCGAAAGCCATGGGACAACGAGCGTGACCTGCGGCATAACAGCTTGGGAAATAGTTTGTTATTTTATATTGGATGTCTGTGAATGACTAAAGACGCTGTGATCTCTCTCTCTCCCCCCCCCCCCCCCCCCCCCCGGTGATCATTGCTACCAGCTGGGTTATAACGAACAGCCTTATTCTATCAAAATTGGGACGGTTCCCGTATGGGGTTAGCTTCAGCAGAAACAAAGGTTTTGGTTTGAGGATAAGAGGAATTAAAGCTGTAGCCTTCTTTAGAATAATCCACACTGCTCAAAATGGCAGCGCTGCCTGCAGTCCCACACGTACTGACCAGTGAGATTGCAAGCCATTGATGAGAATCTTTCACAAAGTGAATGGCAAAAGCCATCCAATCAATATTTAAATCAGACTTTTATCCATACGTATTTGGCGGGACTTCGGCTTTTAGCGAGTCTTATTAGGAAAAGTTTCACTCATTTTCACTCCGTTTCCCCGCAGGTTCTAAAGGTCTTCGATCTCCAAATTAGGCTGAATTTCAGTGTCCTTTCGTGCTGTGAATGGCACTCGGAGCTGAGTAGAGACAACTCCAAAGGATTTCCCGAGGAACCTTTCATGGCTCCCAGAAAGCCACCTGTTCTCCCACAGCTGGCTTAGATCTGGGGCGAAACTGGACAAGTCTGAGATGTAGAATAGTCTGGCAAATTTAGGGACAATCCAAGAAATCAAAGCTGATTGGGACCTTTTTGTTTTTACATTTAGGTAGCCCACCGTTGTCCCTGGTTGTCATATTTATTTTAACTAGCAGATTTCTGGGGTGGAGCACTTTTTTTCCCCATTTCTCTGTGGTATTTTGGTTAAGAACTAGTCATCAGAATCCAGTGGGAGTTGGGAAGTTGAAAGTTGGGTCAGTCCAATCTATGAACTACTGGGCTAAGTGTCCAGGAATCTCTTTCCAGAGCTTTTGTAAAATGAACAGGATGTGCAATATAGCTGACTCAGATTTGGATTTGTTGCCCGTACCCTAACTCGCACCAAGTCCCGTTCACCCGTCGCCCCTATGTTCACTGACCTACATTGGCTCCCAGTCTGGCTTCAATTTTAAAATCCTCATAATTGTTTTCAAATCATTCCATGACCTCGCCCCTCTCTATCTCTGTAACCTCCTCCAGCCCTACAACCCTCCGAGATATCTGCCCTCCTTCAACTCTGGCCTATTGCACATACCCTATTTTAATCGCTGCACAATTGGCGGCTGTACTTTCGGCTGCCTAGGCCCTAAACTCTGGAATTCTCTCCCCAAATCTCTCTACTTTTCTCTCCTCCTTTAAGACGCTCCTTAAAACCAACCTCTTTGACCAAGCTTTTAGTCATCTGTCCTCATATCTTATTATGTGGCTCGGTGTCAGATTTTGTTTGGTAACATTTCTTTGAAGTGCCTTGGGATGGTTTACAAATTTAAAGGTGCTATATAAATGTAATAGCAAAATACTGCGGATGCTGGAAATCTGAAATAAAAACAGAAAATGCTGGAAATACTCAGCAGGTTAGGCAGCATCCGTGGAGAGAGAAACAGAGTTAACGTTTCAGGTCTGTGACCCTTCGTCAGAACTGGAAAAAATTAGAGATGTAACAGATTTTAAGCGGGTGCAGAGGCAGGGAAAGGGGGGAGGGGAGGAAAGAACAAAAGGGACGGTCTGTGATAGGGTGGAAGGCAGGAGTGGTTAAATGTTGCAAATGGGGATGGCAGAATCATCAACAGCTTCCGCCTGAAAAAATAGGGGCAGAGGTTATGGTCTGAAATTATTGAACTCAATGTTGAGTCCAGAAGGCTGTAAAGTGGCAAATAGAAAGATGAGGTGCTGTTCCTCGAGCTTAAGTTGAGCTTCATTGGAACAGTGCAAGAGGCCGAGGTCAGAGTGGGAGTGGAGCGGAGAATTAAAGTGACAGGCGACCGGAAGCTCAGGTCACCCTTACGGACTGAACGGAGGTGTTCCGCAAAGTGGTCACCCAATCTGCGTTTGGTCTCCCTAATGTAGAGGAGACCACATCGGGAGCAGCGAATAAAGTATACTAAATTGCCAGAAGTACAAATAAATCGCTGTTTCACCTGGAAGGAGTGTTTGGGGCTCTGGACAGTGGGAAGGGAGGAGGTAAAAGGGCAGGTGTTGCATCTTCTGCGCTTGCACGAGAAGGTACCGTGGGGAGGGGAGGGGCTGTTGGGGGTGATTGAGGAGTGGATCAGGGTGTTTCGGAGGCAGCGGTCCCTTCGGAATGCTGAAAGGGGAGGGGAAGATGTGTTTGCTGGTGGGATCACGCTGGAGATGGCGGAGGATGATCCGTTGAATGTGGAGGCTGGTCGGGTGAAAGGTGAGGACAAGGAGAACCCTATCGTGGTTCTGGGAGGGAGGGGAAGGGGTGAGAGCAGAAGTGCGGGAAATGGAATGGACACGGTCGAGGGCCCTGTCAACCAAGGTAGAGGGGAATCCTCGGTTGAGGAAAAAGGATTCCCCTCTACCGTGCTGCTCTCACCCCTTCCCCATTTGCAACATTTAACCACTCCTGCCTTCCACCCTATCACAGACCGTCCCTTTTGTTCTTTCCTGCCCCTGCACCTGCTTAAAATCTGTTAGTTCTGACGTAGGGTTTCAGACCTGAAAAGTTAACTCTGTTTCTCTCCCCACGGATGCTGCCTGATCTGCTGAGTGTTTCCAGCATTTTCTGTTGTTTTTATTCTATACAAATGCAAGTTATTGTTGCTCACTTTGTGATGATCCCAGTGTAATCCCATTTCTGAAGTATTGTTTACATAATACATTTACCCAATGAAAGACATGCATCACATGATATACACATTGTTGTAATGCCAAGTTCTCTAGTTTCTGTCCCAAACTGAAGTTAATGCAAGTAAATTCACTTCACTTAGGTGGCACAGTTAAATCCAAAGCATCTATAAATGTGGAATTTATGTGCACTTCAAATTAGGCATAGAATAAAGACAGAGTAAATACTGGAAAACCACACTTTTACATATTTGGGTGTTTATAGGATGTCATAAACCAGGCGAATCCAACCATTTTGCCTTCGTGGGCTATATAGGGCAGTTGAATCGATATCGCCCAAAGTCAAAATAACCACCATAGAGTTTAAATCCATGTTTCCATTACATTGCGTACATCTCAAGTTGCTGATAGTAACTGATCTTGGATAAATCCTAAATTACAATACCATCAATGAGGAACAGCCAAAGAAAAGTCCTTTCCAAACCTCCAAGACCAAACAAGATAAACCAGAAATATAAGTGCAACTGAGCTGAGTTATTTCAAGGTCTCGATTACCCGGGCTCAGAGGCTGCATGTGGCCCCAGGTCCACGAGTTGAACAACCCTGCAATAAACCATTTACAAAGCTCTTGCTGAAATGGCTATTTTATCCCCTATTATTTGACGATTCTTTCAGTCTGCCATTATAATCCTTCAAGTGTTAGCCATTGCATTTGTTCTCCTTTCTATGAGTGAACTTGTCTATTCAGCAATCCTAGGTATTATGTGCTACTTGTTGATCATTTATAAGCTTTGACAAATTGTAAATAATTTTTGCCTTTTCATGTGGAATGGTTCCAGATGTACAGCCAAAATAATTACTTTATTGCATTTGACAAGTTTACTGAGGGTTTTCTACATTATACCAACATATCCCACTGTGTACACCCTGTTGTTTGCATTTCTCTCTGAAGGTTTGTCCTAGTGGAAGAAGTCTAGATTTCACACAAAGGGAATTGTGATCCCATTCAGTCCACTGGGACAGACATCTGGGCTGGTGAAAATCGAGACAAACACAGTTTAGTCTCCTGTGTTGTTTTATTTAATTTAGTAAGTCATAGAAATGTGATCATTTGTTCATTGCTTCTTGATTATTCAATATTCGAATAATATGTGACAAAATCGGTATTCATTGCTGCTTCTTGATTATTCAGTATTGGAATAATATGTGACAAAATTGGTATATTGATCAGACACTTGTAATACTGAGCAGAAAATCACGTAAAGAAGCTCATAAATGTTGAAAAGCTTATTAACTGAAGTACCTGAGCTATATAGCAGCATATATAAGATCAGGAATGGTTTTGCTGCAGTCTTTGTTCTTGAGGATATGATTTTTTTCACAAGTTCATGCTTTCAAGTTGATGTACAGTTAATACTAATTTATGGTAGAAAGAGATTTTATATTTATTGTGGAGGATAGGAATCTCTATGTTTCAACTATTAATGCATTTGTACTTTACCTCTTCCCACCCCCTCAATTAGAGTTTTATGTTGGAATTCACAATGCACATATACAAGTATTCATTATTTTCATCGATGGATTATCAATACACTTGTTCTAAAAGAAGCAGTGGGTCACTCAATTTGTGGAGATGCATACAAGTTTGCCTGATGTGTTTTCACCCTAAAAGTTCAGAGTTTCAGATCTACCTGAAGGAATAAGTGCAAGGATTGGGTTCAAGCAAGATTTTTTTGAAGTAGAGAAGGTGATTCAGCATTTACTTCTGTGAGATGAATTATGCATATTCGATAGATAAGACAAGTATTGTCTGTTTGTAATACAGATGCTTGGGGCCTTTAAATGCATTTGAACTGCCACATAATCCTAAATGTTTAAATGTTTAATTGGTGCCTCTAACTTCATTGTCCTTGTGCTCTCGTGCTCTAAAACTGCTGGTCAGAGGCAGCCAGAGAGCAGACATTTTGTGAACAAACTTGTGTTTCAGTGACGCCATGAATTGTGAAGAGAAGGCGCATTCCCATGTCATCAGATCAGTAAAGTGGAACTTCTCAATGTCACTGAAGAGTGAGTCATCTACAAAATATGTGCTTGCTTGGCTACCTTTGATCAGTAGCGTTTAAGCTTAAAACACAAGAATAACAAACAACTTAGGCACTAAGTGCAGAGATATTTCCCTTTTAAATTGTCGGACAATTCAGATGAATATACTTTCTCACCCCAGCCTCAATCTTTGCTGCAATGCAATTTTATATTAAATATTTACTATTCAATTACAATTATCACATCTTAAAATAGTTTTAATTATGGGCACAAATTATGGAGCCTATTAACCAGAGTGAGGACCATCTGTTCAGTAAATACCATACCTGAAATCTTACTTTGCAAATGAAGCAGAGTAGCCAAATAACTGCATACAAGTAATCTTAATATGTTTCAATGAATGAGCAGCTAAGTGTATATTTTTTTAACTTGTGATGTATGTACTTAATTAAATATTCCAATGTAATAATCACAAGAATCATATTTATTGTCATTCTCTAATATTATTTGATGGGACTAGTTTCATGACAAAACCAGTACTAACTTAATGATAAAACTGAATGAATGTTCATAAAACTGAATGCATTCTTGCATGTAGAAAGGAGAGACTGGTCTCAGTCTCTATTGTGAATAATATAGTTTACTTGTGTTTATTTGTAGAACTATTAAGTTGTCCCCTGAAGGTTGGGATCTTTATAGTCCATTGGTATTTAATCACTGTTTTCTCTGAAAATAGTGTCGTAATCTGTAGAAGCCAGTGCCCCAACCATGGTGACTTCCTATTGCCTAAAAGAACTACTCATTAACAAAATGTCATGGCACATGTGTCTGAAAGCTTAACTAATGACCGTGAAATAGCTACATAACTGGAATGGATTTGAACAATGTATAGATATCTGATTGGAATTTTCTTTATTTTTTGAGTAGATGAATTCAGTTTCTTGTATTTTGACGGATAGTTCAAAGAACAGACTTGCATTTATATAGCATTTTTCACATCCTCAGGCCATCCCAAAGTGCCTTACAGTCAATGAAATACTTTTTTGAAGTGTAGTCACTGTTGTAATCCAGGAAACCACAGCAGCCAGCTTGTGCACAGCATGGTCACATAAATAGCAATTCAATAAACAACAAGATAATCTGTTCTTCTGGTTTTGGTTGAGGGATAAATGTGGACCAGGACAATGGGAGAACTCCCTTGCTCTCCCTTGATGAGTACCATGTGATCTTTTGTGCCCACTCGGGCAAATAGGTGTCTCGGTTTACTGTCTCATCCGGAAGACAGCACTTCAGACAATGCAGTGCTCTGTCAGTACTGCGTTCAAGTGCCAGCCTAGATTATATGCTGGAGTCCTGCAGTGGGGCTTGAACTCACCACATTGTGACTCAGAGGAGAGATGCTACCACTGAGCCGACATAGCTGAAGGCTTCTGAATTTTTTACTATGCCTTCTAATCGTATGTTTGCTGTCCAAGTTGAAAAGCTTGTTGACTTCAATCTCCTCCATATATTTATTTATTTTGAAGAAACATTTCTCCCAGAGTATCTTTTTTATCTGGTGAAAATAATCACTTGAGCTTTCTTCATAAGTAAGTGCCCTTTGCCTAAATCTGTCTTGGTTACTCTTCTCTGAGCCCTTGTTAATACATCTATATACGCTTTGAGGTAAGGTGATTAAAACTGCACACATACTCCAGAAATAAAAACAGGAATTGCTGGAAATACTCAGTAGGCCAGGCAGCATCTGGAGAGAGAGAAACCGAGTTAACGGGCTGGATTTTCCCTGTGGTGGTGGGATGGTGGCGGGAGAGCTGGATGGCGGGTTCCGGTCCCGCTCCCGTCTGCAGCCCCTCTCTCAAAAAGATTTTCCGCAGATTGGCCTTGTTAAGCTCGCCCTGCGGTGTTCCTGGCCAATTAACAGGAAGCGGGTCTGATGACATCATTTGAGGCCTAAATGACTTTGACAGTTGTGCTGTCAGTGTTCTGCAGCATTGAGGTATCGGATTGTCGTAAAAACCCATCTGGTTTACTAATGTCCTTTTTAGGGAAGGAAATCTGCCATCCTTACCTGGTCTGGCCTATATGTGACTCCAGACCCACAGCAATGTGGTTGACTCTTAACTGCCCTCTGAAATGGCCAAGCAAGTCACTCAGTTGTAACTAACCGAAACATAAAAAGAATGAAATCGGACGGACCACCCAGCATCGACCTCCGCACCGGCTACGGACACGGCAACGGCACACCCAGCCCAGTCAACCCTGCAAAGTCCTGCTCACCAACATCTGGGGACTTGTGCCAAAATTGGGAGAGCTGTCCCACAGACTAGTCAAGCAACAGCTTGACATAGTCATACTCACAGAATCATACCTTTCAGCCAATGTCCCAAACTCCTCCATCACCATCCCTGGGTATGTCCTGTCCCACCGGCAGGACAGACCCACCAGGGGTGGCGGCACAGTGGTATACAGTTGGGAAGGAGTGACCCTGGGAGTCCTCAACATTGACTCCGGACCCCATGAAATCTCATGGCTTCAGCTCAAGCATGGGCAAGGAAACCTGCTAATTACCACCTAACGCCCTCTCTCAGCTGATGAATCAGTACTCTGCCATGTTGAACACCACTTGGAAGAAGCACTGAGAGTAGCAAGGGCAGAATGTACTCTGGGTGGGGGACTTCAATAACCATCACCAAGAGTGGCTCGGTAGCACCACTACTGGCTGAGTCCTGAAGGAAAATACTGCCAGTCTGGGCCTGCGGCAGATGGTAAGAGAACCAACATGAGGGAAAAACCTACTTGACCTCGTCCTCACTAATCTACCTGTTGCAGATGCATCTGTCCCTGACAGTATTGGTAGCAGTGACCACCGCACAGTCATTGTGAAGATGAAGTCCCGTCTTCACACTGAGGACACCCTCCATCGTGTTGTGTGGCACTACACTGTGTTAAATGGGATAGATTCAGAACAGCAGCAGCAGAATTGTATTCCACCACAATCTGTAACCTCATGGTCCAGCATATCCCTCACTCGACCATTACCACCAAGCCACAACCCTGGTTCAATAAGAAGTGTAGAAGAGCATGCTAGGAACAGCACCAGGCATACCTAAAAATGAGGTGCCAACCTGGGGAAGCTGCAACACAGGACTTCATGCATGCTAAAAAGTGGAAGCAGCATGCTATAGACAGGGCTAAGCGATCCCACAATCAACGGATCAGATCAAAGCTCTGCAGTCCTGCAACATCCAGTCGTGAATGGTGGTGGACCATTAAACAACTAACGGGAGGAGGAGGCTCCATGAATATCCCTATCCTCAATGATGGTGGAGCCCAGCACGTGAGTGCAAAAGACAAGGCTGAAGCGTTTGCAACCATCTTCAGCCAGAAGTGCCGAGTGGATGATCCATATCGGCCCACTCCCGAGGTCCCCACCATCACAGAAGCCAGTCTTCAGCCAATTCGATTTACTCCACGTGATATCAAGAACCGGCTGAGTGCACTGGATACAGCAAAGGCTATGGGCCCTGACAACATCCCGGCTATCGTGCTGAAGACCTGTGCTCCAGAACTAGCCGCGCCTCTAGCCAAGCTGTTCCAGTACAGCTACAACACTGGCATCTGTCCGACATTGTGGAAAACTGCCCAGGTATGTCCAATCCACAACAAGCAGGACAAATCCAACCCGGCCAATTACCGCCCCATCAGTCTACTCTCAATCATCAGCAAAGTGATGGAAGGTGTCATCGACAGTGCTATCAAGCGGCACTTACTCACCAATAACCTGCTCACTGATGCCCAGTTTGTGTTCCGCCAAGACCACTCGGCTCCTGTCCTCATTACAGCCTTGATCCAAACATGGACAAAGGAGCTGAATTCCAGAGGTGAGGTGAGAGTGACTGCCCTTGACATCAAGGCAGCATTTGACTGAGTGTGGCATCAAGGAGCCCTAGTAAAACTGAAGTCAATGGGAATCAGGGGAAAAACGCTCCACAAAGGAAGATGGTTGTGGTGATTGAAAGTCAATCATCACAGCCCCAGGACATCGCTGCAGGAGTTCCTCAGGGCAGTGTCCTAGGCCCAACCATCTTCAGCTGCTTCATCGATGACCTTCCCTCCAACATAAGGTCAGAAATGGGGATGTTCGCTGATGACTGCAAAGTGTTCAGTGCCATTCACAACTCCTCAGATAATGAAGCAGTCCATGCCCGCATGCAACAAGGCCTGGACGACGTTCAAGCTTGGGCTGATCCGTGGCGTGAATGTTACCCGCCACTTAAGTGCCAAGCAATGACTATCTCCAACAAGCGAGAATCTAACCACCTCCCCTTTACATTCAACGGCATTACCATCGCTGAATCCCCCACCATCTACATCCTGGGGGGTCACCATTGACCAGAACCTTAACTGGACCAGCCACATAAATACTGTGGCAACAAGAGCAGGTCAGAGGCTGGGTATTCTGCGGCGAGTGTCTCACCTCCTGACTCCCCAAAGCTTTTCCACCATCTACAAGGCACAAGTAAGGAGTGTGATGGAATACTCTCCACTGGCCTGGATGAGTGCAGCTCCAACAACACTCAAGAAGCTCAACACCATCCAGGACAAAGCAGCCCGCTTGATTTGCACCCCATCCACCACCTTAAACATTCACTCCCTCCACCACCGGCGTATCGTGGCTGCAGTGTGTACCATCTACAAGATGCACTGCAGCAACTCGCTAAGGCTTCTTCGGCAGCACCTCCCAAACCCGCGACCTCTTCCACCTAGAAGGACAAGGGCAGCAGGCGCATGGGAACACCACCACCTCCAAGTTCCCCTCCAAGTCACACACCATCCTGACTTAGAAGTATATCGCCGATCCTTCATCGTCACTGGGTCAAAATCCTGGAACTCCCTCCCTAACAGCACTGTGGGAGTACCTTCACCACACGGACTGCAGCGGTTGAAGAAGGTGGCTCTCCACCACCTTCTCAAGGGGAACTAGGGATGGGCAATAAATACTGGCCTTGCCAGCAACACCCAGATCCCATAAGCGAATAAAAAAAAAAACAACGGTTTCTGCCCTCTGAAACTGAACATCTGCAACATGGCATCCTTTACACCACTTGTGCAGCTGTCAGCTTATCAGATACATCAGAGCAGACTCAACTCACGACAGGGTGCTCAAAGTAGCATTTAATTGGCTGTTAACAAGCCATTTAATGATCTCAATTGTGTCCCCCGCCTCTTGGTTTTGGGTCAGTTCTCTGCAGACAGACCCAATACCTGGGAGACTCGCGTGGAGGCGGGTGACAGAGGGTTTCCTACCCGCTGTCAATCTTTGCTATTTTGACAGCGGACCCACCTCCAAACCTGCGCTCTGAGCGCCGGCAAAATCCAACCCAACGTTTCAGGTCTATGACCTTTCATCAGAACAGATTTCCAGCATCTGCAGTTTTTTTTTTTAACCATACTCCAGAATTGGCTTAACTCCTGATCTGCACAATCTCTGAAGAACTACAGAATAGAAACAATCATTTTTGATTTGGAAATAGAATTATTCCCACTAACAATTCAATTTCTCTTTTTCACACACTATCTGAAACGTCTGCGATATTTTGTCAGTGTTGTCATTATGAACTGTTGTAAATTAAATCGAGCGGACATCAGCACTGCATTTTCTTAGTTAATTAATATTTCAGAGTCTCACCACGAAAACTGTCTTACTCTCCTTTTTATAGAGTAGTGAGGGTGGGAACCTGAGCCCCAGTCTCTTGTGTTTAATGAAAATAGGCAGAATTACTTGTAGAAAGATTATTTTTATTAAATACTGAGCTAATATCTTTAAAAAAAAAATACATCCTTGAGACCTGCAATAACTGGAAAACCATTTGAGTAAAAGATTGAAATACTTTCTTTTGAAAATTAGAAATACACTACTGCAGAAACCTTTTCTAGAAATTTAAATTGCTTTTGGAAACCTACATGCAGCCTCTTCTCATTCCCTTTCTATTTTCTGCATTGCTCTATTGTGACAATACCAAATGTGTTGGCACTTCACTCAGTGTCAGATTGACTTATTTCATCTGACTGGATCTGTCCAACAGATCAGTAGCCTTTTTGATGCTGAAAGCCAATGATGGCATATTATGTGTCTGCACTCAGGGCAATGTTTCCATTTTTATTTTTATAGATCTTTAATGCATTTGTCATACATTTGAGTGTATCCTAACTCGCACCAAGTCCTGTTCACCCAACACCCCTGTGCTCGCCAACCTACTCTGGCTCCTGGTCCAGCAACGCCACAGTTTTAAAATTCTCATCCTTTGTGTTCAAATCACTCCATGGCCTGCCTCTCCCTGTCTCTGTAATCTCCTCCAGCCCTGCAGCCCTCCAAGAACTCTGCATTCCTCCAATTCTGGTCTCTAGCGCATCCCCGATTTTCTTTGCTCCACCATTGGCGGTCGTGCCTTCAGTCATTTAGGCCCCAAGTTCTGGAATTACCCCCCTAACCTCACCATCTCTCTCTCTCCTCCTTTAGGACGCTCCTTAAAACCTACCTCTTTGACCAAGCTTTTGGTCACCTGTCCTGATATTTCCTTATGTGGCTCGGTGTCAAATTTTGTTTGATAACGCTCCTGTGAAGCGCCTTGGGACATTTTAGTACTTTTAAAGGCACTTTATAAATGCAAATTGTTGTTGAAATGAAGGGCCAAAGGAATTTTGCAGATAATGCCCACTGGAACCTTGAAGATGGGCAAACAATCAGTGATGAGTATAGAGCAGGCAACATATTAGGAATAATGAGGAAGCAAAAGTAGTTGTTAGCTGACTCTGTCAGCTCGTGAATGCAGAATTATAATTATTCCTTTGAAATAGTGCTCAGAAAGTGTGCCCCCATAATACCTTTTTAAACAATTCACAAAGCCAGGTCTAGCCAGGCATAGCAGCATCTAGCTATTGTATAGCTTGCAATTTAATAATGGACAACACACACACAGTATTGTGAGCACTGTAATATAAAATGTACCCATGCAGAGTAGAAGAGCTTCTGTTATGATTATCTTATAATGGTGACACCTTGCCCTTGCAAATATGTAGTACAGCATACCAATCTGATGGAAAATTCAATGTTCTCTTCTCTTAAGTTGAATATTTCACCTAAAACTGATTCAACTAATTGAACACTCAGCAGAACTAATTCAGTGCTCTTCTGCAGGGGTAGCTAATTAATCAGCTGGAATCCATATCTCTTAATTTTAAACAGATGCCAAATGTGACCCCCTGATGTTTGCGCTTGACAATTGATGTGACTAGTCTGTGTTATCACTGAATTACAGCTGGTGTAAGTGAGTTCTACATATTTAGAATTTCATTCAATCATTACATTTTGTTTTTTCCAACCATCTGGATGGCAGACAAGGAAACTGTGCCACAGATAACATGGGTCAATGTCTGTTGAGTTTGCGATGGTTTGGTAGAACATTTGTTCAAGTGTACTTGAAGTAGTTTCAATGGAACCAACCAGCTTGATGACAAATATTTGTGCAATATTTAAAAGTTAAATTAACATTAAATATATGCTTAATCAAGAACAGATTTTACCTAAAATAAAATGGCTGCTGCCTAAAAAGCAAGTTTGATGGGTAGACTGGGCATAATTTCAAAGTTTGCGGATGATACGAAATGCAGTAAACAATGAAGAGAATAATAACAGACTTCAGGAGAACATCGACAGACAGGTAAAATGGGCAAACACATGGAAGATGAGGTTTAATGTAGAGAAGTGTGACGCAATTCATTTTGGCCGGATGAATGAGGAGAGGCAATATAAACTAAATGGTACAATTTTAAAGGGAGTGCAGGAACATGGAGACCTTGGTGTGTATGTACACAAATCTTTGGTGGCAGGACCAGTTGAGAACCCTGTTAAAAATCATATGGATCCTTGGCTTTATTAATAGAGGAATAGATTACAAAAGCAAGGAAGTTATGCTAAACCTTTATAAAATACTGGTTACCAGGCGTCAGTTCAATTCTAGGCACCATACTTTAGGATGGCTGTCCAGGCCTTAGAGAGGATGCAGAAGAGATTTACTAGACTGGTACTAGGGATGGGGGACTTTGGTTATGTGGAGAGACTGGAGAAGTTGGGGTTTTTCTCCTTGGAGCAGAGAAGGTTAAGAGGAGATTTGATAGAGTTGTTCAAAATCATGAATGGTTTTGATAGAGTAAATAAGGAGAAACTGTTTCCAGTTGCAGAAGGGTCGGTAACCAAAGGACACCGACTTAAGGTGATTGGCAAAAGAACCAGAGACAACATGAGGAAACTTTTTTTTACACAGCGAGTTGTTCTGATCTGGAATACACTGCCTGAAAGGTTGATGGAAGCAGATTCATTAGTAACGTTCAAAAGAGAATTGGATAAATACTTGGTGAAAAAAATTATAGGGCTATGGGGAAAGAGCAGGAGAGTGGGATTAATTGGATAGCTCTACCAAAGAGCCGGCACAGGCACGATGGCCGAAAGGCCTCCTTCTGTGCTGTATGATTCTATGATAAAGGACAGGACTGCAGGGAACACTTGGATTTCTGTGAATATTTGCAATTTGGGCTGGGCGGGATCACTCCCAAATGTATGTATGTTGAGGGAGAATCAGGCTCTTCATGATGCCCTGCATTTTATATGTAGAATTGTGGATACCCATGAGTGATTACTGGGCTGCAATCTAATTAAAAGGACCATATGACATTGCAAAGCTGGAGCAGCTTATAACTCTCATTTGAACCTCATGATTGGATTACTGCCTTGAAATCACTCCCAAATATCTGTTGTTAGTTATAATATACGTGTATGTATTTTAACATGAATGATTCTGTTCAGTTTGTGGCTCTTATTGCTGAGTACCATCTATCAGTGCAGAGAGTAACTGTCATGGGTTTCATGCCGTTGATGGTGGCTGATACTCATACTGAAACTACTGTGGAGGTTTATCAAGAAAGAATATGCCGCTGATTACAGGGATATTCCATGTCGGTGCACAATACATTATTAGACCGCATTATGTAACTATAATTTTCAATGGATGGTTGTGTAATTCCTTGTTATAAATGAAGGTGATTTTAAATGTTTTGGAGGATGCTGAATAATATATATTTTGGTAGGAAGAATAAGAAGGCCACATACTCCTTGGAAAATAGGAGTCTAAATGGGGTAGAAGAGAAAAGGGATCTAGGGTACGGATTCACAAATCACTAAAAGTAGCAAAAATTAAGAGATTATGTTAAACATGTATTGAACCTTGGTTAAACCAGACTTGGAGTATTCTACACAGTTCTGGTCTCCGACACAGACACGATGGGCCGATTGGCCGCCACCTGTGCTGTATCATTTTATGATTCTATATTACAAAAAGGATATAGAGGCACTGGAGACGGTGCAAAAAAGATTTACAAGGATATTACTAGAACTGAGAGGTTATAACTTTCAGGAAAGACTGAACAGACTGGGAAAAAGATGGCTGAGCGGTGACCTAATAGAGGTCTTTAAAATTATGAAGGGGTTTGATAGGGTAGACGTAGAGAAGATGTTTGCACTTGTGGGTGAATCCAAAACTAGGGGTCATAAATATAAGATAGTCACTAATAAATCCACTAGGGAATTCAGGAGAAACTTCTTTACCCAGAGAGTGGTTAGAATGTGGAACTTGGCACCACATGAGTAGTTGAGGCAAAATAGCATAGATGCATTTAAGGGGAAGCTAGATGAGTACATGAGGGAGAAAGAAATAGAAATGAATGCTGATAGGGTTAGGTAAATTAGGCTGAGAGGAGGTGTGTGTGGAGCACGAACACCGGCATAGATCAGTTGGGTCGAATGGTCTGTTTTTGTGTTGTAAATTAGTGATTGGGATTAAGCATCCAAAGCGTTTGATTCCCTTTTCAACTACAGTAAATGAGGAAACCACCATCCTGTTCCCCTTTATTTGTTTTTGTTGTGAATATGCGTGCTCCTCAAAATAAGGGATGGTGGTGAATGGAACATTTTTCTTTGGGCAGGCTGCATTAACAATGAGCAATCCTGAATCGGGTATAACCCAGAGAAAAGCATCCTCTACTTTGTTCCAATTATATTCCTTAAACCTAACCTTTGTAGAGCACACTGTACTGTACTAGGGTACCAGTGTCGATTTGTTGAGAATTACGGCAAGCATGCTATGGATTGCAGTCATTTGATACAGGTGTCCAGTCTTTTCTCCCTTGCGACTTAACCTATTAGCAGAGAGGAGACCTCATCCAATCAGTATAGGATTGACTTGTATGCTTCCAGAGGTAAAAACACCTTTCCTTCCAAACTGACTTTTAAATGTTGAAATCATCCTTATTTTAAACATCTTTTTTACCCCTCCTGTCGACTTCCAGATAAATATTTCCAATTAAACAAATTGACTGCCTTTATTGAAAGAACTGGTTGGATGACTAGTAGTGTAATGGAAAATAGTGTTTATGAAGATTAGCTGTTAATCTTCATACTTAAATACAAGGAATCCTCCTGAAACTGTAATCTTCGAGACTACAAAGGGTAAATTAAGCAACTTTAAACTTCTATTATAATGTTACTGTCAAATTGATATCTACAGTTTTTATATTATATTTCAACACAGCCAAGTGGGTAACAAACCTATTAGTGGATGGAGTATGTAAACAACATTATGAACAATCCTTTTTTGATATTAACAGCTGTTAATGGATGTCCCATGAGATAAACATGTTTCAAGGCTGGCCTGTTGTGACAAGGCAGAAAGATGCTGCACTTGTCCATTCGGGGGCAACTGTTTAAAAAGCAAGTGCTTTGTATTAGGATAAAGCCCGACCATTCGTTCCAAATCCCAAACAAGAGCTTTGTCCTCATATATCCCCTGAATAGTTACTTCCTGATTTCACAAAGAGATAGATATTTGGAAATGCTTAAGATCTTGTTATCTGCTGTTTTTTTCTATTCCCTCTGGTATTCTGCTATGGTATGTTATATTCTAATATCACTGGGGGTATTAAGTACATGAATTCTTTATCCTTGTGGTTCAGCCGGGCACTCGGGTCTCTGACTTAATAGCCCGTATTTTCCGATCGGAGGCTTCCGATCTGGAAAAAATCTACGCCCTTACCTGAAGGGTCCGGACATTTCCGCTCCTGGGCCTCTGCTCTACGAAATGCGCAGGGCCCAGGTATCCCAGGGGCGCATGCGGTTCGCAAGTGTCCCTGGGATCACGTGGACCATGGGGAACCAATCAAAGAAGGGAATCCCCCTTCACACTTTTGACAAGTCTCTCAGCGTAGACCCGTCAAAAGTATGAATGGGGATCACTCAAAAAACACACTAAAAGATTAAATATATTTTTTTTTAAATCACGTATTTAAAATTAGTTACAATAACATTTAATTAAATATTTTAAACAAAATTAATTTTTTGAAAAAAATAAAGCTTTTTACGGGGCTAAAAATAAACTTACCTTTTTTAAAAGTATTTTAAAATTATAAATGAGTGGGGGGAAAAAAAACATTTTTTTACTTTTTTAAATTCTTATGCTGGTAAAAGCAGGCCTTACGCCTGCTTGTACCAGGCGTAAGATTTTTAAGGGATTTCAGCGGGCGGAGGTTCTGCAGAAAGTGGAACTCTCCACCCGCAGAGGCCCTTCTCTAGGGCAGGCGTAGGATCTGTCAAGTGGGTTCTTGACAGATCGGAAGTGCCGGTTTTCAGCGCATGTGCTTCGCGTGCCTGAAACCGGCACTTGCGCGGTCCCTATGGGTGTGTACACACCCGTAGGGATCGGAAAATACGGGCCATTATATTCTGAGATGATATACATGTATTTTCATGTATATGATTAGGGACATTTTTCAAGGCAAGTACAGCAGATTGTATCCCTATATCAAGGAGTATTGAAGTTTGGAATTTCTGACTTGCCAACAGCATTAAATTCACGGTATCAAATATGGTGGGAGCCATGTTGGTCTCTTGTAATTTTCACTGTAACTGAATTATTTCAGAGATTTGACTTGGTTCGAGGTAGTTGTGGAAATTCTACCAGACTCATCGCTATTTTTAAAGTCCCTGGCTGGGGTCACAGCTACATACAGCACCCTGTTTAACATCTAGAATGCACTTGAACTCAACAATCAGTATTTATTTTTAATCAGGAATGATGGGTTAAGGATCAAGCCCAATCCACAGCTTTGCTGTGCGCGTGTGTGTGTGTGTTTAATTCCGTGCATAAGTCTCCAGGTTGAAAATAAGCATAGACCATGGATTTAAAAAACCAATGCCGTTCACTCGCTCCTGCAAATTGAAATTCTAAATCTGTATCTATTTAATTCCCCTTTGTGTCTGATCCAAGTATTTCAGTCTTTTTATCCAAACATTGTGACATCCAACTTGCCCGTTTGTAGATTAGCAGTTTTATTTAAAGAGGCAGTGACACTTGACAAGAACTTTCTGTAGGTCTATATTTAAAATGAAGGAAAATGCTAAGAACATTAATTCTTCTGATTTACTTCTCTGGTGCTCATCATTAATGAAAGCCTCTGAGGGGTCTGATAAAATTCAATCAAAGCTCATAGAAATAACCAGGGAATTGAATTTGAAAAATGTAACAAAAAATGGAAAGTGCAGTGATATGTATTTTTCTTGTACTACTATTGAATTAGAAAACCGTAAAGTAATATATACACCGTAAAGACGGGCATTGGTCCTTCAGTAACCCAATATTGGTGATTTATAAAAGGCAGATAAACAATTCTCTATAGGTAAGAGCCTGTATTATCTTGAATTGTGTGTTAATAAGAGCACTCGTAAGATAGTGTCTGCTAATTTATTACAAAATATCGATGGCAGCTCAGACAACGTTTGTTAATGCTGCCTGTGACCCTTGCTTTTGGACTGCTGTGATTGCATAATTTATGTTTGCATGATCAGTTAGATGGCCCAGATAAAAACAGCTATTAGCTTGGTGCACTAGATGCAGGGAAATTCATGCCTCTTCTCTGCAACTTCGTTCTTTTTGATGTTGGTTCCCCAATTATTTCACTGTAGGCAGTAGACACCAAATTTGTGACCCTGTAATGCTGTAATTATGTTGTTAACTGAATGTTTGGTTTTTCTCTCTCCTTTGGAACATATATTACCCCATATGCTTATCTGATGAACTGCTCGTTAATCCGTTTGCTTGGTGATATGTAAAAAAAAGTAACATCTGATCATGACTGAATGGTACAATGAAAAATCCCCCCCGCCACCCCCAAACCTCTGGTCACACATAACAAAAGATCAGCGGGTATATTTGATAATTGGCATAGAGGGTTATATTGCTAAAACTAAAAGTAAATGAAACCAGGTGAAGTTCTTGCCCAAAGATAATGCCAATGTTCCAGATTGGAATACATTAATCTAATTGTTATCTTCCTGCGATTGAATCAGTACTTCTGGCAACGTATGTTGTTACAAGAATTCTTGCAAAATTGCCAATAATTAATTTTTAAAGAATTTCAGATTTAAAATTCCTCCTAATGTAAAATGGGAGAATTCTTGTTTTTCCCCAACAACCCAGTAACAAAATTGTGGGAAGACATAGTTTTGAGATTCATTTTCAGTAAAGTCAGCGTTGTTAATTTTGGAGAAAAATGGGGATTGGCCTTTTTTTTTTGTTGAAGGAGGAATTTCACCATCTCTTTCCCCTCACACGCCCCATCCCTCGTGTGCTAAAGGAGCGGCTTTAATATTTATAGACCTTCATTTTATGTAAATTGTCAACATGTTAAACACTGGAATCTTTCAGAGTACTTTAGATAAAAAGGATGGTTTAATCGTGAACTAAGGATATCAGGGTTTTCGGCAGTTTTAGACTAATTCCGTTATTGGCAGGTTCATGTTTATCACAAAAAAAAATAGATTTTTGTTACTATCCCTTTTCTGGTAAGTATTTTAAATATTTGTTTCTTCCAGGTACTGGAATATGAAGTGTGACACACTGCCCACCACCACTTTTGGTTGGACTGTTAACTATAGCTATTCTGCTGTGCCACCTCTTTATTTGCAACTTTTCCTTAATAGTCGTAAGCGTTGCTTCTCTCGACATCAGAGGGTAGAAATTCTGTTCTTTAACCTTCATGTTCAAATGCTGAACACGGGACATTGTTGTGCTTTGTTTTTATGCAGGTGTTCAATCTATTTATTTTAAATGGATTAATGTCTGTGCAAATGATCTGGGAGCATGTTCAGCATTTGTACATGAGGTCTGCCACTTGGAAATTCTGGCCTGCAACTGCCTCCCCTTATTGCAGCCTCAGCAATTGTTTTTGTGTGTGGGGCAAAATGTAAGCCTCTCCAACTCTATGATTAGTTCTGTGGCCTGTGAAGGGGAGAAGTAAGACTTTTTAAAATATTTGTTGGGCTATGGGGAAAGAGCGGAGGAGTGGGAAGGATTGAGAGCTTTTAAAAGAGCCGGTGCAGGCAGGATGGGACGAATGGCCTCCTTCTGTATATGATTATTGGGCTGGATTGGAAGGACTACTTGCTCCAGCTTCAATAGTAGAAATCCATAATACCTCCTCACATATTGGCCGCGATTTCGCAAGCCGTGGCGAGTTCGGTGCGGCCGGAGCAGACAGCGGCCGCAAACTCCGCAACCGTCTTCATCTCGCTTCCTCTGAGTGATTTTCCCCTGATTGGGCTTGTTAAGCCCATCCTGCGAGGTTCCCGGCCAATTAAAGGGACCATGTCCAAATTCATTTTGACAGTTGTGCTGTCTGTGTTCTACACCATTGAGGTGCTGCAAACACTGACAACCACAGTACAGAGGTGTATGGCTGCACCCAGGCTCTCCCATGACTCCCTCCATATGCTTATGGAGGGAGTCACAGAACATAGGGAGGTCCTCTTCCCTTCCAATGGGCAGAAGAGACCTCCCCAGGAGATCAACGCAGCCTGGTTGCACATTGCACAGAAGGGCACAAGCAGGGATGTTGTCAGGAGGACCTGGCTGCAGTGGCGCAAACCTTTCAATGATCACAGTAGATCACGAAACGTTACTGCAAAGCCATACTCCACCTCATCCTCCTGTGCCACTCATTACATCCCCATCACTTTGCCTTCCCTATCCTACTCCTGCACATCCTTACTCACACCAACTTACCTTACACCTCCACCCATCCCTCTCTATCTACATTATCACTTCCCCATCTCACTAGCCACCCCTCACACTCATCCTAGTCCAATCATAACAGCTAACAACACACAAGGGTAGGCACTTGGATGTTTTAGCCAATGGTCGTGTAAACTTTCTGTTAATGTGTTGTCAAGCATTGAAGTCCTTGTTGTCACCACTTTGCCTTCTTGGACAGATTTGTATGCACCTTTGAAAGTGTCTTAGTGAGTTCCAGTAAATGGTGAGACATAACGTCCCCTGTCCCCCAATGGTGTTGAGTGTGAAAGGAATGGCTTGGACATTGTAGCGATACTTTATGGTGCTGGCGTGGGGTGGTGCCAACCTGGTGCATCATGCGGCAGCCAGGGTGTACAGTGTTAAGTGAAGCAAATCTGGACATGGTGGGTCCATCGCTGGCATTCCTGGCAGCAATGTGCATGGGTGATGATGCCCTGTGTCCAGTGCAGCATCAGTTGATTGCGGAGAAGGTTGGTGTGGATGTTAGTGCTGCTGTTGTGCCCAGTGCTGATTGTTTTGGGATTCTGAGGACTAAGATGAGATTTTTTCAAGGGCACCGATGCTGATGGAATAGATGGTAGGTGAGGTTGAGATGACAGAAGTAATCTGTCAATGTTGAGATAGGTTGTTCCAAGGAGGTGACAGTGGATAGAGAGATTACTCCAAACACTTCAAACGTGCATAAAACTCAAAAGTGGGTTCTAAATACCGAAGGCTGAAGCTTCTGAGATTGGAAACTGACCAGCTGTAAAATGGTAGGTTTTAAACCACTTTTTCAGCTGTCACCTATTGAAAGAAATGGAGAGTTGTTCAGAACCCGACATACTTACCTGGTGCGATCCCCAAGCGACGGAAACCTCGTGGAAACCTTGGCAAAATGCTTTGGAGCTGGGAAAATGGGTATTTAATTCCTTTAAACACCCTTTTAACTATCACAATTGAATGACTCGACGCTTAGTGCTGTGTCTGCAAAGCGCAGGCAGAAACAGCACTTGGGAAACTGATAAGGAGGCGGGTTCAGAGCGGGATACCGGCCCGCTGTCAATCTTTTTGATTTTGACAGCGGACCCGCCTCCAAACCCACCCTCTGAGCGCTGGCAAAATTCAGCCCATTGTGTGTATTAAAGCAAGATCCTGCAAGGATCACCTTTAAGCATATATTTAAGAAGGAAAGCACTTGTTGTTCCTGCCTCAGACTTTAGGCCTATTTGGGCCTGTGTGTTATTATATTAAATTTAAAACTTGTGTAAAACATGCACTTTCTGTCCACAAACCTTACATCCTGTTGTCATGAGTTTTGGTGTCACTTTTCTGTCAAATTTTGCCACTGTAATTTTTATGTCAATTATCACAATATAATTACAGGCTCTGGCCATTAGGCAGCTCTGAGGCCTCTCCCAATGCTCTTCATCTTGGTTTTCTCCTTGAGGTAAGTAATATGTAAGTAATTTTCATAGAATGATAGAAGATAGGAGCAGGAGTAGGCCATTCGGCCCCTCTAGCCTGCTCCGCCATTCAATGCGATCATGGCTGATCATCCAAATTCAGTACCCTGTCCCTGCTTTCGCTACCCTGTCCCTGCTTTTTTAAACTTTTTTTTAACTTTATCATTTTTAGATGTTTTTGAATTTCTTGTTTCTTCACCTGATGGGTGGTGAGCTGTCCTGCTCCTCTTTCCCATGGCTTCCTTCTTTCTTTGCCCACTGTGGACTTCATCCTGATACTTTTCCCGCAATTGTTATACCCACTCCTTTCATCCCGCGTTCCACCTCCTCTCTCCTCGCCCTCCCCCTCCTCTCTCCTCGCCCTCCCCCTCCTCTCTCCTCGCCCTCCCCCTCCTCTCTCCTCGCCCTCCCCCTCCTCTCTCCTCGCCCTCCCCCTCCTCTCTCCTCGCCCTCCCCCTCCTCTCTCCTCGCTCCCCCCTCCTCTCTCCTCGCTCCCCCCCCTCTCCTCGCTCCCCCCTCCTCTCTCCTCGCTCCCCCCTCCTCTCTCCTCGCTCCCCCGCTCCTCTCTCCTCGCTCCCCCGCTCCTCTCTCCTCGCTCCTCTCTCCTCGCTCCCCCCCTCCTCGCTCCTCGCTCCCCCTCCTCTCTCCTCGCTCCCCCCTCCTCTCTCCTCGCTCCCCCCTCCTCTCTCCTCCCTCCCCCCTCCTCTCTCCTCGCTCCCCCCTCCTCTCTCCTCGCTCCCCCCCTCCTCTCTCCTCGCTCCTCTCTCCTCGCTCCCCCCCTCCTCTCTCCTCGCTTCCCCCCTCCTCTCTCCTCGCTCCCCCCCCTCCTCTCTCCTCGCTCCCCCCCTCCTCTCTCCTCGCTCCCCCCCTCCTCTCTCCTCGCTTCCCCCCTCCTCTCTCCTCGCTTCCCCCCTCCTCTCTCCTCGCTCCCCCCTCCTCTCATCTCGCTCCCCCCTCTCTCCTCGCTCCCCCCTCCTCTCTCCTCGCTCCCCCTCCTCTCTCCTCGCTCCCCCCCTCCTCTCTCCTCGCTCCCCCCCTCCTCTCTCCTCGCTCCCTCTCCTCTCTCCTCGCCCTCCCCCTCCTCTCTCCTCGCCCTCCCCCTCCTCTCTCCTCGCTCCCTCTCCTCTCTCCTCGCCCTCCCCCTCCTCTCTCCTCGCCCCCCTCTCTCCTCGCCCTCCCCCTCCTCTTTCCTCGCTCCCCCCCTCCTCTCTCCTCGCTCCCCCCTCCTCTCTCCTCGCCCTCCCCCCTCCTCCTCTCTCCTCGCTCCCCCGCTCCTCTCTCCTCGCTCCCCCGCTCCTCTCTCCTCGCTCCCCCCCTCCTCTCTCCTCGCTCCCCCCCCTCCTCTCTCCTCGCTCCCCCCTCCTCTCTCCTCGCTCCCCTGCTCCTCTCTCCTCGCTCCCCCTCCTCTCTCCTCGCTCCCCCCTCCTCTCTCCTCGCTCCCCCCTCCTCTCTCCTCGCTCCCCCTCCTCTCTCCTCGCTCCCCCCCTCCTCTCTCCTCGCTCCCCCTCCCCTCTCCTTGCCCTCCCCCTCCTCTCCTCGCCCTCCCTCCATCTCTCTCCTTGCTCCCCCTCCTCATGCTCCCCCCTCATTTCGCCCCCTCCTTTCGCCTCCTCTCTCCTCGCCCTCTCTCCCCCCCCCTCTCCTCGCGCTCCCCCTCCTCTCTCCTCGCGCTCCCCCTCCTCTCTCCTCGCTCCCCCTCCTCTCTCCTCGCTCCCCCACCTTTCTCCTTGCGCTCTCCTCCCCCAATCACCTTCTTTCAAAAGTAAAAGAACTGCAATCCCTGGGTGCACCTGGAGCTGCAATAGATGTGCAAAGGATGACATTACTTCGTACAATCAGTAATGACCCTGATATATGTGCGTGTGCAGGAGTCCATCACCAATATATTTTAGCAAAGATCTGGCCGTGTCAATAGAGTGGAATGAAAGGAGAGAGACAGATGCTTTTAGAGGTTGGGAGAAACAGGAGGGAGAGAGAACCTCTTGGAGATGCAGTTGAATGGACAGAGGTGAGAAATAGAGATTGTATTGCCATGGGGATGGGAAGAAACAGACAGAGAAAGCTGCACAGAAAGACCCTTTATTGAGGGGTGAGAATGTCACCCAAAGATCCTGCAGAGTGGGGGTGATAAGATATTATGGGGGCTGGATATAGAGAAACAGTTGAGGCGGAAGATCCTCCCTTTCTTGTGAGGAGGGTTGGAAAGAGAAAGATCCAGTTTAAATAAGGAGGTGGGAAGAGAGAGACACCCTAGTGGGGAAAGGGGGAGAGAAACCCTTTTGTTGGGGGCATTTCTGTCTCTGTTGGAATTTGGTCAGTTGCTGTTGGAGTTGAGTGGACTCGTATTATAAAATAGTATAATGCCAGACTCACTGTGAGTAACACCACAGGATATCCATTACTTTATAAATCTGAAAAGGTATTGTGCGTGTGTGTGTGAGACATTTTCTTTTAGTTCCTTTTCTCGTACCCCTTTGGAAAATAAAATAAGTTTTGACGTGAGTCACATGGTACAGAATGTTGGCCCAAGGATCATTTTGTTGATTGTTGCTCTTTCGCAAAACCTTGGTGATTGTCTCATTTGGAATAAAAACAGAAACCCTCAGGCAGCATCTGTAGAGATAACAGGGGAATCACTATTTCACCTCAAAGCTGGAAGATTTTCAAAATTATAGCACAAAATATTGGCAATGCAGAGCAGGGTCCAGAAACCTGGTAGAAGAAAAAAAACAGGTTGACACCAAAGCCCCAATTTTAACCTAACTCACTGGGGAGAACAGGATGTGTTTGGATGCCCATTTTATACCTCGCCAGATTTTTAAGCTCAATTGACTTCAATGGAGGGCAAAATCAGATGGGGTTTAAAATAGGCATCCGACCCAAACCTCCGCCATTCCTGCCGGGTTAAAATCAAATGTGCAGGCTATCCGCTAGCAGGGAGATCCGCTTTGCTCATTTTTCTGGCTTCCTATCTACCTGTCTCATCCTCACTGCCTTCAGCTATTCACATTTTTTTCTCTGTCTCGTATATGTCTTTTATTTCTTTGATTCCTCTCATTATGTCTCCTATTGTCGCATGCTAATATCACCCTGCCACTTAACCATCTTTTGTTTGCACTTAACGTTACAGGACATTCTATTTCTTTTCCCATGTGTGTAGTTTTTCCCCCTTCCCTTTGTCTTGCTCCTCTTTAAATGCTGTTCATTTGTTCCAGGTTTGACAAAGGGACTGCACCTGATACGTTAATTCCCCTGTTCTCTCCACAGATGTTGTCTGACTTGCTCAGGGTTTCCAGAATTTTACTTTGGATTTCTGGGATTTGCAGTTTTTTGCTTTTTGTTCATATTGTCTCCTTTGGCCAGCCTGCCTGGTGTAGCTTGCAGCCCCATGCAGGTAGGGGTCTGACCTTGCAGGTGCTCTAAACCTCTTTGCTTCTCCCGTGTTGCTAGCAAGTCTGTGCCTATGGTTTTAATAAACACTTGTATCTACAAAGAGACTAAATAGTCTTTATGGAAGCATCGCTTTCTAATTTTCTCCACATGCTGGTATTTGAAGCTTGCTCAGCACTGGATCAGCAAATACAAGTCCTGCATTAGTTGAAATCCAAAAACAAAAATCAATGTTCACAGTTCACCACTTGTTTGTTTCTGATGAAGAAATTAACACATTTGAAGGGTTATCATTGCAGTAATCACTAATCAATACAGCTGGAATGATTTACAAAAGCCTTTCTCCTTTCAGAGACTCCATCCTCTATTGAGTGCCCTGCTAACTCTTCCAATGGGTTGCATTTGTATACTTATTACAACAGTTCTACTTAACACACTGTGTGTCACTCAAGTAAGATGCCAAAATTTGCTGAACATGTGCCACAACTTCCCAATTTAGTCAAATGGCTATATGCTCAGCTGTTGTATTATGCTCTGTTACATCTTTCAGCCCCTGCTATGTGATACATTGACGTGTGTTCCTTAAGCTCTACTATTATTTATACATGATTCTGAGATAAAACAAAAGGTTGGCAGATGGTAAACTCCCTAGTGGTGAATGTTATGCAATTCTATTGAGTACATGGTGTATTTTGTCTCCATTGTATTTACAACTACAAAAAATACAATCATAGTCAACATTGGGAAACCAAATTAAGAAAACCATTAATAATATTTTTTCTCCATTTTGTTGTGGTCAGTACCTAAATTGGTTAAATCTTTTTGACTTTAGTGGTGCACTAGTCTCTTCTTTCTGGGACCTGAAATGAAAGTCTTTCTCGTAGTTGTAAGGGTCTTAATGGCGATAAATGACATTCTCCACACACTTCCTACAGCATGAACCTCTACAGCAGTGAACTGCCCATAATTTTGGAAATCGGCAATAGGAGCCATAAGGATGGTGTAGGAAATTAGAGAAGGAGTAATGTTCTGGTGTTTGGATTAAGGTACAATGTTGAAGGAGACTTGCTCTGCTTCTGGCTATGTTGTACATGAATTGGAAGCGCTTAATGCTGACATTAAGTATAAAGAGTGGAAATGTTTTTCTATTCCCCACACTTCTCTCTGGGTACAAAAATTCACTTGTATTGAAGACATTTATTTTCAAAGCGTCACTTTCCTGTCACTTGCATCTTGTTTATCGTGATGAAACAAGAATCAAATCAACAAAAAAATTCCCTCTGCCAATTTAGCTACTCAATCATTATATACATGAATGTAAGACCTCAAGAAATAAATCACATTCTGGACTCATTTATTACACGCAAATTATACAACGAGCTAGTTGGGCTCCTAAGTACCAAATTTGTGCTGGACATCTGTCGCCTGTCCTCTCTCCACCTGAAATGGGTCAGCTATTCTGTCCATGTTGAACGGGGCTGGAAAAAGTGGGAATGTGAACCAGTGTCTTCCTTTTTGCCACGGTGACGATGGTTTTTTTCCTTCCCAGTTGGTGAAAATGTGGCGAATGCATCTACAGATGTAGATAAGTTATTGCATTATTTTCTATGGACTTCCTCAAATGTTGAAAAACTTACTCTTTTGAACCTTCATCAGTTTAATTATCAGTGAAAACAATATTCAGAAAACCATCCATCTGGCATAACTCCAAATCTGAACATTCCTTTCGGCAATAATAAAATGTGTTTTGATGTTTATGGCAAGTTTTACTGCATGATTTTTTTTTTAACTGTGTTCCCTCATTTCCTGAAGGCAGTGACTTCTGCTGGTGTAGAATTCCATGGGTTTCTGCACCCCTGTGTGTGTCAGCTCTGGCTCAGTGGGCAGCACTCTCGCCTCTGAGTCAGAATGTTGTGGCTTCAAGTCCAACTCCAGAGACTTCAGCACAAAATCTAGGCTGACACTCCAGTGCAGTACTGAGGGAGCACTGCACTGTCTTGAGGTGCCGTCTTTCAGATGCGACATTAAAAACCGAGGCCCCGGCTGCTCTCTGAGGTGGATGTAAAAGATCCCATGGCACTATTTCAAAGAGGAGCAGGGGAGTTAGCCCCGGTGTCTTGGCCAATATTTATCCCTCAGTTGACATCACTAAAACAATGGCCCAGAAATTCGGCGCTTGTCGGGTGAGTACGCGCTGTGTACTCACCCGTAAGGCCACTTGAAGTGCCGGTTTCCTGCATGCACTGTGCATGCGCGGGAAACCGGAACTTCCAGTCTCGTGAAGGGAAGGGTTCAGAGGTGAACCGCGTGCATGGTGAGGCTGCGCGCACGCAGCGAACTTCGTTTTTTTTTCAGGTTTCTCCGGGAGGGTAAGTATGGAAGAAGCTGCGCTTTTAAAAAGGAGGCGCAAGACCCGTTTTTAACAAGGTAAGTGGTTAATTAATTACAATTTAAAAAAAATTTCAGCAGGTTTATCTTTTTTAGATACTTTAAAGAAAGGTAAGTTTATTTTTAGCACCGTTAAAAAGTATTTAAATTTTTTCAAAAATTTAAATTTTTGTTTAAAGTAGTTAATTTATTTAACTTATAGTTATTTAAAAAATGTGATGGTTTTTTATAAATTTATTTGAAGTTTAAGTGTGGTTTTGGGGCTGATTTCAATTCATAGATTTGACAGGTCTTCCTGTCAAATCTATGAATGAAAATGCCCTGCTAGGATTGGCTCTCCATGGCCCACGTGATCCCAGGGGACGCTTTGAAATAACTGCGCCCCTGGGACACTCGAGCACTGTGCGCCGGCAGCTGGAGGAGGCCCAGGACCCGAAGTTCTCGTGGGCCCAAAACACAACTGCAGGCGCGGTAGGTAAGTACGCGCGCGATGCTTGCACCCGCAGGAAGCTGGAAAACCGAATTTCTGGCCCATTATCTGGTCAATATCACATTGCTGTTTGTGGGAGCTTGCTGTGCACAAATTGGCTGCCGTGTTCCCTACATTACAACAGTGACTACACTTCAAAAGTACTTAATTGGCTGTAAAGCGCTTTGGGACATCCTGAGGTCATGAAAGGCGCTATATAAATGCAAGTCTTTCTTTTTTCTTTTCCAGTACCTCACCCAAGTGGCTATTTGTGATATGCCCCTGGCTGAGACCAATTGACTCATGAAAGACCAGGAACGACCTTCTTGGCCTGTGTTGCTCAGTAGAGCATTTACCCACTACATCATCAGGGAAGCCTTATTCTTATTTTTGGAAGGATTTTTGTGCTATTGCTGTTTGATTTCAGTGGTGAACAGATCATTTTTCCATTTTCTGTCAGCTTTGAACATTCCAAGGTTCAGAATAGCATGAATGAAGGAAAATCTTCTTTCTACACTGCCCCATCAATAAGCCTATAAATATGCCTGTCATGTTTGGAATTTTTGACTTTTTTTTGCAAAAAGGATTTGGAAGCGAGTTACATTTGGGTGGTGTATTTTAAATCAATCTGGGTTTACGCAGATTTAAAATTCTTTTTTATAGCCATGTACTATAGCAGTTTTGACAATGGATTTATCTGTTAATGGGCCAGACATTAAAGTTGTGTGTCAAAGCTAGACATACCAGCTTGTGGAATGTCATGGCTCACAGTCTAGTTCGGACTGAGACTATGAGAGTCAATTGACCCATCTCAGATTCTTTAAGTCAGAATGGTCTCCGTTCATTTTGAGGTTTCTTTATACTGGTGTTATATTGGGATCTACTGATGAATCACGGAATAAGGAAGAAATCAGAGGCATAGACCGCCAACTTGCCGGGAACACGGAGAAAAAGAACTAAGCAGGGAGCCTAACCTAGCTA
This sequence comes from Squalus acanthias, assembly GCA_030390025.1. Classification (NCBI taxonomy): domain Eukaryota; kingdom Metazoa; phylum Chordata; class Chondrichthyes; order Squaliformes; family Squalidae; genus Squalus; species Squalus acanthias. The sequence continues at coordinate 59,801,563 of CM059429.1, forward strand.
TGGAAAATATGCTCATTACCAGCCTAGAGGCAGTCAGAATTGGAAGGCTGACCAGGAAAAGTTAAGGGACTCTCTCAATTCGGAGAGCGTGACATTTTTTAAATTGTTCTCAAAGGATATAAAGTTAGTTGGATTAAGGTGATATTTGATTACAACTGTTACACTGTATGTTCACTTGTCTGTATTTTTTTAAAGTAACGTAACAATTTGTACGTGGCCTTGTCTCACCTAAAATATCTACTAAAAGATTGGCGAAGAACACATGTGTAAGTCACAGCCTCCAGTCCAGATCACAAGAGTGTACTATCATTACACCCCCTGGGTTACACCTATTGTATGATAGATATTGGCACAGTCCTGAACGTAAGATGCTTGGAGTTCTTGTGCGAGTGACCAGTGCAGTGTAACCTAGGAGAATATTTAAGGCACACCTGAAACTTCTAATAGTGCTTTAACCTTGGCCTCGAAACAGAACTCCATAATCCACCAGATGAGTTTGAGAAACAAGATGAGTTATGGACTGCCTTTTTGTGCCATTTAAGACTGGGTTGAGGCTATTTAAACTCATTTCAGTTGGGACAACATGTTGAAGTGGAGGTATACCATCAAACTGAATTGAAATTAAACTAGGATCTCCGATCAAAGTGCAGGTGCTAATCCATTGTGCCACCAATCCTCAGACATTGCCCCTTTAATATATATTCAGTTTAGATTATCAGCAGAAATATTAACTTTTAAAATATTGCACATATTCTGAAGAGACAGTCATACGTTCTCATATTTTAGAGTACATTAAAAGATACAGGACTTGATCCACAATTAAAGCTCAAACGCAAAGTTACAAGACAGGAAATATCATTGGATTCATTCTTGATGTGTTGTAGGCTAAAGCAAATTTGAATCCCATATTTTCCAAATTAACCATTAGGCGAAGCATACTTTCAATCTGTAAAGTGACTGCACTATGAATTCACATTTTTAGAATGCATGTCCTTTGCCAGACCATATTGAGCTAATCTAGATCATCCACATCTATATTACTGGGAAACTTGCGAGTCTGGACAATAGCATTACATTTAAGACATGATTGAAGTGGACATGAATGCTCAGATGCATAGATCTGATGAATGTTCAGGGTCAGAATTTAAAAGTTGTTACTTTGCCTTCTGCAGTCTTTGAAATTGTTGACTGGCTGTACACAAAGGAATATAGCTGTGAGATTTCGGTTCACAGGATAATTTGCTGCTGAATAGCAGATGACGCATAAGAAAAATATGGTCTTGATCATAAAGTACCTTTTGCCTGCTGGGAATCGGAGTTTATTAAATGAAAGATGCTTCCCCTTCATCTCTTCATTGTTGTGGCAGCTGCTTGACTTGTGATGGTGATGATGCAATTGGACATTGTGAGCTGAGTAAGCTATTCAGCTGCAATAGGCCTACGGAGAACTAGCCGTTGATGCTGAGCACAACATTGTATATGACCTTGCTGGAAAGAACAGTGCCAGGCAGTATCCTGTTACATCACTGCAGGATGTAAATGAAGCAATGTCAGAACTTTAGTTAAGGTTAGAGAGAGTCAGAGTGTAGAATTCATCACAGCAATGACCATTGATTTTCCAACTTTATTTTGGGTTCTTGCAGCACAGTATTTATTTTTTTAAATGGAAAAAGAAATGAATGATTATGCATAGCGATAGGATAGGGTTTGGAACAACTATTCCCCTTGCAGTGAACTTGTGATCTCTGCTGTGCTGTCATGAAGTGATGCTGAACCAAGCCAAGTACTTTATTTGGAGAGAAGCAGGTGAGTTGCCCAAGGTGGATGTTATGCAGTATGAAACTTCCTAGAAGCAAAGAGAACACATATAAAATGGAAATAAAACTTCAGTGTATGAGGTGAATCAGCCTTATCAACTGGAAACAATATTGTGAGGGAAGTGAGGTTCAATCTGCAGCTAGTACAGAACTACTTAATTGCATTGAAGTTCTGAGATTGGCATTCAGAGAGGATGCTTGCCTCTCCTCAATAATTCATGAGTGATTCTTTTCGAACAGAAATGCTAGGCACAAGAAGTTGAAATTTCTTCCTCGCAGCTTGGTAAACTAATAAACCATACTTTTTTCAAATTTGCTTTGCAAGTCCTTTGCTCCCCTCATTCCCACAATATTGTTCCATCTGAAGGAATAACAATATCCAATCAGCTTCTGAGTAAAACAACTATCCTCCAATCATAACTTGTTGGTAGTATGGGGTCAGCCAGTAATTCCCCACAAGGTGAGTTCACTCTCAGTGGAAGGCACTAAGAGTTGTATGTATCAATCACTCTAGGCCACGCTTGCATTCATTTCCTAACCGATATATATGGCCTTGATGTAAAACTGGGAACAGCCTGTCTGTTATTAGCTGGGCAAAAATACGTGGAACAGCAGGATCTAGACAGGTAATTAAAATAACTGAGGAGAGAGGTAGAAAATCCCAGAAACCTCAAAGAATATCATCATATACTGATAATCTCTATTATCATAAATGCAAAATAAAAGGCCTCCACTATTCTGAATACAAAGTCAATATTTTCCGACCAGTACAGCCAACCTTCTGCGCCATTTTGAGAAGAATTAATATAGATTTGAACAGTGAGTGCATCACTGAGGTAGATCTCTCTCTCTCCCGTTTTTACATCCAGTGCTGTTTGACAAAGCCAGTCTGAACTGATTCAGGTCTCAAATGGGAGATGGGCCAGGCCAATTAGGAGTCTTAGCCAAGCTGAAGAATTCTGAGCATTAAGTGCTTTGAACATGTCAGATCTGACAGAATGAGCATATGCATCCTACAAGGTCTAATACACTGGTTAATTTTGATTTGAGTGTTTTCTGGGATTGTCGCCTTCCTCATGCAATAAAATAGCAAGCTGGCTCTGTCACTTAACCAGCATTCCAAGCATATCCATACAATGAAAATTTTTTTTTTTTTTAATTTAGTATTTCTATCACTGCAGTAGAAGGTGTAACACTGGTTAATGAGTGGCAGTCATTTCAATAAGGTTTGGGAGACAAAATGTGTACAATGTCCTTTCTTTGGAAACTGATCCAATTTTGTCACTTGCATTTTTTAAATTGCCTGTATTCCCAGATTTTTAGCCTCAAATTGTATATTATATTAAAGTGCACCCCATTAGTGTGGGAAAAGGATGCTGGATTTGTAGTGCTGGTTTGTCTTTTCATCATGGCACATTAATAATGAAAATGTGTAGAGACTAAGGGCTGGATTTTGAATGACCCATGGAGTCGGGTTTGGAGGCGTGTGGGGGGTTAAATTTGCGGGGTCGGGGTTTCCGACCCCATCCCGACTCCATCCCGCCTCCACGCAATTTTGACATAATCAGTCGCGGGGTTCCAGATCCCGTCCCGCCTCCAAGAGGCGGGAGAGGCCATTAAAGCCCTTAACAAGCTCTAAATTGGCTCTGTAATGCCATTTTGAAACACTGTAGCTAGTTTAACCCGCTTCTGACGTGAAGCACGCCTGGTGTGAAACACTCCAGTGAAACCTGGCGGGAGCACAAGTGGATAGCTGACTATCAGCTGCAAGTCCACTATTATAACGGAGATGTGATGAAGGTGGTAGTAGTATTAGGTCTGAACAGTGCCTCTGATGCTGCTGCATTGAATGTCTTCAGAGACTGCCTGGGAGGACTTACGTGGCAAAAAATTCTCTCTGTCTGTCTGTCTGTCTGTCTGTCTCTCTCTCTCTCTCTCTCTCTCTCTCTCTCTCTCTCTCTCTCTTTCTTCTCCACCCCCCCCCCATTTTTGCATCCAGGTCCACCCACATCAAAAGCCAGGCAACTCCTCTCTCACCAACAGTCTCTGAGACTAGCCAGTCAGCAATGATGACATCATCAGAGGCGGCTTTCAGACTGAAAACACTAATTAGTTCATGGGTTCCCACATGCTCCAACTCAATTGCCCAATTAAGTGAAAATTGCACCAGGCATCCACATTAATCTGGAGTCGGGGGGGAAACACGAAATGCAGATTACACGACCCCAACCCGACCCCAAGACAAAATCCAGCCCTAAGTTGTGGAGACTTGGGGGAGGGTAATTTTGACTTTTGGTGATAGTGCAAAATTGGCGATATCTGATGGGCCGTCCGTTATACATCGCTCCCGATTTTTTTTGTTTCCATCAAGTCAATGGAAAGGAAATCCAGGAGAGGTATTTAACGGGCAGCTGATCCGATCTCGGCCGTTTCACACTATCATCAAAATTACCCCCCTTCGTCTTTTACTCCCCATTTTCTCTACACGCTGTACAAGTGTTTTGATCTTATTCTCTATGGCTATGTACTTGCACTGGATTGGTAATCTACAGTCTAACAAGTAGAGAGCATGTGACATATCAGAACACACTCAAATCGAAATTAAACCAGTGTGTTGGACTTTGTCGGATACAATGACTCATTCTGTTAGATCAGACATGTTTAGAACTCTGAATGCTGTGTATTCTTCAGCTCTGCTAAGACTGAATTGGCCTGGCCAATCTCTGATTTGAGATCTGTACCAATTTGGAACCTTAGAGAGTTTAGGTTATTAAATTGATTAGAAAATAGCATATTTCATCTCGAGAAATGGCCATCTCTCCTGAATGCTCCCAGTTTTCCATTGCTGCTTATACCTACTTGCAGTGTTCTCCTAGCCTTACCTTGGCCACTACAGGGAACCAAATGGAGAAACCTTATAACTGATCAAACAATTGTGGATGCATGTGCAAGGTGAGGAGGAGAACAACCACAGAGTCGCTGTCGCCTGTCACTTTAATTCTCCGCTCCACTCCCACTCAGACCTCACTGTCCTCGGCCTCTTGCATTGTTCCACGGAAGCTCAGCGTAAGCTCGAGGAACAGCACCTCATCTTTCGATTAGGCACTTTACAGCCCTCTGGACTCAACATAGAGTTCAACAATTTCAGATCATAACCCCGGCCCCTATCATATATATATATTTTTTATCCACACTTTTTGTTTGTGCCTTTTGTTCTTCTCTCCCACATGGCAGCTGTCTTTCATTCTGCCAGTGCAATTCACACTTCATCTAGAGCCATCCTTTGTTTCTTAACCTGTCCCATTACCATCTCCTTTTGCCTTGAATATCTCTTAATGTCTCTTTAATTCTCCAGGCCTTTTATCCTATCACAGACCTTCCCTTTTGTTCTTTCATCCCCTCCCCCATTTCCCAGCCCCTAAACTTGCTTTAAAATCTGTTCCATTTCCTGCTTTTTTCCAGTTCTGATGAAAGGTCATCGACCTGAAACGTTAACTCTGTTTCTCTCTTCACGGATGCTGCCTGACCTGCTGAGAGTCTCCAGCATTTTCTGTTTTCATTACAGAGTAGCTGTACTAGGTATCTGAGGTAAGATGGTGCTTATCCATCTGTCCATTGCTCTTTCAGTAAACAGTGGATTTCTGTGGCAGCAAGAATATGGATGTCAGACGTGCATCTGAATTCTGCCAAACCTGTCATCTGTTTGTCATTAAGGCTGCGATTTCGCCAACCGAGGCGAGTCCAGTGTGGCCGGAGTAGGTGGCGGCTTCAAACCCTGCTCCCGTCTTCATCCCACCTCTTCCAAGTGATTTTGCCCTCATGGGGCTTGTTAAGCCCGCCCTGCGAGGTTCCTGGCCAGTTAAAAGGAAGCAGGTCTGATGACGCGTCATCAACCGGTTTCCTTAAAGGAGCCATGTCCACATTCATTTTGACAGTTGGGCTGTCAGTGTTCTACAGCATTGAGGTGCTGCAAACACTGACAAGAGCGGGATCCCGACCCGCTGTCAATCTTTTAGATTTTGACAGCGGATCCGCCTCCGAACCCACCCTCTGAGCGCCGGCAAAATTCCGGCCTAAGTGTGGTAGTGTTTCTAGTCCTTTTATAGCATGGTTAAATGGCCCCAATTCTCAGTTTTGCAGATGATGTGTTAATTCTACATCAAAATCGGTCAGTGTAACACTTCATTATTCACCAACTACCAGATTCAAGACCGTGCTTCATTAAACAGTTCTGAACTCTCCCGTTCCATTAAATATAAAAGTGCTCTTTGAAATTAGTTATTCTTGAAATGAAGCATATTTATAGGTAGTTGTTTTAAGTGGGTACCCCAGATAAGTACCTAAAAATGGTGGAATAAGGAGCTCTCTCTCAGGTCATTGTATGACTTGTAAAAGACCCATAGGGCTGGATTTTGATACTGGGGCAGGTTGGGGTCGTGTCATCTGCATTTCGTGTTATCCACCCGACTGCAATTGGATGTGGGAGATTGATGCAATTTTCACTTAATTGGGCAATTGAGTTCCAGCATGTGGGAACCCATGAACCAATTAGTGGTTTCAGTCTGAAAGTCGCCTCTGATGATGTCATCATTGTTGCTGCATTGCAGGTCAGGGACTGCCTGGCCTTTGCTGTGAGAGGACCTGGATGCAAAATGAGCAGCATCTGAGAGAGAGAGAGAGAGAGAGAGAGAGAGACCGACCTCTCACAGCAAAGGCCAGGCAGCCTCTGAAGACATTCAATGCAGCAGCATCAGAGGCGACTTTCAGACCTAATACTACTACTACCTTCATCACATCTCCGTTGTAACAGTGGACCTGCAGCTGATAGTCAGCTATCCACTTGTGCTCCCGCCAGGTTTCACTGGCGTGTTTCAGATCAGGCGTGCTTCACGTGGGAAAAGGGTTAAACTAGCTAAAACGTTTCAAAATGGCATTACAGAGCCAATTTAGGGCTTGTTAAGGGCTTTAATGGCCTCTCCCGCCTCTTGGAGACGGGACCACCGCACACGATTTCATCAAAATTGCATGGAGGCGGGATCGGGTCCACCCGCCACTTTTCACAATTTTAACCCCCCACATGCCTCCAAACCTGCCTCCACGGGTCTATGAAAATCCAGCCCATAGTGTCAATGAGCTGCGGGCATGAGTGAGTTATGATTTGGCTTTTTACATGAGTGAAGCATAACATGACTAATGTAAATTCTTTTGAGTGTCTGCATCCAGCTGGAAACTACACTGTATTGTTCAAAATGAATCCAAGAATGCTGTCTGCTGCTGTCAGCAATGAAGGATTTTCTGTACATGAATTATCAGTTTTTGATTTTTGCTCTGAGAAATGCTGGTGGGGTGGGGAGGTGACCAACCATACACCATAAACTGAGAGTGGGCAACAATTTATAAAGAATGCGATGAAATCGGCAGCTTCGCATGGCTGATCAAAGCAGTAGTGCTGTTATTTAAAAAAAAATCTAAATTGGCTCTTTTATGTGAATACCTTTTTTAACGTTCTATTTGTGATTGCTCTCAGTTGCAACAAAGTGTACAGAAAGTGGGGGTTCACTACAAATGATAGCGGTATAGCTTGGTAGGAAACAAGTATTCTATATAGAGGCTTGTGGACAATCTGGTTCTGGTGAGCAGTATTGTTTTTCAGCCTCTGCTACTGTTGTTGTGATCGCAATTTGACTGCTGGGTCTTTTACATTGTGTCACTATAGTGTGAACTTCCATGGCCATGTCTGTCTCGTTTCAGGGCTGTATGGAGGATGTTGTCTGAGTGCTGAATGGAAGCCAGCTCTGAAAGAAATGCACCCAGTTTAGCTTTAATAGTTAGATTACATTTTTCAAAATGGCCATTTTCCATAGTGTTTCAACCCATTATCATCAGGGATCCTTATAGGAATGTATGGTCAGGCAAAAAAAAGGAGTTTGCCCATGCTTGAATGTATGGCCGTATACTGGGACTGGCTCAATTGTGTGCTTGGTAACATTTTGGATTCCATATGGTACTTTTTGTTTGTAGGGCTAAAGACCAGGAAATGTGAAAGATTGTTCCCTCTCCACTACAGTTTTTTCTGCCTTCTGCTGAGATTCGAGTGTTCCATTTTTGCAACTGGGAGCAGGTGTGGTATGTGCAAAAATAGATTTTTAATTTGTCCTTTTAATCTCTTGCAGGTGGAAATTGTATTGTACTACCTAGCAAATGGTTTTGCACACATTTTCAGATAGGACTTAATTGAAATCCTTTTCCCAGGCTATCTGCTCCATTTGTACTGTCTGAGCACATGAAATAAAGTGTATATATCCCTGAGTAATTAGTTTGGTTGTTACCTGTGTGGGATGGGAAAAATGTTTCCAGGGCTGTGCCTTGCCTAATGACCATGGCCCAGTTAGACTGGCATAGGACAGGGTAAGTTTGGAGTTACCAATCTGGAGGATGATCAAGGGCATACCATCGGGACCAGGGTCTGATTGCAGTCTAGAGAGTGGAGATCCGACAGACGAAAACTTGATGTCAGTCATAATGGTCAGATAAAATGAAGCAGTGAAGGGAGGTTCTTTGAAAAGATTATCAAAATAAGATGAGAGAAGTGAGGCGTATTGATTCGCTTTCTCTTTATAAGAGCTGTACCAATAGGGACAGAAAGTACATTTCATGGCAGTTATGATTGTTAGCTTTAGCAAGAGACCAGAAAGAGTGGCTGCTTGGGGGCAGGAAGAAAGCAGTTGAAGCCTTTTTTCAATAAAGTTATGTTTAGAAGCTCTGACTGACAAAAGTTGTAAAGCTGACTCAGAATGCTTCAGACAGAATTTACACAAAAGACATCAGAATGAAAAGCATGATGGAACCAAGATAGCTTCAATCACACTTTAAGGAAAGGGGATGAGTGAGATCTGAAACACAAATTACTTCACTGGCATGGCTAGAAGGATTAGAGAGTGAAAGTAGCAGTTGCACCATGGAAAGGTGGTGAAGAAAATAAATTATATAGCACCTTTCATGATCTTAGAACGCCCCAAAATGTTTTATTCCAGTGAAGTAATTTTGAAGTGTATTCATTGTTGTAATGTAGGGAAATGCAACAGCTATTCTAATTGGCTTGTAGACAGACTGGTTGCAGAATGTGACTGACTTGTTAGAATCATACAGCACAGAAGGAGGCTATTCAGCCCATCATCCCTGTGCCAGCTCTTTGGTAGAGCTATCCAACTACTCCCACTACCCCGCTCTTTCCCCATAGAGCTGTAATTTTTCCCCTTCAAGTATTTATCCAATTCCCTTTTGAAAGTCACTGTTGAATCTGCTACCACCACCCTTTCAGGCAGTGCATTCCAAATCACAACAACTCGCTATGTTTTTAAAAAAAAGTTTCCTCATGTCGCCTACATAAGAACATAAAAAAATAAGAATTAGGAGCAGGAGTAGGCCATATGGCCCTTCAAGCCTGCTCCGCTATTCATTAAGATTATGGCTGATCTTCGACCTCAACTCCACTTTCCTGCCCGATCTCCATATCTCTTAATTCCCCTAGAGTCCAAAAATCTATCTTTCTCGGCCTTGAATATACTCAACGATTCAACATCCACAGCCCTTTGGGGTAGAGAATTATAAAGATTCACCACCCTCTGAGTGAAGAGATTCCTCCTCATCTCAGTCTTAAATGGCCGACCCCTTATCCTGAGACTATGTCTCCTAGTTCTAGACACTCCAGCCAGGGGAAAGAACCTCTCAGCATCTACCCCCTCAATCTTTGGGGGAAAAATTGAGTCGCGCCCCCATTGGGGCGCTAACTTCGCCGGGGCACTACTTTTAGCACCCCGAAAAAGTTAGCACCACCACAGCCGAAATTCATCGGTAGCGCCCCAAGAAGGATGCGGGGCACTACTAGAAGCGCCCCGCCTCCCTCTTGGGGCGCTGCGAGGGAACATCGCGCCGCAGTACTGCAGGCCTTTCTCCCCTTCTTAAAGGGGAGGGGCCTTGCACAGCGCGACCCGGGGCCCAGCTGGGCCACCAGGGATCGGAGTGCCGGCAAAAGAGCCCGGCACTTGAGAAGTGCCGAGCTCCCGGAGCACAGCCGGCACTCCGCGGAGGAACTGCAGAGGAGGCCTGGGACGGCAACGGAGGCAGGTGCTGGCAGGCGGCTAGCAACAGAAATGGCCCCCCCGGCACCTCTCCTTTAATTAGCGCCGCTCCGGGCGCAGGTAGGCCCCCCTGACCCCGTCGGATATAGCGTCTGGTGGTAATTCAGGAGGCACTACCGAAGATCGCGAGCGGGGTGCTGCGCACTGCGATGACGGCAGTGCCGTGGGGCGCTAACAGTTACCACCACCGCTAACCTCCCACTGAATTTCACGGGAGGCGTTGGTGGTGCCGCGCCTGGGCGCGAGTTGCTTTGCGCCCTCTTAGGGCGCTAACTGGAGGTGCAAAGCAACCAAATTTTTCCCCCTTAGATTTTTCAATGAGATCACTGCTCATTCTTCTGAACTCCAGAGAATATAGGTCCAGTCAACTCAATATCCCCTCCTAGGATAACCCTCTCATCCCAGGAATAAATCAAGTGAATCTTCGTTGCACCGCCTCTAAGGCAAGTATGTCCTTCCTCAGATAAGGAGACCAAAACTGTGCACAGTACTCCAGGTACGGTCTCACCAAAGCCCTGTACAATTGTAGTAAGACTTCCTTACTCTTATACTCCAAATCCCTTGCAATAAAGGCCAACATGCCATTTGCCTTCCTAATTGCTTGCTGTACCTGCATGCTAACTTTCTGTGTTTCATGTACAAGGCCACCTAAATCTCTCTGAACACCAACATTTAATAGTTTCTCATGATTTAAAAAATATTCTGTTTTTCTGTTCTTCCTACCAAAGTGAACAACCTCACATTTCCCCACATTATACTCCATTGCCCACTCACTTAACCTGTCTGTATCCTTTTGCAGGCTCTTTGTGTTCTCCTCACAGCGGACTTTCCCACCTAGCATTGAATCGCCAGCAAACTTGGATACATTGCACTCGGTCCCTTCATCTAAGTCACGAATATAGATTGTAAATAGCTGAGGCCCAACCACTGATCCTTGTGGCACCCCACTAGTTACAACCTGCCAACCAGAAAATGACCCGTTTATCCCTAATCTCTGTTTTTTGTCCATTAACCAATCCTCTTTCCATGCTAATATATAACCAACCTCATGAGTCCTTATCTTGCGTAGCAACCTTTTATGTGGCACCTTATTGAATGCCTTTTGGAAATCCAAATATACTACATCCACTGGTTCTCCTTTATCTACCCTGCTAGTTACATCCTCAAAAAACTCTAATAAATTTGTTAAGCACAATTTCTCTTTCATAAAACCATGTTGACTCTGCCTAATCATATTATGATTTTCTAAGTGCCTTGTTACCACTTCCTTAATAATGGCTTCCAGCATTTTCCCAACGACTAATGTCAGGCTAACTGGCCTGTAGTTCCCTGTTTTCTCTTTGCCTCCTTTCTTGAATAGCGGGGTTACATTTGCTACCTTCCAATCCGCTGGGACCGTTCTAGAATCTAGGGATTTAGGTTCTGGTTCTGGTTCTTTTGCCAATCACCGTAAATCTGTGTCCTCTGGTTGCCGCCCCTTCTGCCACTGGAAACAGTATCGTTCATGATTTTGAACATCTTTATCAAAACTCCTCTTAACCTTCTCTGTTCTAAAAGGAACAAGCCCAGCTTCTCCAGTCTCTCCACATAACTGAATTCCCTCATCCTTGGTGCCATTCTAGTAAATCTCTTCTGCACCCGCTCTAAGGCCTTTACATCCTTCCTAAAGTGTAGTGCCCAGAATTGAACACAACACTCCAGCTGAGGCCTAACCAGTGATTTTATTTGTAAAAGTTTAGCATAACTTCCTTGCTTTTGTCCTCCATGGCCGCGATTTCGCCTACTGAGGCGGGGCTGGTGCGGCCAGGGTCGATGGCGGGGTGTGACCCTGCTGCTGGCTCCAGGCCGCTCTCTGAAAAGATTTTATGATGATTGGCCTTGTTAAGTCCACCCAACGCGTTTCCCGGCCAATTGAAGGAAGCGGGTCTGATGAAATCATTCGATGACACGTCATCAGCTGGTTTCCTTAAAGGGACCATGCGCAAATTTATTTTGACAGTTCTGCTGTCAGTGTTCTACAGCATTGAGGTGCTGCAAACACTGACGAGCACTGCACAAAGGTGCACAGCTGCACCCAGGCTCTCCCATGACTCCCTCCATATGTTTATGGAGGGAGTCACAGCACACAGGGAGGTCCTCTTCCCTTCCCATGGGCGGAAGAGACCTCCCCAGGACACCAATGCAGCCTGGTTGCACATTGCACAGGAGGACACAAGCAGGGATGTCATTAGGAGGACCAGGCTGCAGTGGCGCAAACCTTTCAATGATCTGAGCAGATCACAAAACGTTACCGCCATGCCACTCTCAACCTCCTGCTGTTGTGCCTCTCATCACATCCACATCACTCTGCCTTCCCTACCCTACTCCTGTGCATCCTTATTCACACCAACTTAACTTGCACCTTCACCTATCCCTCTCTATCTACATTATCACTTCCTCATCTCACTAGCCACCCTTCACACTCACCCTCATCCTAGTCCAATCATACCAACTAACAACACACAAGAGTAGGCACTTGTGTGTTTTAGCCAATGTTCATGTGACGTTTCTGGTAATATGCTGTCAAACATTGAAATCTTTATTTTGAACACTTTGCATTCTTGGACAGTTTTGTGTGCTCCTTTGGAAGTGGCTTAGTGAGTTGCAGTGGATGGTGAGACATAACGGTATCCCCCCGCAATGGCGATGAGTGTGAAAGGAATGGCTTAGGCATTGTAGGGATGCTTTATGGTGTTGGTGTGGGGTTGTGCCAACCTGGCGCATCATGTGGCAGCCAGGGCGTACAGCACCAAGTGAAGTAAATCTGGCCATGGTGAGGCCATCCCTGGCGTCCTGGGCAGCAATGTGGTCGAGTACTGATGCCCTGTTTCCTGTGCAGCATCAGTTGATTGCGGAGAAGGTTGGTGTTGTTGTTGGTTCTGCTCGTGTTGGGGCTGATTGTGGTAGGATTCTGAGGGCCAAGGTGAGAGAGTGTAAACCGTACCCATTCTGATGTAATATATGGCAGGTGAAGGTGAGATGACAGAAGCAAATCCGTCAGTACTGAGAGAGGTTGTTCCAATGAGGTGGCACTGGATAGAGATTTGGCTCCAAACACTTGCAAGCTGCATAAAGCTCAATCTGTCTTCCAAATGCAGTAAGCAACAGTTTCTGAGCTTGGAAAGTGAACGGCTGTGAGATGGGAGCTTTTATACAGCTTTTGCAGCTGTCAGGTAATCAGATAATTCAATGCTGAATCCACTAACGACATGCTGAGCTGACGTGATCCCCGAGCAGTGGCGAAGCTGTGGGGGAACACGTAAAATTGAAAGGTAAGCTTGAAATATTATTTAAGTACCTCTTAACAATCTCTCTCATGATTTAAATTGCCTCCCCTGTTAATTGGTGTCGGGTCTGTTCAGTGATGACAGACCCGACATTTGGGAGACTAGCGTGGAGGCAGCTTAACAGTGGGTTCCCTACCCACTGTCAAAAAAAAACCATTTTCCCACCTGACCCGCCACCAAATGCACCTGTTGACCCCTGAAAAATCCCCCCCCCCATGCCTCTATTAATAAAGCCAAGGATCCCATATGCTTTTTAACAGCCTTCTCAACTTATCCTACCACCTTCAAAGATTTGTGTACATACACCCCCATGTCTCCATGTTCCTGCATCCCCTTTAAAATTGTCTAGTTTTTATTGCCTCTCTCTTCATTTTTCCTACCAAAATTTATCACTTTACATTTCATAGAAACATAGAAGATAGGAGCAGGAGTAGGCCATTCGGCCCCTCGAGCCTGTTCCGCCATTTAATGAGATCTTTGCTGATCATCCAAATTCAGTACCCTATCCCTGCTTTCTTCCCATATCCCTTGGTCCCTTTAGCCTTAAGAAATATATCTATATCTCTGCGTTAAATTTCATCTGCCATGTGTCTGCCCATTTTACCAGCTTGTCTATGTCCTGATGAAGTCTGTTACTATCCTCCTGATTTGTTTACTACATTTCTGAGTTTTGTATCATCTGCAATCTTTGAAATTATGCACTGTATACCTAAATCCAGGTCATTAACATATATCAGAGAGAGCAGTGGTCCCAACATTGACCCGTGTGGAACACCACTGTATACCTCCCTCCAGTCTGAAAAACACCTGTACGGGCTATTCTTCAAGAGGTGGATATGGGACAATGGTCAGAGGAGATCGATACAGTGTAAGAGATGGGATTGGAGGTGAGGGAAATGTCTTGCAGATTAGGGGAAGGAGTTATAATGGGATCCATTGAAATGTGCAGAATGGGAGATTTTGCTTTGCGTGAAACACTGAAAGATATATGAAAGCCATATCCTGAATAAAGACAAAAAAACCTAACGTCTAGCTATGTTCAATCTGTAGGACTCACACCAGATGTGTAAAGTACCGCCCACACCTTTGACTTGTACTAGGAAGAGTGTATATTTACCCAATGATTATCTGGTTTCTACTTTGGATGCTACTTGTTGAACTCCACCATGATCCTAGATCTTGAGCTGTGTAGTTTAGAAGCATTTCTTTTGTATTTTCTTGTTTGTTTTTACACAACTTCTGTTAAGTGACAACACAGCGAGGAAGCACAGTGTGGGAATAGTTAAAACGGATGGGTAGATTTTGGTAATCACCACCAAAATGAAAATCAGGCAGGCCTTCTGCTCCGCCAGATTACTGCCCAGGCGGTAAAGACAAACATCTACCCCAGCGATCTTGATCAAAGGTTACAATATATTGTTTTCTTTCTCCTCCTGTCTCCTTTTGTTTTTTAATGTGTTCTTCGTTTCTCACTGGTTCTCTGTCATTTGTTTCTCAGTTTGCCTTTTGCTTTCTTTTTATCTGCTTCTTTACTCTCTTTCTTGCTATTTTTCTTGTTGCTTCTGTTTCCTCTATTTGTTTCTCTTTGCATCTCAATTTTTCCCACTTTTCTTTCAGGCTCTGAACAACAGCCAAGTCAAAAAAAAAGAGACATCTGTGTTCATTAGGATCCTGGCACCTATCTTTGAGATAACCGAATAGAAAGAGAATCGCAGTGACCAGTTTTCTGAGCCATCAGCAATCCCACAATATATTCTTTTGATTGTAGGATCACATAATAGTCTTTGAAAGTCTTCTTGATCATTTCACAAATGTAGAACTTCCCGGACGTTACTTTTTAATACACTGGAAAATGATAAAACCCCCATAGATCAGTCAGTTTACCATTTCCTTGCTTACAAGAATATGAGACTCCTGTTACCTTATTAAATACAGAAATCATACAGATATGGAACTACTTTAAAGTAGGCCATAAATTTAGAAGACACTGCTGCAGTTTATGCGAGTCATAGCTTTCGTTTATCTCTTGCTAAGAGAATGCCTGTCAGAAAAGCCTAAAGAAATATTAATTATTGCTACTTTCACCTATTTTGTCCCAATCCTTTTCTTCAGTACATCCCTATTCATTTTTTTTTTTATGACAGTCACCTATTGTCCACATCTGTTACCACCTTTCTGAACAAAAATGTTTTCAGGGACATAGATTTATCATGTTTTCAGTGCCCCAATCAGCTTCAGGCATTATGAGGTCCCTCTCAATGACCCAGCAATGTCCTCGTCACCATAGGAGTTACAGATAGTCACTGCAAAAGTGACTAACATATTACAGCAACCTCTGAGGGAAACCATGTCAAACTGTAGTGAAGCTATGTTGTTCTCACTTCCTTCTTAGAGCACCACTTCCACAGAATTTAATGAGAATTTACGTATTCCATTTTTCAAAAAAAAATCAGTACTTTTCTATTCTTGTTTTCCAGCTCACAGTGTAAAATATGCACAGAAAAATTGTTTTCATAATTCATTTTTGGTAACTGGATAGCATAATTCTTATGATTTGTAAAATAATACTTAGCTAAAAGGAATGTGAGAATCCCCAAGACAGAAGTAATAGTATCTTTTGCAGTTCTACACTGGAATTGAAATAATAATCTGAGCTGACTGAACAGTCATTGTGCATATAAATAACTCTCATTATTGCCCACTAATTAACATTAATGAATAGAATTAATTAGTGAGTGATATGGGTGGACTGAAGAACAGAGGGTCATGCCTGTTGACATGATAGAGTTCATCATATCATTTATTGTCTGGGGAAGTTTTTCTTTGTACTTTCCAGTCTAGGGACAAGGTTAAATAAGATTTTCTTTTATTTGGTCTCGAGATGTGGGCACTGCTGACAAGGCTTCATTTATTGCCCGTCTCTGGTTGCCCTGACCAGGTGCTTGTGGGCCGCCTTCTTGTTAATGGTGCTCCCTTAAGTAAGGAATTCCAGGATTTTGACCCAGCAATGACAAAGAAACAGTGGTATGTATCTAAATCAGGATTGTGTCTAACATGGAAGGGAACTTGCAAGTGATGGTGTTCTCATGATATCGCTGCTTTTGTCTGTCATGCAGTTACGTCACTGTAGGCCATAAATTACCATTTGTGATTTTAGTGGATGACGATTTAATGCATGCATATGGCATTCTTGTGTTTGCTATTTTGACTGTGACAATGACCTATTTTAAAATAAATGGGTTAAAATAGTAGACAGAGAATGTCATATGAATGTGTTGAGTGCTCGTCTGCTAATATTGCAGCCGTAATTTCTAGCCTTGTAAGGCAAACAGTGCCTCTTGCATTGAAGAATAGACTGGTCTTCAATGCACCATATCACCTCAGGCTTCAGCTAATGCAACAAACCATCAGTCAAGTGTCTAACCTTTCAGCCAGAAGCTCACTGCGAAGGGGTTTTGATTGAAGCCAATAACTGTGTGGTGCATGGAATCAACTGAATTTCTTCTAAAGAAAAGCTTGGAAAAATGTGAAAAGTCTGAAAACACAAATATCTTTGCTGCTACTTTAATAAATAATGCATAGCAATAAAATAGAATGGACTGGAACAATGATAAATAAGAGATAACTTAGAAGAAAGTGCTACTCATAACCTTGTGTTCCCTCTGCAAAGAATTTATTCAGCCCAATGACTACTGATGATGGAAGTGGCACAGTGAGGGCAATAGGTTAACTTTTATTTTCTTGTGTATTTTCTGATGTCAACATTGCATGCAATACTGCAAGAACTGTACTTACCTTAACGTTTTATGTACCCAACATTTGAACATCTAGTACTTTAGACAGATAATGGCTACCCACCCTTATAACAGTATCAAGTTTCAAAATAGAGCTGGGATTTCAGAGCTGGGTTACAGGTCTATATTTGACCAGGATAAATTTGAGGCATTTACAGGCAGCCTCTCAGCTGTTGTGACGAGATTAGGTCATTGTGATGGTTTTAGGTGGGATCAGCTATTTCCTAAGTTTCCAGATCTGGTGCAGCCTCTGGTTCAAATAAGTTTCATTTTCCTTTGGAAGCTAACTGCTATTATCTTGGCGATAACAATATCCTGAACTATTCTTGTGTCTTGGGGCGCGATCTTGCCAGCCTTGGGGAGCTGGATATGGAGGCGGGACTGCTGGGAAAATGGCAGAATCTGGGGGCGGGTGCCCAACCCGCCTCTGTGCCATCTTCTTGGGAGGCGGGTAGCCAACCCGCGCCGGGTCCCGTCTCCTTGGAGGCGGGAAGGGGATTAGTGCCACTTATCTGCCTGTTAACAGGTAGTTAACAGGCAGATAAGAGGATTATCCCCATTTTACCCACACAAGTGCGGACTTCCCGAAGGCTGCGAACCCTGCCAGTTTCACCGAGGCGAGCAGTGGGTCTGCAGGGGTCGGAGGGGTGTAATGTGCGCTGTGAAGGTAAGTGATGGGTGCAAGTGTGGAGAGGTGAGTATGTGAGGTAAGTGGAAAGTGTTAGTAAACGTTTACTTACCTTTGTTTCTTCCTGCAGGCTTCAATCGGTGGGTATGCGGAGAGTCTCGCACCTCCGCGGCAGAGATGACAGATGGCCGCTGCATTCTCCAATGCAGCAACCATCTAATTTCTGCTAAATAAAGAGGTTTGATGAGTCTTGAATTCAAGAACTCATCAAACTACAGAGAATGTCAGTGTTTGACAGCTTCACAGAGCTGTCAAACGATGACAATTCATCTGTCAAAAATTTTTGACAGATGAAACATCATACAGTGATGTTCTCTGTAACCGGCTTTCCCTGAATTGGCCTGCTAAGCCCACTGGGCGGGCTTAACATGATCAATCAAGGGAAAATAGTGTGGGTTGGCCAGAAGTCGATGGAGGCGGGACAAGTGGGAGTCCCGCCTCCAAAAGCTCCCCATTGGCAAAATCCAGCCCGTGGTGTTTCAATTCTTTTGAACTACAGCAGCAGGCTGGTGTGGCCGATCTGAGATAAATACTTAGGACTTGGGGATCATCCGAAATAGACAGATCTTCAATGTTCAATGTGGTTTAGAGAATTTTTTCCCTTAAAAGCTCGAACCTGGGATATTTGCATGGGAGATGTATCAATCTCCTGGTCTTGCATCTCCAGCAAAGACTGAAGCCGTAAATGTCCCTTCCTTGTAAATTGCTTGGAGTTTCATTTTTGTATTCAGTTGGGAAGACTGAATTGCATTAACTTCAGATGAGTCTTGTACTGTCATTGCCAGCGGCCCTCCAGCATTTCTAAGATCTGTTGAATTTCACGTCTGTACATTAGAAACTTATGGGGTTTTGCATCAAAATAAAACTGTCATCAGCAAGTAAAGTTTAACTTGTTTTAAAATATGTATAGAAGGCAAGGCGATTAACTTAAGATAAATAGTAACTGCAGTGAGAGTTGAAGTTATGTTATAGCCAGTAGGGATGAACATATTTTGGTTTCAATATAAATTTTAATCTGAATTGCAAAACCTACAGCTCAGACCCAGTAGCTAGTGCCAACATTCTGTTCACTTCCTTTCTTCAAGTCTTCATTGTACTTTACCCAGTTGTAAAATTATACCCCTATTTAGATCTCTAACTGAGGAGATGATCCACTCTTTGACTGCCTCCAGTATTGTTCTTGATCTAGTTGCAAAGATATGCAATTGTAGTCTTTTAATTACAGAGAAGTGCTTAGCCCCTGGCTGAGATAAGAAACTTGCTACGTGGAGCAATCACTGGCATTATGCTGTGGAGATGGTTTTGCTACATATTTGCTGCTTTAAAGATGTGAATAAAATTCATTGAAAGGCAAAGGTATGATCATAGCCAACTGGTGGCAAAGCAGGTTAGTGTATTGGTCATATAAACAGAAAATGCTGGAAATACTCAGCAGATCTGGCAGCATTGATGGGGAGAGAAACCGAGTTAACGGCCGTGATTTCGCTGACCGAGGCGGGTTTCCGGGGCGGCCGGGGTCGGTGTCGCAGTCCCAGCCCGCTGCCTACTGCAACCCACACTCTCCAAGTGATTTTTTGTTGATTCGGCTTGTTAAGCCCGCCCTGCGAGGTTCCCGACCAATTAATAGGAAGTGGGTCTGATGACGTCATTTGATGACGCATCATCAGCCAGTTTCCTTAAAGGGGCCATGTCCAAATTGATCTTGACAGTTGTGCTGTCAGTGTTCCACAGCATTGAAGTGCTGCAAACACTGACAAGCACTGCACAGAGGTGCACATCTGCACCCAGGCTCTTCCATGACTCCCTCCATATGCTTATGGAGGGAGTCACAGCACACAGGGAGGTTCTCTTCCCTTCCCATGGGTGGAAGAGACCTCCCCAGGAGATCAACGCAGCCTGGTTGCACATTGCACAGGAGGGCAGAAGCAGGGATGTCATCAGGAGGACCTGGTTGCAGTGGCGCAAGCCTTTCAATAATCTGAGCAGATCACAAAACGTTACTGCCAAGCCACACTCAACCACATCCTTCTGTGCCACACTCAACCACATCACTCTGCCTTCCCTACCCTACTCCTGCACATCCTTACTCACAGCAACATACCTTGCACCACCACCCATCCCTCTCACTTCCCCATCTCACTAGCCACCCCTCACACTCGCCCTCAATCTACTGCAAGCATACGAACTAATAACACACAAGGGTAGGCACCTGGGTGGTTTAGCCAATGTTCATGTGGAGTCTGTTAATGTTTTGCAAAACATTGAAATCAATATTTTCAACACTTTACATAGAAACATAGAATCTAGGAGCAGGAGTAGGCCATTCGGCCCGTCGAGCCTGCTCCGCCATTCAATACGATCATGGCTGATCATCCAAATCCAATACCCTGTCCCTACTTTAATCCCCACAGTACACATATCACACCCTACCCCCTTAACCCCATGTATTTAATTCCCCCTAACATATCCCATCCTATCCCCATAACCCCACATATTTAACCCCCCCCTAACACTAAGGGTCAATTTGTCATAGCCAAATCAACCTAACCCGCACATTTTTTGGACTGTGGGAGGAAACCGGAGCACCCGGAGGAAACCCACGCAGACACGGGGAGAATGTGCAAACTCCACACAGACAGTCACCCGAGGTCAGATTCGAACCCGGGTCTCTGGCGCTGTGAGGCACCAGTGCTAACCACTATGCCACCGTGTTGCCCTGCAAACTCCACACAGACAGTCACCCGAGGTCAGATTCGAACCCGGGTCTCTGGCGCTGTGAGGCACCAGTGCTAACCACTATGCCACCGTGTTGCCCTTATTGGACAGATCTGTGCTCACCTTTGGAAGTGTCTTCATGAGTTCCAGTGAATGTTGAGACATAACTTCCCCCCCCCCCCCCACCCCACCATTTGTGATGAGTGTGAAAGGAATGGCTTGGACATTGTAGGGATGCTTTATGGTGCTGGTGAGGGGTGGTGTCAACCTGGCACCTCATGTGGCAGCCAGGGTGAACTGCGTCAAGTGAAGTAAATCTGGCTATAGTGATGCCATCGCTGGCCTCCGGGGCAGCAATGTTGTCGGGTGCTGATGGCCTGTGTCCTGCACAGCATCAGGTGATTGCGGAGAAGGTTGGTATTGATGTTGGTGTGCCTGGTGATGTTGGTGTTGGGGCTGATCGTGGTGGGATTCTGAGGACCAAGGTGAGATTTTTTCAAGGGCACCGATGTTGCTGGAATAGATGGCAGCTGAAGTTGAGATGACAGAAGCGATCTGTCAATGGTGAGAGAGCTTGCTCCAAGGAGGTGACAGTGGATAGAGAGTTTACTCCCAACACTTCCAAACTGCATACAGCTCAAAAGTGTCTTCCAATTCCTGAAGGCTCAAGCTTCTGACATTGGAAAGTGACCAGCTGTGAAATGCTAGCTTTCATAACACTTTTGCAGCTGTCACCTATTCACAGCAATGGGAAGACATAGAGAACCCGACCTACTTACCTGACGTGATCTCTGAATGACGTGAAGCCCATTAAAAAAGTGGGAAAATTGAAATAGGCTGGCAAAATAGTAGTTAACAAGAAATAACAACAGAAAGCGCTGGAAAAACTCAGCAGGCCAGGCAACATCCGTGGAGAGAGAAACAGAGTTAACGTTTCAGGTCGAAGACCCTTTGTCAGAACTGAGAAAAAAGCAGGAAATGAAACAGATGAAAAAGCAAGTTTGGAGGCTGGGGGAGGGAATAAAAGAACAAAAGGGAAGGTCTGTGAGACGTAGAGACATTAAGAGATACACAAGGCGAGACGAGATGGTAATAGGACAGGTTAAAAAACAAAAGATGGCTCAGAAGTGTGAAATGCGCTGGCAGGATGAAAGACAGCTGCCATGTGGGAGAGAGAGAAAAAAAAGGGTAAAGGCACAAACCAAAAGGGGGGATAAAAATGGTCGGGGCCGAGGTTATGATTTGAAATTGTTGAACTCGATATTGAGTCTGGAAGGTTGTAAAGTGCCGAATCGGAAGATGAGGTGCTGTTCCTCAAGCTTACGCTGAGCTTCCGTGGAACAATGCAAGAGGCCAAGGATGGTGAGGTCTGAGTGGGAGTGGAGTGGAGAATTAAAATGACAGGCGACCAGAAGCTCGGGGTCACCCTTACGGACTGAACGGAGGTGCTCCGCAAAGCGGTCACCCAATCTGCGTTTGGTCTCCCCAATGTAGAGGAGACCACATCGTGAGCAGCGAACACATTATACTGGATTGCAAGAAGTACAAGTAAATCGCTGTTTCACCTGGAAGGGGTGTTTGGGGCCCTGGAGAGTGGGAAGGGGGGAGGTATAAGGGCAGGTGTTGCATCTCCTGCGCTTGCACAGAAAGGTGCCGGGCGAGGGGGAAGGGGTGCTGGGGGTGATAGAGGAGTGGACTAGGGTGTCTCGGAGGGAGCGGTCCCTATGGAATGCTGAAAGGGGAGGTGAGGGGAAGATACGTTTGGTGGTGGGATCACGTTGGAGGTGGCGGAAATGGCGGAGGACAATCCGACGATGCCACCTTCCATACCAGTGCTTCCGACATGTCTTCCTTTTTCCTCAACCGAGGATTCCCCTCTACCGTGGTTGACACGGCCCTCGACCGTGTCCGTTCTATCACCCGCACTTCTGCCCTCACCCCTGCCCCTCCCTCCCAGAACCACGATAGAGTTCCCCTTGTCCTCACCTTTCACCCCACCAGCCTCCACATTCAACGGATCATCCTCCGCCATTTCCGCCACCTCCAGCGTGATCCCACCACCAAACACATCTTCCCCTCACCTCCCCTTTCAGCATTCCGTAGGGACCGCTCCCTTTGAGACACACTAGTCCACTCCTCTATCACCCCCAGCACCCCTTCCCCCTCGCCTGGCACCTTCCCGTGCAAGCGCAGGAGATGCAACACCTGCCCTTGTACCTCCCCCCTTCCCACTCTCCAGGGCCCCAAACACCCCTTCCAGGTGAAACAGCAATTTACTTGTACTTCTTGCAATCTAGTATACTGTATTCGCTGCTCACGATGTGGTCTCCTCTACATTGGGGAGACCAAACGCAGCTTTGCGGAACACCTCCGTTCAGTCCGTAAGGGGGACCCCGAGCTTCTGGTCGCCTGTCATTTTAACTCACTGCTCCACACCCACTCAGACCTCACTGTCCTCGGCCTCTTGCATTGTTCCACGGAAGCTCGAGGAACAGCACCTCATCTTCCGATTAGGCACTTTACAGCCTTCCAGACTCAATATCGAGTTCAGCAATTTCAGATCATAACCTCGGCCCCGACCATTTTTATCCCCCCTTTTGGTTTGTGCCTTTTCCCTTTTTTCTCTCTCTCTCCCACATGGCAGCTGTCTCTCATTCTGCCAGCGCATTTCACACTTCTGAGCCATCTTTTGTTTCTTAACCTGTCCTATTACCATCTCGTCTCGCCTTGTGTATCTCTTAATGTCTCTACGTCTCACAGACCTCCCCTTTTGTTCTTTTATTCCCCACCCCCCCACCCAGCCTCCAAACTTGCTTTTCATCTGTTTCATTTCCTGCTTTTTTCTCAGTTCTGACGAAGGGTCTTCGACCTGAAACGTTAACTCTGTTTCTCTCTCCACGGATGTTGCCTGGCCTGCTGAGTTTTTCCAGCGCTTTCTGTTGTTATTTCAGTTTTCCAGCATCCGCAGTATTTTGCTATTGTAGTAGTTAACAAGCATTTAACTATCTTTAATGCCTCCCCCACCGCTTGGTGCCGGGTCTGTTTTGAAATCGCAGACCCGACACTTTGGAAACTTACATGGAGGCAGGTTCGCAGCGGGTTCCCAACCTGCTGTCAATCATTTCGATTTTGACAGCAGACCCGCCTCCGATCCTGCACTCTGAGCACTGGCAAAATCGCGGTCAACGCTTCAGGTCTGTGAGCTTTCATCAGAACTGGAAAATGTTACAGGTGCAACAGGTTTGAAGCAAGTACAGAGGCAGGGAATAGAGGGTGGGGGGCTGGGAGCGAGTGGGGAAGGAAAGAACAAAAGGGAAGGTCTGTGATAGGGACCAGAAAAAGTTAATTCCCAATCTTAATCAGATTATATGGAGAAAATGCCAAGTGAAGGAGAGGCACTTTTCCCCATACAGAGTGAAGGAGAAAAATTTGGTAGGCAGCTCATTCTGGATAACACTCGTGCAATTCAGTTAAAAGATGACAGCTGTGATCAGGTTGATCGCCTGCCTTCTCAGCTGGGGAGTGACAGGAGGCATTGGAAGCTAAATGGAATAAGAAGAAGAATTTGGAAAATATTACAGTATTTTAAACATGAAGATCAATGCATACTTTCTTATTGCAAATAAAAACCTCGATCAGAAATCCAATAAGGTTGTGGGCCATTTAATACTTTCAGATTGGAGGAGTGACTGGTTTCAGTTGGAGATGGGAGCTGACAGGAGGGTAAATTGCTTTTTAATGAAAAGACCTTGTGCAATGAAAATGATAAATCCATCTATAATACGCAATATGCTGCTGGGAGGCTAACATGAAGTCACCAGAGTCTAGCTGCGCTGCGTCTAATCTAAGTCCCACTATGGCACAAGCGTAAACTACTTCTGTGCATGGAGAAACCCCATATAGATAGACATGGGCAAGTTAAAGAAACATAAAGGTCTAAATGAATATTATAAAGCATTGCAATCTTACTCCGGAAAGTAAAATTCTTCATTGAAATGGCGGGGCATGTTGGGGAAAATGCCAAATTTATTCGGTTATCAGAATAATAGGATAAGGCGGTTCATTAACATCAGCTAAGCTGCTGTTACTACTTGTAAATTGCTCTGCTGTGCTGCAGATATGATTGTATTTGGATTAGCAAGTTAATGTTGTTGCAGCATTGATGCTAAATATGTTACTGGAAAGTAAATGTGTTTTTCATTTCAGTGCTGTTGCCAGGATTTGTTTGAATAGGTGCTCCACATTTGTCAGTTCAAATTTGATATATTTTTTAGACAGTACTATGAGTTTTAGCTCCCAGAGGTAATGCAGCGTTTGCGGGGAGTGCCAATACAACACGTTTCCCCTATTGTATGCCTATTCAGAGCTAAGTTTTAGTGTGAATTTATGATTACAAAGAAAACAAAACAATATTTTGACCATTTGTTTTATTTCTTTCCTCTTGCCCTTTTAGTTCTGTGGGTTATTAGTGCCCTTTGAAATGAGAAATTTTGGGGAACTGAACATTTCTGCTTAGTGTCAATATCAAGCCCTTGCAGGTGTTGGGGATGACACATATTATGAAGCTTAATTTATTCAGCTCCAGCAATGTGCTTTGATGTGATGCCTCCAAAGAGCATTCCTTACTATTACAGTATGATACCCACATTTTTATTTTACACCAGCCATCATTTTGGGATTTATGAGACTGACAATTATTGCCAAATTATGGACAATTTTGTGCACCCACTGGAAATTGGTTGAGACTTTCTTTTTATTCATTCTCTGGATGTGGGCATCACTGGCAAGGCTGGCATCTGTTGCTCATAGAAGATAGTTAGGCCTGGGACACTGCCCTGAGGAACTCCTGCAGCGCTGTCCTGGGACTGAGATGATTGGCCTCCAACAGCAACAACCATGTTCCTTTGTGCCAGGTATGACTCCAGTCACTGGAGAGTTTTCCTCCTGATTCCCATTGACTTCAGTTTTACTGGGGCTCCTTGATGCCACACTCGGTCAAATGCTGTCTTGAGACTGCCTAAACTCATCCTGTCGGAGATGCTGACAGCAGAGACAGGAAATTTTGTCTCATTAGTTTAAAAAGGACAGTGTTCAAACCACTATGCCAAGGATGTCTAAGACATGGCCCATGGGCCAAACCCGGCTGCAAGCTCCTTTTATCCAGCCTGCATAGTCTCTGCCAGTTTCTTTCTTCTTCATGTGCTGATGTGCAAAGCTGATTTAGACTTCAGCTCTTTAAGCTTCTCGGACCTGAAGGACTGCAGGTGGTTGGGGGTGGGGTGGGGGCGGGCTCTTGCTTTTTGTGTGTATGGAGGCTTGCATTTATGTGTCATTGTATGCGGCCCACTCACTGATGTATCAAATTCTCTGTTCCAAAAATTTTGATACCCCTCCACTGTGCCATCTGACCCCAGGCCTTTGCTAATGCCATTCTTTAATCGCCTGTTAAGAATTGTACAAGAGGACCAAAACTTGCCTCCCAATTTTAATTAGTCCTCTTTGGAGAAGCGATCACTCATCATCTTCCCACTACATAGATTAAGAACTGATCATACAGAGAATGGAGGGCAATCCCCATTTTCTACTGCTCTGCAGCAGAACTTGTGGGTACACCAATATTTTGTGCCCCCCCCCCCAGCCCATTTTACCTTTCTTTTGACCACTTTGGCAACTGAAAAACAAGTTTCCTTTATTCTTCAGGCTGCTGTTCTTACAAGTCAGAGGTTGTAGTTTGAAGGCTAAGGTTAGAAAGTCTAGCCAACCAGCTCTGAGCATCTGGGGCTAACAACTCCATGTGAAGTGAATAAAAAGCAAAAAATCTGAAAATACTGGAAATCTGAAACAAAACCAGAAAATGCTGGAAACACTCAGCAGGTTAGTCAGCATCTATGGAGAGGATAGGCGAGCTAACATTCTGGGATAACCCTTTATCAGAACTATAGTAGATTCCTCAGCAGAAATCTTTAAGTTGCAGAGTTTTGTGGTGGTACATTTTATACTAATTAAATCTTCTATGTTTTAGTGTATTGTTGCAAGTAACACTGGTGGTGCAAGGCAAAACACATTGCAGTATCTTTCAGAACAGAAACATTTATTTTTGTAATTGCAAAGGAAAAGTGAGATTAGTTTGACAGGATAAAGCAACTGCCATGAAATTTCTGGTCCGATGTCTTGAACCTTTGAGGTCTTCAGAGCCCCTGGAGAGGTAAAGTACAAACTGCAGCATTTTATTTAGTTGCGTTTACGCTAAATGTACTGTATTTGTCGAGGTTCCAATTCCATAACTAAAAGTACTGTAGCACAGCCTGGTTCGTGACATAGAATAAAAAGTGCTTCTTCAATGCATGCTTTCTGCAATAATGTGCTATACTGAATTGTATGAAAGTCAGTTTGCTGTAATTGTCACAATATTAATATTTTAGGCTAGGGACTTTTTTTCTTGACTGAATAGAAAATCAAATGAAAGGCGTATGAGGAACCTGACAGGAGATTAGATCTGAGTTAGATTGGCCACTACTGAGCATGGACAAAGAAGTCATACAGCACATATCCCGCAAATGAACATTAGTTGTCAGGCGTTTAGGGACACCCTACTTATTTTCAAAAGAACAAGTGTCCAGAATGAAACAAGTTGACCTTATGAAAATAGATGGAAGCACATGGTTCATCTGGATGGAGAAATCTTCTTGCAGTCTTATTTACTGCAGTTATCAAATGTATTGCAGCATGGGAACTTATGGTAGGAATTTTAGTGTGAAAACTTCTTGGTAAAATTAGAAGAAAATCCTAATTGGTGCAGAGAAGATAAATGAGCTGTGTGGTATGGTGCTGAGCCGTACAGGTGGTCAGAGGTTCAATCTTTAGTCTGCTGCATTAGCCAGTTTCTCACAAGATGCTGGTGGGAGAAATTGGTTAGGCCTCCTGCTTCTGGTGGCTGTCTCGTGAACCTTGCTAGAGAGTCGATGCGTATGTGTGGATATTTGGTGAGGCCAGGAGTAAACTGAGCTGTGAAATGTTTTTGCCCCACAGTCCAATAGTCTGCTAACGGTCGCTGTCTAGGTGCACCCGTGAGAACTGCAACTTTGGCAAGATACTGGTGGGCTTCCAACACCTGTGGAATAATAGCACAGCATGAATCACCACCTTCAGTAAGGAAAGACATCCTAGTTATGTATTGCCCTCAGTTTCCTTGTGGAGTTCAATTATTCGGTACGCTATAATTATTTCATGTGATATAAGATCAGTGTTTTTTGATCTATTGAACCAAATACAGCATAGTGAATATGTGACTGGTGTCTGGAAAATTTCTATTTCAGACAATGTCTGAAGTGGTAAATCTATAAGAAGCCCTGTTGTACATGTCTGGATATGTCTTTAAGAGACTTCTAAATTAAGGGCTTTCTAAATTGAGCTGACCATATTGCATACACGCCTTCACTTTTTTTTCCTCCAAATTATATTTAACATAGAAACAGGTGTAGGCCATTGAGCCCCTCAAGCCAGTTCCGCCATTCAATGAGATCATGGTTGATCTGCGACCTAGCTCCATATACCCGCCTTTGGCCCATATCCCTTAATAACTTTAGTTAACAAAAAGCTATCAATCTCCGATTTAAAATTAACAATTGATCTAGCATCAATTACCATTTGCGGAAGAGAGTTCCACACTTCTACCACTCCTGAAAAATCTGGCTCTAATTTTTAGACTATGCCCTCTGGTTCTAGATCCCCAACCAGCAGAAATAGTTTCTCTCTATCTACCCTATCTGTTCCTCTTAATATCTTGAAAACGTCGATCAGATCACCCCTTTACCTTCTAAGTTCTAGGGAATACAACCCTAATTTGTGTAATCTCTCCTCGTAATTTAACCCTTGGAGTCCGGGTATCATTCTGGTAAATCTACGCTGCACTCCCTCCAAGGCCAATATATCCTTCCTAAGATGTGGTGCCCACAACTGCTCACAGTACTCCAGGTGTGGTCTAACCAGGATTTTGTACAGCTGCAGCATAACTTCGAACCCCTTGTATTCCAGTCCTCTAAATATAAAGGCCAGCATTCCATCAGCCTTTTTAATTATTTTCTGTATCTGTTCATGACATTTTAATGATCTCTGTAGCTGGACCCCCAAGTCTCTTTGGACATCCACTGTTTTTAGCTTTTCACCATTTAGAAAGCACCCTGTTCTATCTTTTTTAGGTTCAAAGTGGATGACCTCGCATTTGCCTACATTGAAATCCATTTGCCACAGTTTTGCCCATTCACTTAATCTGTCGATATCCCTTTGTAATTTTATGCTTTCATCTACACTGCCTACAATGCCGTCTATCTCTGTCATCAGTAAATTTGGATATATGACTTTCTATGCCATCACCTAAGTAGTTAATAAATACTGTGAATAGTTGAGGCCCCAACACAGATCCCTGCAGGACACCACTAGTCACATCCTGCCAATTTGACTACCTACCCATTATCCCTACTGCCTGTCTCCTGCTGCTCAGCCAATTTCCTAACCAGGTCAATAATTTGCCCTCAATTTCATGGGTTTCTACCTTAGTTAACAGTCTCTTATGTGGGACTTTATCAAATGCCTTTTGGAAGTCCATATAAATAACATCCATAGACATTCCCCTGTCCACTACTTTAGTCACCTCCTCCAAATATTCAATCCGGTTTGTCAGGCATGACCTACCTTTCACAAATCCATGCTGGCTCTCTCTGATCAACTGAAAGTTTTTGAGGTGTTTAGTCACCCTATCCTTAATTATAGACACCAGCAATTTCCCGACAACAGATGTTAGGCTAACTGATCTATAATTCCCTGGTTTCCCTCTCTCGCTATTCTTAAATATCGGTGTGACATACGCAATTTTCCAATCTAAAGGAACAGTTCCTGAATCGAGAGAACTTTGGAAGATTACAGTTAGGGCATCTGCAATATGCTCACATACTTCCTTTAAAACCCTAGGATGGAAACCATCTGGTTCTGGGGATTTGTCACTCTTTAGTGCCATTATTTTCTTCATTACTGTTATTTTACTTACATTAATTTTATTGAGTCCCTGTCCCTGATTCAATATTAGTTTCCATGGGATTTCTGGTATGCTATCCTCTTCCTCTGCTGTAAATACTGACGCAAAGTAATTATTCAACATGTCCGCCATTTCCTTATTATCATTGATAATATCACCGCTTTCAGTTTTTAAGCGGTCAACATTGCTCCTGACTGCCCTCTTTTTCCTAATATAATTGTAAAAATTCTTTGTGTTGATTTTGATATCCCTTGCAAGTTTCTTTTCATACTCCCTTTTTGTAGCTCTATCTATCTGTTTTATGACCCTTTGCTGTTCTTTGTATCTTTCCCATTCGCCAGGATCTGTGCTATTTTTTGCATTTTTGAATGCTTTTTGTTTAAGTTTTATTCTGTCCCTTACCTCTTTAGTCGTCTATGGCTGTTTTTTTTGGCAAATAGAGCTCTTGCCCCTCAGGGGTATAAACTGGTTCTGTATCACCTTAAATTCTTTTTTGAACATCTCCCACTGATCTTCTGTCATTTTACCCATTAACAGATTTGCCCAGTTTACTGTGGACAGTCTCTGTCTCATCCAGTTGAAGTCGGCCTTACCCAAATCTAGAATCTTAGTAGCTGTTTCACGTTTCTCCCTTTCAAACGCTATGTTGAACTCGATCATGTTATGATCGCTATTGGATAAATGTTCACGCACAGTAGGGCTGTTAACTAAATCTGGCTCATTACTTATTACTAAATCTAATATGACCTCCCCCTTTCTTGCTTCTAGGACATATTGTTGTAGAAAACTATCCCGGACACACTCAAGAAATTCACTACCTTTCTGACAGGTCTGCTTATCCCAATTTATATGAAAGTTAAAATCCCCCATTAAAACCACTCTGCCTTTGCTACACGCTTGTCTAATCTCTGCATTTATACAATCTAGTACTTCACAGTTGCTACCAGGGGGCCTATACACAACTCCCACGACAGTCTTAAATCCTTTCCTATTTCTTAATTCTACCCATAAAGTCTCCACCACCTGCTTACCCCTCGTTATATCCTCTCTTATCATTGAAGTGATTTCATCCTTAATCACTAAGGCTACTCCTCTCTGCCATTTTCCCTATCTTTCCTGTAGACCTTTTAACCTGGTATATTTAGTTCCCAGTCCTGACCGTCTTGCAGCCATGTCTCAGTAGTGGCTACCATGTCAAACTCTCCAATTTGAATTCGCGCCTGCACTTCATTCAATTTATTCCTTATACTCCGTGCGTTTGTATAAAGAACACTTCTGCTCTAATGTTTTACTCACTTGTTTTTTATTTCTCTCTCTTGGTTTAATCACTTTACATTTTTTAGTTTTTCCTTTACATGTAGTGCCTAAAGCATAATTTCTGGCTGTTACTCTACTCTCTTCCCTTTCGTTTGTTTTCAAACTGCTATCTGTACTACAATTTCCACCTGAGCCCTCCACTCCCCGTGCCCCCCATTTACTAGTTTAAAGTCCTTGTGACTGCCCTATTTATCCTTTCACTAAGATCCTGGTCCCACACTGGTTTAGGTGGAGCTGGTCCCAATGGTTCCTTCCTGTCCCAATACTGGTACCAGTGCTCCATGAAATGGAACCCCTGCTTCCCACACCACTCCTTTAGCCACGTGTTCACTTCCCTAATCAGCTTTTCCCTACGCCAATTTGCACGTGGCTCAGGTAATAATCCAGAGATTATGGGGGAAAAATTTGGTTGATTTGTGCCTGCCCTAAGAGGGCGCTAACGGGGCGCAAAGCAACTAGCGCCTGGGCACGGCTTCGCCAACGCCGCCCGCGACATTCAGCGGGAGGTTAGCGGCGGCAGTAACCATTTGCGCCCCGTGGCGCTGTGCCGCTGGCGATGATATCAGCACTGTGCGCAGCGCCCCTGCTCACACCCCGACCGCGATCTTCGGTAGCGCCCCCTGACATACCGCCGGACGTTATGTCCGACAAGGTCAGGGGGTCAATCTGCGGCCGGGGTGGCGCAAATTAAAGGGGGGGTGCCGGGCGGCAATTTATTTTGCTGGCTGCCTGCCAGCACCTGTCCCCGTTGCTGTCCCCGGCCTTCTGTGCAGCCCCCCCCCTCCCCCCCGCGGCGCGACGTAACACCGTGATATTCACTCGCAGCGCCCCGCCTCCCTCTTGGGGCGCTACCAGTGAATTTTGGGCGTGGGGGCGCTAATTTTTTCGGGGCGCTAAAAGTAACACCCTGGCAAAGGGGGTGTGACCCAATTTTTCCCCCTATAACCCTTGAGGTCCTGTTCTTTAATTTAGCTCATAGTTCCTGGTACTCCCCAAACAGGACCTCTTGCCTACTCTTTCCTTTGTTGTTGGTCCCAACATGGACCACAACGACTGGATCCTCCCCCTCACTCTCCAATATCCTTTCAAGCCGGTTCGGAATGTCCCTCACCCTGGCACCAGGTAGGCAACATACCATGTAGGACTCTCAATCTTGCTTGAAAAGGATGCTATCTGTCCCCCGAATTATAGAATCCCCTACAACTACCACATTACTCTTCCTCTCCTCCTCCTCCTGCTCCCTTAGGACAGCCTCCTGCTCCAAGGTGCCATGGTCTGCATTCTGGCTGTCCTTCCGACAGTCCTTATCCTTATCCTCACAGGTATCGAGTGCATTGTACCTGTTGGATAGGATCTGTTTCTGTGGATCCTTGTTCCCTTTCTTACCTGGGTTTTCCTTACTCTGCACACTATCGGTCACACCAACCCCGTTCTGAACCTGCACCTCTCTACAAGGTTTGACCGAAGTCTGGACCACACTGTCCAGATACTCTTCCCCCTTTCTTATGTGTTAGAGTGTCTCCAACTCGCACTCCAGCTCAATGACTCTGAGCCGGAGAGATTCGAGACGGAGACATCTCCTGCTGATGTTTGCTTGGGACAGTCTCGCTGTCCACAAACTCCCACATATTGGCCCGAAAATTAGACCTAATGCGGGAGAGTACGCACTGTGTACTCTCGCGTATTAGGTCCCGAAGTGCCGGTTTCCTGCATGCACTGCGCATGCGCAGGAAACCGGCACTTCGGGTATTGTGAAGGGGGCGGTTCCTAAGTGAACCGCGTGCGCGCTACAGGTTGTGCGCACGCAGCGCACTTAGGTTTTTTTTCAGGTTTCAACGCGCAGGTAAGTGTTGAACATTTTACACATAAAGAAAGCAGGCGTAAGACCCCCTTTTAACAAGGTAAGTAGTTAATTTAGTATTATATGAAATTTTTTTCAACAGGTTTATCTTTTTTAGAGACTTTAAAGAAAGGTAAGTTTATTTTTATAACTTTTAAAAAGAATTTAAATTTTTTCAAAAATTTAAATTTTTGTTTAAAGTGGTTAATTTATTTAACTATAGTTATTTTATTAATGTGATGGCTTTTTAAAAAAATTTAATTGAGGTTTAGCTGTTCTTTTGGGGGCTTGTTGTATTCATAGTTTTGACAGCCCTTGCTGTCAAAACTATGAATGAAAGATGGTGTGCTGCCATTGGCTCTAACTGGCCCACGTGATCCCAGAGGTTGCATCGAATTAACTGCGCCTCTGGGACACGCACACACTGCACGCCGGCACCAGGGAGAGGCCCAGGAATTGAAGTTTGTGTGGGCCAAAACCATAAAGGTAGGCGCGGAGTGCGATATCGCGGGGGATCCTTACCCCCGCGGCAACCATCGAACACCAATTTCTGGGCCATTGCAGTCCAGACACACAACCTGCCCTGCCATATCTTAGTCTAAACTTGTTTTACTTATTTAATTAGTTAAACTCTTTATTCAAAGATTATTTATAGTTATGTTATTTAGTTTATCTCATTATGTTTTTAATTTAATAAAGTACGTTATAGTTTCTCGCTCTTATTTTAAACCACTGTCCTAGCTTAGAGAGAAAAAACGTCAATACTCACCAACCAATCACCTACCTGCTGTCCTGTGAGGTCGCTCCTTGGTTTTTTTGTTGCCTTTGAATCCGCTCTCCCGATGTGCTCCTTAAATGCCTCTGTAAACCGGGGCTGCGGGGAGCAACTGCATAATGAATTTTAAATGAGGGGAAGTTATTGAGCAAGTCAGGGCTTTGAGCAAAATGCACAGGTTGTACTCGTGTGTGTGCTCTGCCATACCCAGGATCTCTGGAAAATTAAAATGGTATTCAAACAATTAAATAGTAGCATGAGTGGAGAACTTAATTAATTTAGCAGTGTATCAGCTTCAGCTGTACATGTCCTCCCAACAGATTTACCTCCCCTTCCCTCCAGTGATATAATCACAATTATTGTTTCGATCAAAATATATATTTTAACAAATCAATTGGAAGTACAAAATTCTATTCGTAGCTACGTGTGAATTTTCCATGGTTCTGCTCACTGCAGGACAGATTATGTGCTGTTTCATGATGACAGGACCATTATACCATGTAACATACAACGTAGTAATCTGCTAAAGTTGAATTATAGCTTATTTCATAGTCAATGGGCAGAATAATCAAGTTCTGTTTTATTTAAAACTAATATATATATAAAAAAACTTGGCCTTTCCCTATAAAGCCACAAGCTCTCTTTGTCGTAAATGTCTGCAGTTGAATGGCCGTTTAATTGCTGTAAGTGAGCCAACTTTTTACATTGCCAGGTCCCTAGAAATTTCTGCCTCCACGTTAAATTGCAAACTTCCTTCACCAAAACCAATTAACATGCAATTGACCTAAGCTTAAAATAACTGCATTTCTTTTCCTTTTATTGATAAATACTTTTGACACTTTGAAATGGCACTAATAGTGCAACGGACACTCAAAAAACTTATCTAGAGAGATTTTTTAAATGGTTGCCACTGAATTAGCGGGGTGAGGCAAGGCATTGGGGTAGCAAGGGATGCAGGATCAATATCGTTCTTACCATTGAGTTCCTGATCTCAGACATGTTGCTATGAAGATGTGCTGAGCTGGAGCCAGATTTCTCCAAGGAGCGAGAGCTAGAGGGTGAGCCATCAAATAGGCTGCTTCACTCATTTTTTAACAACTAGTTCATTGTTAGATCCTCAGAACAGGTTATCAAATTTCTCATGTCATCTGTTTAGGGAAAATCTTTTGCCGTGTTGTTTCTGTATGTGGGAATAAATTTTGCAAATTATGTTAGCTGAGCATTTTCTAACTCAGTGCCGATAAAGGACCTCAAATGTCAACATGACCTACATAAGGAGGACAAAGTTACCTTGAAAATATGAACGTTCTTCAATAATATTTATTGATGGCTTTCAAGTTTTACTTGAAGATTCAGGAAATCACATTAAAATCATACCACCATATGTTTAGTTGATAAAGTCCTGGAGCACAAGTTATTAAGAGGTTTAAAATGGAAAGTGAAATTCTTTTGAATTTTGCCGTAAAACTCAATTTCACAGGCTCCTAAAATAACAAAGTTATAGCTTGAAGGTAATTGATAACAGAAGTGTTTATAAATGCTTAGAGTAGAAATGGAAGCATTATTTGAGGTAAAAATAGATTTTTCTGCTTTACCTCAAGCTTACAAGATAAATGCATGCTTCAGTGTGCTTTTGGGATGCCTCGGTACAACGTATTTGCTGCGACATTGTAGTGCAGATGATCAGAAAACAGCAGCTCCTTTTTCTTTATGCAATTATAATTTGTAGCTTTAGACATTGATAAACGAATGAGATACAGTTAGCTGCTAGAGGAAAGATAACTGTTGGACTGATGCTTCGATGAAGATTAGGGATGCATTAATCCATATCTGCTGAAAAGTGATTGTTGTATGCTGTATAGATTTTGTTTTGAATTTAATATTTGTAAAGGAACTCATTTAAAAAAAAAAAATCACCTTGCATTATTTCTGAAATTCTGTATTTTTGTAATTATCGTGCGATTGGATACATGTCACGCTGGATAAAGCGAGGAAGATTAGAATTTGGAGATGGGGAAGTGATAAAGATGTTAGAGTAAAGCATTGACTGATCTTTATAGCAGTTTTATGTAGGTTTGCTATTTCATGTCAGCAAAATTGTCAGCTACTGGATAGGAATAGCTAATGATTTTTGACATTGGTCATTGGTTTGGGGTAGGGGAGAACAGACAAGCAG
The DNA here is from genome assembly GCA_030390025.1 of Squalus acanthias. Classification (NCBI taxonomy): domain Eukaryota; kingdom Metazoa; phylum Chordata; class Chondrichthyes; order Squaliformes; family Squalidae; genus Squalus; species Squalus acanthias. The sequence goes on from CM059429.1 coordinate 59,837,183, forward strand.
CTGAAAACAGCGAAACTGACTGAGGAAATGAAGCAATAGATGGCACCTGGGCTGTTAGTTTGTGTTTTTTTTATTTGTTTATGGGATGTGGGTGTCGCTGGCAAGGCCTAATTGCCCTTGCAAAGGTGGTGAGCCGCCTTCTTGAACTGCTTCAGTCCGTGTGGTGAAGGTACTCCCACAGTGCTGTTAGGTAGAGAGTTCCAGGATTTTGACCTGCGACGATGAAGGAACGGCGATATACTTCTAAGTCAGGATGGTGTGTGACTTGGAGGGGAACTTGGAGGTGGTGGTGTTCCCATGCGTCTGCTGCCCTTGTCCTTCTAGGTAGAAGAGGTTGCGGGTTTGGGAGGTGCTGCAGAAGAAGCCTTGGCAAGTTACTGCAGTGCATCTTGTAAATGGTACACACTGCAGCCACAGTATGCCGGTGGTGGAGGGAGTGAATGTTTAAGGTGGTGGATGGGGTGCCAATCAAACGGGCTGCTTTGCCCTGGATGGTGTCAAGCTTCATGAGTGTTGCTGGAGCTGCACTCATCCAGGCAAGTGGAGAGTATTCCATCACATTCCTTACTTGTGCCTTGTAGATGGTGGAAAGGCTTTGGGGAGTCAGGAGGTGAAACACTCGCCGCAGAATACCCAGCCTCTGACCTGCTCTTGTAGCCACAGTATTTATGTGGCTGGTCCATTTAAGTTTCTGGTCAATGGTGACCCCCAGGATGTTGATGGTTGGGGATTCGGTGATGGTAATGCCATTGAATGTCAAGGGGTGGTGTTTAGACTCTCGCTTGTTGGAGATAGTCATTGCCTGGCACTTGTGTGGCGCAAATGTTACCTGCCACTTATCAGCCCACGTCCAGGTCTTGTTGCATGCGGACATGGACTGCTTCATTATCTGTGGAGTTGTGAATGGCACTGAACACTCTGCAGTCATCAGTGAACATCCCCGTTTCTGACCTTATGTTGAAGGGAAGGTCATTGATGAAGCAGCTGAAAATGGTTGGGCCTAGGACACTGCCCTGAGGAACTCCTGTAGCGATGTCCTGGGGCTGTGATGATTGACCTTCAACCACCACAGCCATCTTCCTTTGTGCTAGGTATGACTCCAGCCAGTGGAGAGTTTCCCCCCCCGATTCCCATTGACTTCAGTTTTACTAGGACTCCTTGATGCCACACTCGGTCAAATGCTGCCTTGATGTCAAGGGCAGTCACACTCACCTCACCTCTGGAATTCAGCTCCTTTGTCCATGTTTGGACCAAGGCTGTAATGAGGTCGGGAGCCGAGTGGTCTTGGTGGAACCCAAACTGGGCAACAGTGAGCAGGTTATTGGTGAGTAAGTGCTGCTTGATAGCACTGTCGATGACACCTTCCATCACTTTGCTGATGATTGAGAGTAGACTGATGGGGCGGTAATTGACCAGATTGGATTTGTCCTGCTTTTTGTGGGCAGGACATACCTGGGCAGTTTTCCACATTGTCAGATAGATGCCAGTGTTGTAGCTGTACTGGAACAGCTTGGCTAGTTCTGGAGCACAGGTCTTCAGCATGATAGCCGAGATGTTGTCGGGGCCCATAGCCTTTGCTGTATCGCTGTGTGACGCAGGAAGGGTTGAAAGGATGCAACGGAAAATGCTATTTCATCTTTGAGTAGGACTCGTTATTCTTTTCCACTTTGGTGCTAGAATTGTACAGTAGTCTTTAATCAAAGTACGTGTAATTCTTGCCTGTGATTTATGATATTTATGTGATGAGTAAACTGGAAAACATAATCAGTGAGCAACCAATTTATGAGTTGATTACATTGATCAAGTGGATAAAAGGTATAAATATAACCAAACACTGCTGGCAGTTGCACTTGTTATTAGGGTCATGTTTGATTTAATTGAACTCTTGAAATGTTAATTTTAGGTGGTTTAGAACAAAATAGATCAAGAGCTTACTTGCATGGTAGCTGGAGCCTTTTTTCAACCAGGCTTTATGATGGAAGACTTCAGAGGTAGTAACTGTAATTTATGTCTCTGTGCAGTGGAATGGGCTGTCTGGTAGGAATAGGAACTCATATTTGCGAGAACAATGGAAAAGGTCTGACTCATAAAAAAGAAGCTGCTTCCAAATTTTCTGTGGAGAACAGTCACTTCTGGTGAGTGAACATCAAGGGTTGTGAGGCCTGAGACTGGAAGGAACAGACCTGGAGGGAGCACAGTGAGAGCGGAGCAATTGAAAGGAGCAGTCCTGAGCGTCAGGAGCCTGAGACCGGAAGGAGCGGACTTGGAGGGAGCACAGCGAGAGCTGAGCAGTTCAAAGGAGCGGCAGCAACTCAACAGAGGCAGTTTTTGGAAAAAGTGACTCAGAGTAAAAAAAGTGACGTCGGCACAAGGGAAGGAGCTGATTGGTGAGTAGCTGGTGAGTGTATTTTTTTTTAAGTTTATAAGTTTATTTCTGCTAAGTTAGTTAATAACCTATTAAATAGAGGGAAAGAGCTGATTGGTGAGTAGCTGGGGAGTGTTTTTTGTTAAGTTTTAAGTTTATTTCTATTGGGTTAGTTCTTAGTCTATTAAATAGAGGCATGGCAGGTCAGCTCAGTCCCGTGGAGTGCACATCCTGTGCCATGTGGGAAGCCCTGGATGCTTTGCGTAGCCTGGATGACCACGTGTGCGGCAAGTGCCGCCAGCTACAGCAACTCGAGCTCCAGGTTTCAGAGCTTGAGCGGCGGCTGGAGTCACTGCGGTCACCCCGCAGCTTAAGGGTATGCAGGCAGAGAGGGAATGGGTGACCACCAGACAGAAGAGGAGGACCAGGCAGGTAGTGCAGGAGTCCCCGGAATGCATTGCGCTCTCCAACCAGTATTCTGTTCTGAGTACTGGTGAGAGCAATGGTTCCTCTGGGGAGCGCAGCCAGAGTCAAGTCCACGGCACCACGGGTGGCTCAGCTGCACAGGGGGGGAGGAAAAAGAGTGGAAGAGCAATAGTGGTAGGGGATTCAATAGTTAGGGGAGCAGACAGGCGTTTCTGTGGCCATAGACGTGACTCCAGGATGGTATGTTGCCTCCCTGGTGCCAGTGTCAAGGATGTCACTGAGCGGCTGCAGGACACTCTGAGGGGGGAGGGTGAACAGCCAGAGGTTGTTGTCCATAACGGTACCAACGACATAGGCAAAAAGAGCGATGAGGTCCTGCAGGCAGAGTTTAGGGAGCTAGGAGAGAGATTAAAAAGCAGGACCTCAACGGTAGTAATCTCCGGATTACTCCCGGTGACACGTGCTAGTGAGTACAGGAATAGGAGGAAAGAACAGATGAATGCGTGGCTGGAGAGATGGTGCAGGAGGGAGGGCTTTAGATTCCTGAGGCATTGGGACCGTTTCTGGGGAAGATGGGACTTGTACAAGCCGGACGGGTTACACCTCAATAGAGCCGGGACCAATATTCTCGCAGGGAGGTTTGTTAGTGCTGTTAGGGAGGGTTTAAACTAGCTTGGCAGAGGAATGGGCACCAGCATATAGGAGTAAAAAAGAGGAATAAGGTGCACAAAAGAGTGAGTGTGTTGGATAGTACTAGAGGTGGTACCATATTAGATAGGAGTAGAGTAAGAAAGACTACGAAAAATTCAAAAATGGGTTTAGAATGCATGTACGTAAACGCACAAAATGTGGTGAATAAGGTTGGTGAGCTAGAAGCACAATTAGCCGTGTGGCAATATGATATTTTGGCAATAACGGAAACATGGCTTAAAAATGGTGAGGACTGGGCACTTAATATTCAAGGGTACAAGGTGTTCAGAAAAGATAGGGAAGGAAAAAGGGAGGTGGGGTGGCAGTGCTGATTAAGGAAGACATTGTAGTGTTGGAAAGGGAGGATGTTCTTGAGGGGACAAGGACAGAATCCATTTGGTTAGAGTTGAGGAGCAAAAAGGGTTTGATCACGCTATTGGGGGTCTCCAAATAGTGAGAGGTCGGTCGAGGAGCGAATCTGCAGGGAAATCGCAGAGATATGCAAGAGCTATAGAGTGGTGATATTGGGGGGGGAATTTTAATTACCCAAATATTGATTGGGATAATGCTAGGGTAAAGGGAAAGGAGGGGGAGGAATTTCTGAAATGTGTTCAGGAGAATTTCCAAGTACAGGCTAGGTACATTCCAACAAGAGGGAAGGGTAAGGGAACCAAAGCAAGGGCTTCTTGGATGACGAGGGAGATAGAGAAGATGATGAAACAAAAAAAGAGGGTGTATGATGCATGTCAGGTGAATTCTTCAAGGGAGAACCAGACTAAATACAATAAGTTGAGAGGGGATGTGAAGGTGAAAATACGATTGGCAAAGAGAGAATATGGGAGTAGAATGGCAGTTAACATAAAAAGGAACCCAAAAATCTCCTACCGGCATGTAAACAGTAAGCGGGTAGTAAGAAGAGGGGTGGGGCCTGTTAGAGACAAAGAAGGTGATATATGCTTAGAGGTGCAGGGCAAGGCTAGAATACTCAATGAGTACTTTGTATCGGTGTGTACTAAGGAGGTGGATGCTGACAAAATATTGGATGTACTAGAAAGGCTGGGTATACTTAGAGTGGACAAGTCGCCTGGTCCAGATGGCTTGCATCCCAGGTTACTAAGGGAATTGGGGGAGGAGATAGCGGAAGGGCTTGCCATAATTTTCCAATCTTCCCTAGATGCGGGGGAGGTGCCTGAGGATTGGAAAGTGGCAAATGTGACACCATTGTTCAAGAAAGGGTTGTTACTAGGACAATCCTAGTAATTACAGGCCGGTCAGTTTAACATCAGCGGCGGGTAACGTTTTAGAAACAATAATCAAGGAAAAAATTAAGGGGCGCTTGGAGAGGTTTAAGCTAATTAAGGAGAGCCAACACAGATTTTTAAAAGGCAGATCGTGTTTGACTAATCTAATTGAATTTTTTAATGAAGTAACAGAGAGGATTGATGAAGGGAATGCAATGGATGTTGTCTACATGGATTTTCGGAAGGTGTTTGACAAAGCACCACATAGAAGGCTGGTTAACAAAATTGAGGCTCATGGAATAGGGTGGGTCAGTGGCAGCTTGGATAAGGAATTGGCTTAAGGACAGAAAACAGCGAGTTGTGGTAAATGGCTGTTGTTCCGACTGGAGGATGGTAGACAGTGGTGTTCCCCAAGGGTCAGTGCTGGGGCCACTGCTTTTTTTTGATATATATAAATGACCTGGATATTGGAATACAGAGTAGAATTTCTAAATTTGCCAATGACACCAAACTTGGGGGTGTGGCAAACCGTGATGATTATACCAATCGACTGTAACAGGACATAGAAAGGCTAGCAGAATGGGCAGACAAGTGGCAGATGGAATTTAATGCAGAGAAGTGAGAGGTAATGCATTTTGACAGAAGGAACAGGGAGAGGCAATATACACTTAATGGCACAGTTTTAAAGAGTGTGCAGGGACAGATGGACCTGGGAGTTAATGTGCATAGGTCCCTGAAGGTGGCGGGACATATTGAGAGAGTGGTTAGCAAAGCATATGGGATCTTGGGCTTCATAAATAGAGATATTGAGTACAAATGTAGAGAAGTTATGCTGAACCTTTATAAAGCGCTGGTTAGGCCACAACTGGAGTATTGTATCCAGTTCTGGTCACCACACTTTAGGAAGGATGTGAAGGCACTTGAGAGCATGCAGAGGAGATTTACCAGAATGGTTCCGGGGATGGGGGATCTTAGCTACAGGGACAGGTTGGAGAAGCTGGATTTATTTTCATTAGAGCAAAGGAGGTCGAGGGGTGATTTGATAGAGGCGTACAAGATTATGACGGGTTTGGATAGGCTAGACGGGGAAAGGCTGTTCCCACTAGTTGATGATACAAGGACTAGGGGACACAGATTTAAGGTTTTGGGCAAGAGATACAGGGGGGATGTGAGGAACAACTTTTTTATGTAGCGACCTGGAATTCGCTGCCGACGGAAGTAGTGGAAGTGGAGACACTCAGGGCTGGATTTTGATACTGGGGCGGGTTGGGGTCGTGTCATCCACTTTTCGTGTTATCCACCCGACTGCAATTGGATGTGGGAGATTGATGCGATTTTCACCTAATTGGGCAATTGAGTTTCAGCATGTGGGAACCCATGACCCAATTAGTGTTTTCAGTTTGAAAGTCGCCTCTGATGATGTCATCATTGCTGCTGCATTGAAGGTCTGCAAAGACTGCCTGGCTTTTGCTGTGAGAGGACCTGGATGCAAAATGAGCAGCAGCCCTAAGTCTGCTCCCAGATATTTGAGAGAGAGAGAGAGAGAGATCTCCAGCCAGCCAAATGTGCTCCTGCCAGGTTTCACAATCGTGGTTCAGAACAGGCGTGCTTCACGTACAACAAGGGTTAAAATCACAAAGGCCTTTCAAAATGGCATTATAGAGCCAATTTAGTGCTTGTTAAGGGCCTTAACAGCCTATCCTGTCTCTTAAAGGCGGGACGCAGTCGGGACCAGCAGACACAATTTCATGAAAATTGCGTGGAGGCGGGATGGAGGCGGACTTGTGCCCGCCCACCAGTTTTTCGCAATTTTAACCCCCACACGCCTCCAAACCCGCCTCCACGGGTCAATGAAAATCCAGCCCTCAATGTTTTCAATGGGAGACTGGATAGGCACTTGGGGGAAATAAACTTGCAGGGCTACGGGGATAGAGCGGGGAAATGGGACTGACTGGATTGCTCTACAGAGAGCCGGCGTGGACTCGATGGGCCGAATGGCCTCCTTCTGTGCCGTTATGACTCTATGGGCTCGATTTTGTCATGGGGCGGGCTGGGGTCGTGTCATCCGCTTTTCGTGTTAGCCACCCGACTCCAATTGGATGTGGGAGAATTATTCGATTTTCCCCTAATTGGGCAATTGAGCTCCAGCATGTGGGAACTCATGACCCAATTAGTTTTTTCAGTCTGAAAGTCGCCTCTGATGATGTCATCATTGCTGCTGCATTTAAGGTCTGCAAAGACTGGGAAGCTTTTGGCCTTTGCTGTGAGAGGGACCTGGAGGCAAAATGAGCAGCAGGAGACCTAAGTCTGCTCCCAGAATTTTATTGTACCACCACCACCACCAGGCTCCAAACTTCCACAACAATGGTTATGACTGCTAAAAATTCCCCCAGAATGATGATTGATCAAATCTCCTTCTTAATGGTGGACCTGCAGGCTCATAGTCAGCAATCCAAGTGTGCTACCGCCAGGTTTCACCGTCGTGTTTCAGAGGAGGCGTGCATCACGTCGGAAAAGTCTTAAAATCAGAAAGGCCTCTCAAAATGGGATTATAGAGGCAATTAAGTGGTTGTTAAGGGCATTAAGGGCCTATCCCGCCTCTTGGAGGCGGGACGGAGACGGGATCAGAAACCACGCATTTGGGAAAATTGCTCGGAGGTGGGATAGAGGCGGGGTCGGGCCCGCCCTCCATTTTTTGCAATTTTAACACCCCTCCCGCCTCTTCGGGCCTGGCAAAATCGAGCCCTATGACTCTATCACTCATATAGTTGCTATGGGCAGTTGCAGCTCGTGCCCCTTCCTCCTTTGTGTGGGAGTAAGTTGGCTCAGATTTTCCTGCAGTGTGAGCCCAACTCTCCATCCTGCTGCTAATCAGCCTGAGCGCTTCCTGTTCATCCCGGATGACACGGAACCATTCCTTCATGGCACTGACTTTCGAGCAGTAGGGCGGCACCGACCGATTCAGCTGCAGTCCTTTTGGGTGTGAACCGAACTTTGTGGTGTTGGGCAGGAACTGACCCGAGTGTTGCCACTGGGTAGGTGACTTTCAACACAAATGACTGATTTTTTTTCAAAAGTTTACATAAATTCTCGCATTAGCTCAGAGGAATTGTTGTGAGGGTTGGGTTTGGACTCAGTCTCTGTGTAACTCCCACTGTTATAGCAGGGAGCCTGTGACTCCTGATGATCTGTACGGGGACTGGTGGCACAGTGGGATGCAGCATTGAACTTTCATCTTTCGGACCTATGCTACAAACCAGCTTAGCCCGATGATAAATTCTACTAAATGGTTAGTTTTAGAGTTTAGGCAGTATCTGTCCATGAATCTAGAACACAGAAGTACCCATAATTAGGTTGGCTGGCGTGAGAAATGGAAATGTCATACTGGTGCAGTAGGAAGTCATGTTCTGAGGTTGTAGGTCCAGGAGTGAGCGGAGTAGGAGTTTGCTGTGCATATAATTCTTGACTTGGGAGTTGAGTGATGTTGGCACTGGATGCAAAGAGTAGAAAAATGATCTATTCGTCAGCACTGGCATCCCATCCAATTGTGAAGTGTGTGTTTCATCATTTAATAAGTGGAATCTGCAAGCTGCACTGGAGAGCCTGTTGACATCCTTGTATTGAAATGCTTCTGTAATCATAGAATGGCATTAAATGCCATTGCGTATGAACATACTCTGACTCAATAGTATATGTTATTTAACATTTTTAGTTTGTATGTACTGTATTTGTTCATGCACTGAACCTTTCATTTTATTTTGTCCTGAATTATTTGAACTGCCAGGATTATTTTTGCTACATAATAATTACTGCCCAGTTTATTGTTGGGACGTGTGTTGTCATAATAATCTCTTTCAATGGTTACAACAATTCAGTGAAGAGGTTACTGTATGCATTTGATTTATCCCATATGCAAGCTTTTTTTTTTTAAACGGGCCTATGGAAATATGCACATAATTTTGTTTCAGCAATCAAGGAATGAGCTATGGGCCACTGGCCTACGAAGGTGGCATACAAAGGTAAAAGCTTGGGCTTTTGGTGTCTTGGGACTTGTGGGTTCAGGACACAGTGTTATGGAGTCCTGCATTCTGCCTGCAATCGCAAGAACTGTAAAAAGGCATATTAATAGCATATTTTGTTGTGGTTTATAGTTTCCATTTAACAGTGCAGGGGGTGACAATCTATCCTACTTTATCTTATTGAAAGCAACAAAAACACAATTATTGGCTGGAACAAGTTCCTATTTATATCCTGTTATACCCCATTGTTTTAAATGGGTGGTAACAGTTGAAAGCGTGATTAAATCATAACATATTTGACATGAGTTAAACTAAGACAAACAGAAGTTGTTTAACGTTGTTAAACTGTTTAAAAGCCAAGTTTCCAAGCAGAGTTTTTGGGATGTCTAAGGTTGTAGTGCTGTGGTTCTAAATGAGGAGTTATTATACAGTAAAAGGCATTTCCCTCAAAAGTTAGTGTGCTGGACAGTTTTTTTTCTGGATGTTTTTGACCTGGTGGCATTAGGTACTAGTAGAATAAGAAACGGACAGCAAGCAGAAAAATTGTCTTAACACTGAAGAAGCCAAATAAGATAATCAAGGGAAAACAATAGTTACCAACTCTTACAGTATTTATAATCATAACACTGTACCCACAGTTTTATAAATTATTTCAATTTTATTTTTAGACAGAGCTGAAGTCTTATCTTTAGCAGAATGCAATTTTTATTATTGAGCTTGTCCTCGGGCTCTGGATACCATCTTGTTTATATGGTGGGCTAGGTTTAACAGTAGCTGAAACAGCAAAAAAAAAACAACCAGACACCTGGAAACTCTCTGTGGTTTTTGGACCCTCTGAAGGCAGCCACATCACTTGTATAATTGATTGGGCTGTTGCCGATATCAATATGGTATAAAGTAAATGGAGTGCAGCTGGTAAACTCTTTGCAACCAAATCCCCACTTAATATTCAGGTGAAGAATCGGCTCTCTTGTTGCTAGTGTTAGTTATGCTCTTCCTGTGAAGAATGCGGGCACTCACTTAAATGTTGAAATCTGCCAGTTGCGCCAAGCAGTCATCGAGCAGACTTGCCACCGACTGATTTCATTGGTGAGGCATTAATTATGGAGAAAATTAAGCATTCCTCAGTCAAGTCTGTAATTCTCTTGGTTACTAATGTTGGGGCAGATAATGAAATTTATCACTAAAAGTGGAATGGTCTTAATGCCCGCCAATGTGAATCTGCCACTACTCTACCACTGTATATTCCCAGAACTCTTATTAGCCATGCAAGAAGCTTTTGTTGCCAGAAAACTGCCCTCGTTGGCTTACCGCCTCTTGGCGGGAAGGGAAAATCGTTCTGGTGCAGCCAGGTAAAGGGGTCCAGTTATTTACAGTTTTAGACTCTGCCATGGTAGAGGGAGCAGCAGTCTCGGGTGTGGCAGCAGCAACAAGGACACTATGGTTTTCAGAAGCATCTGTAGAGGTTGGCAGAAGTCAGGGCAAAAAGCAACTGTCTTATTGGCACTGAGGACAGTAAGCCCTTTAAGAGGCTGGTGCAGGCAATCTGGAGGTAGGTGGCAGAACCGATCAGTACACCTTCACCATTCCGAGAACTGCCACACAGTGCAGAAAGAAGTTCCATGATCTCACAGGATGGCCAAGGTAAGTCAAAGCACTGGTGCCAATGCTGACTGTCTATCACAAATAGAGCCTTCGCTCAACTCCTGACTTCTCATAGTGTTTCTCTGTGAGCTCCTGGATGTCAAGGGACCTCAGTAATGCAGAGAGTAAATTCTGGACAGATGCACAGGCAAGTCTGTAGGAGAGGGTGAGGTTGTAGATGAGCTGACATAAAGTTGATGAAAGGAGGGCAAAGCTCATCAGAGATCGCCTGAGGTGCTTTTACAAAGCATTGCCATGCCCTTACATGCAACAACTAGTATTTCAAATGGAGCAATATTCTCTGCACAGCTAAACAAGCATCTTTCAGTTCGCTGAGAGTATCTTGCAAGAAGAGACCAACCACTCTGATAACCAGCCAGGCACATTCAAAGAAACAGCTTCTGCCGTTCCCAGATCTGTCATTCCTGTCGCTTCCTCACCAACTCCATTGTGGCATCTTACCTGTGTAAGCACCAATACACCCACTCGTGAGGAATTACTTGGTGAGTCAGAACGATTGTCAGCGGGTGAAGCACTGAGCTCTAGTGAGAATAAGGACCTTGGAGTGGAGGAAAGGGAGAGAGATGTTCCTTCGTGGAGGGTGGGGGTGTTGGCGAGATGACCGCAGCAGAGGAGTTTGGGGCCTCGGATCTACAGGACCCATTCTTCAAAAGAGTAATGATTAAGGAGCACAGATCTCATGTGAAGACGGTTCCTATGCATATAGTTGAGATGGATAGTGGGAAGAGTCCATTCGGCCTGCGATAACATCAACCAACAGCATCTCTGAGCCTGCATCCGTGGGTTGCAAAATGTGGGTGCAGATGTCACTGTCTCTCCAGATTGCCTCCTTAAGAACCTGTCCAGTGGCTTCATATGAGGGAGTGCCAGACATAGGTCCAGTGCTCTTGCTACTGCAAATGTAAGTCTGGCAGAACCTGATTCCTGTGAGGCACGAGCTACCTTTAGACAAGACACCTCAGGTATCTAAGGATCCAGGGAGACTATACCAGACCACTAATCACTCAACCTCATCTCCTTCAGGGTGTACCTCTACCTTGTCCTCATTCTCTTCCACTTTATAATGCAAAAATAAAGCTTTTCCCAGAGGGAAATGCATGTCTTGAGTGCTGAGCAATACTTTGAGCAGGGCTAAATAAAAATAGCAACAAAAGTCCCAACTCATCCCTCAGAGTAGTTTATAGAATGATATGCAGGAAAAGAAACAGCAAACTTCAGCATGAGAACTATTTCCACCTCGAGGATACTTTCTGCCATCTCTACTGCCACATTTTTAGCGGTGTTAATTATATGGGATAGGTTTGGGGTTGGAAAAGCTGGGGAATGGGTCAGAAGGGCTGGCCACACCCCATGGGATGGTAAACATTTCTGGCGAGCCTTAAAGGGACTGGGAATTTTCTGTAAGGAGAATGCAGGTGTAGGTTTTTTTGGGGTGGATTTATGGCAGTAGTTTTAAAGAACCCATTATGCTCTTTTTACTGCCATAACTCTGCCCCAAAACTGGCGGTAACGAGAGTTTCCCTCGAGTTTAAATTTGGCATGGGATATTCTTATCTGCTCGATCTTTAGTAGTCAAAAGGATTATGGCGATCTATTACGAGCTTTGTATGTTTGTTTGGTATCCAGTGTTAACATAGGCATTTTAAATGATTCATTGGAATGCGGACCAGCTGTGAAAGCACAGTATTATTGAGACTTTAGCTAAAATAGCCGAGTTGCATCCAGTTAAATTAATGTGTGCTGGATTTATAATTACTAAATAAAGAAAGGTATAATCTCGCAGAATGGAATTTACATCATGGCAGAGTTTGGAAATAGCATTGCCACACTGAAGTCCTCCTTTTATGGTTATGCCTGGATATGTTTTACATCAAATTCTTGCTAGACAGCTGTTCATGTTTGTAAACATGAGTGCATGCAATTTTGTAACTATCACCATGTGAATCCATAATTATGACTTTGCTGGTACAGAACCAGTTCTGTTCTTGTATCATTGCAAAGGGAGATAGGCCAAGTTATATGGGTTGCTCAATCTTGCCATTGTGGTGAAGGAGTGAATGGGAACTCCACGGAGCGCTCTGCTGCATAGCTCAGTGTACACCTAGATTGTGATGGATTCTATATCTTGCACTGCCTTAACTGTTTCTGCCCACTTGAGATAATGGGGAAAGTCATCTTTTCAATTGAATGGTGATAAGTTGTTAAAATGGTAAATAAATGTACGGAATTCTGCTGACTGCATTTCAAGTGCAACTAGATTACATCTCCACAGTGTTAGGAGGACCGTTGTGATCAGTAGATGAAAAATTTAGGCACATTCCTAAACCAGCAACATAATGAGCATATTACTGTGAAAACATTTACAGTAAAAGGTAACTGAGTGAGTGCTCGTCATAAAGAATATTGCTGGTTTTTTTTTACCCAATCTTCTCTCTTTTTTTAAAATCAGGTCCACTGCTGTAAACAATGACTTATGCAAGTTCCATCAGCCCTCACTGACCTCTCAAGTGACTATTTTTCATCAGTGAACCTAGTGAGTGTTGGCAAATTATTCAATCAAGGAATGGGGTATGATGCTGTCCACACAGGGATGCTTTCCAGCAAGGGGTCCTTTGGTTTTATAAAAAAAAAACAAGAACATGAACTCTGGCTGATCATTTCCACCCCCTCCCTAACCATGAGATGCTGAGGCCAACTGTAGTGTCCCCATAGCACAGACCAGGGATTAAATCTTTAACTATCCTGTTCTGTGTGTCCCAGCATCACACCACAGGATGGATTTGCTCACTAAACTATTGGGGTACCTTATGTGTTTTGTTCTCCTGGCCAGCCTCTCATCTTCTACCTACCATAAACTTGAACTCATCCAAAACTCTGCTGCCCCTATCCTAACTCGCACCAAGTCACATCCACCCATCACCCCTGTATTCGCTGACCTACATTGGCTCCTGGTCCGGCAATGCCTCGATTTTAAAATTCTCATCCTTGTTTTCAAATCCCTGCATGGCCTCGCCCCTCCATATCTTTGTAATCTCCTCCAGCCCTACAACCCTCCTAGATCTCTGCGCTTCTCCAATTCTGGCTTCTTGTGAATCCCTGATTTTAATCGTACCACCATTGGCAGCTGGGCCTTCAGCTGCCTGGGCCCTAGGCTCTGGAATGACCTATTTAAGCCTCTCCGCCTCTCTACCTCTCTCTCCTTTTAAGACGCTCCTTAAAACCTACTTCTTTTACCAAGCCGTTGGTCACCTGTCCAAATATCTCCTTATGTGGCTCAGTATCAAATTTTGTTTGATCACGCTCCTGTGAAGTGTCTTGGGACATTTAACTAAAGGCACTATATAAATGCAAGTTGTCGTTGTTTAAAGTTCTAATAATTATATATGGATCGTCCAGGGAGCATTCCATGCCGTCTATTTTTTTAAAATTCATTCTTGAATGTGGGCAATACTGCAATGCTGCTATTGCCCATCCCTAGATGCCATGAGAGGTGGGCCTGCTCCTTGAATTGCTGCAGGCTTTGTGGTGATGAAACTCCCCACGATTGTTTTGGGAACCCCCAGCTTCTGTCGCGACACTACAGACTTCTTGCAGAAACTCAGCACCCATGGACTAGTTGAACCAGGAACACTCCTCGCCACGATGGACGTATCAGCACTCTACACCAGTATCCCCCACGATGACGGCATCGCTGCGACAGCCTCAGTACTCGACACCAACAACAGCCAATCTCCAGACGCCATCCTACAACTCATCCGCTTCATCCTTGACCACAATGTCTTCACCTTCGACAACCAGTTTTTTACCCAAACACACGGAACAGCCATGGGGACCAAATTCGCACCCCAATACGCCAACATCTTCATGCACAAGTTCGAGCAAGACTTCTTCGCTGCACAGGACCTCCAACCAACGCTGTACACCAGATACATCGACGACATATTCTTCCTTTGGACCCACGGCGAAGGATCACTGAAAGGACTACACGATAGCATCAACAGGTTCCATCCCACCATCAAACTCACCATGGACTACTCCTCAGAATCGGTTTCATTCTTGGACACACGAATCTCCATCAAAGATGGACGCCTCAGCACTTCACTCTACCGCAAGCCCACGGACAACCTCACGATGCTCCACTTCTCCAGCTTCCACCCTAACCACGTTAAAGAAGCCATCCCCTATGGACAAGCCCTGCGAATACACAGGATCTGCTCAGACGAGGAGGAACGCGATGGACACCTACGGACACTGAAAGACGCCCTCGTAAGAACGGGATATGACGCTCGACTCGTCGATCGACAGTTCCGACAGGCCACAGCGAAAAACTGCACAGACCTCCTCAGAAGACGAACACGGGACACAACCAACAGAGTACCCTACGTCGTCCAGTACTTCCCCGGAGTGGAGAAACTACGCCATGTTCTTCGCAGCCTTCAACATGTCATCGATGACGACGAACACCTTGCTAAGGCCATCCCCACGCCTCCACTACTCGCCTTCAAGCAGCCGCCTAACCTCAAAAGTACCATCGTTCGCAGCAAATTACCCAGCTGTCAGGAGAACAGCGACCACGACACCACACAACCCTGCCACGGCAACCTCTGCAAGACATGCCAGATCATGAACACAGATACCGTCATCACTCGTGAGGACACTACCCACCAGGTACATGGTACATACTCATGTGACTCAGCCAACGTTGTCTACCTGATACGTTGCAGTATCGGATGCCCCAGAGCATGGTACATCGGCGAGACCATGCAGACACTGAGACAACGTATGAACGGACACTGCGCAACAATCGCCAGGCAGGATGGTTGCCTCCCAGTCGGGGAACACTTCAGCAGTCAAGGGCATTCAGCCTCGGATCTGCGGGTTAGCGTTCTCCAAGGCGGCCTTCGGGATACACGACAACGCAAAATCATCGAGCAGAAACTGATGGCCAAGTTCCGCACTCATGAAGACGGCCTCAATCGGGATATCGGGTTCATGTCACGCTATAGAACGTGACTTGACATCGTTGCCGGTCTTTCCAGTTTTTAAAAAAAAACAAACACAAGAAAGAAACACAAAAAATGGAGAGGATATGCAGCCAGCAGGTGTTTTGACGCGTTGGACCCCCTGGGACACATCTCATTGTCTTGGCTGTGCTCTTAGTGTGTCTTTGATGTAGGGAAAGATTTAATCTATGCATTTTCTCTGTGTTTATATTCTGTGAATTCTGATAGATTCTCTCACAGTAACTTTACCTGACGAAGGGGCGACAGCTCCGAAAGCTTGTAATTTTAAATAAATCTGTTGGACTATAACCTGGTGTTGTGCGACTTCTCATTTTTGTCCACCCCAGTCCAACGCCGGCATCTCCGCATCACGATTGTTTTGGGTAGCACTGCCTTGATGAAAGGAGAGAAGTGCTCCTATTCGATCAGGTCTATCATTTCATGCATTCATGGGCTGAAAGTACTTCAGCTGTGTATTCTCACCCAACTACAGTCTGAGCCTATTTTTCAAAGTACAGTGTTCTTCAGGGACAGGTGAGATTTGCTCACTGTCACTTCTGGCGCTATAACTGACCCTGCGGCTGGCAGTGCCTTCTAGATAAGGTAATCCTATTCTAATTACATTAACAGTAGATTGAGTAGAAGTAATCATTTTTTTTAAATTGTAAAGGCTGTGAGTTAATCTAACTCAATTAACTACGTTTATAACATGTTGCTACTTTAAAAAGCTCCTTTACTGTATTGGATCTTTTTAATTGCCACATCTGTTACAATAAATTACTTCCCCGGTGCCTAAGTAGAATGAAAACTACAAAGTGAAGATGTTCTCTGCTGTTTCAACGTGGCAATGAACTGAGTGGCCTACAAGGAATCAGAGACTCTGCAGTATATAGTGTGAGACAAAAAGTGAGGATATTCTTTTGCATTGGTTTACATTCATTTGTAAGTGCTTCTGCTGTCTGTGCTGTCACTCATACTACACACTTTTGGTTAACTTTGTTTCCAGGCAATTAAAATGGCTGAAAGTATTATGCAGGCATGTTAGCACAGCAATGACTGCCCATAGGAACTTTGTCCCCTCACACACGGCAGATTTTATTGCACCACAGCACCTGATTTTGACAAAATAATAGACAGTAAACGCTTTAGAATAATAAACTGAACATATTTTAGGTGCAGTGGTTCCTGTATTTATGTATTAATAGCATATAGTTTTTACAAATTTAAAGTAAGATGTAATTTTACTGTACAATGTACTGTTGCATTAATTGCACCAAATCAAATGTTTTATTAGATTGAGAACCTAGCCGATAACAACATACAACCATTTCATTGCCTACTAAACATACTCTGGTAGCTGTGCTATGAAATGGATTTGAGCTAAATCGGGAACAGAGGGAGATCTCAGGTAAAGGTTACAAGCTCCTCATCAATCTATAAACACAAACATGAAAGTGCTGTTTCTGAGGATACCTTTAAATGTAAATAGCTGGTGGTTTGTTGAAATTAAAGTTGTATCTGCCGCATGCTCTTTTATTCAGGCTTGCGATATATTTTATATATTACTTCAACCATCAGTTGTTAAGACCACAATAACATGATAGAACTATAAAATTGGGAGGGGTAACAAAACTGACAGCCAGTGCACAGAAAACATTACAAATGTTAAACATAAAAGATTAGCAAGTTTTTGTTCACACCCTACATTGACTACACTTCAAAAGTACTTCATTCGTCTGTAAAGTGCTTTGAGGCTGTGAAAGGCACTATATAAATGCAAGTTCTTTCTTTTTAGTTCATCAGTAGATCAGATTTATTATTTGTGCTGCTGTTGTAACCATGGAAGATAGGTTAATATCTTCCACATTTTTATGAAGTTGCTTGACATTTTCAGAAGAGTCCACCTTAAAAATCCTGCTTGGAGAGATAAGTTAGAAATTGTGGGCAAGTACAGTTCTAACAACTGAATTTTAGCTGTCGATGGAGCTCATTTATGTTACGAGCTGCCTAAGTTATTTTCTTTTTGCTGTTCAGGTACTTTTTATTGGTGCAAGAACAGGGCTTTAGTACTATACTCCACAAGCTGATGCCCCCAGATGTACAAAACTGAAAGTCTGTTATTTATAGTGCCAATGGACCATGGAGGCAGGAATTTGTTGAGCCTTGTGATAAATCATTAAAACCAGCTATTGTTGGAACAATAAGTGAAGCAGCGCTGGGGCAAGAATAGGGAAATCTGATTTTCTCCGTGCACCTGAATAAATTATACAAAATAAAGACCTTTGAATAATAATTATTTAGCTCTCTACCTCCGCATGGTAATTTAAATTGTGAATATGCAGTGGCTAGCAGAATGTCTTGACGATCAGCTCCACATATGAAGTTGAATGGATATCTTGTGATTGACGGTCACAAAGTGTTATAGTCAGCTTCACCTCTGAAAATGTTTGTCACGTGGTTGGACATGTCATATTGTAGCTTTCTACCTGGAAAACTTGAACACTGATGAAGAAATTCAATTGAATTAACTATATGATGTCACTTTGTCATTCTGGGAACTTTCTTTCCACACGAGTTATAAATATAAAATTACACACGATTGGGAGCGAGCAAGAGGCTTTAATTTACTCCCAAGGTACAGATGACATCATAAGCAGTTCAAGTGGTTTCCAGGTGTCATCTGAGCACCAAGATTAAATAACAGCCTTGCGTTCACTGTCTATTCCAGTTATTTATAAACAGACATTTTTGTAACACCTCTAGGCCAATTTCTGGGGCAATCCAAACCTAATTCTGCTGCAAATCTACTCGGCAGCTGGAGCCATCTCAATCTAGATATAATATTTAAAAACAAAGTATAAAAACAGTGCCCAACTGATGGCATTTATTTCAACATAAAAATGTGCATTTTTAAACTGAATAAAAGCAGTTTACTATGCTTAGCTGAGTTCCAGTATTAGCTTCTACTTAAAAACTAACTGTCCCCTAGCTGGGTGAGACAGTTAGATGTTAAATGGCAGCTAGGTGTCACCGCAATGGATAACCAATAACTGGTGTTCTGATGCCGAATGGTGTCGGGTAGCCCAATTTTTCTAAACCCCATTGGTTTTCCCTTCACTTATCCTCACGTGCTGCACACTAACATGGCAAACTGGATACAACTTGTGTAAAAACAGGTCATTAAACCTTTTGCAGTTTGCTTACTTAAAATGCAGGTGAATTGTGCAAATCGTGAACTCCATCAGGATGAGGGATCTGCAAACCAATCGGGGTTGGAAGATTAGTGCCACCTGACGCCATTCAGAATTAGTACACAACAACAACAACTTGTGTTTATATAGCGCCTTTAACGTAGTGAAACGTCCCAAGGCGCTGCACAGGAGAATTTTAAGACAAAAAATTTGACATAAGGATAAATTAGGGCAGGTGACCAAAAGCTTGGTCAAAGAGGTAGGTTTTAAGGAGCGTCTTAAAGGAGGAAAGAGAGGTCGAGAGGCGGAGAGGTTTAGGGAGGGAATTCCAGAGCTTAGGCCTAGGCAACAGAAGGCACGGCCACCAATGGTTGAGCGATTATAATCAGGGGTGCTCAAGAGGGCAGATTTAGAGGAGCGCAGATATCTCGGGGGGGGGGGGGGGGGGGGCTGAAGGAGATTACAGAGATAGGGAGGGGCGAGGCCATGGAGGGATTTGAAAACAAGCAATTGGTTCCTACACAAGGTATAATTAGGAAAATGGTGAAGGAGAATAAGGTTTTGTTAAAAAAGACCGAGCAATTCCATTGGTGGATCGAAGTGTGGAGCATGAAGGACCCTGTTTACTACATAATGATGCTTACAGTGAGTTGGAATTGGAGTGTGTGGCAAATGTTTCTTCCACTCTTAGCAGTCATTGCAACCCTCCCCCGCCCCCCGCCCCCCGCCAAACATGGTTTCACTCACTGCCCGCGATTTTGCCGGTGCTCAGAGGGCAGGTTCGGAGGCGGGTCCGTTGTCAAAATCGCAATGATTGACGGCGGGTTGGGAACCCGCCTCCATGTAAGTTTCCACAGCGTCGGGTCTGCGATTTCAGAACAGACCTGACACCAAGCGGCGGGGGAGGCATTTAGAATAGTTAACTGCTTGTTAAATACTATTTTGCCAGCCTTTTTGTATTTTCCCACATTTTCAACGGGGTTCACATCAGGTAAGTACGTCGGGAGTTCAATCGAGCTGAATAGCTCACAGCTGCAACTTCAGTATAAAATCTAACCTTTCACATCTGTTCAGTTTGCAATGTCAGAAGTTGCTGATTTCAGGATTGGGAAGACACATTTGATCTGTATTGAGGCTGCAAGTGTGAGTTGTAAACTCTATATATGCACTGTCACCTCCTTGGAATAACCTCTCCCCATTGACTGATTGCTTCTAACATCTCATCATCAACTGCCATATATAACAGCAGAATGGGAACGATTTATACTCTCTTACCCTGGTCCTCAGAATCGGAAGATGATCATCCACAGCAGCAGCAGACCCAGGCACACCAGCAGCACCAATAACAAGAGCGCCAACCTTCTCCTCAACCACCTGTTGCTGTACAGGGCAGAGGGCATCAGCGAAGGGCTTCAGTGCGCCACAGGAGAAACCCCCAACACAGGGTTTACAGGCAGAGGATGAGCTTCCTCAGCATGGCTGAGCAGCAGTGCCAAAGGAGGCTGAGACTTTCGTGACAGGTAGTCGCAGACATTTGCACAATGCTCGAACAACACCTGCAGCCCAGAGGAGCGGGTGGACACACCTTACCAGTGGCTGTCAAAGTCACCTCCGCCCTCAACTTCTTTGCGTCAGGCTGCTTCCAGGGATCAGCAGCAGACATCAGCGGCATCTCCCAGTCGGCCGCACACAGATGCATCACGCAGGTCACCGATGCCCTCTTTGACAAGTCCGCCAATTACATCCACTTTTCCACTGATGAAGCCAGTGTTACCGAGCGGACACTCGGCTTTGTCAATCTGGCTGGCTTCCCACGGGTGCAGGGCGTCATCGACTGCACACATGTGGCCATCAGGGCACCCCATCGTAACCCAGCAGTATTTGTCAACCGCAAGGGCTTCCATTCCCTTAACGTGCAGCTGGTGTGCAACCATAGGAAGAGCATCATGCATGTGCGCACCAAGTTCCCTGGCAGCTGCCATGACTCTTGCATCCTGCACCAGTCCACTGGCCCTCAGCTCTTCGCACCACCAAACGAACTTTCCGGCTGACTCCTTGGAGACAAGGACTATCCCCTGAAGACGTGGCTAATGACACCATAGAGGAGACCATCAAACAAGTCTGAGGAGCGTTACAATCAAAGCCGCATTTCCACCAGTAGTCTCATAGAGCAAACAATAGGATTGCTCAAAATGCGCTTCAGATGCCTGGACAGATCTGGTGGAGCCCTTCAGTACACACCAGCCAGGGTCTCACGAATCGTTGTTGTCTGCTGCGCCCTGCACAAC
The DNA here is from genome assembly GCA_030390025.1 of Squalus acanthias. Lineage (NCBI taxonomy): Eukaryota > Metazoa > Chordata > Chondrichthyes > Squaliformes > Squalidae > Squalus > Squalus acanthias. The sequence goes on from CM059429.1 coordinate 59,858,071, forward strand.
ATTGCACTGCAGCGAGGATTAGTGCTGCATGAGGAAGAAGGCGCAGAGCACACAGCCTCTTCAGAGGAGGAGGAGGAGGAGGAGCTGAATGAGGGTCAGCAAGAGGAACACCTGGAGGAGGCGGCTGACCCAGTGCGACCAGCACGCGAGAAAGTTGCTGCCCGTGATGCCAAGGATGACCTATCAATGCCAGAGTCACCTAACTTTAGGCAGCACAGACATGTGGCTGCCACATGCATATGAGGGTTGGCATGACCACACTGCAATACCATAGAGCATCCCTACAATGAACTGTTCAATCCTTGCACTGTCACCACCATTGCTGGACATTAAAGGCACCCTTACCCTTGTCTGTGCCACTTCAATTTGTGACCACACATATGGCAACACATTCAAACATTCAGAAAACATTACTTTATTACAACAAAATAAAAGAACAGAAACTTAACATTAATTTTTAGCAAATCACCCAAGTGACTACCCTTGTGACTATTTATTTATGTGTAAGCTTTCTTTTGCGCATGCTTCTACATGGTGCTACCCCTGTGGCTTCACCAGCTGTAGAGGCAGCCTGCTCACTTCCCTGCTGCACCTGCTTATAAGCCTTTAGCGGTCGTCCTCTGGGTTTTGGAGCTTTTGAGTGCCCCGCCAAAGTCTGCTCCTCCTGCAGCTGTGCAGCGGCAGACTTGGCCATCACTGTACGGGGAGGCATATGGGGCTCTGACCGAAGGGTTGGCAAGGGGAATGTTTGAGTGCTTGGAGAGGAGGCCCCACTTCCATGTCCCCTCCCACCATCATCCCTCTCATGGGCCACCCACACTTCTCTGCTAGCAAGTAGCTGGAGAGCACCTTGTTGCACATCAGTGGGGCCATGAGGACCCATGTCTGTATGGATATTCCTCATAACAAGGACGTCCATGAACCTCTGGTTTCTCTCCTCAATAGATGACCATCTATTTAGAAATGTTACCATGTTCTCCTGAGTCTGGCAATTTTATGTCCTCCATGGAGGTTGCCATCCTTTCCATGGCAGAACCTACAGTTGCCAGTGCGTGCGCCATGGCGTTGCTCATATTTGAGATGGATTCCTCCATTCTCCACACACTCGCAGTCACCGTGGTTGCAAACCCTGTCAGAGCCTCCTCAACTTGTTCCTGAAGCTCCAGGATCGCCCTCTTCCTGGATGGCCCCCATGCAGCTCAGCAGAGCTAGGAGACTCCTGCAGTCCTGCTGTCCCTGTCTCCACCATCTGCTCTTGCTCACTTGTGACTTGCGATACACCAGGTGACAACACTAATCTATCTCGCATAGGACCCACCGAGGTGTGTGTCTCTGCGCTGATGCTGGGTGCGCTTATTTGTGCTGACGCTGCTCCCTCAGAGGCTGAAGCATCCTCTTAGTAGTGCTCCTGCTCTTCCTCCTGGACAGTGGGGCCGGGCTCTTGATGGTCCTGTGGGAGAGTAAAGACATGAGTTAGACATGTGATATGTAGATTGCAGACACATCCCATTATCCACATGATGAGCATTCAATTTCTGTTGACATCAGATCCCAAATGAGTCACTCATGAATGCAAAATAAGATGTCTGGAAAATAATTCTGTCACCTGGTTGTTCTAATGAGCCCCTCTCTCCGTCCCCCACTTCAGGCTGGTCAACTACTCCTGTGATGTTCAGAGCTGCCTCCTCAGCATTGGTGAGTTCAGCCAACGATGGTGGTCCTCCTCCTGTTCTCTCCCTCTCCTTATTGTGGGCTCTCTTTTCCTGCAATGAGGGAAAGAAGTGCAGTTTTAGTGAGAGTGATGGAATGAGTGCAAAGAATGGATAGGATAGATGTTTAGAGGGAGACTATGCTGGAGTGGGGTGCCAATACAAAGTTGACTCCTTTTGAGTTGTTAGTTGTTGTCATTACATAACATTAAGAGTGAGTGAGAGGGGTGCATAGTAAGATGGGGATGTGATTCTGTACATCGGGAGAGACGGATGGGTGATGGTGCAAGTGATGTTGGGGTGAGTTAGGATGTGCAGGAGTAGGGACGGCTATGCAGAGTGATGGGGATGTGATGACAGGCACAGCAGAATGAAGGTAAGTGCGCTTTTATACTCACTTTTCCTGAACGCAGAAGATTATTAAACCTCTTCCTACATTGCACCCAGGTGCGAGCAACCGCAGACCTTGCATTCACCTCCTCAGCTATTTGCAGCCAGGCTGCCTTTGTCTGGTGAGGAGATCTCCTCCTTCCATCGCCAGGGAATAGAACCTCCCTGCGTCCTCTGACTCCCTCCACAAGAACATGGAGGGAGTCATCGTTAAATCATGGCGCAGCCCTTTGTCTCTCGGCAGTCATGTTTTAAACAAGCAGCACTCAGGAGTATGAAATCTGAAGTGAGAGCAAATGGGGAAATGACCCCCTTAAATAGACCGGCAGCAAACACGTCATCGGAGGAGCTCAGCAGACCCGCACCTTGTGATTGGGCCGGGTAACGCGCACGGCAGGCTTAACAAGCCCAATCAACAGAAAATTATTTGAGCAGAGCGGCTGCAGCCGGGAGCGGGACCGGAACCCGTCAACTACCTCTCCCACCGCGAACCCGCCTCAGCTGGGATAATCCAGCCCACTGTCTCTTCCTCCTGTTCTCTTGTGTATCTCTTGTGTTCTTTTTCATGTCTTTCCCACTTTAGCAGTGTTTTTCTCTTTCCATTTCCCTTCCTGTCTTCAGATCAGTTATTTCTCTCTTCCTCTCCGCCACACTAGAATCTCGATTTGCATTCTTGCGCTATTTTCTTTTCTTTCCACCTTCCCGTTGCTCCTCAACTTAGTCTTTTCCCACTCCCCCATCCCAGCAACAACATTTGCCTGTCTGTCTTTCTGTCGGCTCCCTGGGCCGTAGCACTGCGGGAACAAATAAAACTGGAAGTTTCATTGTTGGAGATGGATGCCAAAATCGTCTGTCCTTGACCTTCCCTCCACCAATATTTTTCTTCTTTCTATTCTTTCTACATTTCTTTCTTATTTATTTTCACTATTATATTTTCCTTTCTTGCTGTTCTCTTTTACCTTTTCTATCCTGCAATACTCTACCCCAAAATTTTCTGCAAGGTTCATATTGCCACATGGGGGTGGGAGGAGGGAGGGGAACTGGTCACTGAAGAAGCAGAGAGATTAGGAGGATGCAGGTCACCTAGTAGTATTGTTGGGTACCCTCCAAAGATTTTGCTGCCATTGTATCTCAGTTCCGGTGCCGTTCTTGGCACATGATGGCTCTTTGGGAATTTTAGTTTCGTTGGGATCTGCTTCTGGGAATTGTAGTCCTGGGTATTGGGGTTGGCAGCAGGCAAACAGGTTCCTGCAGATGATCTCCAGCATCTGTTTCGGAGTGTGGTTACAGTTATGTGATGGCTCCGAGACTTCCCCATCTATAGAACGGCGTGGCGGCTCCTGAAAATTGTAATGCTGGAAATGTTGATGGACTAATTGAATTCAAATTTTGCCCAATTGTTCGCTGGGGAAGAATTCACTTTGCCAATGGATGGGGGTGGGGGTGCTGCTGCCGAAGATTTTCAGAAGTGAAGCAAGGTATCATTTGAAAGGAAATAAACACTGGAAGAAAAATCTTAAGAGGTACAGGAAGGAGCAGAGCAGCTGGCTCTGCTGTGCAGCTAGTACTGGCACAGCTACAATTGGCTGCATGGCCTCTTGCTGAACTGAAATCACTGAGTCTTTAATCATGCTGCTTGTGGAAAGAGTTGGGGAAGGAAATTGTTGAAGCCACATTTCTGGGTAAAGTTGATTTTTTAATTTGCTAAATTTTATATTCAGAGGTTTACAGTGGTTGCAGGTAAGGAACTGTCTTGCGAGCTGTATCGCGCTGCATTTTTCTGGTGGAATGTGATTGGAAAGAATACAAAGAATTAAACACCTCGCCAATGAGGAAGAGCAAAATTTATAAGCTTGACACGGACAATTGATTTCAACTAGACAATCAACTTGCTGATTGCGACACACACACAATCTTGTAAACATATATTGTCAGTAAATAAAAACCTGCTAAGTGACAGTCAAAGGTAGAGCTGAAATGACATTAATGGAAGACTCTGAGGTTGTACTGATGTCATGCCTGCAGAATAATACTGTCACATGTCCTCGAGGGAGGCGGTGGTAATGACAGACCTATTGAGTCTTGCTCATTTGGATGAAAAATGCCACATTTTCAATGTCGATAGTTCTATTCAAATAGATTTACAATCTGTCATTTTTCATTGTATATCTCAGCCCCAGTGTTTCCCCAGTGTTGACAGCTCTATCATATGGAAATTAGTTTTCAGTTCTAAAGTAGAATTATGAGGGAATGAAAAACCTACCCGATGCTATTGAACCCTGTGAGCAGCAGTTGTAGGATTTGTTTTGTTAACCATACTGAGCTTCTGTTAATGCAGTAGATTAAATGGTTCCTCCACAGTGCACCATGTGGTTAAAAGTCCAGCTGTCAATAATTTACACAATGGAAGAAAGGCTCACAGAAGTTTGTAATCCTCTTCAAATCCAGAATCCGTACCCGGAGGACAGATGAGATCTACACAGGCAGTGTTATACGGATAGTTCTATATACATAAGGGTAAAAAATCAACATGAAACACTAAAGATTGTGCTTCTACACAGTCCTGTATCTGGTAAGCCAGCGTTTCCCAACCTGTGGTCCGCGGACCACTGGTGGTCCGTGAGGGTACTGCAGGTGGTCCGTGAAAAAAAATATATAAGTTTGACTCCCGTCAGCCATAGGCTGTTAAAAAATTTTTAAACGGCTGGTGGTCCGCAGAAGCAATTTTTAAACGGCTGGTGGTCCGCATGAAGGAAAAGGTTGGGAACCGCTGTGGTAAGCCATAAAGCAACTGACACTGACCCACACATGATTATTTTGTTTATCAAAATGCTATTGTGTGAGTAAATCAGCATTATTAATGGAAATATTTAGAGATTGCTGTCTATATCTTACAAACAGTATTTGCAATAAAGTCTTATTTTGTACAGTTCATTATAACCAAGCATTGCTAATTTGTATTGGAGTAGTTTTCAAACATGTGTCTACAGGACCTCCTGTCTTAATGGGAGAAAGATAGTGCTATCAATACGAAAAAACATATTTAGTTCGTGTCGAGTAACAGAAATAACGTGATATTAAATAGGCGAATACAGAAATCACGTTTCCTAGGTACCTCTTGCTACCCCCCTCGGATCTAAGAGGTCCCCGATTTGGGTAATTTTAACCTAATGCTCCTAACAGGAAACTGACTAGATCAGATCGGCCGCCTGTTTTACACGCCACCGGATATTACTTTCCAATGAAATTGGATGGTGTGTAAAACGGGCAGCTGATCTCATCCCATCAGTTTCCTGCCCGGTGGGTTCGGTTAAAATTACCCCCCCTTGTTTGAGAAGCCCTCTGGTGTTTTGCCAAGTGGGCAAGTCATCTATGGTGAATATTGGCAGGTTGTCTGACAATGGGAGAAAGCTGTGTAAATTGACAACTCACTTCCTCCCTAGCCTGGGAAAGCTGAGGTCAGGTTTTTCTGACCCCAATACTGTCCAGCTCATTCTGCACATTTAGAAATCTAACCTTCGCACTTCCCTCTCTGTCAGTACCAAAGCAAATGGGAGAACTCTTCGAGTTTGAATGAAGCTTGTTTACGGTAGTCACACCATTATCAGTTAATAACAATGTGCACAGATTTTATCTACGATTTATTAAAATAACATTACGCAAGGGTGTTTTGAAAATTGTGGGCTGAGAGTTGCAGCCATTTCCTAGCAGTAATGATTAGAAATATGATGCTTCGCTCTGTAGCTGGTAAAATGTGGTGATTTTACTTGGTGGGGTGGGGTGGGGTGGGGGGTGCGGGTTTCCTCTGTGCTACCGTAAGAATCCTGGAACAATCTTTTAGGTAAGTAGGACAGCACACATACAAGGAACAGAGGTTTGGCAAGGAACAGTTTCACAGCAGACGGCAACAGCCAAGGCAGAACAGATATGAAGCAGCTGATAACATGGGGTCCAATTTTAGATTTGTTTCAGTAGTCCTTCAGTCAGTGATTTTTTTTTTGTTTGTTTTGACTTCGCCAGAAAAATAACCCAGGGGAGTTACTAAGTCTATATAAGGGAGTAGAATTAACATGCAGTTTAAATTAAATAATTGTTGAAACACCTGGGTTAATGATGTCATTCTCTCTTTGTTTGGCTCTTTGTCAGGCTGACTCATTCTTTCAAGGCAGTTCCCAAATTATGTGATTTCTAATCAACAAAATGTATTCGGTGACAGAGTAGCGTGTTCTGCTTTTCTTTTTGAGACTTGGGTTTGATTTCTGCCCAGATTGATGAAATTCAAGCTTTCTCTATATGTTTGCCTGTAGGGTTCTAGTGGAAAATGAGGTTGGCAACCTCCACTCAGATCCTAGTAGGTGCAGGCCTACAGCCCAAACTGTTCATAATGCAGCAAAAATAAACAACCCAGGTCAGAGTGGTGGTGAGGATGGATGGTAAATAGTGCAGTAGGGATGTTCTGTTGAAATCGGGCTGAGTGCTTGAGGCAGACAGTGGGTGACAAAAGCAGAAAAGGGATTCCATATCCTCTTTGGTTATCTTTGTCATCAAATGATTTTTTTTTTAAAGAATTTTTTCCTATCAAGGTATAGGTCCTGGCAGTATCCTGTATCTCCTCCTCATGTGTGAACTTAATTTTTTATTTAAATGACTGGTTGGGACCCACTAGCCAAGGACAGCATCAAGGTTGCAAAGAATAAGAGACAAGATAAATTTGGAAGTAGTAATTAGGTGACCCCACTCTTGGGTTTTCCAAACCTGAAGTTTGCAAGGTGAAGACCAGACCAGAAGACGTGAGGAGTTGCACAATTTTGAGGTCCTGGGAAAGAATGAGCTAGAGTAGGAGATCGTGTGATAGGGTTTGATTTCAACAGTGAAGATAGAGTGTGCTGCAGAGGAAGACGGTAGTTTTTTCAATATAGAAAATAGACTGTTCCCTCCAATAGAGAGTCAGAAGCACCCTATTGTCATTGCAACCCTTCCAACCTGGAGACCATGTGTACTTCCTTGAAGATCTCACTGGGTCTATCAGCCCTTTACCAAATCTAGCACAGTTGCTCCCAGGACGACTCAGGGGAATTTATAATGGGGAACAAAGAAATGGCAGACCAATTACATACATACTTTGGTTCTGTCTTCACAAAGGAGGACACAAATAAACTCCCAGAGATGTTGGGGAAAATAGGGTCTAATGAAAGGGAGGAATTGAATTAAATCAGTATTTGTAGGGAAATGGTGTTAGGGAAATTGACGGGATTGAAGGCCAATAAATCCCCAGGGCCTGATAATCTACATCCTAGGGTACTTAAGGAAGTGGCCCTAGAAATAGTAGATGCATTGCTGGTCATCTTTCAAAATTCTATAGACTCTGGAACAGTTCCCATGGATTGGAGGGTAGCTAATGTAACCCCACTATTTAAAAAAGGTGGGAGAGAAAAAACAGGGAATTATAGACCGGTAAGCCTGACATCGGTAGTGGGCAAAATGCTGGAGTCCATTATAAAAGATGTAATAGCAGAGCACTTGGAAAACAGTGACAGGATCGGACAAAGTCAACATGGATTTACAAAAGGTAAATCATGCCTGACTAATCTACTGGAATTTTTTGAGGATGTAACTGGTAGAATAGATAAGGGAGAACCAGTGAATGTGGTGTATTTGGACTTTCAGAAGGCTTTCGATAAGGTTCCGCATAAGAGATTAGCGTGCAAAGTTAAAGCACATGGGATTGGGGGTAAGGTACTGATTTGGATAGAGAACTGGTTGGCAGAGAGGAAGCACAGAGTTGGAATAAACGGGTCTTTTTCCGAGTGACAGGCAGTGACTATTGGGGTACCGCAGGGATCGGTGCTGGGACCCCAGCTATTCACAATATATGTTAATGATCTAGACGAGGGAACTAGATGTAATATTTCCAAGTTTGCAGACGACACAAAGCTGGGTGGGCGTGTGTGCTGTGAGGAGGATGCAGAGAAACTCCAGTATGATTTGGACAGGTTGGGTGATTGGGCAGATACATGGCAGATGCAGTATAATGTGGATAAATGCGAGGATATCCACTTTGGTGGCAAAAACAGGAAGACAGATTATTATCTGAACGGCAATAGATTGGGAGAAGGGGAAGTGCAACGAGATCTGGGAGTCCTTGTGCACCAGTCGCTGAACGTAAGCATGCAGGTGCAGCAGGCGGTTAAGAAGGCAAATGGTATGTTGGCCTTCATAGCGAGAGGATTCGAGTACAAGAGCAAGGATGTCTTGCTGCAGTTGTACAAGGCCTTGGTGAGACCACACCTTGAGTATTGTGTGCAGTTTTGGTCGCCTTATCTGAGGAAGGATGTTCTTGCCATGGAGGGAGTGCAGCAAAGATTTACCAGACTGATACCTGGGATGGCAGGAATGACGTATGAAGAGAGATTGGGTCGATTAGGCTTATATTCGCTAGAGTTTAGAAGAATGAGAGGGGATCTCATTGAAACTTATAAAATTCTAACAGGACTAGACAGACTAGATGCAGGAAGGATGTTCCCGATGGCGGGGGAGTCCAGAACCAGAGGTCACAGTCTAAGGATAAGGGGTAAGCCATTTAGGACTGAGATGAGGAGGAATTTCTTCACCCAGAGAGTGGTGAACCTGTGGAATTCTCTACCACAGAAGGCAGTTGAGGCCAATTCATTAAATATATTCAAGAAGGAGATAGATATATTTCTGAAGGCTAAAGGGTTCAAGGGATATGGGGAGAAAGCAGGGACAGGGTACTGAATTTGGATGATCAGCAAAGATCTCATTAAATGGCGGAGCAGGCTCGAGGGGCCGAATGGCCTACTCCTGCTCCTATCTTCTATGCTTCTATGACTCTCCCAAGGGATAATCGGAGCCTTGCATGAGAAAAGGATCACCGGATAAGACCTGCACCTCCATAAGGGACAGTTTATTTCCTTCCACTAGTACCTCTCCCAGCAGGAATAATACTGCTATCTCCGGATGAAATAATACCTCCAGAACCCTGCAATACTTTGCAGACTTCAGCATAATCTCACCCCTTTGGGACGTAACAAGATAAATGAGTTGACGGCACAAATAGATACAAATGGGTATGATCTGATCGCCATTACAGAGACATGGTTGCAAGGCGACCAGGGCTGGGAACTGAATATGCCAGGGTATATGATAATTCGGAAGGATAGAAAGAAAGGAAAGGGAGGTGGGGTGGCTTTGTTGGTAAATGATGGGATCAGTGCAGTGATGAGAAGTGATATTGGCTCAGAAGATCAAGATGTAGAATCGATTTGGGTGGAGATAAAAAATAATAAGGGGAAAAAGTCTCTGGTGGGCGTAGTCTACAGGCCACCAAACAGTAGCAATACTGTTGGACAGAGTATAAATCAACAAATAATGGAGGCTTGTAAAAAAGGTACGGTAATAATCATGGGTGATTTTAATCTCCACATTGATTGGACAAATCAAATTGGCCATGGTAGCCTGGAGGAGGAGTTCATAGAGTGCATCCGGGATGTTTTCCTAGAACAGTATGTAATGGAACCAACCAGGGAGCAGGCTATCTTGGATCTGGTACTATGTAATGAGACAGAATTAATAAATGATCTCACAGTAAAGGATCCTCTAGGAAAGAGTGATCATAGCATGGCTGAATTTCAAATTCAGTTGGAGGGTGAGAAAGTTCTATCCCAAACCAGTGTCCTGATCTTAAACAAGGGCAATTATAATGGCATGAGGGCAGAACTGGCTAAAGTGGACTGGAAAAATAAATTAAAAGGTAAGAAAGTTGAAATGCAGTGGCGGACATTTAAGGAGATATTTCATAACTCTCAACAAAAATATATTCCAGGGAGAAAGATAGATTTTGAGAGAAGGGAGCAACATCCATGGCTAACTAAGGAAGTAAAGGATGGTATCAAATTGAAAACAAAGGCATACAATGTTGCCAAGATTGGTGGGAGACCAGAGGATTGGGAAATTTTTAAAAACCAGCAAAGGATGACTAAAAATATAATAGAGAGAGAAGATGAATTATGAGAGTAAGCTGGCAAGAAACATTAAAACAGATAGTAAGAGCTTCTACAAGTATATAAAAAGGAAGAGGGCAGCTAAAGTAAATGTTGGTCCCTTAGAGGATGAGACTGGGGAATTAATAATGGCGAACGGGGAAATGGCAGAGACTCTGAACAAATATTTTGCATCTGTCCTCACTGTAGAAGACACTAACAACATCCCAATAATGGATAATCAAGGGGCCACAGGGAGGGGGAACTAAAGACAATCACTATCACTAAGGAAATAGTACTCGGTAAAATAATGGGACTAAAAGACGACAAGTCCCCTGGACCAGATGGCCTGCAACCCAGGGTCTTAAAAGTAGTGGCTGCAGCGATAGTGGATGCATTGGTTGCAATATACCAAAATTCCCTGGACTCTGGAGACGTCCCAGCGGATTGGAAAACCGCTAATATAACACCCCTATTTAAGAAAGGAGGGAGACAGAAAGCGGGAAACTATAGACCAGTTAGCCTAACATCTGTCGTTGGGAAAATGCTGGAGTCCTTCATTAAGGAAGCAGTAGCAGGGCATTTGGAAAATCATACTGCAGTCAAGCAGAGTCAGCATGGTTTTAGGAAAGGGAAATCATGTTTAACAAATTTGCTGGAGTTCTTTGAGGATGTAACAAGCAGGGTGGACAAGGGTGAGCCAATGGATGTGGTGTATTTGGATTTCCAGAAGGCATTCGATAAGGTGCCACATAAAAGGTTACTGCATAAGATAAGAGCTCACGCAGTTGGGGATAATATATTAGCATGGATAGAGAATTGGCTAACTAACAGAAAGCAGAGAGTCGGGATAAATGGGTCATTTTTTGGTTGGCAAACGGTAACTAGTGGGGTGCCACAAGGATCGGTGCTAGGGCCCCAACTATTTACAATCTTGGATGAAGGGATCGAGTGTAATGTAGCCAAGTTTGCGGATGATACAAAGATGGGTGGGAAAGCAAGTTGTGCAGAGGACTCAAAGAATCGGCAAAGGGATATAGACAGGCTAGGTGAGTGGGCAAACATTTGGCAGATGGAGTATAATGTGGGAAAGTGCGAGGTTATCCAGTTTGGCAGGAAAAATAAAAAAGCAAACTATTATTTAAATGCCGAGAGATTACAAAATGCTACATATCAGAGGGACCTGGGGGTCCTTGTGCATGAAACACAAAAAGTTAGCATGCAGGTACAGCAAGTAATCAAAAAGGCAAATGGAATGTTGGCCTTTATTTCAAGGGGGTTGGAGTATAATAGCAGGGAAGTCCTGCTATAACTGTACAAGGTATTGGTGAGACCACACCTTCAGTACTGCGTACAGTTTTGGTCTCCTTATTTAAGGAAGGATATACTTGCATTGGAGGCAGTTCAGAGACGATTCACTAGGTTAATTCCAGAGATGAGGAGTTTGACTTATGAGGAAAGGTTGAGCAGGCTGGGTCTATACTCATTGGAATTTAGAAGAATGAGAGGTGATCTTATCGAAACATATAAGATACTGAGGGGACTCGACAGGGTAGATGCAGAGAGGATGTTTCCCCTCATGGGGAAATCTAGAACTCGGGGGCACAGTCTCAGAATAAAGGGTCGCCCTTTTAGAACTGAGATGAGGAGGAACTTCTTCTCTCGGAGGGTCGTAAATTTGTGGAATTCTCTGCCCCAGAGAGCTGTGGAGGCTAGGTCATTAAATACATTTAAAGTGGAGATAGACAAATTTTTGCAAGATAAGGGAGCGAAGGGTTATGGGGAGCAGGCTGGGAAGTGGCTTTGAGCCCTAGATCAGCCATGATCTTATTGAATGGCGGAGCAGGCTCGAGGGGCCAAGTGGCCTATTCCTGCTTCTATTTCTTATGTTCTTATGTTCCTGCACTCCCACCAGCATCCTCTAGACCCATTTCTCTTAACACTTCTCTGTTTACCAAGGATGAGACACAAGGAATGAGGGGAGCCTAGGAACAGGACCTAGGCTGACCATAAAGGGGGAGGAGGAGGAGTGGCAAGAAAGATGGAGTCAGACACTAAACACCACCTACTGCAGTAAATTGCATAAAGGTCCAGTTGAGATCATATGTACGCATGCTGCACAAGCTCCCTGCATATTCTGATCATGTCCTTTGTGTTCAGCAGTCTGAGACCATTAGCAACATGATCAGTTTTACAATTCCAGAGGAACCAGCTCAGTGCTTGCTGGGCCTGCCCACTAGAGGGGGAGGGTATCCCACAAGCAGGCTAAGACAACTCTGCAGGATGATGCATTCTCCACCCCCCCTCCCCCCCCATGTGCAGCGGAATGCAACCTCCTTGCAACAAATCTGGCTGAATTAGGTGGGATGTATTCCAATCAAAATGAGTGATGTTTAGGTCTAGAAATTGGAGGTGTTGGCACTGGCCGTTAAGGCCCGTTTTGGTTAAAAAATAAAATATGGCAGCCGCCTCACTTCCACCTGGTTCCGGCGGGTCCTGCAGCGGCCGCCATTATCAGCAGATCGACAGCGCTGCCATTGCCAGCGCTCGCGGAAAGTATTTTAATTAGCTAGAGCGTGACGTCAATTGGTATTTTGAAGCTCGCCGCTCCTCTTCCTGCGCTCTCCAAAACACGCCTGTGCGTGCAGCCGTTGACAGTGCGGAGAGGCGGGAGAAAGCAGCGGTGAGCTAGAACCCATATAGTAAACAGCTGCAGGGATGACTGTTTAACTATGGAGAGCTATTGGAGTGAAAACTGCTTCCAATGAGATGCATCAAATCCCCCCCACCCCCCGGTCAGTCAATCAGTATAGGAGGTGAATACTTTTAAAATAAATTCTACTGTACTACAGTTGTAATAATCTCAGGATAAATCAAAGCTGCATTTCCTTAAATTTTATACATTGGGGTTTTCTAGTTTAGGAACTGATAAAATTATATGTAAAGTTTGGATGTCTGCTTTGAAAAAGCACCAAGAGTTCTTCAATAGTCTGCTGTTGTTAAAAATTTAATTGAACTCTCTTCTGCACCATTTACACCAGTAAACTCCTGACCAAGAGTTCATGTTCCCCTTTTTAAAAATTTATTTTCATTGATGTCTCATGCAACGGTTTAAGGACACCTATGCCACAGTCTTTATGTGGTGTTTCCAGGAGTCCCTCCAGATCTGAGCCTGTGCTTTAAGAGCCACTCATGAGGGATTGAATGCCCTGTGCAATATACAGGTTAGTGCACTGTCACTGTTGCTGCAAGATGGTGCATCCCCATCCCTTCCCCCTCCAGCACCATGATAGCGCACAAACCTCCACACAGCAACCATCTGGGTGAAACATCTGTGGAGTTATGGCAGCCAGCGAAGCTGGGAGTACCAGGCAGTCTGGCACCCATTTGTGACCCACACATGCACCCAGACAAATGGCCGCAATAGTAGGAGGGGAGCCGTGGACAAACAAATGCCTTGTGATGTGCCACAATGCTCCAACCCTACAAGGCCCATCAGCGGGCTCGATAGCAATACAGGAGCCGTCACAAAATGATCCGACACAGCAAATTGCCTGAGAACGCCGCATTGAGTCTTCAGACGGGACCTTCGGCCTCCTGCTGAGGTTAGCGCCGGAAAGAGCGCGTTGCACCACAGATTCTCCACTCCGCTCTTGTAAATTAGCAGGCAGCACCAAAATACCGGTGCTGCCTGCGCTCTTTCTGCGGCCGACCATTAGCCTTGGACAGCTCTGTTACTGTAGGTTTCCGGCCTACTCTAATTTCTAGGCCTTCGTGTCCAGCTGGAACTGGGGAAACAGTAAGCAGTCTGGGCCCATTCTTGGAGACTCACTCAACAGAAACTGCACCCCTGCACAATAACCTACTTGCTATCCATGAAGGGGAACAACCCCAACTGACATGAGCACTAGTATGTAGGGCAACCTCGCTCACTGTCCCCTGGCATAGCGAACCCCAGAAATTAAGACTGGTCAAGCTGCCTCACTCCCTGACTCTCATTGCCACCAGTACAAGCACAATCATGCCAAGAAACCAGGATGTGTCTGTGTATTATTCCTGCAAGCACCCTGCAATCAAAATGTAGAACGGCTTCACAAAGTATATCTGCAAATATCCTGAAGGGCGTAGACAAGATAAATGTCAGTAGCTCTTTTTTAAATATCACAGAACTTGCAAGAGGGCGTAGCCTTAACTTTAAGAGGAGGGAGAATTAAAAGACATTTTAGATTTAGTTACTTTACACAGAGGTTGACGGAATTGACTGTGAAGGGAGACAGTGGGGGCTGGTTGTATCAAGAATGAGTTGGTTAAGTGCCTGGAGAAAAAATTGATAGAGAGGTATGGAAAGTATTGTAGAATATGGTATTTTCTAGACACTGCGATAGGCCAAATGGACGGTAATTTCCGGACCTGTACATTCCCATGTTCCTATGAATGTATACTATCATAAAATATGTACAATGCCTTTATAAATATGTTAATGTGCTTTTTTGGAATCCAGGATTGCACAGATACAGTTAATCAATATGGTTGCCAGCGCAATCAGAAGATAACTTCGTTATTGTAAAAAAAAAACTGTTGCCTGTTTGGAAATTAATACATTTTTTATATTGATGCTGCTGAGGATCTAGATTTAAACAGAAGGTGCTTGTTACTCTGCTGTATAACCTGAAAATGGTTAATTAAGCATGCATTGTAACCCTTGAAATCAAGTGTTACTGATCTGCTCTATTAAGTTGAACTCCACGAAGGTTGTGATAATGTAATTCTGAAATAAATTATGCTATGTTAAATTAAACAGTTAATGGTTTTGGAATTACAATAACAAAATTATCTTATTGTGGTTATGCTGGCAACCATATTGATTAACAATATCTGTGCAATTCTGTAAAGGGCACAGGTGGAAAATGTGCAGCTTGGTTAGATTTTCCCTGCTCTGTGCTTAGCATCTGCATTTTTAATGTTCTTCGTTTATTACCACTCATTTATGAAACGGCATCCATCACCATCATGGGTAACAACACAATATTATGTATTATTTGAGTGATTTTTAACTGGTTTATTGTGCTGTTCATATAATTATGTGATCACTGGGAAGTACATAATGGAAGAAAGACTCGGAGAGAGGAAAGGAAACTAAGTACTGCTTAGGCAAGTGCTGACTTGTTTAAAGCTTAAAATTCTATATACTCTCCCCAGCATTTAAAACAATCTATTTCACTGTCATTGAAGTTCACTCCCTCAATTTTCCAATTGTGGAAAAAATAATATGCACAGGAAATGTAAATTGTTTCTCATTTTTAAGGCTCGAAGTAGCAAAGATTGGAGAGGTTGATCAGAAAAACACTTTTTGGTGTGCAGGAGATTAATTGTAACTGTGAAGAAGTATGACTATTGAGAGAAGATTGTGTAGAAATATAAGTTTCAAAGAACACAACAGAAACCTAATTGATGCAGCAAAATGACGATGTAATTATCAACACACATAAGAATGTTTGCCCTCGAATTATTGTAAACATGCTATTTTAAAAAGATTTTGTTCAACATTATTAACATTTCCCTCTACAATTTCTGTTCCTTATGTAATGTTAGCATTATGCTCATTTGCTTTGATATTTTAGGCACGTTACTGTCATTATCAACATAATAACCTGCTGTGATTCTTGAATATTAGAAGTGGCTGGTTTTGTTAGTGATTGTATTAACATAATTATGTGGTATCGGTAATTCTTCATAATGAGCTGTGTTGGCAGGCTGGAGTTCAATTGATTGATTGCATGTCTAGTTGTGCCACCAGTGTATCTTGAATATCATCGTGCCCATGAATATAAAGGACAATGTAATGATGGGTCATGACTTATTAATAATAGATAAAGGTTAATAATAAGCTTTAGCCCACACAAGGTCCAGAAGAGGGCAAGAGTAGGGAATAGCATGAATGGGGGGGAAAATTAGATTATGTAAAACACAGCCGTGATAATATATTATGAGGGCAGTTTACCGTTCATGCTTGGGACTTCACTATTACTTGTTTCTTTTTGAACTGATTATTATTGTGTGTGTGTTCCCTTCTCTCTTTTTTTCTTTCTCTCTTTTTCCCTTCATGAAGATAATGAAAGCATTTCTGACAATATAATAATCTGACTGAAGGACAATAGGGATAGCGATAGCAATTGTAATTGTTAAAATTCTGTTCAAGGTTTTGCCCCTACAGAATGGTGTATATATATTAACCCTTCATTGTTTAAACAGTAAATTTCTGTCTGTAAAACCATTTATGCCTGTATAATTCTAGACGTCAACATATAATGCACACAGACACTTTCGAGAGTGATCCAGTTAGCTGTGAACTAGCAATGTACAGGACCTCAGGATTTAAGGTTTTTTGCATGTGTCTGACCATCAAACACTGAACTTCTGACTTTATATCCACTCCATCACAAAAGCCATATTTCCAGTTCTGAAACATAGCCCTCCTCTGCCTCCACCTCTATCTCAGCCCATCTGCTGCTGAAATACATGTTGCCACCACCAGACGTAACTATTCCAGGGTTCTCCTGGCTGGTTTTTCAATATGCACTCTCTGTAAACTTCAGCTAATATAGAAGCTCTGCTACCCATGTGCTATCCCACATCAAATTCTGCTTGTCTATTACCCGTGTCCTCACTAACTTACATTGGCTCATGATCTCACAATGCCTCAAGTTTTCAATTTTTCTCTTTGTTTAATTTCCTCCATTGCATAATCCCTTCTCCAGTTCTTTGGCTCACTGTCCATTCTTTCCTTAAGCCTCTGTGAAGCACCTTGAGATGTTTTTCTATTTTAAAGGTGCTATATAAATGCACATTATTGTTGCTGCATATTTGCAACACTATTTCATTTTATAAATGCATGTATAGCACACTGAAGACCCTCTCTTAACAATATTGTTGGAATTTTTTTCCTATCATGTACCAATTTTGGCAAATGCTATTTTTCATTCCAAACTACTCGACTTTGCTATTTAATTACCTTTGAAATAAATGTCTCCCTTCAGTAGTGTCTTCAGGAAAGTAGCTGCCACCGTTATCTTTTAAATGAATATAAACACTCACAGAATGTGTTGCTTTTTTTGGGTGGTGTTTTCGGTGTTTTGTCTTGCATCTTGCCAATGGGGCTCTTTTGTAAACTAGCCTTTGTGTTAAATAGGATGGACCTTATGTTTTAAAGGTTTAATCCAATACAATTTATGGGTGGGATGTCAATTTTATACCACATCAACACCAAAGTGTGCATGATTGTTTTTATGCTTGGGTATCTTGGAAGACATTTTGCCATATAAATATATATAGAAAGGCTCATCTTAGTCCGCAGCATAATGACATTATCATACCTGATGCCACAAATTTGTTAATTTTGTGTGTTTCAATAATAATTCAGAATGAAGACAAAAAACATATTGGCCTATAATTTGCTGTTAAAGTAATGGAGAGGCCAATGGTGCTCATTGTTATTAATGCGCAAATGCGACAGCAATTTCAGGTGAGGGCAGATGCGAGGTTAAACGTGGAAATCTAAAAGTTGCTGTCGAATGTGCCATTCTACTGTGTTTTTTCTCTCTCTCTCAATCCAGTCTTTCTTTCCCTCCCTTTTATTTCTCTTTCTGTACCTGATTTGACATTGAATTCACCCACTCTAATTAACACTTCCTTCTCAGTTCTGGCGCTGTTAATTTCACAAACCTTCAGTCTTACTGGTTAAGGAGATGCACAGTTGCTTGCCCTGTTTGCTCAGGTTCCAGATGCCCTGTTTCCCTCACTGCGACATTATCGGTTCGCACTTTCAACAACTTGCCATGCAAAAATTTTAAAAATCTAAACGTACAAGGGCAAGCCTAACTAACAGTAGTTAGGCTCCCCCCTGCTGCAACAAATTATAGCCCATTGTGAACATTTATGAGGTGGCGCAAGTTTCAGAACCCATAATAGTTTTATCACGGTCTCAAGCCACAAATAGGTAAGTTATCAGTTAATTTTTGTTTGATGGTTTCAGTTGAGGAAGGAATATTTGCCAGGGCATCCGGAGAACTGGCTGCTCTTCTTTGAATAGTGTAATGGGATCTTTTGCATCCACCGTTAACGGGCAGATATGGCCATATCTCATTCAAAAGATGGCGCATTGAATAATCCAGCATTCCCTCAGTGCTGCACTTCAGTATTCTGGGCTTTCTGGGGGGACGACTTGGCCTGAGATCCTACTTCTGCTAACCAGGGACCTAGCACTGAATCTAGGGATCGAGAGATCCTGCTGTCCAGGGATCTAGTACTGAAAATGCATGTATGGATGTTGTTCAGTTTTGATGTAATTCACAATCTTATTAGTCTGCCAGTATTTGCTCATTCACACAAAGAATGGTCACTTAGATGGAATTCTGGAGGGCTATGGACATGAGTTAGCACCTCGGGTAAGAAAAAAACTGGATCAAAAATACCACCTTTGCAAGGATGTCATGGGGCCCCCATCTGTTTATAAACAGTCAAGCAATTTACCATGATGATGTCAGCCCTTTAAATAGTCACAGAACTTGTTCTTTGTTGTTGTTTAAAATAACATGCGAGAATGAGAGATTTGAGGGCAGTTGTCAAGATGTTTTGGAGTCTTAGATGATAGGAATTGTTCACTCTGCACTCTGTGCTTTTATAGTACCAACTGAAATATTTACTGTGTAACTGTCTTGTCAGTTACTCCCATCCATTAGTGTACAGTACTGGTAAACGGATGAGAGAATTTTAGACAAGGAAAGGCATAGGTAGCCTTGAGTTGCATTTTAAATTTATAGTCACGCTTACAGAACAGACCAAATGTTTCTATGAATTAATTCAGTTAATCTGTTTTACTCTGCTGTTTTAAATTGTCTACGTTCTTTTAGTTTTTTTTCTGTTATTGGAAGGTTCACACAGATTGTTTAAGGCCAAAATAAAGCACATTACCCCAATAAATTAACATAGTTATTGGTCATCTTAATGATTCAAGAAGCATTTCATACAAAAGTAACACTGGTGCTCTATTGGCTTTTGTTAGTATAAGGTTCAGAATAGAGTGTTTGCAATTATTCTGAACTTTAGCTTAGTGTTTGTTTGATACTGACACATTAGCACATTCACCTCCCACTGCCCCCAACCTCCTCCGCCCTACTATAAAAAAAAAAGATATGCTGAGCAGGGAGAATAAATGAAGCTAAAAATCCTGTGATTTGGGTTGCCCAGAAGTGTATTGTATTTAGTTTTTCTTGGGGTTATCTTTTCTACTAGTGTTGAACCTAACAGGCCCAAGCACTCTAACTGCCTGGTAAATTTGTCCTGTTTGAGCTGTGGTGATGTCAGTAAAGTGGGGTGTGGTATGACTGTTTAAACCGAAACAAGGTAGGAGGAAAAATGGATGCCTGAGAAACTTCATCTAACCCATTACTGACAGTTAATTATTCTTTCATTAATTATCCTGTTCCTTTGAATTACTGAACCATAATATTGCAGACTTTTTTTTCAAAGGCAAATTATTCATGTTTGACATTTTAAGTTATTAAAGATGAAACTTGTTAGTGTGACTTTTTCACTTCAAAATGATTTATAAAAGCAAAAAAGTGTGGGATTTCCTTGCTGTCCAGACTTCAAATTGAGCAATATAAAATGAATAATTAATTAGACAATTTTCATTTTGTTGGGCTAATCTAGTTGCATTGCAAAAGAACAGTTTAAAAAAAAAATGATGATTCAATAGTTTTCGACCTGTGCCAAGTATTATTTCTCATTTTTCTTATGAAAGCAGAAGTACTGTACTCACCACTGTGACCTACAGCTGCCAATTACTGGAGGAGATTTCCAATAACTCAGTAAACAAATCAATGCCACAAGAGTGATTAAATGTGGCTGGAGGGAATTGGCAGAAATGTTGCTGAGGGGAAAGATTAACAGTACATGTCCAGAATCCATGAAAGAGAGCTGAAACCTTTGAAGCCAGTGCTGGATGTGTGGTAAAAATAGTTGCAGGAAAATTGGCTGAGGGAAGTGGAAAGCCTTTCTCTCCGCTTCTCCTCACCCCGCACCCCGCCACCCCACCCACCCCCCAGCTCCGGTCACCGTCCTTCAGATCATCATTCTGCAGCCTTGCCGTTTATTTTGTTTTGGAACACTGCATTTATCTTAAACTGATCACAAAAATTGTTTTTTCAAACCAAGCCGTACTAAGGCTTTTCAAACGACATCAATATTAAAGGGAATCCACATCTCTACTGCTGATGTACATAGATAAATCAAAAGGTTTCAAATGAATGATTAAAAAGTCATACTAGCGGAGTGTCCCTGATGGATCTAAAATGCTATGGTTACCTGAACTATTTCGGCTCTTAGCTGATGTGATAAGTGCTAATGCATGTCAGAAAAAGGAAAAATCAATTCAGCAAATTTGCATATTCCTCTGTAATAGTACCATAAATCCACACTCGCATGCATGAGGCGCTCATGTTCAAAGCCTTTCAGTATTACTTTCCTCTTCCAACAGTCTTAATGTTAGCCCCAGGGTGGTGAAGATGCTCTTTAGAATAGAATAACTTCATTTTTGCATTTAAAGAAGGCTCCCAGTAATGCATTCTGACATCAGTCATACGGACTCGATTAGGTTAAAAACATGATTATTTTCATGCCTAATATATCGTAACGTAGTATCTAGAAGCTTTTAACAGTGCTATCATTTAGCTGGAATGGGGTTTTGGCTCTATTTGTTACTGCATGAATAGGAGTCAGACAAAACTTTCAATATTGCAGTTATTTTGTTATGTGACCAGTGACTTTGAAAAGAACATGGATGAACAATTCTATAGGACTGGAGGGAGTTCTTTAAAAACATTTTTAAAATAGATTTCATTAGTAAAGTAAATTAGAGTCTAAGAGCTGATAAGTTCTTCAGTAATTGTCACCAGCTGATTGTCTTGTGTTTAACATAGAATCATAGAAATTACAGCACAGAAGGAGGCCATTCAGCCCGTCGTGCCTGTGCTGGCTCTTTGAAAGAGCAGTTGTGCTTAGTCCCACATCCCCGCTTTTTGTCCGTATCTCTAAGTTCCTCATCCTCAAGTACCTGTCCAACTCCCTTTTAAAAATTATTTATGGAATCCGCTGCGTTCCAGATCCCAACAACTATTTGAGTGAAAAAATTTCTCCTCATCTCCTGTCGAGATCTTTTGCCAATGATTTTAAATCTATGATCTCTGGTTATTGACCAACTCGCCGGAAGGGATAGGTTTTCTCTATCTACTCTATAAAAACCTCTCATCGTCTTGAATACCTCCACTGCAAACCATCTCCCAGTCTGTAAAACATCCATCCACCACCACCCTCTGCTTCCTGTCACCTGAGCCAATCCCGTATCCCTACCGCCACTTTCCCCTTAATTTCATGGTTTTCCATCTTCTTATCAAGCCTCCTGTGTGGCACTTTGACAAATACCTTCCAAAAGTCCATATATACAACATCTACTGCACTACCTTGATCAACCTTCTGTTAACCTCATCAGAGAATTCAATCATAAATGACAACAGAAAACGCTGGAAAAACTCAGCAGGCCAGGCAGCATCCGTGGAGAGAGAAACAGAGTTAACGTTTCAGGTCTAAGACCTTTCGTCAGAACTAGAAAAAAGCAGGAAATGAAATAGATTTAAAGCAAGTATAATGCTGGGAAAAGGGGGAGGGGATGAAAGAACAAAAGGCAAGGTCAGTGGTGGGATAGAAAGCAGGAGAGATTAAGAGACATAAAGAGATAATCAAGGCAAGAGGAGGTGTTAATGTGACAGGTTGAGGCTAGATGAAGTGTGAACTGGGCTGGCAGAATGAAGGACAGCTGCCAGCTTCTGGGAGGGAAAAAAAAAGGCCAAACAAAAGGGTGGATGAAAAAATAAAATAAAAAATATATATATATGTGATAGGGGCCGGGGTTATGATCTGAAATTGTTGAACTCGATGTTGAGTCCAGAGGGCTGTAGGGTGCCTAAACGAAAGATGAGGTGCTGTTCTTCGAGCTTATGCTGAGCTTCCGTTGAACAATGCAAGAGGCCGAGGACGGTGAGGTCAGAGTGGGAGTGGAGTGGAGAATTAAAGTGACAGGCCACCGGGAGCTCAGGGTCCCCCTTACGGACTGAACGGAGGTGTTCCGCAAAGCGGTCACCCAATCTGCGTTTGGTCTCCCCAATGTAGAGGAGACCACATCATGAGCAGCGAATACAGTATACTAAATTGCAGGAAGTACAAGTAAATCGCTGTTTCACCTGGAAGGGGTGTTTGGGGCCCTGGACAGTGGGGAGAGGGGAGGTATAAGGGCATGTGTCGCATCTCCTGCGCTTGCACGGGAAGGTGCCGGGTGAAGGGGAAGGGGTGCTGGGGGTGGTAGAGGAGTGGACCAGGGTGTTGCGGAGGGAGCAGTCCCTGCAGAATGCTGAAAGGGGAGGTGAGGGGAAGATGCGTTTGGTGGTGGGATCACGCTGGAGGTGGCGGAAATGGCGGAGGATGATCCGTTGAATGTGGAGGCTGGTGGGGTGAAAGGTGAGGACAAGGGGAACTCTATCGTGGTTCCGGGAGGGAGGGGCAGGGGTGAGGGCAGAAGTGCGGGAGATAGAACGGACACGGTCAAGGGCCGTGTCAACCACGGTAGAGGGGAATCCTCGGTTGAGGAAAAAGGAAGACATGTCGGAAGCACTGGTATGGAAGGTGGCATCGTCAGAGCAGATGCGGCAGAGACGGAGAAACTGGGAGAATGGAATAGAGTCCTTACAGGAGGCGGGGTCGGAGGAAGTGTAGTCCAGGTAGCTGTGGGAGTCAGTGGGCTTGTAGTGAATGTTTGTCAATAACCTATCCCCAGAGATGGAGACGGAGAAGTCGAGGAAGGGAAGGGAAGAGTCGGAGATGGACCATGTGAAGGTGAGGGAAGGGTGGAAATTGGAAGCATAGTGAATGAAATTTTCTAGTTCAGGGCGAGAGCAGGAGACGGCACCGATACAGTCATCAATGTACCGGAAAAAGAGGTGAGGGAGGGGACCCGAGTAGGACTGGAACAAAGATTGTTCCACATATCCCACGAAAAGGCAGGCATAGCTTGGACCCATGCGGGTACCCATAGCAACACCTTTGATTTGGAGGAAATGGGTGGAGTCAAAGGAGAAGTTGTTCAATGTGAGAACAAGTTCAGCCAGGCGGAGGAGGGTGGAGGTGGATGGGGACTGGTTGGGCCTCTGTTCAAGGAAGAAGCGGAGCACCCTCAGGCCATCCTGGTGGGGGATGGAGGTGTAGAGGGATTGTACGTCCATAGTGAAAAAGAGGCGGTTGGGGCCGGGAAACTGGAAACTGTTAAAGTGGCGGAGGGCGTCGGAAGAGTCGCGGATGTAGGTGGGAAGAGATTGGACAAGGGGAGAAAAAATAGAGTCGAGATAGGAAGAGATAAGTTCCGTGGGACAAGAACAGGCTGAAACGATGGGTCTACCAGGGCAGTCCTGTTTGTGGATCTTGGGAAGGAGGTAGAAGCAAGAATTCAATCATACTTGGATTAGTATTGATTATGCTCTTGTGAAACAGTGATAGTGGGTATTTCAAAAGCTTGTTGAACATAGTCTGCAGCGAAGATGGAGATGATTTGAATGAGTTGTCTACATTTAAATTGTTCAGTTTTGATTATATTATTGACCTTTTGATGCTAAGAATTTTTCAAACTGACAAAGAAAAATGAAATAAAATTAAGATAGAACAGATGAAACAACGCCATCTCTGAACATGACTTAATCTGAAAGGTTATCTTAAAAAAAAATTTAAAAACTGGAAAGCAAGTGCCTCATAAAAATGCTGTTGCAATAATATTCAAAGTGAATAAAATATTACATTTGGCATCCTGGATGTGATGGTTGAGTAGGATTGCATAGTTTCTGCCTTAATAGATTTGAAAAGGGCTTTTTTGGGGGTGCTTCTATATTTGACAAGCATTTCAAGCAGAAGTTTTTCCTCTTGATTTTGATGTTGTGACATGTTAATACTTCCATTTTGCATGTGTTTTAATTTTAAAGTGTGCTGGTAAAATTCCTTGTCTTGACAGGTTCTTTCTGAAAATAGCAAAAATTGAAGAGTAGCTGTAGCAGCAACAACATTTTGTTTGTAGTAGACTTGCGGACAGGAGAAAAATGACATGAAAAGAAATCGATAACTATGAACTCATTTTACGCTTCTGTATGTGTTCCCCCTTCCAGGTTGATGTTCATGTAACACCAGATTAATTTTTTTTTAATTTGAATATCACAAGCATTTTAAATTGAAAATTCAAGCCTGAAATTATACCACGTCACACCAGGGTACAGTTTAATTTTTGTCCCTGGTGTTTCGTTAATCAGATTTTTCAAGCTGAATTCTGATGCAAATTGATTTACGCTCACTCTGTTCTAGGTGAACTGAGCATATTCTTGTGTACAAAGGTAAAAGGCAGTCAGCAAATGATTATTTTTGATGCTTGTTTTATCAGTTATTTTGTTTCTCCATTCCTTAGTCTTCAAGTTGCCGACCATTCCCCAACTGAGACAGAAGCTAATTAATCCTTCTCCACATTTCTATTATTGCTGTGGAACTAGCCACTGGGTAATGTGCGAGGCAAACTCTGGTGACATGCTCTGGGTAAGCACTAAACCTCTGCTCAGGACCTCTAATTGATGGCACAACTGACAAATTTACTTGTATAAGTTTTCAGGTAAAGAATTGGCTAAATTAGTAAATTTCTTAATTAAAACACTTTGGGGAGAAAAATTCGGTATCAACCATTTTGGGGCACTAACATCGCCTGGGCACAAACTTTAGCGCCAGCGACCGCAAAATTGAGTTTTAGCACCCCAAGCGGGAAGTGGAGTGCTAAATCAAGCGCTCCACTTCCTTCTTAGGGTGCTAATGTTGGAGAGCGGGGCGGAGACTTCAGCAGCGCTGCACACTGGGCCGCGCAGCGCTGCCGTGTTCACAAGCTCCTTCCCTCCCTTAAAGGGAAGGGCGATCGCTGCAGGCTCTGCAATTTAAAAAGTACCTACCTGGACCACCAAGGCAGCTGCAATCCCGCGCGATCAGCCCGGCACTCAAGCAGAGTGCTGGGCTGATCGATTGCGGGCAGGAACCCGCGAAAAAAACTAGAACAGGAAAGGTAAGTTTTTTTTCCACTTACCTCGGCCACCTCGCCTTTAATCATCGCCCCCGAAGCGACCGGCCGCCCGATGCACGTCTCCTGCAGCTGTCGGTGTTTTCGACCGGCACTGCTGCAGGGGGTGGAAGTCAATTCCGGGTCCGGAGTGCTACCGGGGTGATGCGCACGGTGATGACGTCATGATCTTCGGGCGAAGGAGATAGGGGCACAACGGTGTTGCGCCGCTGCAAAACTCCTGCCAAATATGGCGGGAGTCGATGTTAGCGCCGCGCCCGGTCGTAAAGCCATTTGCGCCCCTTTAGCACCCCGGGGGCGCTAACGTGAGGCGAAAAGGCGCCCAATTTCACCCCTCTCAACTCTTAAATTAATGACTGATTCAAGGAAATTATACTTTCCCGAGACTGATTAATTTGGTTATTATCAGTGAATGGACTGTGATACTGGAATAAACATGAATATTACGGTGTTAATGTTACTCTAATATCAGGGTTAGCTTTTACTGTAATTAGCCCAATATAGAACTAAAATGTTCATTTAACGCTCAATTTTTAATTTAAACTTTAAAGCACAAATTTCATCCCTGTGCCTATTTTCCCCCATTCTCTGGGGGTAATTTTAACCTAACTGCCCGGCGGGAAGCTGACTGGCTGGATCAGATCAGTTTTATATCCCGTTCAATTAATTGGGCATGGTGTGAAACAGATGGCCAATCCGATGCCGTCAGTTTCTCACTGGATGGGTTGTGTTAAAATGACCCACCCCCTATCTTTTCCTAAATGTTCGTTTTTTTTATTATTATTACTTGCAATCGAATTTAATTTTTGACTAACCTTTCTCTGGGGGGAAAAAAACACAGTGGGGCTGTAAAATTGGTGGTATCGGATCGTCCGCCCATTATGCACCTTGCCTGATTTAACGGAAAATTGATGTGGGGTGTATAATGGCCAGCTGATTCGATACTGCCTGTTTTAACCCCAGCAGAAATTCAAGGTTACTACACGCCTGCCAGGTTTTCATTGCCTTGCAACCAGCTTTAAAGGACAAATTTTCAGCCAATTGAAAGCCATGCGTAGAGAAATCATCTGGTTAATTGTCAATCTTTGAGGCACATTTTTCCATGGATCCAGGAATAGAATGGAGTAAACTCATTGGTGGCTCCTGCAGCCTAATAGAACCCTTGGCACTGGAAATTCCTCATATATTCAGCCTTTCTTGCAAAGGTTGGAGGTAGGGAGTTTGATGAAAGTGAGTGTTTAAAATGCTGTTGTGAGATGTAAAACAAATAGGCAGAAACTATTGCAGTATACTTAAAAGAAGCCTTCAAAAGTGACCTTGTTAAGTTGATGTCTAGTGAGAGATAGTTAATGCTTTATTTTTTAATGCTATCAACAATTCTTCAAGTCTAGTTCTAATTATATGCCCTCATTGATAGCCTGATGGATAATCCTGGATTGTGTGTGAAATAATAGCTTCCACTTGGATGTGTTGCCTTGCTTCACAAGGTCACCCTGCCAGGTGGAGTCTAATTTCACGCACCAGAAGCCCATTAGCGAAGGAGCAATGGGCATTTAGGAAAATATAGCTAGAAGAGAAAGATATTATTCAGTCTCTAAGGCTACAATAGTACGAAACATGTCAAAATGTATAATATCAGATGTATGGCCTCTGAGTATCAGTGGGAGACTGATTGTGGAGCAGACTGTTACAGCACTATATAATGGTTGAACTGTGCGGGAAATGCATTTAAAGCAAAAGTGGATATAATTAGCACATGAGAAACTGGTCACTCCTGTATTACTGTACATGCGAAGGAAAGGGCAGTTCAGGTGTCAGAACAGTGACACCCTTTTACTTGATACTTCCAGTGACCTTCTGCATCATTGAACTGAAAACATGAGGAAAGCTCATATTCGCATAGAAACGTCTACATTTAGGAAGTGGAGTCAGGACCTGGAGCCTCATTTTTCAGCACAGTTGCTCATGCGTTCCAGATTTCAAGGAGCTCTGATGCTTTGCAGGAAGAGATGAGAGGTGCTGTGTGGTAGTGACTGGCTCAGCTTAATACAATTTAGGATGGCTTTGAAAATTGTAAAGTCTTGTGCAATGTTTAAAGATGATTTGGGAGATGTTCAATTGTGCAGTGTTCATGTAAAATTTGGCAGAAGGACACCGCTTTGAGGCTCTCCCCAAATCTCTGTGTTTTAAAAACTGTAGAATGCTCTTATTTCTACTGCCACCAGCAATAATCTAACACCACCCTTCTAGCCTTTCAAATCGATATACGCTGGGTAAAAAAACTCTTGATGTGAATTTCAACTAAATTATAGAAGTACATCCCATTATAGATGCTGGTACTAATCAACTGAATTTTGGATTAGGCTGCTTTGAACAATTCCATTCTCTCATTTGTTGTCTTCAATCTTCTTTTGAGGTTATCAGCCATCATGTGCCAGACTGTAATTTAATGTGTGAAGTCACGTCAGATCGTAGCTAAGCTTTCTTGTCCATTTTAAAGAGGATGTATTCAGTTTGAATCAAAGTTAAGTTGATGGTGTAAACTGGATGTAATTTGCGGTTTCATTTACTAAAAATCCTTTCAGGATTCTGAACTTGTTCCATGTTCCCTTAAAAGATTCAGTGGGATATGGCAAAATCTAACCAGGTTTAGAATTCATCCAATTGGATATTACAGGATTTTCTCTCTTTTTTCACCCCCCAAAAAGAACGCCGCTACCACTTGTAGGATTTTTGAATTGAGCCGATGATGGAGAGTCAGAATACATTGCAGGATCAGTATCTTAGCTTATCAAGCCTCAGCACTGCAACTGTTGCTCAGCATTTTGCTGTTGGTTGTCTTGGTATGCTTTTCCTGTACTTTTTCTCTGTCAGAAAGTTTCCTTTCTTGGCACGGTGTAAAAATTAGTTTCAAATAGAAGTTACAATACCTATACTTGCATGAAGCATCGATGGCAGCTGTACTTGTGAATTATTCGCAGCGCGATCTCATTTTTGGGTTGTTTTGTGAATGCTGGGTAATGGAGCACTCTACATTTTGGGAACTCAGTGTCAGCATCAAACACACCCAATTCAGCTGCGCCACAGTAAGGTAACGAATAAAGCTCTTTCTGCTATGCTGGAAAAACTGTGCCTCGGCTGCAGAAAAGTAATCTCAACTGCACCTTCTGTGACATTTTTGTATTTCCATCATAAGCCACTGTAAAGTTGCCAATTCATGCCCAAATAATCAGTGGTATTGTGCTTTGGGCTCATGCACTTTAGAGGTTGTATTGAGACTTCCCAAACTCACTGAAGTTTGGTTACAGAAGTGAAAGGCCAGTGTCTAACTGTAGCACTGAGTATCCCCAATTAGCCATTTTAAAAAAAAACTAATTTTAAATCATAGTATCTCTTGACTATTGCTGACAGGTTATGGAATAAAAATGAGAAGTCGCACAACACCAGGTTATAGTCCAACAGTTTTATTTAAAATTACGAGCTTTCGGAGCTCCGCTCCTTCAGGTACAGGTACAGTGAGGGAATCGATTACACAGTATATATACACAGAGAACAATGTGTCTGCAGAAATACAATCTGTTAGGGAGGCATTACATCAAAGACACATCAGAGTACAGCTAAGACAATGAGGTGGGTCACAGGGGGTCCAACGTGTCAAATGCTGCCGTCTGCAGTTAAGCTTTTAACTTTTTTATTTTTATTTTTTTTTAAACTGGAAAAACAGACAACGATGTCGAGTCACGTTCTGTAGCGTGACATGAACCCGAGATCCCTGTTGAGGCCGTCCTCATGGGTGCGGAACTTGGCTATCAGTTTCTGCTCGATGATTTTGCGTTGTCGTGTGTCTCGAAGGCCGCCTTGGAGAACGCTAACCCACAGATCTGAGGCTGAATGTCCTTAACTGCTGAAGTGTTCCCCGACTGGGAGGTAACAATCCTGCCTGGTGATTGTTGCACGGTGTCCGTTCATACGTTGTCTCAGTGTCTGCATGGTCTCGCCAATGTACCATGCCATGAGGTTATGGAATAGCAGCTAATTCCTGAAATGTCCAGTGTGTTCATGAGGGGAAATCAAAAATTCTATTTAGTCGAGCCCCAAACCAGGTGACAGTTGATCACTGGGGCTAAAAATGATGTTGCCAGAGAACTCTCTATTTGCTCATTCAGTAGATAGATGGATCTTTTTTCAATAGTCTTTGTTCTCTATAGAATTCTGTGACTTGAAGGTACAGACAAATTACCTTGAGGCTGCTCTTCACGGGTGTTAAAGAACTTCAAAGTACATGACATAACCAAGAGAGGTGCTTCCAAGTACATGGCTAACTGGTCACACTCTATTTAGGTGACTGTTCTGTCATCACTAGTTGCCTGTCCACATTTTTGCACTTTGTTGGGCACTGACTGACCTTGTCTCCTGGTTTATTATCACTATTTTCACAGCTGACATTCTCTGTTGCCTAATTTGTGAATCGGCAGACCTCTGGCACTGCGTTGGAAAATTGGGCAGCAGCCCTGAAAAATTTAGGGCAAACTAGTTGCTACCAAACTAATCATCCCTGGCACCTTGTGTAAGCGGGGCCAATGAAGAATCATAGCACGGAAATGAGCTATTCAGCCCATCAAGTCTGTGCTGGTTTTTTCTCCACATGAGCTACCAAGTCTCATCCCACACTCGCTCCCCACTCCTTGGCTTTTTTGCCAATGGAATTTGAAATGATAAAAGGTATTGGATGGAGAATCATTGATATAAAACCAAAGAGGTTCTAAGTGCTTATTATTCTTGTAGGCAGACGTTTGTCTTGCTTTTTTAAAAAAAAAATACAAATTTTCTCAAAACAATATCTATCTTTTGAGCTTTGAGGTTACTTATATATTTTGTACCTGTGAGTAATGCTCACTCCACAACATAGAGTACTGATCTACCTTGCTATGACCCCATTTTGGCTACGTAGCCTCATTGAAACTACTCCATAAAGACTGTCTCTTCTCCCGCTGTTTGATGATGATTACAACGTTAAAAAAAAAATCCCAATGTGCATGATCACAAAGGAAATTATACGGTGCACAACAATATTGTGCAACAAGTCCCGCCAATTTCAACACATTTCTTGTAGGGATATTTTCTACCAAAATAAGCAACTCCGTATCAAAAGTCGCCCGAAACAGTGAAAACGCCAATTTCCGCAGATCCGAGTGGCAGAGCAAATGGTTTATCGTGGCAATTGATTAATCTATCAGGTGATCACGTACAATACATGTCCAAAACCATATCGGTCATATTGCAAAACATTCTTCTGAAAAAGATTTTAATCCCTTTTTAAAGTGGCGCAGAAATAAATAAAAGCAAAGATGACACATGCACACATACATGAAAACAAGAAACTAGGAAAAAGTGCATGCAAGCAACTTGAAATCTGGTGAGAGCACCAAGCCTGGTGGTGGCCATCATTGAAAAGGACCTTGGGCACATTAAAAGGTAAATACATTAAACAGGCCTATCCCAGAGACGGCTCGTCGGGTGAGGCCCTGTTTACCACTGAAAAAGTATTTACATTTTTAGCCATATTTATTTAACTCCAATCGCCGGTTGTGGATCAGTGGCCCGATTTTCTTTTCCGATTTGCCAAGGCAATGGCCCCGATATTGGCGGGGAGGGTGCGGGCGGGGGGAGCCCAATAATGGGTGAAAAAGCCAGTCAGACTGGGGATGTGGAGGCCTTGCTGACCTTAATAGCAGAGCCATATTTAAATAATTCTGTGCCAACTTGTGTCCGACAACCGGCCAGATTGACTGTCTAGCCGGCGGGCGGGAGCAGACATTTAGCGGCAGGAGGCCGCAGCTGGGGACCCGTGGGAATGATCGGGTAGCCTGCTGATCGCGATTGGAAAGGGGGGATGGGGAGGCCGAAGGCTTCCTTGTGAGTCATGTGGGGAGTACACCTGCTCCTCCTGAGAAGGAGTTTAAAACCAGGCAAAGTTGTAAAACTTGCCTGAGCCTCTTCTGGCCAGTCGGCTGCTCCTGCCCTTTTGCTGATACCAAGCAGCAGACAGCACGGGACTCCCCTGTGGTGAGGTTCAAAATAAGTTGTGGCACCGACGACATCATAGGGCAGGGACTAGTGCATGTTAAGTAGGCCACTGCCTGAATAGTATGGCAGCCGGGAATGGTGTACTCTTTTGATGGGTACATAAACAAATAAACTGTAACTAATGAAACTTTAAATAAAACTTAACAAATTAAATAAAAATTTTGTTGGCCGGGGTGATGATGTAGTCCAGTCCCCGCTGCGCCCACCGGTCGCGGAAGGCCTCGAGCGTGCCGGCGGACACCGCGTGCTCCATCTCCAGGGCCACCCGGGCGCGAACGTGGCCGCGGAAGAGAGGCAGGCAGTCTGGCCGAACGATCCCTTCGACCGCCCGCTGCCTGGACCAGTTAATGGCTACTTTGGCCAGGCTCAGGAGCAGTCCAATGAGGAGGTTCTCCGATCTGCCCACTCCCCTCCGCACCCCGGGAATGGTGTTGTGCAGGGGTGGTGTTGCTCGTTTCCGATATCTTAACCCCACGCCCGTCGGGGGTGAAGGGGGTTAAAAGCGAGGCCAATGTGAGGGTTTTGTGTCCCGCAGAAGGATTCAATTTAAATGGCCGGCTCATTTTAAACCCTGCTGGCGCGGTTTTCTTTCCTTGACTTTGCATGGCAATGTGAGGGAGGACGTCCTGTGGGAAAGTTGTCAGGCTGGATTTATTCGTCACTGTACAACCCTGAGCCTCGTACAGCTTATAAGGTTTGTGATGGGATTCCACAGAAAAGGCCTTTGCCATGGTTGCAGGCTGGCTTGGTTAGGCCTCACGTGTTTTAAAAAAAAAGGTCACCTGCAGCTATTGGCTTATCGGACAACATGGAAAGTTCAATGTTTAAGGGTCTGAGTAAGTATGAGTTAGTATTCACATTGAGTGCATTCGCTGTGAGAAATCATTATTAACCAAGTCGTATAGAAACGCCCCGTCTCCAATTCATGTGCACATGTACCAGATTTTATCTCGTATGTTTCAGAGGTGTGAGGAGGAAGCTGAATCTGATTTTTGGTTTACATCTAGATCTTGGATGTCTACATCTGGATAGGGTTGCCAACTCTGGTTGGAGGCATTCCTGGAGGTTTAAACACGTGAGAATGACAGCATCGGGGCCAACGCAAATCGCCTGGAAACTCTTGAGTCCTGAGAGCAACTGTGGGAGGGAGAGAGAAACACAAACTGGGGAGGGAGAGAGAAACAAATTGGGGAGGGAGGGAGAGAAACACAAACTGGGGAGGGAGGGAGAGAAACACAAACTGGGGAGGGAGGGAGAGAAACACAAACTGGGGAGGGAGGGAGAGAAACAGAAACTGGGGAGGGAGGGAGAGAAACACAAACTGGGGAGGGAGGGAAGGAGGGAGAGAGAAACAAACTAGGGAGGGAAGGAGGGAGGGAGAGAGAAACTGGGGAGGGAGAGAGAAACATTGGGGAGGGAGAGAAGGAGGGAGTGAGAAACAAACGAGGGAGGGAGGGAGAGAGATTGAAACACAAACTGGGGAGGGAGAGAGAGAAACACAAACTGGGGAGGGAGAGAGGGAGGGAAAGAGAAACAAACTGGGGAGGGAAAGAGAAACAAACTGGGGAGGGAGAGAGAGAAACAAACTGGGGAGGGAGAGAGAGAAACACAAACTAGGGAGGGAGAGAGAAACAAACTGGGGAGGGAGAGAAGGAGGGAGTGAGAGAAACAAACTGGGGAGGGAGGGGGAGAGCGAGAGAGAAACACAAACTGGGGAAGGAGAGAGACACAAACTGGGGAGGGAGGGAGAGAGATGGAGAAACACAAACTGGGGAAGGAGAGATACGCAAACTGGGGAGGGAGGGGGAGAGAGAGAGGGAGAAACACAAACTGGGAGAGGGAGAGCAACACAAACTGGGTGAGGGAGAGTTCTCTGATGTATGCCGTTGTATAATGGCCCATAATTTGCAGTCAGCGGCAATGCGACGGCGATCGCCGCTGACCTTGAAGAAAGCTGCCCACAGAGATCTCGCAATCTCTGTGGCGAAAACATTAAGTTTCTCGACGTGTAATTGATTGTAGCACTGTCAATAGGGGATTCCTAGTGCGGAAAAGCTCAAGTTTTCGTCAGTTCCATTGATTTCACTGATTGCTGACGGTGGTGGTGGGGGGGGTCCATAGCGCAGCCAGTGTTGAAGCAGTGAATGACTAACCGCAGCTTCAGGATTTTCGCATTTAGATGCGCGTGTGCTACATCCTGAAATTACGCTCAGTTTCAGAAGGGTAATGGCCGTGAACGCTGACAGTTCGCCGTCATCGGCCCGGATTTTGCGGTGGGCAATGTGTTTTGTTCCGGGAGTGGGGCAGCATTGGTGCTTCTCCCCGAGGACTGAGGCTCATCTCCCTGAAGCTGTTGTAAAATTGTATGAAAACTTCAGTTAGAACTTACTTATAGCGATGATGTTTCTGTTGAAGCTGTAGTATTTACTTGGTGTTTCTCATTGCGATCAATACTGTAGAAACAACACAGAAGCAGTTTTTATTAAAACATTGCTTATCCTTGTGTTCTTTCTTTGATTTATAAATGATGTTATTCATCTCACTGTAAAACAAAAAGTCAAATTTTTTATCCGGGGCTTGGTGATCCTGAGACACTTAACTGAGGTAAATACAATAATATTTCCGAACAGTGGGCAAATGTCAGGTGATTAAGCATCACATGAGCGGTGACATGTGATCAAATGCCATGGGATCAAATGTCACATGATCAAATCTCCAGGAATACATCAAACCAGAGTTAGCACCCCTACCCTGAAACCGTAACCAAAATCCCCCTGCACTGCACAAGGTGCGGTCAGGCTCTCCAATCAATGCCACTTTTAACAGGCTTGATCTCTCTCCCCATCTCCTTGGACTCTGGTTTGCACTCCGGTTCCGTTTGAAGGTGACAACTTTGAACTGGGAATCTCAGTCAGTGCTGATCTGTACTTGGATTTCACACGTCAAAACCGGGCAGCGCAGACTGACCGGACCCAAACCAAGAGTTTGCACATAGGGCAGCGGGCTCGATGTTTGGGGCAGTTCTCACTGGGCACATCGTACTAAACTCAGCTCAGCACCAACATTTCTAAACCATTTCCTGAGCTCGGACTCGATAAAGGCAAGTTTTCATAGAATTTTCAAAATTACAGCACAGGAGGAGGCCATTCAGCCTTGTGCTGGCGTCCTCTCCTGTAACCTATTTCCCCACTCCCCCATTTAAACCCCCCCCCCCCTCCCCCACAACGATCTTTTTATATTCCTCCTCTTCAAATATATATCCAGTTCTCTTTGGATGGTTTTCATCTCTACCTCAATAGCCACATGTGGTGAAGTATCCCCACGGTCTAATAGCCCTCAGTTCAAGAACTTTCTCCTTTCCCTTGTTTCTTCCAGTGAGAATCCTTGTTTTCCGTTCCCTAGCTCCCCACTCGCCCACCAATGGAAACAATCCTTCACTGTTTACCCACAGTAAGGTCTCTGGGTTTCACTCGCCCCGTTACTGGCTGCTCCTCTCAGTGCCACTCCCAATCACCACCCTGCTGCTGCTGCTCCCGGCTCTGTGGGAAATGTTGGTCCCCATGGCCCACCCCCAATCCAGTTTCCCCTTGATCCCCCGGTCTCCTTTTCTTCCTCCCCACTCTGGAGCCCCCGCCCCTACCGATTTCAGAGATTCTCCGAATGCCGAAACCTGTGCCTCCCGATTCCCGACTCTCCAGCCCTCTGCCGACTGTGCTCCACATGGTCGCGGCTCCCTGTGGCGGTGGTTGGGTGATGTCACTGAGCCTGAGGCTTTAACAGCAGCCAGTGACGTCATAGAGCAGGGGCGGGGGGGGTGTGCACTGTGGTGGGAAATTTAAATAGCCGATCTCCCGGGCTGTTAGAGACAGAAGCACACCCGATTCCGGGGAACTCTCGGTCATTTGGGAAGGGTTGGGAACCCTACATCTGGGGCCCAATTTCTGAATGACCTGCCAGCTGTTTTTTTTTCTGTTCGTTCATGGGATGTGGGCGTCGCTGGCAAGGCCAGCATTTATTGCCCATCCCTAATTGCCCTTGAGAAGGTGGTGGTGAGCCACCTTCTTGAGCCACTGCAGTCCATGTGATGAAGGTACTCCCACAGTGCTGTTAGGGAGGGAGTTCCAGGATTTTGACCCAGCAACCATGAAGGATCGGCGATATACTTCCAAGTCAGGATGGTGTGTGACTTGGAGGGGAACTTGTGGTGGTGGTGTTCCCATGCGTCTGCTGCCCTTGTCCTTCTAGGTGGAAGGGGTCGCGGGTTTGGGAGGTGCTGCCGAAGAAGCCTTGGCGAGTTGCTGCAGTGCATCTTATAGATGGAGCACACTGCAGCCACGGTACGCCGGTGGTGGAGGGAGTGAATGAATGTTTAAGGTGGTGGTTGGAGTGCCAATCAAGTGGGCTGCTTTGTCCTGGATGGTGTCAAGCTTCTTGAGTGTTGTTGGAACTGCACTCATCCAGGCAAGTGGAGAGTATTCCATCACACTCCTTACTTGTGCCTTGTAGATGGTGGAAAGGCTTTGGGGAGTCAGGAGGTGAGACACTCACCACAGAATACCTAGCCTTTGGCCTGCTCTTGTTGCCACGGTATATGTGGCTGGTCCAGTTAAGTTTCTGGTCAATGGTGACCCCCAGGATGTTGATGGTGGGGGATTAGGCGATGGTAATGCAGTTGAATGTCAAGGGGCGGTGGTTAGACTCTCTGTTGTTGGAGATGGTCATTGCCTGGCACTTGTGTGGCGCGAATGTTACTTGCCACTTATCAGCCCAAGCCTGAACGTTGTTGCATGCGGGCATGGACTGCTTCATTATCTGAGGAGTTGTGAATGGCACTGAACACTGTGCAGTCATTGGCGAACATCCCCATTTCTGACCTTTATGATGGAGGGAAGGTCATTGATGAAGCAACTGAAGATGGTTGGGCCTAGGACACTGCCCTGAGGAACTCCTGCAGCGATGTCCTGGGGCTGTGATGATTGACTTCCAACCACACAACCACCTTCTGTTGCTGCATTTACTTGGACTGGCCAGAGGTGGCATTGAAAAACTGATCTGAGCTGAGAGATTTTGATTTGGAAACTGCTTCGCAGCTGATTGCTTGACCTCATTTGTGCGTAAGAGCAAAGAAATGCAATTGTGGCCCTTTTCAATTTACACCCTGATTTTGCTGAGTTTTGCGAAACACATTCCACAATATTTTTCCATTCCAGTAGTAATAGATTAAGTTTTAAATGATTTGGCTTCCTGCCAAATTCCACGTTGCAGTACCTCTGCTGACTCCCTACGACTACCATTATACATCCTACACTCGAACAGGCTAGTGTTATAGTCGTGTTAGTGGCACGCTGGAAACAGCAGATCTTTTAAAGTCTGCTTCCTGCCCAGCTTGGTATTTCAACTTAATGAAGGACTGTGTACTAATCAATAAATGGTTCTTGCATACTTCGTAGCAGAACTCAGCCCCAGGCACATAATTATCCGGTTAGCCCTTTCTTAACCTTTCCTAATTCCAAGGGTGTTGAAGGTCTTTGCCATTGTAATCTTAATGAAATATTTACAGTTTAATCCGTTGCTGCACTGTTATGTAATAAAATGTTTTTCATGAGTTATATTTTTCATTGGCACAAGTTTAATCTTTTTTGTGTTTTGGTTGACCTCCTGGATTTCCATTGGGCTTTGTACTCTTGGCGACAAAAGCAGTTTAACAGCTTCAACCCGCATTAATAGGAATTGACCATTTTCTTTAATTGCACACTTTTCAAATGAATTGATCGCATCACGTTTAAGTGAATACCATTAGGGGTTGTCGAGAGTTCTCTCGCCTGCCTCAAACATATTGTATTCAATAAAGAATGTAATTGAAAAGAGGCTTGTATAGTAAATTAAGAGATTTAAAGAGGAAAGACAATGAATTATGTTCTGGATTTGGAATATAATTAATTAAGAGTCAGATATGATAAATCACTGCTTTCAGTTTAATGTGGCCTCAGTGTTTATGGATAATTAATTAAATTAAGAGGCTTTTTTTATACACAAAGCTAGGCATTAGTACTTAACAGTTGATAGACAATATGGGAATGTAGCATTGTGGTTATGTTACTAGACTAGTAATCCAGACGCCTGCACTAATGATCCCACAAATCCCAGCATAACAGCTGGGGAATTTAAATTCAGTTAATTAAATAAATCTGGAATAAAAAGCTACTATCAGTAATGGTGATCATGAAACTACCGGATTGTTGTAAAAACCCATCTGGTTCACTAATGTCTTTTAGGGAAGGTAATCTGCTGTCCTTACCTGGTCTGGCCTATATGTGACTCCAGACCCATAGCAATTGGTTGACTCTTAACTTCCCTCTGAAATGGCCCAGCAAGCCACTCAGTTGAATCCAAACGCTAGGAAAAACAATAAGAATGAAATCGAATGGACCACTCGACCGAGGCACAGGACACGACTAAGGAACAACCAGTCGACCCTGCAAAGTCCTCCTCATCTGGGCACATGTGCCAAAATTGGGAGAGCTGTCCCACAGACTGGTCAAGCAACAACCTTTCAGAATCATACCTTTCAGCCAATGTCCCAGCCTCCTCAATCACCATTTCTGGGTATGTCCTGTCCCATCGGCAGCACAGACTTACCAGAGGTGGTGGCACAGTCAGGAAGGAGTGTCCGTGGGAGTCCTCAACATTGACACTGGACCCTATGAAGTCTCATGGCATCAGGCCAAGCATGGGCAAGGAAACCTCCTGCTGATTACCACCTACCACTCTCGCTCAGCTGATGAATCAGTACTCCTCCATGTTGAATACCACTACTGAAGCACTGAGGGCAGCAAAGGTACATAATGTACTCTGGGTGGCGGCTTCAATGTCCATCACCAAGAGTGGCTCGGTAGCACCACTACTGACCGAGCTGGCTGAGTCCTGAAGGATATAGCTGCCAGACTGGACCTGCGGCAAATGTGAGAGAACCAACCCGAGGGAAAAACCTACTTGACCTCGTCGTCATCAATCTACCTGTTGCAGATGCATCTGTCCATGACAGTATTGGTAGGAGTGACCACTGCACAGTCATTGTGGAGACGAAGTCCTGTCTTCACACTGAGGACACCCTCCATCGTGTTGTGTGCCACTACCACCGTGCTAAATGGGACAGATTCAGAACAGATCTAACAGCTCAAAACTGGGCATCCATGAGGCGCTGTGGGCCATCAGCAGCAGCAGAATTGTATGCAACCACAATCTGTAACCTCATGGCCCGGCATATCCCTCACTCTACCATTGCCATCAAACCGGGGGGCCAACCCTGGTTGACTGAAGAATGTAGAAGAGCATGCCAGGAGCAGTACCAGGCGTACCTAAAAATGAGGTGCCAAACTGGTGAAGGTACAACACAGAACTACATGCATGCTAAACAGTGGAAGCAGCATGCTATTTGACAGAACTAAGCCTTCCCACAACCAAAGGATCAGATCATAGCTCTGCAGTCCTGCCACATCTAGTCGTGAATATTGGTGGACAATTAAATAACTAGCGGGAGGAGGAAGCTCCATGAACATCCCCATTCTCACTGATGGTGGAGCCCAGCACTTGAGTGCAGAAGACAAGGCTGAAGCGTTTGCAACCATCTTCAGCCAGAAGGGCCAAGTGGATCATCCATTTGGCCTCCTTCTGAGGTCCCCACCATCACAGAAGCCAGTCTTCAGCCAATTCGATTCACTCCATGTGATATCAAGAAATGGCTGAGTGCACTGGATACAACAAAGGCTATGGGCCCCAACAACATCTCGGCTGTCGTGCTGAAGACTTGTGCTCCAGAACTAGCTGCGCACCTAGCCAAGCTGTTCAGTACAGCTACAACACTGGCACCTACCCAACAAAGTGGAATATTTCCCAGGTATGTCCTGTTCACAAAAAGCAAGACATTGGTTGCAAGGTGGCCAAGGTTGGGAACTAAATGTTCCAGGGAACTTGATGTTTCGAAAAGACAGGCAGAATGGAAAAGGAGGGGGAGTAGCCCTGATAATAAAGGATGACATAAGGACAGTAGAGAGAAAGGATCTTGGTTTGGAAGATAAGGAAGTAGAATCAGTATGGGTGGAGATAAGGAATAACAAGGGGCAGAAAACACTGGTAGGAGTAGTATATAGGCCCCCTAACAGTAGCTATACCGTTGGACAGAATATTAATCAAGAAATAGTAGGAGCTTGCAACAAAGATAATGCAATAATCTTGGGGGACTTGAATCTTCATATAGACTGGACAAATCAAATTGGCAAAGGTAGTCTGGAGGACGACTTCATGGAATGCATTCGGGACAGTTTCCTAGAACAATATGTCATGGAACCAACCAGGGAACAGGCTATTTTGGATCTTGTATTGTGAAATGAGACAGGGTTAATTAGCAATCTCATAGCAAAGGATAATCTGGGGCGGAGTGATCATAATATGATAGAATTTCACATTAATTTTGAGAGTGACTTGCCTAAGTCCAAAACTAGAGTCTTAAACTTAAATAAAGCCAATTACATAGGTATGAGGGGCGAGTTGGCTAAGGTAGATTGGAAAAATAAATTAAAAGGTGTGGCGGTAGATAAGCAGTGGCTAGCATTTAAAGAAATATTTCATTACTCTCAACAAAAATATATTCCATTGAGAAACAAAAACTCCACAGGAAAAGTGATCCAACTGTGGCTAACTAAAGAAGTTAAGGATATCATGCGATTGAAAGAAGAAGCTTATAATGTTGCAAAGAATAATAGTAAGCCTGAGGATTGGGAGAGTTTCAGAAACCAGCAAAGGTGACCAAAAAAATTGATAAAAAGGGAAAAAATAGAATTGTGAGAGAAAACTAGCAAGACATATAAAAGCAGATTGTAAGAGTTTCTACAAGTATGTAAAAAGGAAAAGAGTAGCAAAAGTAAACATTGGTCCCTTAGAGGCTGAGACAGGAGAAATTATTATGGGGAATAAAGAAATGGCAGAATTGTTAAACAAATATTTTGTATCTGTCTTCACAGTAGAAGACACAAAAAGCATACCAAAAATGGTGGGGAACTAAGGGTCTAATGAGGGTGAGGAACTAAGGGTCTAATAAGGGTGAGGAACTTAACGTAATTAATATAATTAGAGGAAAAGTACTAGAGAAACTAATGGGACTAAAAGCCGACAAATCCCCATGACCTGATGGCCTACATCCTAGGGTTCTAAAAGAGGTGGCTGAAGAGATAGTAGATGCATTGGTTTTGATCTTCCAAATTTCCCTAGATTCTGGAATGGTCCCAGCGGAATGGAAGGTCGCAAATGTAACACCGCTATTCAAGAAAGGAGGGAGAGAAAAAACAAGGAACTACAGGCCAGTTAGCCTGACATCAGTCATCAGGAAAATGCTGGAATCCATTGTTAAGGAAGTGGTATCAAGTCACTTAGAAAATCACAACAGGATTCGGCATAGTTAACATGGTTTTATGAAAGGGAAATAGTGTTTGACAAATTTATTAGAGTTTTTTGAGGATGTAACTAGCAGGATAGATAAAGGGGAACGAGTGGATGTATTCTATTTGAATTTCCAGAAGGCATTCGATAAGGTGCCACATAAAAGATTATTACACAAGATTAGGGCTCATGGGGTTGGGGGTAATATAGTAGCATGGATAGAGGATTGGTTAACGGACAGAAAACAGAGAGTAGGGATAAACGGATCCTTTTCAGGTTGGCAGGTTGTAACTAGTGGGGTGCCGCGAGGATCAGTGTTGGGGCCTCAGCTATTTACAATCTATATTAATGACCTAGATGAAGGGACCGAGTGTAATGTATCCAAGTTTGCTGATGATACAAAGCTAGGTGGGACAGTAAGCTGTGAGGAGAACACAAAGAGTCTGCAAAGGGATAGAGATAGACGAAGTGAGTGGACAGTAAGGTGGCAGATGGAGTATAATGCAGGGAAATGTGAGGTTATTCACTTTGGTAGGAAGAATAGAAAAACAGAATATTTTTTAAATGGTGAGAAACTTTCAAATGTTGGTGTTCAGAGAGATTTGGGTGTCCTCATGCAAGAAACACAGAAAGCGAGCATGCAGGTACAGCAAGCAATAAGGAAGGCAAATGGCATGTTGGCCTTTATTGCAAGTGGATTGGAGTATAAGAATAAGGAAGTCTTGCTACAATTGTACAGAGCCTTAGTGAGACCACACCTGGAGTACTGTGCACAGTTTTCCTCTCATTATCTAAGGAAAGATATACTTGCCTTGGAGGCGGTGCAACGAAGGTTCACTCGATTGATTCCTGGGATGAGAGGGCTGTCCTATGATGAGAGATTGTGTAGAATGGGCCTATACTCTCTGGAGTTTAGAAGAATGAGAGGTGATCTCATTGAAACATACAAGATTCTGAAGGGGATTGACAGGGTAGATGCTGAGAGGTTGTTTCCCCTGGCTGGAGTGTCTGGAACTAGGGGTCATAGTCTCAGGATAAGGGGTAGGCCATTTAAGACTGAGGTGAGGAGGAATTTCTTCACTCAGAGGGTTGTGAATCTTTGGAATTCTCTTCCCCAGAGGGCTGTGAATGCTGAGTCTTTGAGTATATTCATGGCTGAGATAGATAGATTTTTGGAATCAAGGGATATGGAGATCAGGCGGGAAAGTGGAGTTGAGGTCGATGATCAGCCATGATCTTATTGAATGGCGGAGCAGGCTCAAGGGGCCGTATGGCCTACTCCTGCTCTTATTTCTTCAATCCAATCTGGCCAATTACCGTCCCATCAGTCTACTCTCAATCATCAGCAAAATGATGGAAGATATCATCGACAGTGCTATCCAGTGGCACTTACTCACCAATAACCTGCTCACTGATGCTCAGTTTGGGTTCTGCCCGGATCACTCAGTTCCAGACCTCATTACAGCCTTGGTCCAAACATGGACAAAAGAGCTGAATTCCAGAGGTGAGGTTTGAGTGACTGCCCTTGAGATCAAGGCAGCATTTGACGAGTGTGGCATCAAGGAGCCCTAGTAAAACTGAAGTCAATGGGAATCGAGGGGAAGACTCTCCACTGGCTGGAGTAATACTAGCACAAAGGAAGATGGTTGTGGGGGTCAATCATCTCAGCCCCAGGACATCGGTGCAGGAGTTCCTCAGGGCAATGTCCTAGGCACAACCATCTTCAGCTGCTTCATCAATGACCTTCCCTCCATCATAAGGTCAGAAGTGGGATGTTTGCTGATGATTGCACAGTGCTCAGTTCCATTCTCAATTCCTCAGATAATGAAGCAGTCCATGCCCGCATGCAGCAAGACGCGGACAACATTCAGGCTTGGGCTGATAAGTGGCAAGTGACATTTGCGCCACACAAGTGCCAGGCAATGACCATCTCCAACAAGAGAAAGTCTAGCCACCTCCCCTTGTCATTCAACAGGATTACCATCGCCAAATCCCCCACCATCCTGGGGGTCACCATTGACCAGAAACTTAAGTGGACCAGCCATAAAAATACTGTGGCTACAAGAGCAGGTCAGAAGCTGGGTATTCTGCGGTGAGTGACTTGCCTCCTGACTTCCCAAAACCTTTCTACCACCTACAAGGCACAAGTCAGGAGTGTGTTAGAATATTCTCCACTTGCCTGGATGAGTGCAGCTCCAACAACAGTCAAGAAGTTTGATACCATCCAGAACAAAGCAGGCTGCTTGATCAGCATGCCATCCCCCACCTTAAATATTAACTCGCTCCACCACCGTGTACTGTGGCACATCAGCAACTCGCCAAGGCTTCTTCGACAGCACCTTCCAAACCTGCAACCTCTACCACCTAGAAGGACAAGGGCAGCAGGCGCATGGGAACACCACCACATGCAAGTTCCCCTCCAAGTCACACACCATCCTGACTTGGAAATATATCGCCGTTCCTTCATCGTCGCTGGGTCAAAATCCTGGAACTCCCTCCCTAACAGCACTATGGGAGTACCTTCACCACACAGACTGCAGTGGTTCAAGAAGGCGGCTCACCACCACCTTCTCAAGGGCAATTAGGGATGGGCAATAAATGCTGGCCTTGCCAGCGATGGCTACATCACATGAATTAATTAAAAATAAGTGAATTCATTTTAATTTCTTCATCAATGTGACTGTTAAATATGAAGCAGTCTTAAATCAATTAATATTTTGTTCATAAAATCTGACCTACTGTATTAAAATATTAAAACTAGGAGAGACATTTCAAAGGCTTTTCCCCCTTCCCTTTCAACCCCATGGCTATTAACGTTCGCCATAAATGAATCTGCTTTCATTTCAAACAATTCCTATGTCACAAAATTAATTCAAGTCTAGAAATAAATTTCACTCTACACACTGAGTTAATTCAAATTGTAAGACTGCTGCATTATAAGTACTTTCTTCAAGGCAGCACTGACCAATTTCTGCACAATTGCAATTGTAATGAATTTTTTGTTTATTA
Organism: Squalus acanthias; assembly: GCA_030390025.1. Classification (NCBI taxonomy): domain Eukaryota; kingdom Metazoa; phylum Chordata; class Chondrichthyes; order Squaliformes; family Squalidae; genus Squalus; species Squalus acanthias. Next base: position 59,901,903 of record CM059429.1, read on the forward strand.
ACTGTTAGACTACTGTCAATTCCAGGGAAGTCCATGTTCCTTGTGCTGCCTGTGTTTTAAAGTTTTTAACTCTTGTGCTGTGATGGTTGAAACAAATCCTAATACTACAGTAATAAAGCTGGTGGAATGTCAGGAGAGGTTTTCTTATGGTAAAAGTTTTGTACAGTTAACAATTAAAAAAAAATTAACATCTTTCAATAAGAAAAAGTCATTTTTTGTCATTGGGAGAAGACTTCCACTGATCGCTTTTTGTAGTGAAATTGTAAACGTGTTCTTTATGTAAGCATTAACACTGTTATTAAAAATAGCCAACACTCTTTCCTTTTCCCTCCATTTTGTCTCTTACCATTTTAACTTTAGCTCTGTGATATACCATATTTTGTTCTATTAATTCTTCTACTCTGTTTTTCCTTTTTTTTTTTAACTTTAACCATCAAACTTGTGTTTTCCTCGAGCCTCTACGTGGGGCCTACATCATCTAAAATTGTCCTTTGGCTGAAAACCAGCCCCAAAAATTGGTTTTGCACCCTATTAGAGCTAAGATCAATTGAGGTTGCCCAGTCATGTGACTGAAGTGACTAGGTCAACTTTTGCAAGGCTTTGTGAGTGTGGTTCCTGAGCTTATGGAATCTCGAGTGATGGCATCACTAATATTCACATAATTTCAATTGGGGAAAGCTTTGTACCTATAGCCCTCCCCCCCAAAGAAGTATTACATATGCCCATCCTATCAAATTAAACATCATTTGTTTGAGGCAATAAAAATTTGGAGAAAATCTGTTAACCCTCCTATTGTTCGAAGAACATATTTTGCTAATGTAAAGTTTGTTAAAAGGAAATACTTAATGATTTTAAATGGAAATAATTAGTTCCTCAATATGACTGTGCTTTTCTTTTCTTCCATTAACAGGACGCAGTGACTGGGCTAACCGCAGTTACAAGAGAGGTACTGCACCTTTATTGGCATTGAAATGTTCGGGAACCAAATGCAATATATTTGTGGCAAACATTTACAGCAGCATAGTTATTCTGATCTGCCATGTTACTAGCAGTGCATGTCCTTGAACTGCTGTGGACTTGTTGTCTGGTGACACTGTTGCATTGTTTTGTCTGTGGTTATTTGGGCTGTGGTTGCACTCTTTTTGCTTACACATATTTATCGCATCCACTACAAGTAGTCACTGTGAGACAGATTTTCTACCAATGATTACAGTTGGACAGAAAATCTAACTGTGCCCGCTTAATCCTTAATTTTGCCCTGAGTCCTGCCATTCAGGTAAATACTTATTTGGTGAAATTAAAATTGAGCCGACTGAAAGCAGAGTTTTTTTTAAAGGGTTATCAATTTTGGGGGTTTTCTACCAGGCTGAGTTCCTAGAACTGCCTTCACAAAGCCCCTGCTGCACAATCACCATAGCAACAACTTTCTGTTTTTACAGATTGCTTTTTATTACTTTTACTGAAACTGATCAAAATAATGAATTTGTCGCATTAAACGTGACGGTGGCATTATATTGCCAGTTGGATCACTGCAGCTACCTCTATTTGCTTCTAAGCACAGTAAAATATCTTGCAAGACCATGGCAACATCACTCCTTTTAATAGACCTGTATTCTAATTATCACTTATTAAAAGCAAGTGTGAAAAATAATGCACCCTCTTTTTGCATGAACTGGAAGTGTTGAACCAAATGAGAAACATGGTTGAGATTAAGTACATGTCCATGAAAAATGTTATGAAATGTGTGATGAACAGCCTCCATTTCACAATAGATGCTTGTGCTAATAAGGATTTTAAATGTTTGAACATTATAATTTGAATACACAATCTATTAGTAGCTCATGCTGTATATTTACTGGCCATTGCAACTGAGGAGCACCTCATTCATGTCGGTCAGTTTATATTTACGGTGCACACATGGTTTTCCAATTTGCTCTGAAAATTAGGAGCAGCCAGACAGATGCACACTGTGTACTGTCTACATATGTATGAGTGCAGCAATGCTGCACGTTTTAAAAGAAAACAGTATGTGCAGGAAGTATAACCTGGAGAGTAGTGAGTCCAACAGTTGTCCTCTGTTCTCTGGGGAGGAAGAAAGAACTACCAAGGATCCTGCTTTTGATCTGCATAAATGTGAAGTAAGAATAAAATTGGACTTCTGTAATGCCACCCACAGTCATGGCTGACGTATGAAAAAGTCCATTTTGATGAGGTACTGAAGAGTTGCTGGTGCAGTTTGATTCACTGCATTCAGAAAATGAGGGTCAGGGTGGTGGTAGGGGTGGGGGTGATAAAATAGGGTAGAAGTTTATCATGAAAGATTTAAGCACATTGATAAATTGCTTTCAAATGAAGTCTCATTGTTGTCACTTTTACATAACTGGTACACTAATAATAATGGTCAGATTTAACACAAGTGTAAGCAGGCAAACCCCACTTCAGAAACTTGAGAACAGAATCTAGGCTGACATTTCAGTGCAGTACTGAGGCAGTGCTGCGCTGTCTGAGGTGCCGTCTTTCAAATGAGATTTTAAACCAAGGTCCCGTCTGCCCTTGCAGGTGGACATAAAAGATCCCACAGCATTATTCAAAGAAGAGCAGGGGCTGTCTTAGCCAAAATTTATTCCTCAACCAACATCACTTAAAGAAAGCTTAACTTGGTCATTTATCTCATTGCAGTTTATGGCACCTTGCTATGAACAATTTGGCAGCTATTTTTGCCTACATTACAACAGTGACTGCACTTCAAAAAGTACTTCATTGACTGTGAAACATTATAGGACACCCTGAGCTTGTGTGCAAGTTGGTTCTTTCTTATCTTGACAAATTGCACATTTATTTAGTGTAGTTCGTGTTGTCCGTAAATCGTTGGGGTTCTCGTTGGTTATTCTGTAGGAAAAATGGATCCGAATTTACATTTACATCTGGAATTTTATTATTATACCTCAATCGTCTCTTGAGTTATCCATCATAGACCAACTCAAATTAAAAAGATCAAGCGATAAGTCAGCAATCACCAGGAACGGAAAATAACATAGGAGTAAAGTACCATTCAACTCTTCTCTTACTGTACAGATATCAAAGATTGCTGCAATATAATTTTGGTGTATTCCCAACAACAGCTTTATTTCATAACGCATAATAGGCTTGTCAGCAAAATTGAAGTCCATGTTTCCTACATTACAACAGTGACTACACTTCAAAAATACTTAATTGGCTGTAAAGCGCTTTGGGATGTCTGGTGGTCGTGAAACGCACTCTATCAATGCAAGTTTTTCTTTTAGGATTTTAGGGAGAGTGGTTGCGTAGATATGAAATTGGCTAAGGGACAGAAAGCAGAGAGTAGTGGTGAGCGGCTGTTTTTCAGACTGGAGGGAAGTATACAGTGGTGTTCCCCAGGGGTCGGTATTAGGACCACTGCTCTTTTTGACATATATTAATGACCTGGACTTGGGTATACAGGGCATAATTTCAATGTTTGCAGATGACATGAAACTTGGAAATGTAGTAAACAGTGAGGAGGATAGTAACAGACTTCAGGAGAACATAGACAGACTGGTGAAATGGGCAGACACATGGTAGATGATATTTAACGCAGAGAAGTGCGACGTGATTCATTTTGGTAGGAAGAATGAGGAGAGGCAATATGAACTAAATGGTACAACTTTAAAGGGGGTGCGGGAACAGAGAGACCTGAGGGTGCACGTACACAAATCTTTGAAGGTGGCAGGCCAAGTTGAGAAGGCTGTTAAAGCATACAGGATCCTTGCCTTTATAAATAGAGGCAAAGACTACAAAAGCAAGGAAGTTATGCTAAAACTTTATAAAACACTGGTTAGGGCCCAGCAGGAGTATTGTGGCCAATTCTGGGCACCACACTTTAGGAAGGATGTCAAGGTCTTGAAGAGGGTGCAGAGGAGATTTACTGGAATGGTACCAAGGATGAGGGACTTCAGTTTTGTGGAGAGATTAGAGAAGCTGAGGTTGTTCTCCTGAGAGCAGAGAAGGCTAACGGGAGTTTTGATAGAGGTGTTCAAAATCATGAAGGGTTTTGACAGAGTAAATAAGGAGAAACTGGCAGAAGGGTTGGTAACCAGAGGACACAGATTCAAGGTAATTGGCAAAAGAACCAGAGGCGACATTGAGGAAAACAAATTTTATACAGCGAGTTGTTATGTTGTGGAATACATTGCCTGAAAGGGTGATGGAAGCAGATTCAATAATAACTTTCAAAAGGGAATTGGATAAATACTTAAAGGGGGAAAATTTGCAGGGCTATGGGGGAAAAAGCAGTGGAGTGGGACCAATTGGATAGCTCTTTCAAAGAACTGGCACAAACACAATGGGCCAAATGGCTTCCTTCTGTGCTGTATAATTCTATGATTCTACAAGGTTAATAGTTGTCAGTGTAATTGTCACATCTCAGTTCAGAATTACAATAGCATAACATTAGATGGGTCCACCTTAATACTGCACAAACACATCCATACTTAATAAGGTATATGTTATTCTTAAAGTTGCTCCGAATACCTGAATATTTTGTTTGCTCACTGAATGCAAGCAAGAAAGGATTCTTTATGGACTCCTTTACATGACAGCACCTCTCCAGTCAACAGATCAATTGTAAGGTTCCAATTGAAAAAACACACAAGTTTTCATCTAATTGACTAATCACTGCATTTGCTTTTCATCCACACTTAATTAAAATTTTAGAAGATACACATCATTGTTAACAAATTATCTCAACTTCTGATATCATGAGGAGAGATGGAGCTGACTTATACCACTTCATTTATCTCTGTACAGAGTTCAAATTCAGTTCCAGTACAGCTTGCCATATGGTATCAAAATCATATGGAGAAGTTAAGTAAATAATGCTGGATTCTCCCTCGGTCTCGGGTCTCTATTGCTGTGATATTGTCTACTTGTTCTATGCCAGCAGACAGCTTTAGAAAAAGTAAATTCTGGCCTTAGGAGAACAATGCATTGATTAAATCATTATTTGTAAAAGCTGGATCAAATCAGAAGGTATCTTGGGCAAGTGTACATGCTTCCCATGCCTGTCAAAAGGAGGAGGAGCAGGGTGAGTATATATTATTAAATTCAGTTCCAAGATAAAGCTGTTGAGGGAAAGCACCAAATAAAAACAGTTCAGAACTTTCTTCTTAAAATGGCTAAATATGTTCCATAATATATTGTCATTTGTACTTGAAGACGTGACTCTTAGCATAGGGTGCTGAGCAACTTGCTTAAAATGGAGGCGTTTAGTGGTCTGTAGAAGCAATTGTCTACAATGTGAAGACCATTATCCATATTTACTTTGGAAAGTACTGAACAGATATGGGTGATCAAGTGGACAGCTCATCTAAGTGACTTGAAAGGTCGGATAATTTTTCTATAGAGCTCTGAGGTACTGAACCCAAATTCAAAAAAAAGTTTCTCTTTAGAAGAATATCAATTCAGAACTTTACTCAGCATAGATTAGGGATCAAACATAGAATATTTCTGATCTGTATAGGTTACTATCTCACCACTTATCCACTCCGTATTCAGTAACTCAGGGCCACCTGAATTTCTTTGTTGGGTGATAACTTTTTATTCAGCAAGGGTAAGCCTTTCTTTGTTTTATGCACAAATCTTAACTTAGAAAATGAGGCATCTGTAAACAACAGCAATAGTATTTACTTTGCATACAGTTAACCAAGAAACGTAACCCCTTGTATCGAGTACTTAGAACACAAGAACATAAGAATTAGGAGCAAGAGTAGGCCATAAGGCCCCTTGAGCCTGCTCCGCCATTCAATAAGATCATGGCTGATCTTCGACCTCAACTCCACTTTCCCCCCTGATCCCCATATCCCCTAGAGTCCAAATACTATCTATCTCGGTCTTGAATATACTCAATGATTCAGCATCCACAGCCCTTTGGCGTAGAGAATTCCAAAGATTCACAACCCTCTGAGTGAAGAAATCTCTCCTCATCTCAGTCTTAAATGGCTGACCCCTTAACCTGAGATTATGCCCCCTAGTTCTAGACTCTCAGCCAGGAGAAACAACCTCTCAGTATCTTATCTGTCAATCCCCCTCAGTATCTTATCTGTTTCAATGAGACCACCTATCATTCTTCTAAACTCCAGAGAGTATAGGTACAGTACTGATTGTTGCTGGGCAGATTTGGTGTATCAGTGCAGTTGATTTTGTAAGGGCTCTTGTTATGGTTACGATACACGTCAACCAACAAAACTTCTATACAGTAGCATTTTAATAAGCTCAACAGCTTAAGTTGCAAATGCTAAGACTTTTCATACTGAAATCTGGGAGACAGTTCCAGCTCTGAAGACTGAGGCTACTACATGAATTAAACAAGTCAGAAAATTAAAGATTTGGCAGGATAATGGACAGAGGACAAAGAAATAACTTCCATTTTGACAGCTTTTCAGGCAAAACGCTTCAAAAAGGCTGACAACTCAAAGAAAACAGTTCAACTGAAAAACGGTTCTGACTAAAGACCTATAACAAAGACCACTGCTTCAAAGAGATTTAATAAGTTGGCCTGGAATTTGCGTTCACCGTCATTTCGCCTTTGAGACTGACGGCAACTTCAGGATTTAGCGCACACGCAGCCTAATGCCGGAATCCTGAAGTTGCGGTCAGTCATTCACTACTCCGACACTGGCTGCACTGTGAACCCCCTTTCCCCTATAGCCGGCAATTAGTGAAATCTCTCAAATCATGGCAACTGATGAAAACATTGGCTCTTCCGCAGTAATTATGCTGTTAAATACCCCATTAAAAGTCAGACCCTTTTGGATTAGGTGTAACTGGGGTTTTAACACTGTATTGACTGCTCAACAAAGGTTATGGCCCTGAAAAGCTAACTTTAATTTTGTGCAGTGTCAAATTTATCCATTTTAATAAAAATTACATTTTTTAAGAAACTGTAAAAAGAACTTTAATTTTTTTTAACGTTTATTCATCTTTATTTCAGGTTTGCCTTGTCCCCCTGTGAGAGCTCCAATCTTTGTTTTGCTCTCTCCTAACATTTTTAAAAAGTAGAATTTTAGGAGCTTACCCATTTCCTTGTTTGCCGTCTGTGAGAATTCTGCATTTTGATTGGCTGCTTGAGCAGCTTGTTGACATCGCAGCAGATCTTCGCTGGGAATCATCATTAACTTCCGTTGAATTGAACTACGTGTCAGAAAACCCGACATTTTCGACACAAAAGATCGTGAGATCTTTGTGTGAAGCTTACTTCGGGGCCAACAGCGAATGCCTTTGCTTTGCCACTGACCGCAGATTCCGGACCGTTAAATTCCTTTTGTCACACTAGAGTTCAAGATTTTTGTTAGTGTTTATGGATCACATTCTGCAATTTGGTTTATTTTTCTGTGAAAACTGAATCTCTCATATATAACATACAAAAAGTAGTTGCAGTGGGAGTAGAGTGGGACGTGAATTAGTGCAGCTATATCCAATATTCCATCAGTTTTAGTGTCTAAAGCTCAATTACATAAAAGTACATTTTTTGTAGAAGCAGACTTAGAAATTTTGGAGTGCGCCCTGATGGTGTCAAATTTCATTCCAGGGGAGAGGGGTGGTTCTGGGAGCAAGTGCTCCCTGGTAACATCTGTCAATCCATTATTAATTAGCCATGCTAAATTTATTGATTAGAATAATCACCTACCATCCTCATGCTAATCCAGCAGCTGTTCCTTCTGGTCCCTTGCTAAAGCTATCTCTTGTAAATTCCGTGAATCATCTTTTCTACCCCTGTGGCATTCATAGAATCATTGAATGATACAGCATAGAAGGAGGCCATTTGGCCCATCGTGCCTGTGCCAACTTTTTAGTAGAACTATCCAATTAATCCCATTCCCCTGCTCTTTCCCCATAGCCCTGTAAAGGTTTTCCTGTCAAGTATTTATCCAATTCTCTTTTGAATGTTGCTATTGAATCTGCTTCCGCCACCCTTTCAGGCAGTGCATTCCAGATCACAACAACGAGGTGCATAAAAAAAGTTTCCTCATATCGCCTCTGGTTCTTTTGCCAAACATCTTAATTCTGTGTCCTCTGGTTACCGACCCTTCTGCCGCTGGAAACAATTTCTCCTTATTTACTCTATCAAAACCCTTCATGATTTTGAACGCCTCCATCAAATCTCCTCTTAGCCTTCTCTGTTCTAAGGAGAACAACCCCAGCTTTTCCAGTCTTTCCACATAACTGAAGTCCCTCATCCCTGGTACCATGCTAGTAAATCTCTTCTGCACCCTCTCCAAGATCTCGACATCCTTCCTAAAATGTGGTGCCCAGAATTGAACACAGTACTCTAGCTGAGGCCTAATCAGTGTTTTATAAGGGTTCAGCATACCTTCCTTGCTTTTGTACTCTATTCTCTATTAATAAGGCCAAGGATCCCATCTGCTTTTTTATCAGCCTTCTCAACTTGTCCTGCCACCTTCAAAGATTTTTGTACATAAACCCCCAGCTCTCTCTGTTCCTGTACCACCTTTAAAATTGTACTATTTAGTTTATATTGCCTTTCCTCATTCTTTCTACCAAAATGTATCATGTCACACTTCTCTGCGTTAAATCTCATGTACCATGTGTCTGCCCATTTCACCAGTCTGTCTATTGTAAGACGTGCGGAAATCGCCCCTTGCCCCGTCCAACAGTTTCCAAAGTTCAGACCCGTCGAACAGACAACATAAAACCTAATGAATCTGTGAAACTTCTTTTACTTAAAAATCCACCTCTCTCAAAGAGGCAACTTCCCTGTTACATACTTAGTGACTAACTCATCCATTGTCTTTGCCATTGTCTGCTCCGAACGGGTCCCTGTTCGGTCGTCAAAATCTGTAAGATGTTCAGATTGGTTTGAACTTCTGTCTGACCGTTTATAGAGTTCAAACCCATGGAACAGACAACTCGAGACAAAGATTTCAGGGTAAACTATTCTTTACTTAAAATCAACAAGAGGATACAAGTAAGCACACAAAATATTACATGATCACCCGTACTCTACCCTTTACTTATTACAAGTAAGCACGCATGGATCATATAGTAAAACAACTCATACTCAAGTCATTTACTTATTACAAGTAAGCACGCACAAATCTAATCATTTACTTTAAGCTCAAGTGGTCATAAGCAATCACATACATATTAACACCATGATGTGGAGATGCCGGCGTTGGACTGGGGTGGACAAAAATGAGAAGTCGCACAACACCAGGTTATAGTCCAACAGATTTATTTAAAATTACAAGCTTTCGGAGCTGTTGCCCCTTCCTCAGGTAGAGTAACTGTGAGAGAATCTATCAGAATTCACAGAATATAAACACAGAGAAAATGCATTCAAATCTTTCCCTACATCAAAGACACACTAAGAGCACAGCCAAGACAATGAGATGTGTCCCAGGGGGTCCAACGTGTCAGGCACTCTACACCAATATCCCCCACAATGACGGCATCGCTGCGACAGCCTCAGTACTCAACACCAACAACAGCCAATCTCCGGACGCCATCCTACAACTCATCCGCTTCATCCTGGACCACAATGTCTTCACCTTCGACAACCAGTTTTTTACCCAAACACACGGAACAGCCATGGGGACCAAATTCGCACCCCAATACGCCAACATCTTCATGCACAAGTTCGAGCAAGACTTCTTCGCTGCACAGGACCTCCAACCAACGCTGTACACCAGATACATCGACAACATCTTCTTCCTTTGGACCCACGGCGAAGGATCACTGAAAGGACTACACGATAGCATCAACAGGTTCCATCCCACCATCAAACTCACCATGGACTACTCCTCAGAATCGGTTTCATTCTTGGACACACGAATCTCCATCAAAGACGGACGCCTCAGCACTTCACTCTACCGCAAGCCCACGGACAACCTCACGATGCTCCACTTCTCCAGCTTCCACCCTAACCACGTTAAAGAAGCCATCCCCTATGGACAAGCCCTGCGAATACACAGGATCTGCTCAGACGAGGAGGAACGCGATGGACACCTACGGACACTGAAAGACGCCCTCGTAAGAACGGGATATGACGCTCAACTCGTCGATCGACAGTTCCGACGGGCCACAGCGAAAAACCGCATAGACCTCCTCAGAAGACGAACACGGGACACAACCAACAGAGTACCCTACGTCGTCCAGTACTTCCCCGGAGCGGAGAAACTACGCCATGTTCTTCGCAGCCTTCAACATGTCATCGATGACGACGAACACCTTGCTAAGGCCATCCCCACGCCTCCACTACTCGCCTTCAAGCAGCCGCCTAACCTCAAATGTACCATCGTTCGCAGCAAATTACCCATCTTTCAGGAGAACAGTGACCACGACACCACACAACCCTGCCACGGCAACCTCTGCAAGACATGCCAGATCATGGACACAGATACCGTCATCACACGTGAGGACACTACCCACCAGGTACATGGTACATACTCATGTGACTCGGCCAACGTTGTCTACCTGATACGTTGCAGTAAAGGATGCCCCAGAGCATGGTACATCGGCGAGACCATGCAGACACTGATCAACGTATGAACGGACACCGCGCAACAATCGCCAGGCAGGAGGGTTGCCTCCCAGTCGGGGAACACTTCAGCAGTCAGGGGCATTCAGCCTCGGATCTGCGGGTTAGCGTTCTCCAAGGCGGCCTTCAGGATACACGACAACGCAAAATCATCGAGCAGAAACTAATAGCCAAGTTCCGCACTCATGAGGATGGCCTCAATCGGGATATCGGGTTCATGTCACGATACAGAACGTGACTTGACATCGTTGCCGGTCTTTCCAGCTTTTAAAAAAAAAACAAACACAAGAAACAAACACAAATGGAGAGGATATGCAGCCAGCAGGTGTTTTGACACGTTGGACCCCCTGGGACACATCTCATTGTCTTGGCTGTGCTCTTAGTGTGTCTTTGATGTAGGGAAAGATTTGAATGCATTTTCTCTGTGTTTATATTCTGTGAATTCTGATAGATTCTCTCACAGTTACTCTACCTGAGGAAGGGGCGACAGCTCCGAAAGCTTGTAATTTTAAATAAATCTGTTGGACTATAACCTGGTGTTGTGCGACTTCTCATATTAACACCAGTGAGAGGTCGGCTCGGCAGTGACTAAACGTATGACTAACTGGCAACTGACCAAGTTGCCCTGGACAACAGCAGCCCCGAGTGTTTTCTAACAGCATCTTTTATACCTTAGAACTTGGCAACCCTCCCACTGTGTTATTTTCTCTAACCAAACTGACAATGGTCATCAGTTGTTTTTCAGTTCTTATTATCAATAGTTCGTTAAGCATCCGTGTGCCTTCAAGGCCAGTTACATTCCATAGTTTGAAGCTGTTTCTGTTTTTGCACTGATTCAACAGCTCAATAGTTTGTTCCCACAGAACTTTCAAAGTCTGTTTTCCTTATCTGTTGAAAGACAATTGGCAGCTTTCACAGCTTACAACTGTAGCATCTCAGCAACCAGTCTCTTGGCCTCACGAAATATGATGGTATATAAAATGTCAAGTTACAGTAAAATTTACAGCAAATAGTGTGTTCTTGCACTATATCCTCCTGAAGTCTGTTACTATCCTCCTCACTAGTTTACTACATTTCCAAGTTTCATTTCATCTGCAAACTTTGAAATTATGCCCTGTATACCCAAGTCTAGGCCTTTAATATATATCAAAAAGAGCAGTGGTCCTAATACCAATCCCTGGGGAACATCACCCTACAGTTTGGAAAAAAAAACGTTCACTACTACTCTCTGCTTTCTGTCCTTTAGCCAGTTCTGTATTCATGCTGCCACTGTCCCTTTAATCCCAAAGGCTTTAATTTTGCTAACATTCTGATATAATTGCTAGCTCTCTTACAGAGAAAGATGACCTTTCTGGCTCACTTTTCTCCTCCAATTCATGTCTCACTGACCTTGGGAAAGAACCTCCCTCCATTCTGCCATTATGATTGACATCAAGTTTTCGCCACTTTGTCTCACAAACTCAACACTCTATCTGGACATCAATAAGACCTTTGGTCCTAATGGTATCATTCCGATTGGCTTCAAGATGGGTAACTCTGAACTTACCCCTGTTTTATGCCATCTCTTTATTCTTTCTTAAACCTGTTACAAATGTCTGAATTCTGTTTGTGCCAGTTTAAAATAAAGGTAATTGCTGATTTAAGTTGCTAATGGTTGAATCATGGATTCCATAATGGGTTAAGGTTCAGGCCATAGTATTTACACTCCCCATCATCATTATTCTGTAGAGTAAAATTCTGATCAACTCAACAGCCAAGTTGTTAATGCTGAGTCCTTTATTATCGAAAGCTGAGAGTGGGTCCAAGTTCTAAAGTGTATGGCTACTGCACTGACTAAACAAGTAACAAGTTCGAGGTCTGACAGGCTAATGAATAGAGGGGAGCACAAAGAAACAACCTCCATTTTGACCACTTCCTAGATGTAACAGAACAGGTAGAAATTTTGTCAACAAACAATAGCTCAGGATACGGCAAAACAGTAATTTATTAATACTAAATGAAGATTGCTTTGAAGATGCTCGCCATGTTTATCATTGGGGTAGACCTTTAGGATGTCTGCAGACCAATGATTCCAAGATGAGATTATTCATTTTTCTCTGATAGATCAGTTACCTTATTCAGAATCTAAATGATAAGAACATAAGAAATTGGAGCAGGAGTAGGCCATTCGGCCCTTCGAGCCTGCTCCACCATTCAATAAGATCATGGCTGATCTTCTACCTTAACTCCACCTTACCGCCCTGTCCCCATATCCCTTGATTCCCTTAGTTTCCAAAAAACTATCGATCTCTGTCTTGAATATACTCAATGACTGAGCATCCACAGCTCTCTGGGGTAGAGAATTCCAAAGATTCACAAACCTGGGAGTGAAGAAATTTCTCCTCCTCTCAGTCCTAAATGGCCGACCCCTTATTTTTTTTTAAAATTCCGACCCCTTATTCTGAGACTGTGACCCCTAGTTCTAGACTCTCCAGCCAGGGGAAGCATCCTCCCAGCATCTACCCTATCAAGCCCCTTAAGAATTTTATACGTTTCAATGAGATCACCTCTCATTCTTTTAAACTCTAGGTGAATATAGGCCTAGTCTACTCAATCTCTCCTCATAGGACAATCCCCCCATCCCAGGAATCAGTCTAGTGAACCTTCGTTGCACTCCCTCTATGGCAAGTATGTCCTTCCTTAGGTAAGGAGACCAAAACTGCACACAGTACTCCAGGTGTGGTCTCACCTATTACATAGGTTTCCATAGAACAAACACTGATCCCTGAACATTCATGCACTAATTTCTGTGTCATGAGGAACAATGGGAAAGCACAGGGCATGGTGCTTCAATATGTTCTCAAATTCAGGAATTTGCAAGGATGAAATTACGGACTCCTTCAGAATAACAGACTGAGATATCCCCAACTTTATTTGAGACAATCACCTAGGCAGTGCAGCAAGAGTATATTATAGTTCCTCCCAGAAAGTGAAACTCCAAAAGATGCAAGCACTGGAAAAATACCTTTAAGTACCTTGCAACCATTCGCCTGAGGTCAAAGTAACTCTCAAGATCTACAATAAATTTGTTCAGTGTGAGTGCTGGGACATTATGGGTTGACCCCAAAATCAACTTTTTTCCCAGGACCCTGCATGAACAGGGACCAGAAAAGCTAACTGCCCACATGAAAAGTGAATGGTCGGCAATTATCAAGTTTTATATAGAAAATAATAGGAATCAAAGCTATATTCTCCCCTGGGCTACAGACCTTTAATATGGACTTTAGAAAATGGCAGCTGTAAGCGAGGAAAATCTGGAAGGTAAAATAGAACTAACAGACTCCGGTGTTACCCAGATCAATAGTTTTATTACGAGTGCACACGGGAGAATTGTCTCAGCTACCCTTAGCTAGAGACATCGTTCTCAAGGGAAAAAGTGGCAATACAGCTTAGTTTATACAGTTTATTAGACAACACCCACTTATTGCTAATGGGGGTGTATACATGAAAATATTGACACTTCATTGGTTTACATGATTAATCAATCAACTATTAGGCCTGTCCTTTGAACTCGAGTACCCTCTGGATATGTCAGTAAGAAGCTTATGGACTGCAGAGGCTTCATTCTAACTTCTGTATTCCTGAGCTATCTCTTACTCTTGTTATCAGTATGGGAAGGTTTTTTCAGCAGAGACATGGCTGGATGACGACAAAGCCACATTGAGTTATGTAGCCTGCTGACTACTCTTCAAGGCCTTACTTGCATTAATCGTGCCTTTGTACTCTTATCTCTTCCAAGAACAGGTTCTTTCTAAACAGTTACTCAGTGTATCCACAAGCCACACTTCAGAATGTCTTTGGTCAGCTCAATTTATGTTTGTTTAAAAAGGGTTAATATAGCCAAGTATCCCACGGTGCTTTGCGTTTGTTTTCCAGCCTAACAAGACTGAATGGTACCTTTCAGACATATTATACCGGTCAAATATTGAGGCCCACCCCTTTATATCCCCTAAACCAAATTTTATCCTAACAGCAGCTCTTTGAGCCATTGAATCAACATCAATAATGCTGTGCCAGGGTCATGTTGTGCCATTAAATGATGGGGAGGAAAAAAAATGAGGCCCGGTTTGTTTATTTCATAATGAGGGGCCTGAGTGATCAGAGCCTCTTTGACATCCTCCCTGACTTCCTTCAACATCAAGGTTGCATGCGAACAGGACCCAATCAATTATCCACCCAGGTCTGCTAATTGCTTTCAGAACAAATTCCTTTTGTACAGTTATCTCTAACTATTGTTCCACATCCTCCTTTAGGACACTAAAATGCTCACTTCCATCATTATTTTTAAAATTTAATGCAAAATATGCATTTAATACAATCTGCCATACCTTCATCTTCCAAAACTAGATTCCCCCTTCAACACTGAGCATTCCTACTCTCTTCAGTTGTTCTTTTACTTTTAATATATTTATAAAAGCCTATACTGATCCCTTTTATATTATCTGCTAGCCTTTTCTCATATTCCCTTTCACCTCATGCAATCTCCCTTTTCAGCTCCCCACTGCACTTTCCATATCCCTCATGATTTTTTTAATATTGCTTGCATTAGTTTTATCATATACCTTCTTTTCTTAAGTTTCAGTTTAGTTTTAAGTTCTCTTATTTGTGGGATTCTATCTTTTGATTTACCCCTTTTCACCTCATAGGACTATATTTCTTTTGTGCTCTCTTCATCTCATATTTGAAGATACCCATTGCTAAGCTGTCATCTGTTGCTAACTTTTCTGTCCAGTTAATTTGGGTCAGATCCCCTGTTATCTCAATGAAACATAGAAACACAGAAAAATAGGAGCAGGAGTAGGCCATTCGGCCCTTCGAGCCTGCTCCACCATTCAACATGATCATGGCTGATCCTCTATCTCAATACCATATTCCCGCTCTCTCCCCATACCCCTTGATGCCTTTTGTGTCTAGATGAACTTTGATTTTTTCAATCTTTGATTCTCCGTGGTGCTTTTTTATTTTCATATTGAACCTATGTTGTTGTCACAATTTACCAGTTGTTCTCCTCCCAGCACTACAAGCCAAGACTAGGTGCTACTGCGGGTAGATTTTCATCTTCATCTACTGGACATGAAACATCATCTGGGCTGAGCACAAACAGAAAAATCGGGGTGGGGTGGTGGGAGTGACAAGGATTACACGCCCATATAGAGCTTGCCCAATATTCCTATTGTTTATATTAGTGGAAGGAAAACTGAGTGGGCCTCATTATGAGTGCGTAATCCTCCCCACTCAAGGTTCCTCTCTGCCCACTGCTCAAGTGATGCTTCATGTCTAGGTGTTAAGATGCAAATCTGCCCCTTGATTTAGGGAGCAGTCCTGGATATATTCCAAAAAAATTAAAATTTTTGAAAAAAAAATTGAAGTTTTTTACAGGGCTAAAAATAAACTTACCTTTTTAAAGTATTTTTAAATGATAAATCAGTGAAAAGTTTTTTTTTACTTTTTTCAACTCTTATCCTGATAAAAGCAGGCGTAAGAATTGTAAGGGTTTTCTGCGGGCGGAGGGTCTCCAAAAAGCGGAACTATCCGCCCGCAGAGGCCCTTCTCTAGGGCAGGCGTCCGATCTGTCAAGAGCATTCTTGATAGGTCGGAAATGCTGGTTTTCAGCGCATGCGCTGTGCATGCTTGAAACCGGCATTTCCGATGTCCCTACGGGTGGGTACACAGCACGTACCCACCCGTAGGGATCAGAATATCTGGTCCATTATGTTTCAGAAATATCTCAATTGATTCGAAATGTAGATTTGTGTAAGCAAACACAGCAACCATTCTGTGCACAGAATGTTCCCACAAACAGCACTGAAATGAGGGACCCATTAATGATGGTGTTTTTGATGGAGGAATATTGTCCAGGGCACTGGACGACCCCTCCAGCCTCTCTTTGAATTGTCTCATTATATCTTTAATGTCTGCCTGAACTGGCAGGCTCATCAAAGGGCAGCATCTCCGACAATGCAACATCCCATCAATATTGTACTTGGGTGTCAGCCTAAATTATATATTGAAGTCCTAGAGTAGAGTTTCATCCCAGCCACAACCTTCTGAGTCAGGAAAAACTGCTACCAGCTGATCTGATCTGACAACGAATAAAGGAAGTTGTTTTGAAGAGGAATTTTATCAAAATAGGTCCCATTTTTAAATCAAAACAAGTTAGTGACGTCCTGAACGAGTGATATCTAGCAGATTAGCCGCTTCATGATTTCCTTTCACCAACTGAAATCCTGCTACTAGGAGAGGGGCTGACTTAGGTACAGGACACTTTAAAAGGGTGTTATGCTGTCAACTGGAATCCAAAAAAACTGACTCTTTCAAAAATAATATGACCAAAATCTACCGATTAATAGCTGATCAGAGTGTAAAGGCAAGTCCACCAAAGTTTTGAATAAAAATGGATTTTAATCCATTTCTACAATTAGTCTCCCTGCTCTAATATGCAGGTTTACTGCAATAAATTGGCATACATAATTTAATTATTGGTAGTGAAATCATTCAGCTGGATCAGACAAGAATGTTGTACTCTCTCTCCCTCGCATATAATGCTGTTGAACTGAACTGTTCTTTTATCTCTTTCTCTCCTCCACACATAATTTAAAAAGAAGCAGGCTGGTTTATTTATGACTTCAGCCTGACATGGCAGGGCATTTAAAAAAAAAACTATCTGCCTGAAGACAGGCTTGTTGGAATGTTCTAGAACAGAATATGGGCAGTTGGGAGTTCTCAGTTCTCACAAATGGGTTTCATGGAGAGAAATTGATCCAGTAAAAATCTGAGAAGCTATCAGTCTCCTAATTTGAACAAATTGGACTCCCCACCCCCTCCCCTTTACAAAGTAAACCATACAGCCAGGTCTGTACAGCTGTCAGTAAATGTGAATCTTTGAGGTAAGCAAGGTGACATATGGCCAGGCGGAAGAAAAATCTCCAGTGTCTATTGCATCACAAGCTGCTTGAAGCTCCAGCTCTTTCTGTTTCCCCTTGGCTGCGAATTGGAGGGCACCGCATAGGTGGATTTATATGAAGTTATCTTTTAAGCTTTTTTCATAGGAAAGCATGACGGGTGATTCTTTTGGTGTGGGTGACTGTCTTTGCTAGTCTGTAGTTGGGACATTGTTGCTGGCCTGCTTTCTTCTCTTGGAAGATGGTTTGGTTCTTGGGAGGTAGGGAATTGGATTTGTGTGGAGAGCACCCAAGCATCGGGCCCAGACTGATTGCTGTTTCTCCAGATGTGGGCAAAGCCCAAACATCACTCATTCGGATTGTCTCACCATATTGATTCAGAGTCTTGTATTGAACGGGTAACTGGTTCAGTCGTGATGAAATATAGATCTGTAGGAAATGTGTGCAGTGTGTAATTAAGCAACATTCACAATAGAGATTAATTACACTGTTGCACACGCTACTTTTAATTACCCTATTATTAATAAATATTACTTAAAAAAAATATTTTAAGCTAATTAGTAAGGGTATTCTGCCCCTAAACTGCTTTTGCTAAGGCCATTATCATAATTTTTATAGAAGAACTGTTCTCTTTTGCTGGTTTTCCTCCAAGTATTTCTTTTGTTCATTACTCTCCTGAAGTTAGTTCCATGGAAACCGGCAGCCTCTTGTATCTCAACCAAATGGGAGCCTGGACATTGACTTTTGGCAGACCATTTTACCATGGACAGCAACACAACAGAACCCTCTCCATGCACTTTGAACAGAGGTCACTGAATAGTGATGAGTGTAAACTGTTGCTGATTTTTTCCTTTCAACCCAGGGACATTGAGGTCAATTGTGATGCCCTTACTGTTACTCCAGCTGAAATCATGATCTCAATCAGGAAGGACATTTTGACCATCTTAGCTTATCCTTCCAGAAAGACCCTAAAGTTCTTGCTTTGCACCATCCACTACTATATTTGAAAGTCCATTTCAGATATTGAGCACTCAGTATGAAAGACTTCCTGATATCTGGCCTTTTACTGGTTGGGGCCTGTGCCTTCTTTTCTTACTGTCTTGTTTGATATAATTTTTGATTTTTCCATACCGTTTTGTATTTGTATAGCTCAATAAGGTCACCTCTGTCACCTTGGCTCAAGTTTCTCCAAGTTTTTCTTCAAACGCTAGCATTTCCAAACTTGCTGCTCCTTCTAGTCTGGTATCATCTGCCAATTTTCCGCACATACCTTTGAGTTTCTGAATCCAAGTCATTGATGTAAATTAGGAACAGTAGTAGTTCAAATGCCAATCCCTAGGGTACACCACTCAGTACTCCTTCCCACTCCCCCGCTCCATCCCAACATAGAAACATAGAAGATAGGAGCAGGAGTAGGCCATTCGGCCCCTCGAGCCTGCTCCGCCATTTAATGAGATCATGGCTGATCATCCAAATTCAGTACCCTATCCCTGCTTTCTCCCCATATCCCTTGATCCCTTTAGCCTTAAGAAATATATCTAACTCCTTCTTGAATATATTTAATGAATTGGCCTCAACTGCCTTCTGTGGTAGAGAATTCCACAGGTTCACCACTCTCTGGGTGAAGAAATTCCTCCTCATCTCAGTCCTAAATGGCTTACCCCTTATCCTTAGACTTTGACCCCTGGTTCTGGACTCCCCCGCCATCGGGAACATCCTTCCTGCATCTAGTCTGTCTAGTCCTGTTAGAATTTTATAAGATTCAATGAGATCCCCCTCTCATTCTTCTAAACTCTAGCGACTACAAGCCCAATCGTCCCAATCTCTCTTCATACGTCATTCCTGCCATCCTGGGTATCAGTCTGGTGATCTTCACTGCACTCCCTCCATGGCAAGAACATCCTTCCTCAGATAAGGCGACCAAAACTGCACACAATACTCAAGGTGTGGTCTCACCAAGGCCCTGTACAACTGCAGCAAGACATCCTTGCTCCTGTACTCGAATCCTCTCACTATGAAGGCCAACATACCATTTGCCTTCTTAACCATCTGCTGCACTTGCATGCTTACCTTCAACGACTGGTGCACAAGGACACCCAGGTCTCGTTGCACTTCCCCTTTTCCCAACCTATTGCCGTTCAGATAATAATCTGCCTTCCTGTTTTTGCCACCAAAGTGGATAACCTCACATTTATCCACATTATACAGCATCTGCCATGCATCTGCCCAATCACCCAACTTGTCCAAATCATACTGGAGTTTCTCTGCATCCTCCTCACAACACACACGTCCACCCAGCTTTGTGTCATCTGCAAACTTGGAGTTATTACATCTAGTTCCCTCGTCTAGATCATTAATATATATTGTGAATAACTGGGGTCCTAGCACCGATCCCTGCGGTACCCCACTAGTCACTGCCTGCCACTCGGAAAAAGACCCGTTTATTCCAACTCTTTGCTTCCTGTCTACCAACCAGTTCTCTATCCAAGTCAGTACCTTACCCCCAATCCCATGTGCTTTAACTTTGCACGCTAATCTCTTATGCGGGACCTTATCGAAAGCCTTCTGAAAGTCCAAATACACCACATCCACTGGTTCTCCCTTATCTATTCTACCAGTTACATCCTCAAAAAATTCCAGTAGATTAGTCAAGCATGATTTACCTTTTGTAAATCCATGTTGACTTTGTCCGATCCTGTCACTGTTTTCCAAGTGCTCTGCTATTACATCTTTTATAATGGACTCTAGCATTTTTCCCACTATCGATATCAGGCTTACCGGTCTACAATTCCCTGTTTTCTCTCTCCCACCTTTTTTAAATAGTGGGGTTACATTAGCTATCCTCCAATCCATGGAAACTGTTCCAGAATCTATAGAATTTTGGAAGATGACCAGCAATGCATCTACTATTTCTAGGGCCACTTCCTTAAGTACCCTAGGATGTAGATTATCAGGCCCTGGGGATTTATCGGCCTTCAATCCCGTCAATTTCCCTGACACCATTTCCCTACAAATACTGATTTCATTCAGTTACATAGATACATAGAAGATAGGAGCAGGAGTAGGCCAGCCGGCCCTTCGAGCCTGCTCCGCCATTTAATGAGATCATGGCTGATCCTCCAATTCAGTATCCCGTCCCCGCCTTCTCTCCGTAACCCTTAACCCCTTTTGCCTGTAGAAATATATCTAATTCCCTCTTAAATATATTTAATGAGCTGGCGTACACTGCCCTCTGTGGCAATGAGTTCCACAGGTTCACCACCCTCTGAGTTCTTCCCTCTCATTAGACCCTATGTTCCCCGACATCTCTGGGAGGTTATTTGTGTCCTCCTTTGTGAAGACAGAACCAAAGTATGTATTTAATTGGTTAGCCATTTCTTTGTTCCCCATTATAAATTCCCCTGATTCTGACTGCAAGGGACCTACGCTTGACTTCACCAATCTTTTTCTCTTCACATATCTATAGAAGCTTTTACCGTCAGTTTTTATGTTCCCTGAAAGCTTACTCTCATACTCTATTTCCCCCCTCTTAATTAATCCCTTTGTCCTCCTTTGCTGAATCCTAAACTGCTCCCAATCCTCAGGTTTAAATACCTGTTGCTTTCTACCCTTTTTGTCCCAATAAACTCCTTTTCCTCTCTCTCTGCAGAATTTGTAGAGTTCATTTTTCCTCTTTATTTCACTTCTGATAAATTTGTTAATCTATTCCGGGTCATGCTTGTTTACTTTAAGCTTGCTGATTTGAGATGTGGACTTATCCTACATGTTGAGCTTTATGTCTTTTAAGGTATCCTCTACTGAAGTGCTGTTGTACAACTTCACTTTCCACAAACCAATCAAATTGCTTAAGCCTAGCACAAAGGAAGATGGTTGTGTTTGTTGGAGGCCAATCATCTCAGCCCCAGGACATTGCTGCAGAGGTTCCTCCAGGGTAGTGTCTTAAGGCCAACCATCTTCAGCTGCTTCATCAATGACCTTCCCTGCATCATAAGGTCAGAAATGGAGATGTTCGCTGATGACTGCACCGTGTTCAGTGCCATTCACAACTCCTCAGATAATGAAGCAATCCATGCCTGCATGCAACAAGACTTGAACAACATCCAGGCTTGGGCTGATGCGTGGCAAGTAACATTCGCACCACACAAGTGCCAGGCAATGAGCATCTCTAACAAGAGAGAGTCTGACCACCTCCCTATGACATTCAATGACATTACCATCGTCAAATCCCCCACCATCAACATCCTGGGGTCACCATTGACCAGAAACTTAACTGGACCAGCCACATAAATACTGTGGGTACAAGAACAGGTGACTTCTGCAACGAGTGACTCACCTCCTGACTCTCCAAAGCCTTTCCACCATCTGCAAGGCACAAGTCAGGAGTATGATGGAATACTTTCCACTTGCCTGAATCAGTGTAGCTCCAACAACAGTCAAGAAGCTCAACACCATCCATGCCAAAGTAGTCCGCTTGATCGGCACCCAATCCACCACCTTAAATATTCACTCCCTCCACCACTGGCACAATGTGGCTTCAGTGTGTACCATCTAAGAGATGCACTTCAGCAACTCACCAAGGCTTCTTCAGCAGCACTTCCCAAACCCGCGACCTCTTCCACCTAGAAGGTCAAGGACAGCAGGCGCATGGGAACACCACCATCTCCAAGTTCCCCTCCAAGTCACACACCATCCTGACTTGGAAATATATCGCCATTCCTTCATCGTTGCTGGGTCAAAATCCTGGCACTCCCTGCCTAACAGCACTGTGGGAGTACCTTCACCACAGGGACTGCAGCGGCTCCAGAAGGCGGTTCACCACCACCTTCTCGAGGGCAATTAGGAATGGGCAATAAATGCTGCCCTTGCCAGCGACACCCACATCCCGTGAATGAATAAATAAAAAAAGAAAGCCAGGTGGTCCCTATCTCGCAGAAGAAATGGAATTCTACCTATTCGCTGTGTTGACAGACTGTTTTGCCTCTCCTTGTAATCCATCATCAGTTTACAGACAGTGCATCAAAATGTCACTTCCAGGCAACTTGCAGACAGTCGCATCAAGGGCACTACAAGTTTGAAAATAATTTAGAATGGGAGAATAGTGTAAATGATGAGGACTTCTGCAACCCATTCACAGGAGTATAACTTTAATTGGAGTTCAGTGCATCTGTGAAGGAAAGATATAAGGAGCTTTGATAGAGCAAATAAAGAGAAACTGTTTCCACTGGTGGGTGGGTCGGTAACTAGAGGACACAGATGTAAGATAATTGCCAAAATAGCCAGAGGGGAGAAGAGAACATTTTTAAGCAGTGAGTTGTTATCTGGAATTAACTGAAGGGGATGCAGTAGCAACTTTCAAAAGGGAATTGGATATATACTTGCAAAGGAAAAAAATGCAGGGATACGGGAAAGAGCAGGGGAATGGAATTAATTGGATAGCTCTTGCTAAAGAGCCGACACAGTCATGATGGGTCAAATGGCCTCCTGCTGTGCTGTATGATTCTATGTGCTCCCTGAATTGATTTGTACCCTGCTAAAATCAAATGTAGCTTCCCAATTTTTTTTTGTCCCGAAGGATGTTCTTAAGTGCAGATGCTGGGAATTCCCTTGGCGGGGGGTCTCCCGCTCAGCCATCGTAACTTAAGCAGAAACCCTGGACACATTGCTTTTAAATGAGGATTCTGCTGATCATCCAGCAAATTGACAACACTGGTCGGGAGAGCTCGCAAGGGAATTCCTGAGTATCTTATATCTGAGATGTTTTGCACCAAAAGAGCATTCATAATAGGCCATAATCTGCTGTCAAAATAACTGTGAAGCTAATGGCACTCGCCGTTATTTATGTGTAAATGGTGCAGCAACTTCAGGCAAAGGGGCAGATTCACGTTAAACTCAAAATTCCAACAGTTGCTGTCAAAGTTGCGCCACTCCACCGTTAGCTTTGCGAAAACGGCATCTCATTGTCTACCTCACCATTTAATTGCAGTGAATGGTGTGAAGTTGCTGTACTTGCGCAGTAGATATGAACTAAACTTAAGTCTTGTCCATTTTAGTCTAAGTACCCTTTCAACAATGTGATAAGTGTTAATTACTGTCAGTCAACCTCTCTGCCACTGAAAAGTAACTATTACAAGTGTGGAGTTCCAATCCTTAAGTTTTAATTGTTGGTGGAGATTTAAAAAATGTAAAAGTTAAATCTTTTTTAACCTTTCACTTCTATCTCTTTTTTTCTCCCTCTTTTAATCCAATCTTTCTCTCTCTTTATTTCTCTTTCTGTACCCGATTTGACATTGAATTCACCCACTCTAATTTACACTTCCTTCTCAGTCCTTGCGCTGTTAATTTCACAATCCTTCAATCTGATTGGTTATGGAGATACACAGTTGCTTGCCCTGTTCATTCAGGTCCCAGATCCCCTGTTTCCCTTGCTGCAACATTATCAGCTCGCACTTTCAGCAACTTGCCACGCAAAAATTTTTAAAACCTAGACGTCCAAGGGCAAGTCGAACTAATGGCAGATACCATTAGATGCCCTGCTGCAGCAAATTAAGGCCCAGTATATCCGTGAAGCAAGCTGAATACATCTACAGTGAAGGCAGTCAGCAGGAGGTTTTTGCAGAGCGTTTGATTTCCTCCCTTGGGGCACCATGGGTTTCATTGTTCCGGATTATTTTACTGAACCATCAGGCTCGAGTAGATTATATTACTCTGCAGTATAGCACCAGTTTTCAGTTGAAAATTTTGAGCTAATCTTTGACTAAAAAAGGTTATCCGTCTCTAGTGTAAACAGTGATTTTGCCATAATCTATAACAATAACCTTTTACCAAGATTTAGATCTGTGACTGTACATATAATTAAGTTGCTGAATGTAATAAATTGGCAAGGGTTGCCAATGCAAATTGTAGAGGCTTGCATGAAAGTGACTTTCAAAATGCAAATATGCAGGACTCACAGTTAAAGTGGCAAACATTTCAGTTACTGTGAGATGGATGTCAGTTGAGTACTCCAGGTGATAGTGTACAGTCTGATTTTTATGCTGGCATCCACTATTTATTAGCTAGTTTTCTTGTCAGTGCCGTTTCCTGTTTTACACTTAAGGTACACTGTGTGTGTGCCATGTATACAGTGGATACCACCATTCAGTTTGCTGACATGAAATGTCATGCTCATTACAGCAATGGGTGATGACCCAGTGCTTATCAATTACTTCTGACATCTCCAAGTGTTTGCAAGATACTGGCATGTCATCCAATGAGATTATTTTCTGGCTAGGTAGCGTGGTGATATATAATAGAGTTTTCTAATGCTTTAAAGCTCTTGGGTGAGTAAAGGAATCACAAAACTGTAATTATCTCAACAAGCAGATTACAAAGTTTTAATGCCATTTCTTTTCCTACTGGCTAAGAATTGTTTTTTTTCTATCCATGTGTTATGAGAGCTGCAAATGTACTTAATGGGCAAGGAATGTTGCCAGTGTAAATGGGGGAATTGAAATATAGATCCCTTTATTGATATGCCACCATTCGTCGCGTTAAATTAGTATTAAAAGATTAATAATGAAAACAGAAACTTCCAAAAATATACAGCAGGTCTGTTCGCATCTGCAGAGAGAAAAGACTGGTTAACATTTTGTGCACATAGCCTAGCAACAAAGTTCTGCCATTCTAGCTATGCATAGCTCCTATTATCCAGAGGGAGGGGTGGAGTCGGGGTGGGGTAGAATTTGGGGCTAAACATCAAATGGATGGGCGTATTATGATTCTATGCAAATTAAGTGAATATATCTTGGTTGAAAAGGACACCTGTGCATATTTGGCACCCAATGTTGGTAAGATGGCAGAGGCATTTAATTTTAAAAATGCTGATAATTCCTTGCTGCAATGATCAATTACGGTATGGAAACTCGATCTTGTGGAAAAAAAGGGCAATTTTCTTTGTTGATTTATCATTTCTTCAAGCTGGCTCTGTTGTGCTGTGACCATGCCCTGTGGTGAGTTTCTTGTGTTTGGTGCCCAGCTGCGCTGTTAATGGAGTGGGCACCCATCCAATTCAGTAAAATGCCTCAATCCCAGAAAGTGGGACGGATGTTCTGCCCTGCCCTCCCCCAGATCCACTCCCAAAAGACCTCCTGAGGAATTTTGGGTCCCCTTCATCAGAAATGTTTTGGTTTTGGATCAGTTTTATAGCCCTGCTGTCTTGCTGATTTTTCTACTTTTCCCACTCCCCCGTCACCCCTTCAAGAGATGACGGTTAGCAGCCGAGGTTTGGCCTTGCAAAGCCTAGTGTGGGTAGGTAAGATCTTGATCGACCTTGTGTATCACATTGTTAAAGTCAAGAATGGAAAACTGATTGTGGTCAAGCAAAGGGGCTCTACTGCAAAACAAAATGCTCAATGTGCATGGTCAAACCAGAGGGAAAAGATTAGGTATGGTGTGCCAACAAGAGGATTTTCAATAGGTCAGTGTAAACATGGGAAAATGCCTTTGCATGCATTTGGTTTCTGGATGCACTCTTGGGCAAACCGCACCCAATGTTCAGCTCTTGGTTTTCACTTGCCCGAAATTGTGCTGCAGGATGCTGTCATATGAGTGCCGAATGCTTGCATCCAGAATTGTTCTTTCTGCTATTTTAGTGGAACTGCTCATCCATTAATTTAAAATGTGTTAACACCTCGACTAAAGTAGTGGAGGGGGAATGTCAGATGAATATGATGGTGTTTGCCACCTAGAAGACCACAGTGCAATTTTATGCAGAAGGACTTCTTTCTTTGCCCATGATGAACTATTGACTGTCCCTGTGGACTGTAGTGAAAATTGGCCATAACATAAACATTTATGCAGCATATCCACAACACATGGCAGCGATGCAACAGTATATTACATTTTAATTTTCCTCTCTACATCATTCGTTGTGTAGGTAAGCAGTCATGAATACTGATCATTATGGGTTTTTTAAGAGTATATTTGTCAGGTGACATTTTATTTTTGTGTCAGTTTTGAAAGTGGTCTTCCAGTGATGTGCTATATTATCTACTATTATACTGATGATAATTACTTAAGTACAGCTTTTTTAAAATCTTTAAAGTTAATGACTTCAAGGGAGCAATTACTGATTGGAATTTCTAAAAATGCTAATAAACTTCAGTAATCTGGGACAAAGCATACATGATTAATACAGTCCTTAAAGCAATTGAAATAATAATGTGTGGAATTTAGACCAAAATGAGGATATAGATTATTGTTGTATTAAAGCAAATATTGTATGTTACTATTAGAATTTTCGTTGCCACACTTAAAGTGCCTGTTCACAAGAATATTAATAGTACTCAAAGGGACAGTGTGAATTGGGTTACAGGAAACAAATTTTGAATTGTACACACTTATTCGAATTGATTCACTGATCTGTGCATTTTCAGCTGGGTACAGGGTCACCCCCCCCCCCCGTCGTCACCTCAGGAAAGATTTGAATTTTATGTTAAAGAAAGTGCATTTAACTTTTGTACTTTTTTCCTACCTCACAAATGAAAGATTTTCAATCTTTAAAAAAAAAATAGGAAAAGTAATGTTTTTGGTTTGACCAATCTATCGCTTGTCCAAAAGCTACCTGAACAGTCATTATTCCTCCATTGTTACCTCGTGGACTTTGCACTGCTGGCCCTTGGTTCCACCTGCTATACGAGGCTATTGCTTCACTGAGAGTGCAGACACTTTGCTGTGGGCTAAAATTACCAGTGCCCCAAAAATGCAGCACGAGTCCATTCCTGGACTAATACAGAGCCAGGACCGGTACCAAGAGTGTATCTTTGAGCAGAGAAGTGATATCTCAGTTGGGTGCTGCTGTTTCACATAATATAAAGTGACCTGCTTCAGGCCTGTCACAGCACAAGGAAGAAGCAGCAGATAAAAGGAGAGCCTGACGAGATCCCTTGGGGCATTGAAGCTGCTGTTGTGGCGCAAGCTTGCACTGAATTAGCTGATTTGTCTACCGTGTTCGTACCTGCCTGTGCTGTGCATAAATGTAATAAGTCTCTATTGCTGACTATTCTGAATTGCTTGTGGAACAATAGACCTGATTTCAACTCTAGGCACGTTTTGGGCAGCCAGGGCCATGAGGCTTGGGCAATTTTAACTCCGGGCATCATATGAATACGAATGGCGGGTTGCCCTCCCGATGAACTCACATGCGCCACTTCTGATTCCAGTGTTTGAAGAGTATTTAAAGTGGGGATGCCCCTCTTAAAGCGAGGCTGAATCCCTGCCTTCACTTGTAGCCTCTGCAGCTCATTTGGAGTGTTCTTTCAGGAGGTCTAGCCTAATCTTCAGTGCCTGACAGAGATTGCGATGGGCAGAAGAGCTGTGCATCTTAGATACCTCCCTGAAGGTTTGAATTGAGGAGGTGAGGGCAAGGAGGGAGGTTCTCTTCCCCACAACCTGCATGAGCGTCCCCAGGGCGACAGTGGTCTAGGCCTGGACAGAGGTTACAGACAGGGTCAGTGCCACGAGCATCACCCCCTCTGTACATGGCTGCAATGTCGGATAAAGGGTATCTGCTCTCGTACACCTCTTCATCTCTCCACATACCTCAGGAATACTTCACAATACTCCTTTCACCCCCTCTCTTACTACTCTCAACAAATGCTTCCTCTCTATCACATCCTTCAACTTCCTTTCACAAGGACACATCGCAACACTTCTCTGTCTTACTGCAAGCACGCCCACCTCTTTCATCTCCTCACACCACACACTAACACCATTCTCTTCTCGCATAAAACCATCAACTCTTCCCACCACTCCTTCCTCACTTTGCATCACACACACTTCCCTTTACACTCAGCAGATCCCCATCCTCATTCCACCTTGCTGCATCTCCACCACTGAACACATCCATTAAATGCACAAGCCCTGCACAAAACAGCCCACAATACAAAGGAGAGAAACAAAAGCCAGGGGAGGAATTCTTGGCTCATCGCCCTCACTCAAGCAGAGCAGCACAGTGGCTCAGGCAGAGCCATGAGCTTTGGGGAAGGAAAGGCTGGCGGCATTCCAGAGCAGGGCATCTGCTTATTACTTGTTGCTCTTCGTTCACCTCAGCAAAGATGCATCACTACTTCGAGCTGTATTCTCAAGACTGCCACTACTAATGTACGGCCCTGATCTACCGTCCTAGCTCATCTCTTTACTCTTTCCTCTTGATCAGTCACACCAGCAAGACCTTCCTCTTCCAGAAACCTTGGAGGAGGAACGTCCTCCTGAGGATGCATTGTCAAGCGCTGAATCCTTCCTAGGCTCAAGCTCAGACACTGGCACTCCGTGTGGTCTGGATAGTCAGAGAGAGGGGTCTGCACGTAGGAAGACACCTTGAATGAGTGGGCAGCAGTGAAAAGGACAGCCCAAGAGCGAGCTCACCAGAGGACGAGGCCCCCTCTCAGCTATGCTGAGGCAGACACTTATGCGGACTAAAGGGGCCCAGCCATGCAAAGAAAACTCCTGGCATCACACAAAGATTAGATAATTTATTGGATTGCCTGCAGGCCGGAAACTTTCCTGGCAAAACAAAAGCAGATATACAACGATGCATCATCACTAAGCTGCTTGACTTTATTTTACGAGCAAGATTGCCACAGCGTGGGGCTCTCGCAATTTAGAGGAAATACTGCGTTGTGGCGCTGATTGACATCATCAGACTTTCACATTTAAATGAGGTCCCTGCCTGCCTAGGGTGCGCACCTCTCTCCTGCCTGAAAACATCGCTGCAAAAATGGCGACGGGCAGAACCGCATCAGGAATGCGGCGCAAATCGCCCGGCCACCATTTTTACCATTAGCCTGCCCCGTGTGCGCCGATGGGCTGGGTTAACATCCAGGCTAATGTATTTAGATGCTGTAGTACTGGAAATACCTGGGGACTATTTTATACTGTTGCAAAGATCCTTTAACTACCTAAATTGTCAGCTACCATAATAAAACTGACTTGATTCTCACAAGCACCTGCGTTGTGCAATTTTAGTGCTATACTAATGGATAAACAAGTTTTCAGGGAGTTAGCACAGATCTTCTGTATGAAGCAGCATTCTCCTGTAACTATCTGCAATGACTATATGTGCAAATTAACTGTTAATGGTACAGATGGTGCTTTATTAGGGTATGCCATCAGTGCATTAATACCATGATTGAAAGGTGCAAAATGCTAAAGACAGCTGCCGGGTGACAAAAATCAGCACCGAAGGTATGGGAAAGAAAGTTGTTATCCCTCTGACAACAGTTCTCTGGTTGGTATGATTTGTGGACATCCTCGAGGGAAGTTGGTATTTAATTCAAGTGACAACTCCAAGGGTTTGATCCATTTGTTAACAGCCACCATACAGGAAAATACTGTACTCAGTCAGCCAAGGGAGAGGAGACCATGAACCACATGAAAAGCACTGATGTGAAAGGCACTTGATCTCTTGACATCTGGAGAAGTAGTTGCAGCATCATTAGTTTTCTGGTGTTTCTTTAAATATTGTTACATTGATTAAAAAACAACAAATTTAGTTCAACACTACTTTTTATTCATGTAACATATCCTCTGGCCATTTGAAGAAAAGCTTAAACTTTTAAATAAAATTAGCGCTTGCTAAATCATATAAATAGCAGCTGGGTCATTCAGCATTCATGTTTTGTTAGATTTAGCCTACAGCTGAAAGTGGAAGATGGAATAGTGAGTGCTTAAAGTGCAAGTTCAATGTAAACTTCCTCTGGATAGCTGAGATAATGACATCCCTTGTGTCTGTACTAAATGGGGGAGCAGTGGGGGTTAGCATTGCCCTGGGCACAGACACAAGTTGCCTTAATGCAAGAAGCACCTGTGCCTTTGAAACCATATTTGGACCATAGAGTAGGGGGTTGGGTGTATTTTTTGGTTGCGAGCAGAACGATTTAGACTTGACTTTCAAAAACTGATCATCAGTTTGGGTGACACTCTGGAGGTCAGTGAAATGGATAGAATGAACTCTCATGATAAAGTTAAAATCAGGCCTTAAGTCTTGGGTGATATTTAACCTAGAAATAAACTGGGTAGAACCAGGGTCATCTTTTGAAGGGATGAAAATGCATTTACTGAATTAATTTAAGATTTTTTTTTTTAGCGTAGGATATGCAAGAACAGACACTGCGTTACATTATATTTAATATTTGATAATTTACCCTGAAAAGGTCAGTAATCAGTTGTGAAGAATCATTTGGCCACAAATGGCCCTATTATTTTTGATTTGACTTACTGATAACGATTGTCACCTCGGACAGTTAAATTAGAGCACCATACTCGAAGGGCGAATTTCAAAGCAATGAAGGAGGAACTGGGAACGATTAATTGGAAAATTACTTAATGAAAAAATGATATAAAAATTGAATATGTCCCAGAACAATTTTCCTGTGGTGTCGAGGGGAAAATTATAATTGCTGTGGCAATGTCCTTAGTATATCTTAATGCTATAAAGCAGCAGCAACTGAAAGAGTAAAATTTAATTCAACTTTTGTTAAATGAAACGTGGCACAATCCATAATATTCAACTCTGAGGTACTTTGTTAATCATCCAGTTTCTACAGCAGGGTTTCTTTCCATGATTTTGTCATAACATTTAGACTTTTCCTTTTTTTTCCCCACCAAAAAAAACCTGAAATGCACTCAGGTGATTGCTTATGAGGAAAACACTTCCTTTTTGTTTTTAGGAACAGGAGTAGGCCATTCAGCCCCTCAAGCCTGTTCCGCCATTCAGCTATATCACAGCTAATCTGTATCTTAAGTCCATCTTAAGTCCATCTAGCCACACTGGTTACAAAACTCTTCATACCCATGCCTAACAAAACTCTATCAATCTCAATTTTAAAATTTTCAATTTAACTAGCCTCAACACCTTTTTGGGGGAAAGAGTTCCAGATTTCCACGACCCTTTGTTTGAAGAAGTGCTTCCTGACAGCACCATTGAATGGCCTAGCTCTAATTTTAAGGTTATGACCCCTTTTATCTACACAACGGCCGTAATTTTGCAAATGGATGTGGCTTGGGAGCGGGTCAGCTGGTTTCCGGCTTCCAATCCGGCCCACGGACGTGATTTTATGTCGATTGGCCTAGTTAAGCCCGCCCTGCGGGCTTACCGGCCAATTAAGAGGAAGCCGGTCAGATGATGTCATTTTGATGACGTGTCATCTGCCGGTTTTCTTAAAGGGACCACGCACGATTTTTCTTTGACAGCTCATTTCTCAGTGTTTGACAGCATTGAGGTGCTGCAAACACTGACAATCACTGTACAAAGGTGAGCTCTTGCATCCAGGCTCTCCAGTGACACCCTCCATAGGCTAGAACAGATGGCAGCTGCAGGTGAGGTTACAGAAGCGATCTGTCACTGGTGAGAGAGGTTCTCCCAATGAGGTGGTACTAGACAGCCAATTCAAAACTTGTTACCTATAGAAAAGTGTAAATGCATTAAAAATGATTTTCCCAACATTTTCTTACCTCTGAAACTTAGCAGTGCACCACTGGATCCTTCACACCACTTCTGCAGCTGTCATCAATGTAGAAACATTACAGCAGACTCACAACACGCCACACTTACCTGGCGTGGTGTCCGGACGTCGGGGAACCCGAGGTAGAAGCGGCAAAATTGAAAAAGAGCCTGATAACAAGTATCAAGTACCTATTAACAGCTAGGTAAGTGGCTATAATTCTCTTCCTGCCGCTAGGTGTCGGGTCCATGCGCAAATCGGGGACCCGACACTTGGGAAGATTGATTGGAGGCAGGTTGACAGCGGGTTTCCTACCCGCTGTCAATCTTTGTGATTTTGACAGCGGTCCCGCCTCCAATCCTGCACTCTGAGGACCGGCAAAATTCCGGCCTACCTGTTTGCAGGCAATTGGGAGTTTAAAAATGGAGTTGTAAGTGACTTGAGAGTTTTTTTTTCCAGAGACAGCAGAATTGGGATTGGAAGAAGGTAGGCATATGTGGTGGTGAGAGATACAAGGAAGTGGTCGAAGATGGCCTTGTCAGTGAAGGGGGGGGAAATGTTCAGGTAGATTTTGGGAAGTGATGATCTGGTTGCTACGCTTAATATGGATAGGTCCAAGGAGGATCTTGTTTCCCCTCTTAACCATTCCTCCCCAGTTTACAGAGACAACTATAAGCAACAATTACTTAAAAGACACTCTCTCCTTTTAACCCTCACCCTAGATTTTTAATCCAAAAAAAAGAAAAAAAATGTGTGAACTAAGTGTTGAAAGAAAGAACTTGCATTTCTATAGCACCTTTCATGATTTCAGGATATCCCAAAGCGCTTCACAGCCAATGAAGTACTTTTTGAAGTGTAATTCCTGTTATAATGTAGGGAGACGTGGCAGCCAATTTGCGCACAGCAAGTTCCCACAAACAGCAATTAGATAAATTACCAGATAATCTACTTTAATAATGTTGGTTGAAGGATAAATGTTGGCCAGGACACCTAAAGAATTCCTCTGCTTTTCTTTGAAAAGTATTATGGGACCTTTTACACCTGCCTGTGAGGACATCTGAAAGACGGCACCTCTAACAGTGCAGCACTCCCTCTGTAACTGCATTGTAGTGTCAACCTAGATCATGTACTCGGGTCTCTAGACTGGGGCTTGAACCCGCAGCCTTTTGACATGGAGGTGTTAGATTCGAATTTGGAGAAACCTCAGACGGAGACGGAATTGAGGACAAGTTCAGAATTTATTAAAACAATCAAAAGACTTGTGCACAAGGGAGAACCACTCAGCTTCCTCAAGCTAGGGGTGCACTCTCAAGGGACAAGTAGCAGTTCATTCAAGTTATACAATTCTATAAACAACGCCCACCTACTACAGAATGGGGGCGTATGCGTACAAACAGTGTCACAACAGTTACTCTTTATTGGTTTATGTGGTTAGTCACTCAACTGTCGGGCCCACCCCTTAAACTCGGATACCCTCTGACCATGCCAGTCACAGATGTTGGTTGTCTCATCCTACTCCCCACATTCCTGCTGTTATCTCTTCCCCGTTGTCGGCATAGTTTATAGTTTGAGAAAACATGTTTTACTGTCGAACAAGCAGGAGGGCTACAAGGCCGTAGTGATTCATGTACCCAGTGACTGGAACAGTGTTGGTTGTTAATTGTACCCTTCTCTCCTGGGAGGCCAGGCTGTGTTTAGACAATGGCTCTACTGAGGCTGTGAATACACACATTCCGAAGTTTAATAAGTGAAGTGGCGTCTTGCAGTCTGCAAATGTGCTTCAGTCAGCTAAACCTATTCGATGGGTAAATAGAGGGTTAATGTAGTCAAGTATCCCAGAATTCATTGGGAACAAGCTGGACCTTTCAGTCCCCCCTTCCAACCCCCGGAAAGGACCCTTAAAGCGGGGTTGGAGAGTGTGCTCTCTACGCTACGATAGTGTGATAAGCTGGTGGGTTTATAATATGTCAGAAACGCATATAGGTTTTCCCAGATCAAATAGCACGAATGATGAAGGTTTTCCTGTAACCCCCCCCACCCCCCCAGGCCTTTGGCTATTCCAGGTAGGCCGCACATTTGTTGCATATGATCTGGTGTGAATCCTGTCGGGGTGGCCACCCGTCGAGGCACCAGGTGTGCATCAGATGAGTAAAGTTAATATTTAGGCATTCCCCGATTCATTATACGATTGCTTCATTATTCATACACTTGATTTTTCCAACAAGTTGTTAAAGTCATCATCTGAAACGCTTGGAGTAGGAGCAGTACAAGCATTAGCAGTTTTAACCACTTGTTTTGCAATTTGTTTCGCCCGAGTCCATTTACATTTCCTGCATGTCATACATAACAAGGTCAGGACAATTACTAACTGCACCACGACTAATACGTGTGAAATCAGTCGGATCCATGGATGGATCTGTATATTTAGTCCCCAGTCCCAAATGTCATCCACCCATGTGGTCACCTTGATCGCGTCGATGTCTTTCTTCAAATCCGTGTTCCGTTGTTGCAGAGTAGAGTACACTTTCTGGGAGAGCCGTATCGCCTTCCGCAACTGCCTCAGGTGTTCGGGCAGTGGGGGTATAGGATACCCAAAGGTGTTGGTGTAGTTCCATAATCCATACTTGATGTCTTCAGACACTTGAAGAGAGGTAATATTAAACTGGTGTATGCCCACCAACTCCTCGTGTCCAATCCGTACCGGAACTATGGTGTGAAGCAGAACTCTGGACTGGGGATGTCGCAAGTTAGATTGGCATACTCAAATGTCTCCAAGTTGGTCGTTACACAGTATTGGCCTTTGCCGGGGTACGCCACCTGGGTGGGCTTTGAGGCTGCGTCCAATGCCTTCATGGTGCAGTTAATCTCCATGCCTGTGTTATTGAAACCACATTGGGCCTGCGGGCTTTGGCTGATTGCATGCGGGCACATGATGATGGCATGTCTGGTGACACATCCTTCCAGCTTGGTACCCATCCGGTTTCCTTTCACCATCACTATGTAAGGTAACATATTGTGGTAAGATATATGCATGCCATCTTTTAGTATACCAATATTTTGTACCTGATATACCTCCCGCCCTTGTGTCTCCGGTGTCATCACCGGGACGACCAAAACTAAACCCAGGAACCCCCCCCACCCCCCCGACACCCCGTCTGGTTTGCATTTGACCTGCGTGGGGAATACCCGTACCATGGCTCGGAATTGACAAACTGTCATATTGAGGCTACTTAAGAGACGTTTGGGCGTACCCGCCCCAGCATGTCTGCGAGTCAGGGTCCCTTTTAACTGTTGGTTGGTAATCCACAGGGGTACCTCCCCCGCCTGTATCTGTTTTCTCGGGTTTGCTCCACTATCCAATTCCCATATGTGCTGCAAACGTCGTTCGCTGCTGCCTGCTGTGAGGCATTGTATTCCTCTTTAATTAACTTATTTATAGTCTGCGCATGTATTTCTAATACAGTAGCTATATCCTGGAGGTATACGGTTAATATCTGGTCCTCCTTTAACTCTGGCCCTCATTCTTATTCTGCTCTTGTAAGATAGCTTTAATGCGGGACCCCAGATTCCGGACCTTCTGATCTATGGTAGCCAGATCAATGGTGTTAACGGCCGATGTGCCAGTGTTAAAGACCGTCGCTGCATCATTAACTAAAGACCTCTTACGTCGCCATACCCGCCGGCTTTTCTGTCTGTATCTGCCTCCGCTATGAGCCGCGCCTTGTTTCAATACCTGTGTTAGAAGGCGCTGGTATAACTGTTGAGTTTGTGGTGAACACCAAGCAGGCAGGGCGGTGTTCGCCAGGTTCAGCACCACTGACACTAATTCATGACGCACGTTATCATACAATATATCCCCAGTACGGGTGAACACCAGCCCACTAGCAGGTCCCTCTGTCATGGGGGGGCAGGTCAGGGGCTCGCGCTCTGGGGAGGATGGTGTCATGGAAACCACTGGGGGCGGGGGTGTGGGGGGGGGGCACCCCAGTAGCAGTCAATCACAAGTGGTAGCCCGGGCTCCTCGTATTGTTCTGTAATCCCGAAAGCTTGACATCTCTCTAGGGTAGGCGTACATAAGGGGTCCCAATGCCCCGCATTATTCTGGCAGCATATCCTGTCCTTTCTTCCTGTGATTTTACTGGTACAGACACCCTTGTGTGTTTTGTGTGGACCAGAAGTCATCTCACAGAAAAAGGGGGCTCCCGGCCGGTCGACGCAGAACCCCAGTGCCGTGGTGGGTGTTGTTTGTTCGCCGAACAGTAACCCTATCATTCCCATGATAAGCCACCCCATCGTTATCCTATACCACCGCTAGGCATAAGGAGTCCAGTTCGTTTAACAGTCTCGGCACTAGCTTGTGGCAACTAGCAGGCTCTCTCTCTTGCTCCCTCTGACCCTCTGTCTGTCTCCGGCCCCCTTTCGGTCTGTCCTGCTATTAGCCGTGTACGCAAGTCTCGGAGCGGGGTTAAGGCTACTTCATGCGTGGCGTTGAGACGGAGGCGGTGGCCTTGTGACAGTGGCTCAATGTAACTTATCTGACTTATCGTAATTCGGTGAGGGTTAGGAGCCGTCGGACGGGAATGTGTGAAGACAGGTTGCACTGTCCTCCGGAGGTAGGAGGACCTATAAAAGGGGGTGGATATCCCCTGGGGAAGGTCCTCCAGTCCCGACACCAGCGGTTCCCAAAGAGCAGCTGTGTCTCGGAACCGGTCTATCTCCTCTGCGCGGGGTAGGGTGAATAAAAGAGTCTGAGTTCTGTTGGGATGTAGAGCGAGGGGTCCGGTAGTCCTACCGCAAAAGGGAGATAATCGGAACTCTAGAGTCAAGGGGTGAGTTCCGGGGAAGGTTAGAGTCGTATAGTAATAAGAGTTCGCAGGATCCCTGGTTAAGTTGAAAAACTGGACTGTCGAAAGGTCGACATCCCTGGAAGTGGTGGCAGTACTGAGGTCGGGCCCGCTCATCTGCAAGAAAGAGACAGGTAAAATAGCGACCCGAAGAGTCGACTTAGTCCTTCGAAATCCGGTCCTGATCAAATATAGGGGAGAAAAGGCAGGTCAATACTCGTTATTATTTCTTTTTAATCATAGATACAAAAGAGTGGTGGAGCTAAAACAAGCACAACAGACATGTCTTCAAAGGGTTAAACAGCTTTTAGCTCTCTGTACAAAAGAGTGGGTGGAGCTAAAACAAACACAACAGACATGTCTTCAAAGACAAAAAAATGTCCACACTTTTAACACACACTTTCACACAAACTGAGAACCCAGCATTCCTTTTAAGATTCCTTTCACTCAGCAAATCCTGGATTTTACTTGTTTTGGTCCCCAAGAGATGGGGAAATCCCTTCCCCAGGCCCCATCACCGGCTTGGTCTGGCTCCAGTGTCTCCATCTGGTTTCTGCACTGGCCATACCGGGGAGTTGGTACGGGAGTGGGTCTTTGTCACTATACCGGTTTCTAATAAGTCCACTACTATGGACTCAATGGCTCGTTGAGCTTCTGATCGGAGGGGGTATTGTCGGTGGGCCTTGTGGTAGGGACCGTGGACCCTAACTGGGTCCATCTCCGCTCTACCACAGTCTAATTTGTGGGTGGCCCATGCAAGAGGGTAAGCCTCGCAAACTCTCCCCCATGGTCCTTCCTCCGCCCATGCGCGCTTAACTGGACGGAGGGCTTGTACTCTGCATTGTCGGGCTTTATATTCCTGGAACGGAAATCTTCCCCCTTGGGGCCCCTCTACTTCCAATAGATGATCCCTTCGGAGCAAATTTGCCTCTATCTGATGGAGAATATCCATACCTAAGAGCAGGCCCTCACTGTTGGGACCTACCCACAGGGTGACCCACCAGGTATGACCTCCTGGCGACAGTTGCAGGGGAAGTGGAACACTCCGATGAAGGACCACCCTTTCTCCACTAACCCCGGTTATCTGAATGCTTTGATCTAAGGTGGGAAATTCTGTGTCGGTTATCGACACCGAGGCCCCCGTGTCTAAAAGGGCACAGTACTGCCGGCCTCCTAACAGTACATTTAGACACAGGCGTGTGGACCCCGGCTCCCCGACCGCGGAGACCGGCTCGTCCTAGTGGCTGGCGAGGAGGGCTCGGAGCGCCTCCATCTCTTGGTTTGACAAGCCCCTCTTTGGTTGTCCCTGAGGGCCTGAAGCGAGTCGGGTCGGTCCCTGCCCCTCTTTACCTCCACCCTGTCGGTAACAGTTGGCCTGTTGATGCCCCAGCCGCCCGCAATTAGTACACTTAACTCTTGGCTGGGTGCAATCCTTAACCACGTGGCCCGGTGCGTTACAATTGTAACAGAGTCGAGCCTCTTGTGTGACTGCTGCAGGCTCTGTTTTAATGCCCGGGGCCTCTTTGGTGGACCAGGGCAGAGAAGTTGGGGTGAGGCCTTGACAAGTGGCATAAAGGTCCGCCTGGTGGAGCCCAAAAAGTCGACCAGCCCACTCCCGGATTCCGGCTTCCGTGGGCTGGGGGCTGGCCCCCATTCGGAGGGCGGTTTGGTAGGGCTTTTCCAGTCCCCGGAGTAGACTATCTATAAACCGTGGGTCGTCGTGATTAGCGGGAATGTCATTTGTCTGGCCCCAATGTTCATACTGCTCGATTACTCGATCAATGTACACATTGGGGTTTTCTCCGGGACTCTGGCGCAGGGCGGTGAGCCCCGTCCAGGTAGCGGTGCCGTTGCCCAGTCCGGCCTGAGCCCAAGTTTTCAAACCATTGAATTGGATCTCATACTCTGCTATCGTGGCTGGGGCATTTAGGACATGGTGTCCCAACGCCCCATAAACCATAGAGGGACATTTCACCTTGATAATATCTTTTATGTCTTGTATGGACAAATTAAAGTGCCGAGCAGCACTTCGTATTCTTGCCCATACTTCGACGTTAGGATTGTGTCTTTTGAGGTCGGGAATGAGGAGGATGACGCTGGATCTCTCCTGGGGCGTAAAAGACTGTGCCTCGCCCATCGTACCCTGTCCAGGTAGCAGTGCGGTGGGGTAGATATGAGCATATTCGGGGGGGCACGTGGGTTGGGTGCCCTCGACTCGTTGAACCTCTACGGTCCCCGATGGGGGCCCGGGATATAAGGTTGACGTGTCTCGAGTCTCTTTTTGTAGAGCCTTGACAATGTCACCCCAGTTTTTTAAGTCGTCTAGATTCTCAGTCCCTGGTGACTTGAGGTGCAGGAGATTACTGACTTGGACTTTAGCCTCCTGCACGGGTCTCAAGAATTCTTGTAACGGGGCCGGTCTCCCCCCCTTGTCCACGATTATAGGTCCCATCTGATCCATCCAAATAGCACACAAAACCGCCCCGTACTTGGCTTGTTTGGCGTCCTTTTGTTCCGCCCACCACTTTATTTGGTCAACTACGGGGCTTGTTTCTTTCCACCCCTTTTTAATCATCTCACTTTGAAGTTTCAAATTAGCCTCTCGGACCCGTTGAACGACAGTGACACTGGTGGCCATGGCCGGAACGTCCGGTGAAAGAGGTCTCCCCTCATCACCCATGTGACCCATATTAATTGTTACGTGTATTCTTATACTCTATCTTATATTTATCGGCACAAACGTATCACCTTATACTCTAAATCAGAAATATACACTTATGTCTAATCAATTCCGTCAGTCCGCAGTCTCCGTGAGGAATAATTTAATTTGTGGGTACTTTTATACTGACTGAACCATACACGGTTTTAGCCCCACTGGTGAACGAGCGAGTCCTTGTTCCTCCTAGAAGCCTTACTCTGACTTCTTCCCTTAGGACACGACACGGTTCTCGCCTCAGCCGTCAATTCCAGTGTCTTTTAACTCCGATGGTCCTTACCTGCAGTATCCCACTTCTGACACCAACTATTGGATTCGAATTTGGAGAAACCTCAGATGGAGACGGAATTGAGGACAAGTTCAGAATTTATTAAAACAATCAAAAGACTTGTGCACAAGGGAGAACCACTCAGCTTCCTCAGGCTAGGGGTGCACTCTCGAGTGACAAGTAGCAGTTCATTCAAGTTATACAATTCTATAAACAACGCCCACCTACTACAGAATGGGGGCGTACGCGTACAAACAGTGTCACAACAGTTACTCTTTATTGGTTTATGTGGTTAGTCACTCAACTATCGGGCCCACCCCTTAAACTCGGATACCCTCTGACCATGCCAGTCACAGATGTTGGTTGTCTCATCCTACTCCCCACATTCCTGCTGTTATCTCTTCCCCGTTGTCGGCATAGTTTATAGTTTGAGAAAACATGTTTTATCCTTAACTGTCGAACAACAGGAGGGCTACAAGGCCGTAGTGATTCATGTACCCAGTGACTGGAACAGTGTTGGTTGTTAATTGTACCCTTATCTCCTGGGAGGCCAGGCTGTGTTTAGACAATGGCTCTACTGAGGCTGTGAATACACACATTCCGAAGTTTGATAAGTGAAGTGGCGTCTTGCAGTCTGCAAATGTGCTTCAGTCAGCTAAACCCACTCGATGGGTAAATAGAGGGTTAATGTAGTCAAGTATCCCAGAATTCATTGGGAACAAGCTGGACCTTTCAGAGGCAAGAGTTCTATCATTGAGCCATGGCTGACACCGTTTGTTAACATGCACCATGTTATTGAATGAAATTCAAATAGTAGAGCATTCCTTAGAATTGCGTGCACTAGTGAGCACAGGGGAGGGGGAACCGAGTTTGGAAGGAGTGAATTTTAATCCAAATCTGTTGCCTACACCCTGCAAAAGCATGCTCTCATCTGATTTGAACATTCCGAACAGAATAGATTGAGTAGTGCGTTGACCCTGGCGGTTGACACATCTGTGTTTTGTAGTGTGGCCAAGTTCGATTTGCGCTTCTGTTTCTTTGCTGCTTTGCTTTGTTTCAATTTTGTGGGCTGGAAGTTTGGAAAAGGCTATTCTTAACTCTGTTGTCTCATTGGTGCATCAGTTCTAAATCTGAACACCAAGATCCATCCGTATCTACAGCTTGAGATCCATAAAAATTAATGGGAACATGGATTAAAACTTTATACGTAACTCCTGAGGCTCTGTGGTATGCACCTGTGCACCACACCAGATATAAAGACACCAAGATCCATCTGTATCTACAGCTTGAGATGCATAAAAATTAATGGGAACATGGATTAAAACTTTATATGTAACTCCTGAGGCTCCGTGGTATGCACCTATGCACCACACCAGATATAAAGACTAGTTACCCCTGATACAGAGCCTTGAATAGCCATCTATTATGTAATGGAAATCCTTCATTAGCATTTGTGACACAAGGTGCAGTTGGACCTAGTGGAGTTTGAGGTGCCAGTTCAATCAACCTCTAGAGTCTAGCAGGGGTTAGTGCCAGAGATGTTCACAGCAGCAGTGCAGTGGCAGTGAAAGAGAGGGTGATTATGTAAATAATTGATGGTATATATCTCTGAGCATATTTCTGCTGAGGATAGAATGACACAGACATTGCTCCTCTGTTAATGTAACAAAAAATAGGAAAAAATTCTTCTGGAAGAATAGCTCCTCATAATCTTGATTCTTCTCTGTCCTATATTGCGATTAAGGCAAGTACTACCAAAATGTAAGTTCCACTCACCTGAGACATTGCTGCTATTTATTAACTTGGTTGAAGCAGTGGAAAAAGAATTTTACCTAACTTTAATTTCGACACTCAGATTTTCTGCCCATTGACTTTAATTGGGTAGAATTCTAGCCCATTTGTATTACGCTGGCATTTGATGCAGAAAATTGTAGATTGACTCATTTTAGTCATTTTCTTAATAATTGGTGTTTTAGTTATTGTGCACTGATGAATTTCAGTTGTGCTTAATTAACTGCAGAAAATGTGAGTTTGTGGTAATAATATCAAAGGTAGATTTAACACCAGAGACACCAGCATGCTGTCAGCAGCAAGTGGGTGGTAACATGGCCATAGGCTGACAGTTCTACCCTTAATCCCTTCAGAATTGCTCCAGATCTGCTGATTTCTAGGTCAGTCTTTAAT
This sequence comes from Squalus acanthias, assembly GCA_030390025.1. Taxonomy (NCBI): domain Eukaryota; kingdom Metazoa; phylum Chordata; class Chondrichthyes; order Squaliformes; family Squalidae; genus Squalus; species Squalus acanthias. The sequence goes on from CM059429.1 coordinate 59,943,891, forward strand.
TTGGATTTCTTTCTCATCTGTTACACTTTTCTGTCTTTGTGCTCATAGTAACATGTGCTCCTTGTTTAGTTTCCACCTTTATCTAATGTTTAAAATCTAACTCCTCTTGGCTCTTGAGGATTAGCTAGTTTATCCAGTGAGTAGCTCAGCCATACAATGAATAATACTTGTTCATACACACAAGAAAGGTCCAGGTTGATCACTGGTCTGTGCTGAGTTAGATGATCTCAATTGAGGTTGCAGTTGGGGTGCTACAATTGACCTCAGCTCCTTAAGTTAGGAGGGGAAAATTGGATAGAGTTCTTGCTTTTGATTGCTATCTGGCAATTCCTGCGCGGAGCTCATGTCTGTAGATGCTTGGCAAGGACAGGATCAGTCTTGACTGCGATACCCCCTGGAATCAGATTTCTGACACTTGTTTAGGCTTACACCTGAAGAATGGCTACTTAGGCAAAGCACCAGGGAGTGACTGGCAAAGGTGGAACCATACTCCAGCAAGGACTCATTGTTTTCAGGAAAGGAGAGAGAAGAAAATTAGGAGGGTTGAGGGGCAAGCTCAACTCCTCTCTAGTGCCCAGCTAATCAGAGCTTGGAAGCTCAAATCTGTACAAAACAGAAGATTCCAATACTTCCAAAAGTTAGTTAAATTTAAGTGTGAGTGGGACATGCAGAGGCAATCTCACCATCACTAGGGTTTCCAACCCTCCAGGATTGTCCTGGAGCATCCAGGAGATTAATGGGACAGAAATTCAGCTTTCCAGCTTCCTGCAGGTGCAAGCATCGCGCGCGTACTTGCCTACCGCGCCTGCAGTTGTGCTTTGGGCCCACGAGGACTTCGGCTCCTGGGCCTCCTCCAGCTGCCGGCACACAGTGCTTGTGTATCCCAGGGGCGCAGTTAGTTCGAAGCGTCCCCTGGGATCACATGGGCCATGGAGAGCCAATCGGAGCAGGGCATTTTCATTCATAGATTTGACAGGAAGACCTGTCAAATCTATGAATAGAAATCGGCCCCAAAACCACACTTAAACTTCAAATAAATGTTAAAAAAAAATCACATTTTTAAAATAACTATAAGTTAAATAAATTAACTACTTTAAACAAAAATTTAAATTTTTGAAAAAATTAATTATGCTTTTTAATGGTGCTAAAAATAAACTTACCTTTCTTTAAAGTATCTAATAAAGATAAACCTGTTGAAAATGTTTTTAAATTGTAATTAATTAACCACTTACCTTGTTAAAAACAGGCCTTGCGCCTCCTTTTTAAAAGTGCAGCTCCTTCATACTTAACTTCCCGGAGAAACCTGAAAAAAAAACAAAGTTCGCTGCGTGTGCGCAGCCTCTCCCGCGCATGTGTTCGACTTCTGAACCCCTCCCTTCAGGGGAATGGAAGTTCCGGTTTCCTGCGCATGCGCAGTGCATGCAGGAAACCGGCACTTCAGGTGGCCTTACGGGTGTGTACACAGCGCGTACTCACCCGGCAAGAGCCGAATTTCTGGCCCAATGTTTAATTCTGGGATACAGCTGCGAGCAACCCAGGAGAAAAATCATAGGACCACTTGAAAAAAAAAGTGTTGTTATTTATTTTCTTTGAACACTATTGTCTATTAAATATTGGAGTTGATCAAAAGGGCAGTGTGATTGGAAGTAGGATGAGTTATGAAACCTCTCGGAATGTGTCCCACCAGAGTTAATCACCACGTTAAATGCTTTAATATGAGCAAGTATCCACCATGATTAAAGTATTACACAGAATACGAACTTCAAATACACTGACAGATTTCTGTGGATTCAGCGGAGTGTTATTAAATTAGTGATTTAAGATGTTGCAGTGAGTTTTGCTGGCTTGGTGGCTGCAGACAATAAGAAGAAACAGATAATGTAGCAACAGTTAACAATTTTAGAAGTGTGTCACCAGCCAATAATACAGACAGTTCAACTGATATTCTTTCAGCCCTGAACTACTTACATAAGAACATAAGAAATAGGAGCAGGACTAGGCAATGCGGCCCCTCGAGCCTACTCCGCCATTCAATAAGATCATGGCTGATCATCAACCTCAACTCCACTTTCCCACCCAAAGTTGAGTTGAACACATTAAGAGCTGTTATTCATCTCAATTGATAATCATTCTAAATATTACAAAAGACGATATCTGCGTACTGAGAATCTGTCGGTCAAGTTGTGTTTCCATGTTTTGCACTTTAAAAGTACTGGTTGGAGATGACCGAGGAACGGATATTTTCTGTAGCATTAACTTCTCAGCATTTCAGTGATAACATGAACTTCAGTTCTGTGGCATGAAAGGAGGATGTTACAAGTAGAATGTCAGGAAGGTTTCTACACGAAACATCTGTTCCCAAACAGCTTCTGACCAGTTAAAAATAAAAAATGCAAAAATCTCTCTCTCACTCTCTCTCTCTAAATTTAGTTCTCAGTAAATTTTATGTTGTTTAAAATAAAACATGAATGGTTTAAAAGATTCATTGGAAACGCATGCCATTTAAAAAAAAAAGAACTTGTATTCGAAGTAAAATGGTACCATGTAGAATTGGGCTGAATTTAGAGGCAGAATAATGGCTCTCCTACAAGTCAAGTAAGAGTTTTAGCAATACAACAGAAGCTCCTTATCTGCAATAATGATGGGAGCTTCCCCTCCCCACCTTGGTGCATATTGAAATTTTTAGTCTTGTAGGTTCTTTGCAGAGATACCCTATGCAACCTGATGAAGACAAGTTCAGTACAAATAATAAAAATTGAATGTAATCTTTTTTTATACTGTGAGGTTGACTTACGATGGACAGGCAGAGATTGGTGTTAGTGGGCTGGGCAATGAAACATAGAAAAATAGGTGCAGGAGTAGGCCATTCGGCCCTTCGAGCATGCTCCACCATTCAATATGATCATGGCTGATCCTCTATCTCAATTCCATATTCCCGCTCTCTCCCCATACCCCTTGACGCCTTTTGCGTCTAGAAATCTATCTATCTTCTTCTTAAATATATTCAGTGACTTGGCCTCCACAGCTGTCTGTGGTAGAGAATTCCACAGGTTCACCACCCTCTGAGTGAAGACATTTCTCCTCATCTCAGTCCTAAATGTCCTACCCCGTATCCTGAGACTGTGACCCCTCATTCTCGAGACCCCAGCCAAGTGAAACATCCTCCTGCATCCAGTCTGTCTAGCCCTGTCAGAATTTTAGACGTTTCAATGAGATCCCCTCTCATTCTCTAAACTCTAGTGAATACAGGCCTAGTCGACCCAATCTCTCCTCATACGACAGTCCTGCCATCCCAGGAATCAGTCTGGTGAACCTTCGCTGCACTCCTTCAATGGCAAGTATATCCTTTCTTCGGTAAGGAGACCAAAACTGCACACAGTACTCCAGGTGTGGTCTCACCAAGGCCCTGTATAACTGTAGTAAGACATCCTTGCTCCTGTACTCAAATCCTCTTGCAATGAAGGCCAACATTCCATTTGCCTTCCTAACTGCTTGCTGCACCTGCATGTTTGCTTTCAGTGACTGGTGTACAAGGACACCCAGGTCCCTCTGCACATCAACATTTCCCAATCTATCACCATTTAAATAATGCTCTGCCTTTCTTTTTTTCCTACCGAAGTGGATAACTTCACATTTATCCACATTATACTGCATCTGCCATGTATTTGCACACTCACTCAACTTGTCTAAATCGCCTTGAAGCCTCTTTGCATCCTCCTCACAACCCACAATCCCACCGAGTTTTGTGTTGTCAGCAAACTTGGAAATATTACATTTGGTTCCCTCATCCAAATCGTTGGTGACATGGTGCAAAAAGTATTGTCTGTAAAACTGGTGGATAATCAGTAGGGTGGACAGTTTGCCAAACATTGGAGGCTTCATTGTGTATATAATTGCAAAAACAACCAGGAGATTGGGTTTGTGAAAGAGGCATTTCAGAGAATTTCAAATTTATAATATGGAAAAAGAGGGAAAAATGGAAACATCTATTAGTGATAGGTATGAAAGAGAAGAACATTTTTTGTTCTTGCAGCAGCTAGTGAATATGAAAGAATGGGATTCCAATGGTTAAGGTGGGCTAATTAGCCAGAGTATCTGGGTAAGACTGAATTTCCAAATGGATGGGAATTAACAGAGTGATGTTAGAAGCTAGAAACACTAAAAGCAGAGTAAGTTTATGGGGTTGCTGTTATCCACCCATGGATTACTAACAACGGAGAAGGAGTTTTAGCAGAAATTTTGCATAGGGTGGAAAACAGGACCGCAGAAACTATCGCCCAGTAGTTGTAAAATTTCTGCAGAAACGGTGTAAAGGACATAATTCAGGATCATCCATCAAATACAACTAATGAAGGAAGACCAGAATTTATGAGGCCTTGTAAATTAGACTTTTTTGTGGATATATGTAAGCGAATGGAGAAGAAAGAACTCGGTATCATTAAATAGTTGACTTTGAAAAGCTGTTTGATAATGTAACTTGAGATTAGTAACAAAAATTAGAGCACATGGAATTAGGAGAAAAGTAGTGAATTGGAATTAAACTTAGTCGGACGAAAGGGATAACAGAATAGTTATAAATAGATGCAACTCAAGCTGGAGAACAGTAACTAGTGGAGTTCCATAAAGTCCCATTTTTTGTCCTCCACAAGGAATGATTTTTATAGATGACCCAGCTAAGATTAAAAACAGCATTTGTGAGTTTTGCTGATGACACAAACCATTCAATCCCGTCAATTTCCTAACACTATTTCCCTACAAATACTGATTTCTTTCAGTTCCTCCCTCTCATTAGACCCTATGTTCCCCGACATCTCTGGGAGGTTATTTGTGTCCTCCTTTGTGAAAAACTGACTGTAAAAGCTTCTATAGATATGTGAAGAGAAAAAGATTGGTGAAGTCAAGCATAGGTCCCTTGCAGTCAGAATCAGGGCTATTTATAAAGGGGAACAAAGAAATGGCAGACCAATTAAATACATACTTTGGTTCTGTCTTCACAAAGGAGGACACAAATAACCTCCCAGAGATGTCGGGGAACATAGGGTCTAATGAGAGGGAGGAACTGAAAGAAATCCGTATTTGTAGGGAAATAGTGTTAGGGAAATTGATGGGATTGAAGGCCGATAAATCCCCAGGGCCTGATAATCTACATCCTAGGGTACTTAAGGAAGTGGCCCTAGAAATAGTAGATGCATTGCTGGTCATCTTCCAAAACTCTATAGACTCTGGAACAGTTCCCATGGATTGGAGGGTAGCTAATGTTACCCCACTATTCAAAAAAGGTGGCAGAGAGAAAACGGACATCGGTAGTGGGGATAATGCTAGAATCCATTATAAAAGATGTAATAGCAGAGCACTTGGAAAACAGTGACAGGATCGGACAAAGTCAACATGGATTTACAAAAGGTAAATCGTGCTTGACTAATCTACTGGAATTTTTTGAGGATGTAACTGGTAAAATAGATAAGGGAGAACCAGTGGATGTGGTGTATTTGGACTTTCAGAAGGCTTTCGATAAGGTCCCGCATAAGAGCTTTGTGTAAAGTTAAGGCACATGGGATTGGGGGCAAGGTATTGACTTGGATAGAGAACTGGTTGGCAGACAGGAAGCAAAGAGTTGGAATAAACGGGTCTTTTTCCGAGTGGCAGGCAGTGACTAGTGGGGTACCGCAGGGATCGGTCCTAGGAACCCAGCTATTCACAATATATATTAATGATCTAGACGAGGGAATTGGATGTAATATCTCCAAGTTTGCAGACGACACAAAGCTGGGTGGGAGTGTGTGCCGTGAGGAGGATGCCGAGAAACTCCAGTATGATTTGGACAGGTTGGGTGATTGGGGAGAAGCATGGCAGATGCAATATAATGTGGATAAATGCGAGGTTATCCACTTTGGTGTCAAAAACAGGAAGGCAGATTACTATCTGAATGGCAATAGATTGGGAGAAGGGGAAGTGCAACGAGACCTGGGTGTCCTTGTGCACCAGTCGCTGAAGGTAAGCATGCAGGTGCAGCAGGCGGTTAAGAAGGCAAATGGTATGTTGGCCTTCGTAGCGAAAGGGTTCGAGTACAGGAACAAGGATGTCTTGCTGCAGTTGTACAGGGCCTTGGTGAGACCACATCTTGAGTATTGTGTGCAGTTTTGGTCGCCTTATCTGAGGAAGGATGTTCTTGCCATGTAGGGAGTGCAGTGAAGATTCACCAGGCTGATACCTGGGATGGCAGGAATGATGTATGAGGAGAGATTGGGTCGATTGGGCTTATACTCGCTGGAGTTTAGAAGAATGAGAGGGGATCTCATTGAAACTTATAAAATTCTAACAGGACTAGACAGACTAGATGCAGGAAGGATGTTCCCGATGGCCGGGGAGTCCAGAACCAGGGGTCACAGTCTAAGGATAAGGGGTAAGCCATTTAGGACTGAGATGAGGAGGAATTTCTTCACCCAGAGAGTGGTGTACCTGTGGAATTCTCTGCCACAGAAGGCAGTAGAGGCCAATTCATTAAATATATTCAAGAAGGAGTTAGATATATTTCTTAAAGCTAAAGGGATCAAGGGATATGGAGAGAAGGCAGGGACAGGGTACTGAATTTGGATGATCAGCCATGATCTCATTGAATGGCGGAGCAGGCTCGAGGGGCTGAATGGCCTACTCCTGCTCCTAACTTCTATGTTTCATGGGAAGGCAAAATGCATAGTGAAGGTAGAAATGATTAAAGAATATGAATAAGTTTAACACGTTAGACTAACAACAAATGGCATTTAATATGGATAAGCACCTGAAGAGTGAAGAAAATTAACACTGGACTGTAAATATTCACATCTCAGTGAAGGTGGATAAGAAGAGTTCAGCAGTAGTTATAAACAAAAGCAAAATACTGCATATGTTGGAAATCTGAAATAAAAACAGAAAATGCTGGAAATACTCAGCAAGTCAGGCAGAATCTGTGGAGAGAGAAACAGAGTTAACATTTCAGGTCAATGACCTTTTGTCAGAACTTATGGTAGTAAATATGTCCTTTACACAGTAGCTATAAACAAGTCCTTGGCAATGTGTCCAATGAGAGATGGCAATTGAAAAGACAAACTGATGTTGGAACCCAGAAGAATTGAAAATCTTTTGTGTTCACTTCTTTTGAGGGGGGAAAAGGAATAATTGTAAAATTAATATTAGAACAATAATTTTTAGTGTATGGCTCTGGCTGTGTTTCTGAGTAATTATAGTTCCTTAGGCCGTGATTTTGCCAGTGCTCAGAGGGCGGGTTTGGAGGCGGGTCAGAGGTTAAATTCGATTTGATTGACAGCGGGTTCCGATCCCGCCGTCAACCCGCCTCCAAACAGCTTTCCCAAGTGTCGGGTCCCCGATTTGCGAATGGACCCGACACCTAGCGGTGGGAAGTGGATTAAAGGCAATTACCTGCCTATTAGCAGGTACTTGCCAGTAGTTTTCAGCCTGTTTTTGGATTTTCCCGCTTCTTGGTCGGGTTCCCCGACGTCCGGACACCACGCCAGGTAAGTGTGGCATGTTGTGAGTCTGCTGTAATGTTTGTGGAATGATGACAGCTGCAGAAGTGGTATGAAGGATCCAATGTTGCACATGGTGAGTTTCAGAGCAAAGAAAATGTTGGTTACTGCATTTTTTAAACATTTACAGATTTCTTTAGCTTACCAGTTTTTAAATCCAACTTTATGTCCAGTGCCACCTCACTGGGAGAACCTCTCTCACCAGTGACAGATCGCTTCTGTCATCTCACCTGCAGCTGCAACCTATGGAGGGAGTCATTGGAGAGCCTGGGTGCAAGAGTTCACCTTTGTGCAGTGATTGTCAGTGTTTTCAGCACCTCAATGCTGTCAAACACTGAAAAATCAAGTGTAAAAAAAAAAAAATTGTGTGTGGTCCCTTTAAGGAAACTGGCAGATGACGCGTCATCAAATGACATCATCAGACCTGCTTCCTGTTAATTGGCCGCAAGCCCGCAGGGCGGGCTTAACAAGGTCAATCAAGGTGAAATCACGTCTGTGGAGCGGATGCAACTGGGGGCGGGACTGGAAGCTGGAAACCAGCTGTCCCGCACTCAACCCGACACTGATGACAAAATCGCGGCCTCAGTGTCAAAATGACAATTTCTGTATTTCATAATCATCGGTTTGTATAAAGTTGGCAATTTCTATGTCTATAAGTTGATTTTTGACGTTCATGTGTTAAAAAGACTGGTGTGCTCGGTGTTGTGGAAATTTTAATGTATTCTAGATTTTAAAAATGCTTTTCCTACAAAATTATTGTGCATCATGTAAATTAGTCAGAAGGCTGTGGGTTCAAGTCCCACTCCAGGGACTTGAGCACATTAAGCTAGGCTGACACTGCAGTGCAGTGCTGAGGGAGTGCTGCACTGTCGGAGGTGCCGTCTTTCGGATGAGACATTAAACCGAGGCCCCGTCTGCTCTCTCGGGTGGACGTAAAAGATCCCATGGCACTATTTCCTGGCCAATATTTATCCCTCAACCAACATAACAAAAACAGATTATCTGGTCATTATCACATTGCTGTTTGTGGGAGCTTGCTGTGCGCAAATTGGCTGCCGCATTTCCCACATTACAACAGTGACTACACTCCAAAAGTACTTCATTGGCTGTAAAGTGCTTTGAGACGTCCAGTGTTCGTGAAAGGCGCTATATAAATGCAAGTCTTTCTTTTTATTTCAGTTTGTGTTTCACATTTGAAAATGTTACATCCTACTTTTGTGATTTAATGAAGGCACAAACATTTTGGCTCCAACAGAAGCTTGATTTGTCAGTTTACCGATCAACCTCTGACTCATCTTGAGTTATAGAAGGTAGACGGGGTTAGTTGTGACTACTGATATCAGTGACTGCACTCACCTGGATCCGTGCCTGATTTGTCTTTGGGGGTTGGCGAGCAATTGCCTAGATGTTTCAATCCTTTTTTGCATGTTTCTACGCTATTGGCTGTATCTTGCTCATCTGAAAGTTCACTCCACCCATACTAATAATCATATAAGGCATAATGTATTGCAGAGTTTGTAGCCCTTCTGTGGGTTCTGCTGTGGTGTTTCACCAAAATAGTCTAGGCATTTAAACCTCGTTTGCAGAATGCTCGATATCCTCTTGATAACTGACAGGATAGAATGCTGTGTATCAATGTTGATCTCTTCTGTTGGAAACTATGGATTATTTGCTATGAACCATATCTTCCAATCATAATCACTATCTTCTAGAATAAATGGGGAAAAGAAAGATTAGCCTGTAAATTTAAAAAAAACATTTTGGCGCATCAACACGTCAAGTCTGATGGCTCTGAGTAGATGCACTACCTGGTATGGTACCAAGTGATATGGACCTGGAACATCTCACATTTAATCATTGGCCAGTTTTGAGTTAACTGATCTTAACCGTGAGAGTTGTAAGGGTACTAGAATTGATTTCAATGCCCCTAGGCTAGAGAGGGGAACAGTAGGCCAGGTGTCCAGTTTCTTATCACTGTCCAGTGATCATTGATGAAAACCACACGTATGTGACATGGGATGAAGACCTGAAATGGCTTGGCTCCGATTACCCCAGGATTACCTAGCCTACTGATGCTCACTGTCCATTCTTGAACGAAAAGGATAATCACTTGGTTGGGGGGGTGGAGGGGTGGGGAGGAGAAATACCGAAGGCTGTTGCTACTTATATTATACTCTAGCACATGTTGCTTCAAGAAAGAAGGAAATTTAAAAGCAAAATATAGAGAAAATAAAGGTACTGTAGTTATAACAGGAGAGTCATGCGGTGTTCTTGATTAATTTACAAACACATGAAGAATTTAGTTTTATTATATAACACAATAATGAAAAGCTGCCAAATTCTCCGAAGATACATCTTCTGCTATTTGTGTCAATAATGAGTTGCCGCAGGATATAGGAAAAGCTAATGAAAAAAAAAATATTGCAGCTGTTACCTGTTGGGATAAATTTTGACGTGGAATTGCAGCACTGCCAGAGATAACCCCTGCAGGAGCCTAAAGATAAGGCAGTGGCATGTCAAGTGACCGCAGTCACCTTCCCTTTCACTAATGAGGCATTGCTTCAAGCTGCTCTTCACTCCTGATTCCCCTTTAATTCCTCACACAAATCGAGAATTATTTGCGTACTGCTTGTTCATCTGTCAGGCCAAGAAATAATTCTTCTGGCACTGTATGCTGTTTCTGCAGGGTGTTGTATGCTTTGTCTTGTCTCTCATACCACATTGGAACCTTTGCTCCCTGTGGTTTGGAATCAAACCTATTTACATTGAGGGCAGATTCTATAGCACTAGGGCAGTAGAGCAATTTGTGCATCCCAGTTATTTGAAGACAGGATTCACAAATTTATTTGCTGCCTGCCGAGTCCGCTCTGATAGCTGGTAAAGGTCTGTATGGGACAGACGTGGGAAGCAGCCTTGATGAGCTGTACAAGTGAGCTGTCTGACTTGTAGACAAAAGAAATGGCCTGTCTCATTGGTAGCAACATTTGTATTTGTCATAAGGATGCTGCTGCCTCCGGGGGTGCCACCAAAAGCTACCTCTTCGGTTGGGCTTCAATGGCTCTGGAGCAGTAGTAATGGCTCATTCACCTTACAACAGTACTGCTAGGAACAGGATTAGGCCATTCAGCCCCTCAAGCCTGTTCTGCCATTCAATTAGATCATGGCTAATCTGTTGAATTTGGTATTCCGATAACAGTTAAGCTAAAGAGGACATAAGTCGTCTTTGGCTTCCATTGTGCTTTTTGCTGTCCTGGAGGGTTAAACGGGCATTTCTAAAGAGTTTGCACTCTACGAATATTAACTCACACCAAATACTCCTAATTGTAATGGATAAGCAATTCCACCTTTTAATAGGGTATCATCTTCAAGAAAAGTGATTGGCAAAACCTTTTTTTTTCATTTGTAAACAAGTGTATTACATGAAGACGTAAATTGCATTGAAGCAAACCCCTTGTGAGTGAAGTTATTGTGATGAAAATGATACATCACTTTTCTGGTTGGTCTCTTTTCCCTTGAATCAAAAAAGGCTTGTGCCACACTTTCTGATAAAAATGAAAGGTCCCCCCTTTCTAAAACTGTAATATGGCATGCACTGATGAGTCGGCAGGTAAATGCACTGCACTCAACTTTGGCAGTGGTAGCTTCTGAGCTGTGAGGGAAAAATTAAATCAGTCAGGGCTCTCACTTCAGATTGATTGTTATCCCATGACCTCTGCTAGGAAGTATGTAGATGTTGATCAGAATTATGTTTAACTGATTATGTTTGCACCCCCCCCCCCCCCCGCCCCCAATCTTTCCCTACCCATAGTCTAATAGCCTGCTACTAAATAAAGAAGGCCATTTGGGTAAGGTACCAGTGCCTATGAAACCATATCCCAGTATGACTTTGTGCTTTCAGGAATTGGGAGGGAAGAGAATGTCAGCTGCTCCGTTCCCCATGCAATACTGACCATCTCTAACGACAATCCTTGTGATTTGTACACATGAACGGAAACAATCTTCATCCTGCAAACTAAAAAGCATAAACTGAAACCTGACTTTTTTTTGCCTGTATTAATCTTCATCACCTCCTGTGATTAGCTGCTGGGGACACATGGGTTGGGTCAGGGGTTCTCAACGGGTGAGGGGAGGGGGGCCCGTGGCCCCCTAGTGGTCTGTGCGAAGTTTTCAGGGGGTCCCCGAGTTGGTTTGTCCCATACTACCGTCTCTCATTGGTTTTCCATCAGTAGTCTCCCCCACCCCCCCCCCCCCCCCTGCTCCCCTGTGTGATTAGAATAGTCTGAGATACAAAGGGCTGGATTTTCATTGACCCGTGGAGGCGGGTTTGGAGGCGTGTGGGGGGTTAAAATTGCGAAAAGTGGCGGGCGGACCCGATCCCGCCTCCATTCAGCCTCCACGCAATTTTGATGAAATTGTGTCGGTGTTCCCGTCTCCGTCCCGCCTCCAAGAGGTGGGAGAGGCCATTAAAGCCCTTAACAAGCCCTAAATTGGCTCTGTAATGCCATTTTGATACTTTTTAGCTAGTTTAACCCTTTTCCCACGTGAAGCACGCCTGATCTGAAACACGCCAGTGAAACCTGGCGGGAGCACAAGTGGATTGCTGACTCTCAGCTGCAGGTCCACTATTACAACGGAGATGTGATGAAAGTAGTAGTAGTATTAGGTCTGAAAGTCGCCTCTGATGCTGCCTGGCCTTTGTTGTGAGAGGACCTGGAAGCAAAAACAAAATTCTCTCTCTCTCTGAGCTGCTGCTCATTTTGCATCCAGGTCCTCTCACAGCAAAGGCCAGGCAATGCAGCAACAATGATGACATCATCAGAGGCGACTTTCAGACTGAAACCACTAATTGGGTCATGGGTTCCCACATGCTGGAACTCAATTGCCCAATTAGGTGAAAATTGCATCAATCTCCCACATCCAATTGCAGTCGGGTGGATAACACGAAAAGTGGATGACACGACCCCAACCCGCCCCAGTATCAAAATCCAGCCCAAAGACTGTGCATGCGCACATTGGACACCATTGCAACGTGGTCGAAACTCTTCTGCAGTGAATCACTGGCTTCTTCGGGATTTATCTCGGTAAGTAAAGTCTTTTATTGATTCAGGCTTCTATGGACGGACGAGAACCAATTGCAACCCCCTTTTTTATATATATGGTCCATAGAAAGGGGGGAAAAAAAATCTGTGTTTGTAAGCCATGTAGAGCATGGTTTTATTTAAAAATAGAAGAAATTTGATTGAATTCCCTCAGTAATGGGAATGGGCACTGGAGATAAAAGAATAAAATACTTTCCAGGGCAACCTAACTTGTTTGCCTCCAAGGTTCCAAGCTGTCCTGTCCTCATGACTGCCCCTTTACTACCTGCTGATTTGGACAGTTCGGCGTCAACTTCCTTCCTGTTGGTGCGTTTGAAAAACAGCCTGCCCACTCATTGGTCCGCTCACCTTCGGAACCAGGAAGTTGTAAATTCAATCTCTGGTCTGCACTGATCAAGCTAAACTCAGTTAAACAGGCAGCAGGGGTGCTACTATTGGGCTCACTATCCCTGAGCTGGAGAGAGCACAATTCCTCTCCCTAGTCCATAGGGACGTGGTTAGTAGATTATGCTCCTGATTGCTTTCCAGTCACTCTTGTGCACATGTGGGCGTCAGGTAAGAGCGGGAATGGGCTCAGTTAGGATGCCCACATCGTGGTACAGCCCAATGTTACCATCATATGTTCAGAGCAGACGGTTGGGTGGGTTACTAGAGTGGCTGCTACAGTACACAAATCAACACAACGCTTGGGGAAAAAATAATGAGGAGAAAATATATTGTCAACAAACACAAGTTAACAAAGTGTTTGTTCAGATGGCTGAAAGGATATAGGGGGTGAAATTGGGTATCGCCCCTTTTGGGGCGCTAGCTTTTGAAATTTTGAAAATTTAGTGCCAGGCGCTAAGAATTCTGAACTTCTACTAAATTGGGTGTTAGCGCCCCAGGAAGGAAGTGGGGCGCTAAATCAAATGCTAATGACCTCAGTGGGGTGCTACAGGGGCGCTACCAGCAGAGCGCTAATGAATTTCAGGTGCAATGCATTCAGCAATGATCCTTCACGTTTGTTCCTTCCAGCTCTTAAAGGGGAGGTTGTATCATTGTGCAGATGCTCATTTTCAGCATTGCTGGCTTTGAGGTGACCCGGGAGCAAGTGAATCCCCTGATGGCTATGGCTGTTCCCACTCCCAGGGAGAGAGCTCGTCGGGTCGCATTGGTGGCTGGAGTGGAGCGAAGGAGGGCAATGCTGTTCCCAGCCACTGGAAGGAGGCCATCACCTCAGGTGTTCAGGGCAATGTGGAGGGAAGTGGCCCAGGAGGTCTCGGTCAGTTGTGTGGTGGAACGCAGCCTGACACAGTGCCGCTAGAAATTCAATGACCTCAGTCGAGTGGTCAAGGTGAGTACATGATTCAACAGCTCCTACATACCAGCATCTGAACCTCAGTCTGTGCACACTGCGCAAAGAACCACACCACCACCACTCACCCACCAAACATCTTCACCTACTCAAACTCTCATCCACATCTCACGCCTTGCCTACAATCACAGCTATTCAATGATGGCAGGCATATCTCCCAAACACATAGCTGGACTCTGACTCAAACACATTTGTTTCTCTTGCAGGCCAAGATGGCCCACAATAGGAGGGAGCAGCAGAGAACAGGCGGGGGTGATGTGCAGCTCCAGCAGCTCTCGGACCTTGAGGAGCGAGTGCTGCGACTCATTAGGCAGCAGGTGGTGGGCTGCTGTTCGTCCTCCTGTTCCTCCTGCTCCTCTTCTTCCTCCTCATCCTCGTCCTCCTCCTCCTCCTGAGGTGGTGGAGTTATGCCTGGTGGCAATGCTGCACCCTCATAAGGGCCAAGTTGTGCAGCATGCAGCAGACGACCACGAAAAGTGACACCCACTCAGCCGAGTACTGGAGGGCTCCTCCCGAGTGGTCAAGGCAGCGGAACCGTTGCTTGAGCACTCCAATGGTCTGCTCAATGATGTTCCTGGTGGCAGCATGGCTCTCATTATGAGAGTGCTGGGCAGGAGTGTTGAGTTTGCGGAGGGGAGTCATGAGTCAGGTGGAGAGCGGATAGCCCTTGTCTCCCAGCAGCCAGCCGCGAGCTTGATGTGATGGCTGGAACAGAGCTGGCACAGGTTTGGCGCAGGATGATAGCATCGTGGCTGCTGCCAGGATAGTGGGCATTGACGGTGAGGATTCACTGTCTGTGGTCGCACAACAACTGCACATTAAGTGAGTGGTAGCCTTTGTGGTTATGGAATACCTCAGGATTGTTATGCGATGCCCGCAAAGCAACGTGGGTGTAGTCAATGGCGCCCTGCACCATGGGGAAGCCTGCTATCCTGGCAAAGCCACATGCACACTCGTGCTGCTTCTCTCTCGTCATGGGGAAGGAAATGTAGCCCCTTCTTCTTCTGTACAGAGCATCTGTGACCTGGTGGATGGAGCAATGGACGACAAACTGGGAGATGTTGGGGATGTCACCTGTCGCACACTGGAATGATCCGCTGGTGTAGAAATTGAGGGCGACGGTGACCTTGACTGCCACTGAGAGAGCCATGGTGGTCCTGATCTGAGGCTCGAGGTCTGGCTGCAGGAGGTGGCAGAGCTCTGTGACCATGTCCTTGCTGAAGCGGAGCCTTCTAACACACTGGTCCTCAGTGAAATTCATGTAGGATAACTGCTGCCGGAATACCCTGGGTGGGTAAGGCTTCCTGTTGAGAGCCCTGTTGGCCCTCCTACCTCTGGCCACATTTTGCACTCTTTCTCTGAGACTCAGTTGCCTCCGACGTTGACGCGGGAGGGCGAGGTCCAGTGCCAGTGCAGCCCCCAGGAAAGGATCCAAATATTGCAGTTTTAAATCTCCCCTCAATGAAACTGCAGAATCTTTATGTGCCAGAACACTCGTTAAAATGCAAAAAGCTCAAATCGGTCGAAAGGCCTCTTTGTCTATGTGAAACTAACAACGCAGCATTGTTGGCCGACGAAAACTAAACCGGATGTGGACACCTTTAAATAGCACTCCTCCAGAGGACATCCGACTGAAAGCCGCCTCCTCTACCTGACGTTAACGGCTGGCGCACAAGCAGGGGGCGAGAGGGAATTTTTCATCCGGGGCACTGCGCACGGCAATGACGTCACAATCTCCAGGCGCAGGAGATCGGGGTGCAACGTCTAACCACCGCCGCAAAACTCCCGCCGAATTTAGCGGGAGACGTTGATATCGCCGTGCCCGGTCGCAAAACCATTTGTGCCCCGTTAGTGCCCCCAGAGACAAAGGAGCCCAATGTTGCCTTGGATGCTCTGGAATTCCTACCCTTTCTTTCTCAATAAAGCCACCAATGAGGTTTATAAATGAACTGCCAATCTATATTGGTTTATGTTTGAAAAAAATAGCAACTAATTTTTTACCAAATCTCATGATTTTTAAGAGTTTGTCTGATGATTTATGAGATGGTGGGGTTAGCATTACTGCAGCACTGCAATGTAAACATGTAAAAATGTTTGCTGGAGGCAGCTTTGTTAATTAAAGCTTACCAGCCCAAGACAACAACTTATTTCAGAAAGCCTGAAGTTTGGATATTGGATCTACTTGGAATGGGTGTAGGAATTGACAATACTTCATTTCTCCAGGCCTCCTCTGCAGGAGTTGTACCTAACATCATGTCGCATTCTTTATCACAAAAGCAAAATACTGAAAATCTGAAATAAAAACAGAAAATGATGGAGATACTCAGCAGGTCAGGCAGCATCTGTGGAGCGAGAAACAGAGTTAAAGTTTCAGGTCGATGACCTTTCGTCAGAACTGGAAAAAGTTAGAGATATAATAGGATTTAAGCAAGTGGAGAGGCGAGGAAAGAACAAAAGGGAAGGTCTGTGATAGGGTGGAAGGGAGGAGAGATTAAATGACAAAAGGTATGATGGTGCAAGGCAAAAGGAGATGGTAATGGGACAAGTAAAGAAACAAAAGACAGGTCTAGAAGAGGTATAAATGGGAATATCAGAATCCTCAGATGGCAGCTGTTACTGATGATTCTGATGTTCACATTTACACCTCTTCTCGATCCGGCTTTTGTTTCTTTGCTAGAATCATAGAATAGTACAGCACAGAAGGAGGCCATTCAGCCCATTGAGTCTGCGTCGGCTCTTTCAAATCGCAATCCAGTTAGTCTCACTCCCACTCTTTCCCCATAGCTCTGCAATTTTTTCTCCCTCAAGTATTTATCCAGTCGACAGAGAGTAGGGATAATTTACAGGATGTGACTAGTGGTGTCCCGCAGGGATCTGTGTTGGGGCCTCAACTATTCACTGTATTTATTAACGATTTGGATAATGGGATAGAAAGCCACATATCCAAATTTGCCTATGACACAAAGATAGGGGACATTGTAGGCAGTGTAGATGAAAGCATAAAATTTTAAAGATAATAGCCCAGAAATTAAAGACGGAGCCTTCCTGCGGGGGTAAGGCTTCCCCGCGATATCTCACTGCGCGCCGGCTTTTTCATTCCGAGCTCGCACGAACTTGAGTTTCTAGACAGCAGCTGTGCAGTGTGTGCGTATCCCACAGACGCAGTTAATTTGTGCGAGCTGTGGGATCACGTGATTCAGTTAGAGCCAATGGCAGCACACCATCTTTCATTCATAGTTTTCACAGCAAGTGCTGTGAAAGCTATGAATCTATACCCCCCCAAAAGAACAGCTAAACCTCAATTAAATTTAAATAAAAACCATCACATTAATAAAATAAGTCTAGTTAAATAAATTAACCACTTTAAACAAAAAATTAAATTTTTGAAAAAATTTAAAATCTTTTAAAAAGTTATAAAAATAAACTTACCTTTCTTAAAGTCTCTAAAAAAGATATACCTGTTGAAAAAAATTCAAAATAATACTTAATTAACTACTTACCTTGTTAAAAGAGGGTCTTACGCCTCCTTTCTTTATGTGCAAAATCTTCCATGCTTACCTGCGCGTTCAAAGCACTAAGTGCACTGCGTGCGCGCAGCCTGTAGCGCGCATGCGGTTCACTTAGGAACCGCCCCCTTTTGAAATCACCAAGTGCCGGTTTTCAGCGCATGCGCAGTGCATGCAGAAAACCGGCAATTGGAGACAGAATATGCGAGAGTACACAGTGCGTACTCTCGCGTATTGAGTTTAATTTTTGGGCCATTGATAGATTAAGTGAATGGGCAAAACTGTGGCAAATGGATTTCAGTGTAGGCAAATGTGAGGTCATCCACTTTGGACCTAAAAATGATAGAACAGGGTACTTTCTAAATGGTGCAAAGCTAAAAACAGTGGAGGTCCAAAGAGACTTGGGGCGGGGGTGTACAGGTACATAGATCATTAAAATGTCAGGAACAGATACAGAAAATAATCAAAAAGGCTAATGGGATGCTGGCCTTTTAACTAGAGGACTAGAATACAAGGGGGTAGAAGTTATGCTACAGCTATACAAAATCCTGGTTAGACCACACCTGAGTACTGTGAGCAGTTCTGGGCACCATACCTTAGGAAGGATATATTGGCCTTGGAGGAAGTGTAGCGTAGGTTTACCAGATGATACCCGGACTCCAGGGGTTAAATTATGAGAGATTACACAAACTCGGGTTGTATTCCCTGAAATTTAGAAGGGGAACAGATAGGGTAGATAGAGAGAAACTATTTCTGCTGGTTGGGGAGTCTAGGACTAGGGGGCATAGTCTAAAATGAGAGCCAGACCTTTCAGGAGTGAAATTAGGAAACATTTCTGCACACAAAGGGTGGTAGAGGTTTGGAACTCTCTTCTGCAAATAGCAATTGATGCTAGATCAATTGTTAATTTTAAATCTGAGATTGATAGATTTTTCTTAACCAAAGATATTAAGGAATATGGGGCAAAGGTGGGTATATGGAGTTAGGTCGCAGATCAGCCATGATCTCATTGAATGGCAGAACAGGCTCAAGGGGCTAAATGGTCTACACCTGTTCGTATGTTCCTATATCCAATTCCCTTTTTGAAGGCTACTATTGAATCTGTATCCACCACCCTAGCATTCCAAATCCTAACCGCTCGTTGCATAAAAAGCTTTTCCTCATGTCGCTTCTGGTTCTTTTGCCAATCACCTTAAATCTGTGCCCTTTGGTTATCGACCCTTCAGCCATTAGAAACAGTTTCTCTTTCTTTACTCCTGTTTAAATCCTTCATGAATTAAACACCTCTATCAAATTTCCTCTTAGCCTTCTCTGCTGTAAGGAGAACAATACCAGCTCCTCCAGTCTGTCCACTTAACTGTAATCCCTCATCCCTGGAAACTGTAAAGCCTCATCCCAGGAACCATTCTAGTAAATCTCTTCTGTACCCTCTCCAAAGCCTTCACGTCCTTCCTAAAGTGTGGTGCCCAGAATTGGACCCAATACTCCAACGCCTTAGAGGCGGTGCAATGAAGGTTCACTAGATTGATTCCTGGGATGAGAGGTTTGACCTATGAGGAGAGATTGAATAGAATGGGCCTATACTCTCGGGAGTTCAGAAGAATGAGAGGTGATCTCATTCAAACATAGAAGATTCTGAGGGGATTGACAGAGTAGATGCTGAGAGGTTGTTTCCCCTGGCTGGGTAGTCTAGAACTAGGGGGCATAGTATCAGGATAAGGGGTCGGCCCTTTAAGACTGAGATGAGGATGAATTTCTTCATTCAGAGAGTTGTGAATCTTTGGAATTCTCTACTCAAAAGGTTGTGGATGCTGAATCATTGAGTATATGCAAGGCTGAGATGGATAGATTTTTGGACTCTAGCGGAATCAAGGGATATGGGGATCGGGCGGGAAAGTGGAGTTGAGATCTTAGATCAGCCATGATCTTATTGAATGGCGGAGCAGGCTCGAGGGGCCATATGCTCCTAATTCTTATGTTCTTAACTGGGGCTGGACTAGTGTTTTATTTAGGTTTAGCAAAATTCCTGGCTTTTGTGCTCTATTTCTAAAGCCCAGGATCCCATATGATTTACTAACTACTTTGTTAACCTATCCTGCCACCTTCAAAGATTTGTGCACAAGCACCCCCAGGTGTCTCAAATACAGCAGCTTCACGCTGTTCAATGCATTTCAGTGGTGAGGCAGACAGCAAGATGTTGTTTTCGCAAAGTTAATGGTGGAGTGGCGCATCTCGGACAGCAGCATTTGGATATTTGAGTTTAACCGCGCATCTGCTCCTCTCCTGAAGTTGCTATACCATTTGTGCATAAATAACATGAGTGCCATTAGCCTCACCATTATATTGACAGCAAATTATGGCCTAATATCACAACCACAAGATATAGACACTGATAAGTACAGATGTGAAAGATTTGAAATCACACAATTTTGCTATAGTTGTAGAAACATCATGGCCTAAAAATTTGATTGCTTTGCGCCTCCCGTTAGCGCCCTAAGAGGGTGCTAATGGACCGTAAAGCAACTAGCGCCCGGGCGCGGCGCCGCCAGCGCCTCCCGCGAAATTCAGCGGGAGGTTAGCGGCGGCGGTAACCGTTAGCGCCCTGCGGTGCTGCGCTGCCGGCGATGACATCATCGCCGTGCGCAGCGCCCCGCTCACGCCCCGGCCGCAATCTTCGGTAGCGCCCCCTAACTTACCGCCGGACAGTATGTCCGATGGGGTCAGGGGTGCCTACCTGCGGCCGGGGCGGCGCTAATTAAAGGGAAGGTGCCAGGCGGCCATTTTTGTTGCTGGCCGCCTGCCAGCACGTGCCTCCTCTGAAGCCCCCCCACGGAGTGCCAGCTGCGCTCCGTGAGCCCGGCACTTCTCTTGTGTGTCAGGCTCTTTTGCCGGCACTCCGATCCCTGGTGGCCCAGCTGGGCCCCGGGTCATGCTGCGCAAAGCCCCTCCCCTTTAAGAAGGGGAGGAAGGCCTGCAGTACCGTGATACGTAGCACCGCGATATTCACTCGCAACGCCCCAAGAGGGAGGCGGGGCACTTCCAGTAGTACCCTGCTTCCCTCTTGAGGCGCTACCGATGAATTTCAGCTGCGGGGGAGCTAATTTTTCCGTGCCCCAGCAAAGTTAGCACCCCAAAGGGGGCTCGACTCAATTTTGCCCCCCATGAGTTAGTGTGAATGTATCAGTCTTTTCCACCTACAGTTCTTTAAAGCAAATGATATGCACACAGGATGGAAGATGCACATTCGAATGATGCCCGTGTTGATGATTTTCACAATGACTGCTGTGTGCCCGAGCGTTTGAACACAATATTAACAAAGATTCTTGTGTCTACCTCCTTGTGTTTTGCACATGACAGTATTGATAGTTTAGTGACGCGATGAGAAGAGATTTGATCTGATGACTCCAATGATAATGTGAAGCTCTGGTACAAGTGCTGGGTAACGATTTAACTATACTTTTCCTATATAGTTAAGCAAATTTACTTTTGACTCTGAACAAAAGGCTTCAATCTGAATTGACAAGAGATTCAACTATGTCAAGCCTTTTGTTTTTTGAGAGGGATACTTCAGTTAATTTTTCACCCTCTCCACCTTTCAGATTATGTAATGGACTAACATCATAGTGATCAACATCAAAGTTGATACAGGAGCATGTTTTGGGTTTGATAAAGAAGCAGTTTATTCAGGCAGTTTCCCTGCAAATCACTGCATATTCTGCTTCCAAGCTGCTGATAATGTTTTACAAAAGCCTAAACATCAATGACCACTACAGCCAGTTGCTTTGAAAGTGGAAGATCAACTTTTTCTAGAGATTGGTCAGATAGGTTTTCATATTAAGCAACCAGCTTTGTTGGTTTTCAAGATAGGAATCTGTTTAAGATAAAGAATGAAGGATTTTCTGTTCATTCATGGCTGAGTGCTTTTGTTTGGATCATCATGGAGACCTTCAGCAAAATATAGGTTCCTAACAATTTCATACCCTGTATTTGCTTTGTGTTGGCGAAGCAGCTTTCTGGATTTTGTTACGTATGTTTATGCTTGAACTTTTGGGTAATGATTTCTTGAACTGCTATCAAAGCAGGAATCCTTTTGTCCGACTGATACTGGCATTTCAGATGCAGCCATTGTGCCAATGGAAACATGTGCAAGATCTCAGATTTGGTATGTCAGCTGAGAATTGTGGTCTGAAATCTTGGTATGGGGCCCAAACTGACAACCTTCCGACTGAGAGCCAACAGTTCTAGCAGTGGAAACAAGCTGGCACAGTTTGTCAGGCCCACGACAATCTGAATTTAATGGGTTGATTAGTTTCAATTCAGTCAAATCTGTGATATTCTTGATTGCTTTAGCTTTGTCCTTCAATTTTTTTTATAAGAGTCTTTCTGATGTTTCTGGTGCTCATTTGTTATGTTGTTTTCTCTGAGTTTATTGCTGCCATTGGTAAAATCCAAAAATATTTCTCTTTAGCAGAACTGTTTGACTTGTGGCATGAAAAGAATTGGGCCTTGAATCACAGCTGTACGTATGTGCCATATCAGGTCTGAAAGAATGAGCAGTAATGTACAGTACAGTGGCATAGCTAGGAATGGAAATTCGTATCGGCCTGAATAGATGATGGACAAACAATGCTAAAAGGTCTGACTGGTGTGGGGGGAGAAATCACACCTATTTTTCTGGTCACGTGACAACACAGCATTTCCAAATACCATCACCAACAACATCAACAACAACAATAACTAGCATGTATATAGCACCTTTAACATAGTTAAATGTCCCACGGCGCTTCTCAAGAGTGTTATCAAACAAAATTTGACATTGAGCCACATAAGGAGATATTAGGACAGATGACCAAAAGCTGGGTTGGCGAGGCCATGGAGGGATTTGAAAACGAGGATGAGAATTTTTAACTTGAGGCGTTGCCAAACTGGGAGCCAGTGTAGGTCAGCGAGCACAGGAGTGATGGGTGAATGGAACTTGGTGCAAGTTAGGATACGGGCAGCAGAGTTTTGGATGAGCTCAAGTTTACGGAGGGTAGAAGATGGGAGGCCGGGCAGGAGAGTGTTGGAATAGTCAAGTCTAGAGGCAACAAAGGCATGGATGAGGGTTTCAGCAGCAGATGAGCTGAGGCAGGGGCGGAATCAGATGATGTTATGGAGGTGAAAGTAGGCAGTCTTAGTGGTGCCGCAGATATGTGGTCGGAAGCTCACCTTGGAGTCAAATACGACACCAAGGTTGTGAACGGTCTGGTTCAGCCTCAGACAGTTGCCAGGGACTGGGATGGAGTCGATGGCTAGGGAACGGAGTTTGTGGTGGGGACTGAAGACAATGGCTTCGGTCTTCCTAATATTTAGTTGGAGGAAATTTCTGCTCATCCAGTACTGGATGTTGGACAAGCAGTCTGACAATTGGAGACAGTGGAGGGGTTGAGAGAGGCGGTGGTGAGGTCGAGCTGGGTGTCGTCAGCGTACATGTGGAACCTGACATTGCATTTTCAGATGATGTTGCTGAGGGGCAGCATGTAGATGAGAAATAGGAGGGGGCCAAGGATAGATCCTTGGGGGACTCGAGAGGTAACGGTGTGACAGCGGGAAGAGAAGCCATTGCACGTGATTCTCTAGCTATGACTGGACAGATAAGAATGGAACCAGGCTATTGCAATCACTCCCAGCTGGATGATGGAGGAGAGATGTTGGTGGAGGACAAAGAGGGATAGTTATCACAGTCACATAGGATATAATTTGTGGCTTTGATGAGGGCTATTTTAGTACTGTGTCAGGGACAGAAACCTGATTGGAGGGATTCAAACATGGAGCTCTGAGAAAGATGGGCAAGGATTTGGGAGGTGACAGAACATTCAAGGACTTTGAAGAGGAAAGGGAGGTTGGCGATTGGGTGGTAGTTTGCAAGGACGAAGGGATCAAGGGTTTTTTTGAGTGGAGAGGTGATGACGGCAGATTTGAAGGGGAGGGGGACAGTACCTGAGGAGAGGGAACTGTTAATAATATCAGCTAACATGGGTGCCAGGAAAGGAAGTTGGGTGGTCAGCAGTTTGGTGGGAATAGAGTTGAGGGAGCAGGAGGAGGGTCTTATGGACAAAATGAGCTCGGAGAGGGCATGAGGGGAAATAGGAGAGAAACTAGAGAAAGATGCAAGTTCAGGGCTACAGAAGGGAAGGATGCGGCAGAGGCAGCTGAATGGACAGTCTCATGTGACAAAGAAGTTGTTGGAGGTGAGGGTGGAGGAGGCAGGGGAGAGGGGTTTAAGAAGACAGTTTGTAGTGGAGAAGAGAAGCCGGGGGCCACAAAGCTGCCGGATCAAAGGGAGCCACTTTCTGCAGCTGATAGGAGAGCTGCTTGAGGCGGCGTTGAGATCAGTTCATCGCTGCTGCTCTATGTCCAGACCTGAGGCTGACACCCGCTGACACTGCGTGGGTCCAAGGAAAATCATCGACAGGGAATGAAGACCTGGCGCCTAAATGCCTCCCTCTCCCTCAGCTCCTGGACCCTTAGTCCCTTGATCCTACCAGTGCCTCAGGCTCCACTTGTGGTTCCCATCGCTGAGTTTGTGTGAGTGCAAAATCTATTCTCCCCCTTCTCCAGACAAAGGTTCCACTCTCAGTGTGCATAGAGCAAGTGTTGGGGTCTTTTCAAGTCTTTTACATATTTTGGTGGGCCTGGCTGAAAATAGGGTGTGCTGTGGCCCACCCATGGCGACGCCACTGGTATGGTGAACGGATGATACAATAGACAAGTCTCATTGTTTTCAGATGGTATGGAGGACACATTTAATGAAGCATTTTCTTAACTTCATACAATTTGTTCTCTTCCCCAGAGAGCAGTGAACTCAGCATGGACCTGTCACTTTAGAATTGTCACCACACCAGTGAACATCAACCAGAGCTGACTGGTTTACGAAGCTCAGTTGTCGGAATCTTTTTCTTTCCAATAGATGTACGCTGCTGAGCATCTAACTGATGTATTGAAGGGTGTTTTTTTTTAGTAAAAATGTCAATAGTTCTTTTGGCAGTCAGGTTATTGCACTAATTTTGCAGTGACTTCTGTGCACCAAAATTGGTGGTGAGAAATAGCCACACAGAACAGTTTGTCTATTGCTGATCAGTTTAATTGGCATGTAAGAAATTTATTACCCATGGATTAAAAAAAAAATTAAAGTACAAATGTGTGGGTGGTCTAGGACTAAAGTTATTGCTCGATAGCTGATAAATTCTCAGTATAGATAATGCACAGTGCTGGCCTAAATTGCCTAAATATTGGCATTGGTCACAAATGAGATGCGTTGTTGCAGAGCAGGCCTCTCGATTCTTGAAATTGTGAATAATAACGACCAGCATCTCTCTTTGTGACATTTTAATTTTCGAGCCATGAGTACAAAATGTACGTATCAATTTCTTTTCCCCCCTCTCGTAACTTGTGGCATTTTCAAATGTTCCTACAGGTTACTGCAAGAACTTTTATCCTGCCCAAAACCTTTCCTGTCTTGTGTCTCTTACTGGCATTGTCTTTCTAAACCTAAAATAACTTGGCTTAAGCTAGAGGCGATGGGGGAAAAAACATCACTTGTCCTCGGTGTTTCATGCAAGTGCTTGCATGGTCAAAGTTAAATGTTAAATGGCTTCATTAATCAGGTTACTGTCTGACTGAGTCTGCAGATAACTGGTAGCAATACCCATGTCTCAATTCTCTATTTTAAAACACCAGGTACCCGCGGGAAGAGGCCCACGTATCTCGGGGGCACATGCAGTTCGCAAGCGCTCCTGGGATCATGTGGGCTGGCCCAACGAATGACAGAAGCGAATCCCCATTCATGCTTATGGGGATTCCGTATGTACGGAATCCCCATAAGTATGAATGGGAATACCCCCAAAAATATCTCTACACTTAAAATAAATTTTTAAAAATCACATATTTAAAATGAATTAAAATGGCATTTAATTAAATATTTAAAACAAAAATTTAATTAAAATTTTTTTTTTAACTTGTTTTAAAGGGGCTAAAAATAAACTTACCTTATTGTACAGGTTTTTAAATGTATAAATTATTGATAAAATTTTATTTTTCTGTTTTTTAAAACTCTTACACTGCTGAAGCAAGCCTTACGCTTGCTTTTACCAGGCATAAGAATTTCACGGGCATTCTCTGGGCAGAAGCCCAACTCTCCGACCGCGGATGCCCTTTTCCCGGGGATGCAGATGATCTGTCAAGAAAATTCTTGACAGATCGCAAGTTCTGGGTTTTGGTGCATGCGCACCTCATACACTCCTGTAGGGGCCGCAAATTACGGCCCATAATATTTCAGACCTAATTGTTCAATACCTAGCAAAGTGATCAGCTACATAGCACAATTTTAGGCACGAGCTGTAAATTGGTCTAACTGTATAAAGATTTGAACCAATAGATGTTCTTGACCTTAATAACAAGGCAGGCTTTAAACTGAGATATTTGATCATTTTATTTGGTATTAAGAATTAATAATGTGGTGTCTGCTTGTTTCAGTTGATAGCACACTTGCCCCTGAATCAGACAGTTGTGAGTTCATGCCTCAATGCAGGACTTGAGCACATTGCCAACATTGATAGCTCAGTGCAATACTTAGGGATTGCTGTATTGTCAGAAGTGTCATCCTTTGAACAACATACCAAATCAAGGCTCTGTATGCCTGTTCTGATGAACGTTAAGATCCCATGGCAGTATTCATCAAGAACTAGAATTTCTCCCCATATCCTTGCCAACATTTTCTTCTCAACCAACACCACCCAAAAACAGAATAACTGGCTATTCACCTTATGTGCTGTGTGCATTTGCCCAACTAATAATAGTGACTATACTTCAAAACTAATTCATTAGATGTGAAGCACTTTGAAATGTGATATAAATATTTATTTCCTTTTGTTTGAGAGACTAATATATTCTGAAACTCTTTTTCTTGAGTGAAATAAACCCAATAAAGAAAGACTTGCATTTATATAGCGCCTTTAATGACCTCAGGCCATCCCAAAATGCTTTACAGCCAATGAAGTATGTTTGAAGTGTAGTCACTGTTGTAATGAAGGAAACGGGGCAGCCAATTTGCACACAAGGTCCCACAAACAACAATGTGCCAATGACCAGATAATCTATTTTAGAATATCTCCAAGATATTCATCGTTCTTCGAACTACTGCTCTCGCCGCATCTTGAGATCCACGCTCAACGCCATGCGGCGCCACGTGAACACTCTCAACCTCTCTCTTCAGCAGCACCGACGCACTCTATCTCAAAGCTGTCCGGGTCCACAGTTCCATTTCATCCTTCGACTCATCCGACACTTCAACATAAAACTTTTTTTCTTCCTTTCTGATGTCAAGGATCGCAAGCTTCATCAACTCTTGAACACCAACATCCCTCCGGAAACTTCTTCCCCTTCACTTTCCTCTGACCCCACTTCTCCCAATCTCACCCCATGCCGTGTTTTCACTATCCCCTCTGACCTTCCCCTCTCTGACCCCGAACGATCAGTCCTCAGCAAAGGTTTGAGCTTCATCCCCTTACGCCCCCACCTCAATGAATTTCGAGCTCGGCACAATGCTGAGCTCTTTTTCCGCCACCTTCGCCTCCGTGCCCACTTCTTTAGCCAGGAGTCTTCCCCCCGCACGGCTGACCCTTTCTCCCGCTTTCAGAATTCTCATTCTACCTGGACCCCTCCCTCTGGCCTCTTACCCTCTCTAGATCTTTTCATTGCAAACTGCTGGCGTGACATCGGCCGTCTCCATTTCTCTGCTCCCCTCACTCACTCCAACCTACCTCCCTCTGAACTTGCAGCACTCCATTCTCTCAGATCCAACCCCGACATTGTCATTAAACCTGCTGACAAGGGTGGTGCTGTTGTTGTTTGGCGAACCGACCTCTACCTAGCGGAAGCTGAACGCTAACTCTCCGACACCTCCTCCTACCTCCACCTGGACCATGACCCCACTACCGAACATCAAGCCACCATTTCCAAGACTGTCACTGACCTCCTCTCCTCTGGAGATCTTCCCCCCACGGCCACCAACTTCATAGTTCCCCAACCCCGCACAGCCCGCTTCTACCTCCTTCCCAAGATCCACAAACAGGACTGCCCTGGTAGACCCATCGTTTCAGCCTGTTCTTGCCCAACGGAACTTATCTCTTCTTATCTCGACTCTATTTTTTCTCCCCTTGTCCAATCTCTTCCCACCTACATCCGCGACTCTTCCGACGCCCTCCGCCACTTTAACAGTTTCCAGTTTCCTGGCCCCAACCGCCTCCTTTTCACTATGGACATACAATCCCTCTACACCTCCATCCCCCACCAGGATGGTCTGAGGGCGCTCCGCTTCTTCCTTGAACAGAGGCTCAACCAGTCCCCATTCACCACCACCCTCCTCTGCCTGGCTGAACTTGTTCTCACATTGAACAACTTCTCCTTTGACTCCACTCATTTCCTCCAAATCAAAGGTGTTGCTATGGGCACCCACATGGGTCCTAGCTATGCCTGCCTTTTCGTGGAATATGTGGAACACTCTTTGTTCCAGTCCTACTCGGGTCCCCTCCCTCACCTCTTTTTCCGGTACATTGATGACTGTATCGGTGCCGTTTCCTGCTCTCGCCCTGAACTAGAAAATTTCATTCACTTTGCTTCCAATTTCCACCCTTCCCTCGCCTTCACATTGTCCATCTCCGACTCTTCCCTTCCCCTCCTCGACTTCTCCATCTCCATCTCTGGGGATAGGTTATTGACAAACATTCACTACAAGCCCACTGACTCCCACAGCTACCTGGACTACACTTCCTCCCACCCCGCCTCCTGTAAGGACTCTATTCCATTCTCCCAGTTTCTCCATCTCCGCCGCATCTGCTCTGACGATGCCACCTTCCATACCAGTGCTTCCGACATGTCTTCCTTTTTCCTCAACCGAGGATTCCCCTCTACTGTGGTTGACACGGCCCTCGACCATGTCCGTTCTAACTCCCACACTTCTGCCCTCACCCCTGCCCCTCCCTCCCGGAACCACGATAGAGTTCCCCTTGTCCTCACCTTTCACCCCACCAGCCTCCACATTCAACGGATCATCCTCCGCCATTTCCGCCACCTCCAGCGTGATCCCACCACCAATCGCATCTTCCCCTCGCCTCCCCTTTCAGCATTCCGAAGGGACCGCTCCCTCCACGACACCCTAGTCCACTCCTCCAGCACCCCCAGCACCCCTTCCCCTTCGCCCGGCACCTTCCCGTGCAAGCGCAGGAGATGCAACACATGCCCTTATACCTCCCCCCTTCCCACTGTCCAGGGCCCCAAGCACCCCTTCCAGGTGAAACAGCGAATTACTTGTACTTCTTGCAATTTAGTATACTGTATTCGCTGCTCACGATGTGGTCTCCTCTACATTGGGGAGACCAAATGCAGATTGGGTGACCGCTTTGCGGAACACCTCCAGTCCGTAAGGGGGACCCCGAGCTTCCGGTTGCCTGTCACTTTAATTCACCGCTCCATTCCCACTCAGACCTCACTGTCCTCGGCCTCTTGCATTGTTCCACAGAAGCTCAGCGTAAGCTCGAGGAACAGCACCTCATCTTTCGATTGGGCACTCTACAGCCCTCTGGACTCAACATAGAGTTCAGCAATTTCAGATCATAACCTCGGCCCCTATCACATATATATATTTTTTAACCACACTTTATGTTTGTGACTTTTTTCCTTCCCTCCCACATGGCAGCTGTCCTTTATTCTGCCAGCGCAATTCACACTTCATCTAGAGCCATCCTTTGTTCTTTAACCTGTCCCATTACCATCTCCTCTTGCCTTGAATATCTCTCAATGCCTCTTTACTTCTCCTGCCTTCTATCCTATCACTGACTTTCCCTGTTGTTCTTTCATCCCCTCCCCCATTTCCCAGCCCCTAAACTTGCTTTAAAATCTGTTCCATTTCCTGCTTTTTTCTAGTTCTGACGAAAGGTCTTCGACCTGAAACCTCTGTTTCTCTCTCCATGGATGCTGCCTGGCCTGCTGAGTTTTTCCAGCGTTTTCTGTTGTTATCTATTTTAGTGATGTTGGTTGAGGGATAAATATTTGCCAGGACACCAGGGAGAACTCCCCTGCTCTTCTTTAAAATAGTCCTATGGGAACTTTTATGCCACCTGAGAGGGCAGACGGGGCCTCGATTTAGCATCTCAGCACCTCTGATGTTGCAGCACTCCCTCAGTATGGCACTGGAGTGACGGCCTGGATTCACGTCTCTGGAGTGGGACTTGAACCCATAACCTTCTGACTCAGAGGCGAGAGTGCAACCACTGAGCCACGGCTGACACCAATACAGATCTACTATGATCTATTTTTAAAATTCATTTTATGGGCATTGATCTTTAAAAGAAAAATATGTAGTGCTGAGACATACATTAGCAGGAAACACCAGGTACCATCTGTATTGAATCAAGTAACTTGGCCAGGATGGCAATTGTGATATGGATTGGGGAAACACGGCCCAAGTTATCCATTCCTGATCATGTCAGTTGCTAAGAACACCAGAATTGCCTGATGGCCCTCCCCCATAATCACATAGCCTGGCAACTCTCTCTGCCTGCCCATGTTAAGAAAGGGCACTTGCGTGAGGAAGTACAAAGATGACAGCACCTCTGGAACCATAACTTAGCTAGAGTCAGTGATTTCAGGAGAGCAGAGGAAAATAATTAAGAGGAGAAAAAATCAGACTGTTTGGGTTTAATCTATGCTGACATCCTTTGGGGACTGGTAGTTGGGTAGAAAATGTTCTGAGATTGGTTTCATGATTTTTCTGTGGGGGGGCTTCATATGGTAGGGGTTATTAGCTAGTCTTACTCCTAATTAATTGTTTCCATTTGTGAAATATCAACATGAAGGAGCTGGGAAAGGATCATCAAAGCTTTTAGAATTAATGGAGTTTATTCAACACTTTTAATCAGACAGGCTCGAAGATTGATAATAAATGTTGCAGAAATAGGATTCTGATAAATCCTCTGGGGGTGCATCTATTTTTTGAAAATAGTAAATGAACCTATATTACTTATAAATAATAAATGTTTTTTTAACAAAAAGGCATTCCAGTAACCTCAAGGCTGATTATTCTGAATGACATATATGCCTGAGGGAGACATTGTACAGATCTAGTTATGGTGCAGTTTGGCTAATATAGAAGAGGAGAAAATCAAGGCTTTTCAGAAGGACAATTGGTGACAGTCAGCCTCATGGTCCTTGTTATAAATAAAATATTACTGTTGATGCATTCAAGTATGATCTAAGCATGATTCTGATCCCAGTATAGAAGTCCAAACAATCAATCCATTTTCTGTTCACTTCATTGCACAGGATTCTGATTCCAAGCTTCGCATTTAAAGGTCATTCTAAGCTTAAAATGTCCCCGAGCATTTGATTTTTAATGCTCAGCACACTGAAAGTAGTCTGCCATCTTCATCTAGAGTTTGGGAAAGATTTCAATGACTTCAAATAAAATACAACATTTTGCTTTGTGTTTTCTGTTGTTTCTTTTAGATTAAATTGCAAAATGAGTGTTGAAATAAACTGAAAAGTTCTAAAGAACCCTTTTTTCCATCAGTGAACCGCCCAGCTTTCCATGTTTAGAAGCCATGCTCCTGGAGCCCTAGTTGGTAAATACACCACCCAATGCAGAAAGGAACAATATAAATCCCAGGAAGGTGCCAGGTTCGATGCTTGGTCTGAACTTCATCGCTGGTTTCAGCTGGGGAGGTGGTAGGGGTTCAGCAGTTGACCTCAAGCCCTAGGTCAATAAGGGGGAAAATCATCCAGTGTTTTCATTCTTATTTGCTAATTAATACGTCAGTAGATCTAAAGTACCACATAGGAGATTACGCAGTAAAATGTCATGGTTTAGGAGCGTAGTTTTTGTAGACTGGTTGATTCAGAGGGTGCAAATGATACTTGTTAAGGGAGCAATAGCAACATGGAAAAAGATGACTTGGGTACTGCAGGGATTGTTTTTATTTCCAGTGTATATTAATCACTTGCAATGGTAACAAAACTCTTCAAGGTTTCCAATGATAATAAATTGGGAGTGATTGTGAATAGTTGGAACAAATGGACGCTTTGCATAGGGATTGAGACAAGTTGGGAGCAATGTTCCCGCAAAATTTCTTTCAGGCGCATGGCCCCTGCACAGCCCACTCAGATTTCCGCGCAAGTGCGATTTTTCCGTTTAAAGGCCGCTGAGCAGCCTGCATGGGGACATTGGTTGGGAGATGAGTCATAATGTGCAGGATGGTATTTAATGAGGAAAAATGCCAAGTCATAAAGCTTCAGAAGGAAAATGAACAGTGTGAGTATGAAATAACTGGGAACAGTCCACAGGAAATGAGACGAGAGAAGGATCTGGTGGTTTTGGTGGAAATAATCAGCACAATGCACAGGGGTTATGAAAAAGGCAAAAAGAGTATTGGGCTAAATAGCTTGAGGGACAGAGCACAATTTTTTTATTCATTCATGGGATGTGGGCGTCGCTGGTAAGGCCAGCATTTATTGCCCATCCCTAATTGCCCTTGAGAAGGTGGTGGTGAGCCGCCATCTTAAACCGCTGCAGTCTGTGTGGTGAAGGTACTCCCACAGTGCTGTTTGGGACGGAGTTCCAGGATTGTGAACTAGCGACAATGAAGGAACAGCAAAATATTTTCAAGTCAGGATGGTGTGTGACTTGGAGGGGAACTTGGAGGTGGTGGTGTTCTCATGCGCCTGCTGCCATTGTCCTTCAAGGCAGCAGAGGTGGTAGGTTTGGGAGGTGCTGTCAAAGAAGCCATGGCGAGTTGCAGCAGTGCATCTTGTAGATGGTACACACTGCAGCCACAGTGCGCTGACAGTGGAGGGAGTGACTGTTTGAGGTGGTGAATGGGGTGCTAATCATGTGGGCTGCTTTGTCCTGGATGGTGTCGAGCTTCTGGAGTGTTGTTGGAGCTGCACTCATCCAGGCAAGTGAAGAGTATTCTGTCACACTCATGACTTGTACCTTGTAGTTGATGGAAAGGCTTTGGGGAGTCAGAAGGTGAGTCACTCATCACAGAATATCCAGCCTTTGCCCTGCTCTTGTAGCCACAGTATTTATGTGGTTAGTCCAGTTAAGTTTCTGGTCAGTTCTTGGTGCCAAAGAGGACTGCAGCCAACCAGTAACCTTGGTCCCTTCTCAAAGTTAAAGACATAGCTGCTAATTAAAGCCAGTATTCTCATCTGGGGTCCATTCTGTGATCTGTGTCTGTGATTTGGGACCACCTTCCAACATTACTTTACATCAAACAACCATATCAGTATTGAATGTAGGCCATCTTTGACAATAGCAAATAATCTGTGATTCAATGTAATGGTCCTGAACTGATTAAATACATTCTTTTGACAACCATTATATGGGCATTCAAAATATTTAATCTTATGGAAACCACTTCAGCCAGCTATTCTGGAGCTGAGCTGATGTGTATTCCTTTGAGATATATTTGAAATTTCAGGTTGTTAACCACACATGTGCTGTTTTGAGCAATAAGGAATACTAGCTTAAAAACTCATTTTTGCTAAGGAGACTATGAAGTACTGAATGAAAGAAGATCTCGAATAGCTTACCAGACTGAGTGGACATTAGGTGAGGACAGGATTGGGCTTGGCTGTGGTGCCATCTTCCAGTTAAATAACCTGCTGATACTTGCTGTCTAAGGTCACATATGAAGAATGGCCTCTTGGGTGTGGTACTGCAGGGTGCTGGTGTCATGTTCAAGCATGAATTAGCACCTTCAAGAGAGGAAGGGAAAAATAATTAAAAGCTATATGATTGTGCAATTACCAGATCTCAGTGTAGTATGTGTGCAGTGTGGGTTGCTGTTGGCATTCTGCGCACCAGTGCCATTTTTGTGGTTATCTTTGTGCTTTTTTAAAAAAAACCTGAAAATAAAACTAAAAAAATATGAATAGATGATGTTAGATAACTTAGGATCTTTCAAGAGATGCAGATTGTAAGACATTTAAATTCACCCTTGTCCTTTAACCCGTCCAACAGTTTCCAAAGTTCAGACCCGTGGAACAGACAACACAAAACACAAGGATTCGAGAATAACTTTCTTTTTACTTAAATTCAGCAAGAGGTTACAAGTAAGCTCACACAAAACTGTTACACATAATACTCCCGATTATATCTAAGCATACACAGGTTTATTCCCTTACTTTAAGATCAAGCGATAATAAGCCAACACTACATACGTATTAACACCAGCGAGTGGTCAGTTCGACGATGGCTAGACGTACGACTTTAACTGGCAACTGACCAGGTCGCCTCCCCCGACTGCAGCAGCCCCGAGTGTCTTAAAACAGCATCTCTTATACCCTAAAACCCTGGGCAGGCTCCTCAATGCGTATGTGTCCCAAACTGTGTGACAAATGGTCGGCAATTGTTTTCCTCTTCTTATCAGTGGGCCCCAAAGCCGTTCACACCTTTTGCCTGAAGATGTTCCTGTCTTTGTAACACCCGACCGTTTGTTCCTGTTCAGGGTCTGTCGCTTCCATATCTGATTAACAGCTTTCGTACAAAGTTCCCACAGGAACCAACCCCTCAATCTCCCGAAGCATGCTGGAATATTAAATTTGGTCAACTTTTTAAGTTTGTTCAAGTTATAGCAAATTCTTACAGCAAATGGCTTATTCTTACAAGATACAAAGGCCGAATTTTGCCGGCGCTCAGGGGTTTGGAGGCGGGACATCCGGCAAAATCGCAAAGATTGAAAGCGGGTCGGAAACCGGCCTCCAAACAATCTTCCCAGGTGTCGGGTCCCCGATTTGCGCATGGACCCGACACCTAGTGGTGGGAAGAGGATTATAGGCACTTAACTGCTTGTTAACAGGCAGTTAAGAGGCTTTTTGCAATTTTGACAGGTCTACTGTGGGCTTCCCAACATCCAGACACCACACCACGCCAGGTAAATGTGGCATGCTGTGGGTCTACTCTAATATTTCTGCGTTGATGACAGCTGCAGAAATAGTGTGAAGGAGCCAATGCTACACTGGTGAGTTTCAGAGGTAAGAAAATGTTGGGAAAATCATTTTTAATGCATTTACACTTTTCTGTAGGTAACAAGTTTTGGATTGTGCGTGTAGTCCCAACTCATTAGGAGAACCTCTCTCACCAGTGACAGATCGCTTCTGTAACCTCACCTGTAGCTGCCATCTGTTCTAGCCTAAGGAGAAGTCACGGGAGAGCCTGGGTGCAAGGGCTCACCTTTGTACAGTGATTGTCAGTGTTTGCAGCACCTCAATGCTGTCAAACACTGAAAAATCAGCTGTCAAAAAAAATTGTTCATGGCCCCTTTAAGAAAACCGGCAGATGACGCATCATCAACTGACGTCAACTGACACCGGCTTCCACTTAATTGGCCGGCAAGCCCACAGGGCGGGCTTAACGAGGCCAATTGACGCAAAATCACGTCCTTGCGTCTGATGTCGTTAGGGTCGGGACTGGAACCCAGAAGGCAGCTGTCCCGCCCCCAAGCCGCATCAATAGGAAAAATCGCGGCCATAGTCATTCATGACTAGCTGTTTTAAGGGTGCATTCTCTAAATTGCAGTTTTACATTTTTAATAAAAACATGAAAGGATTTCCTCAGAACAGTGACTGTGTTTCTCTTATTTAAGCTGAATACAATTTTATTAAAACAAGATTTTGCTGAGAAACAGAACATCCAAAGCTTGTTGAACCTTGACCTTTAACTGATTATTTTTTTTCTTCTGAGCGAAAAGTTAGTCAAAGTACAGAAGGGTTGGTTTCTCGAGCAGATTTATAAATTTGTTTCTTTTTGTAAAGGTCCTCTGTGGATTTTTTTTGTTATCTCTTCGGTATATAAATACACACAACGATTGTGGAGGTCTACTTGACTAGGTGCCTTTTTTGCAGACATCAAACAGTATCTGTGAGAGAGACAACATCACTGCTCGGTTACAAAGGAGTATAAAATATTAAAACTGCCATGTTACTGAAGGAATTTTTATTAGAATGTACTGTACTTTTTGTACTCATTTGAGATTTCAGTATGTCACTATGTTCAGAGTGAATATGACTTTTGTGTGGATGCGTCTTTATAGTTCATAGAAATTTCAGTGTATTGTATTATTTTAAAACTGAATATGTTGGGCTTCATGTCTTTTAAGCAGGAGGTTGCTTCACATTAGGGCAGAAAAAAGGCTCCTCACTGCAGTTTATTGGTTGTACATCAGCGCTCGCATGAGCAGTGCAATAAACAGTAAAGTGACATTTAAGGGAAAGGTTCTGGAAGGATAAGGATGGCTCACAAGAGGTTTGTTAGATAGATAAGAATCTGTTGATTAATACAGTACTAAGTTCCTAGGCTGATTACCAGAGAGACAGCTCATGCATCTTATCCAGCATTCAAGAATAGAATATAGACACAGACTGTGAACAGTAGGAATTGAAATGTGGTTTGTCGTCCTTGTTACTTTCGAAGAAAGTAATGACAGTACCAGTTGTTGAGTGGTGCATGCTGGTTTATTGATATTCTACACCAAATGAAACCATGATCTGTTGTTTCCAAAGTCTATCCCCTCAGAATACTGAATAATATCAAACCAAACTAAAAGTGTAGTTTTTGATGTTGTATACGTGTATGCCAAAAATGTTGTGAATGCACCCATTTTGATGCAGTGGGTGAATCCATAGGAACAGGAGTAGGCCATTCAGCCCCTCAAGCCTGATCCGCCAATCAATTAGATCATGGCTGATCTGTATCTTAACCTGCCTTGGTTCTGTACCCCTTAATACCCTTACCTAATGAAAATCTATCAATCTCAGTTTTGAAATTTTCAATACACCTAGCCTCAAAAGCTTTTTTTGGAGAGGGGAGGGGGAAGAGTTCCAGATCTCCACTACCCTTTATGAAGCAGTGCTTCCTGACATCACCTCTGAACAGCCTCGCTCTAATTTTAAGGTTATGTCACCTTGTTCTGGACTCTCCCACCTGAGTAAATAGTTTCTCTCTAGCTACCCTATCAACTCCTTTGATCATCTTAAACAGCTCAATTAGATCACCCCTTAATCTTCTATACTCAAGGGAATACAAGTCTAATCTATGCAACCTGTCCTCCTAATTTAACCCTTTTAGCCCCAGTATCATTCTGGTGAATTTGTGCAGCACCCCCTCCAAAGCCAGTGTATCCTTCCTGAGGTGCAGTGCCCAGAACCAAACATAATATTCTAAATGGGGTCTAACCATAACTGTAAAACAATTTCCACCCCTTTGAGATATAGGCCAACATTCCATTAGCCTTTTAAATTATTTTTTGTACCTGTCCACTAGTTTTTAGTGATTTCTGTACTTGGACCCGTAAATCTCTCTGCTCCTCCACAGTTATCAACTTCTTACCATTTGGAAAACTATCTGATCTATCTTTCTTGGGTCCAAAGTGGATGACCTCACACTTCCCCACATTGAACGCCATCTGCCACAGTTTTACCCACTCTGTTAATTTATCAATGTGCTTTTGCAACTTTCTTACCTACACTATTTACTGTGCCACCTAACTTGATGTGGCTCTCTATTCCTTCATCTAAGTTATTTATAAATATAATGAAAAGCTGAGGCACCAGTACAGCTCCCTGAGGGACACCACTAGTCACATCCTGCCAATTTGAGTACATGCCTATTATCCCAACTCTGTCTCCTACTCCCTAACCAATTCTCTACCCATGTCAATAGGTTGCCTCTTATTCTATGTGCTCTCATTTTTGTTCACAGTCTCTTGTGTAGAACCTTATCAAATGCCTTAGACACTACCTTATCTACCACGTTAGTTACATCCTCAAAAAATTCAACGAGGTTCGTTAGACGTGACTTACCTTTTACAAATCCATCTTATTCACTCTCTGTCCCTATTACCAGATTCTAGTAACTTTCCCACAACAGACATTAGACTAATAGGCCTATCATTTTCTAGTTAATCTCTCCTATCTTTCTTACATAGTCGAGTAACAATGGCAATTTTCCAATTCAAGGGAACAATTCCTGAATCAAGTCTCTTTAGTCTCATTATTTTCTCCATTACCACTTTTTACTTGCATTAAATTTAGTAAGTTCCTCCCCTTGATTTATTTTTAGTAATCCACTGCATGATGTGGAACTGAGCCATACATGCAAGTAAGACCCCAATATGATCCCCAGACTGTACTGAAATAGTTGATTTCAGCAGAGGAGGCAACACAAGCACCACAATTGACTTCAGCGTCCTTGGGTTCAGGGTGAAAAAAATGTTGGGCAGGATTCCTGTTTGCTATTCAGTGACTTCTACTTTAGTGCACATGTATGGGTGTTGGGTGAGGACAGATTTGGACATAGTTAAGTTGCTTGCTAACAGTCATGCCTAGGCTCACTTGAAATGACAACAGAAAATGCTGGAAACACTCAGCAGGTCAGGCAGCATCGTGGAGCGAGAAACAGAGTTAAAGTTTCGGGTCGATGACCCTTCATTCAGAACTAGGCTCACTTGGGTGACTGTGGTCATGAATGGTACCATACCCCAGCATGAGTTGTCACCTTCAGGAGAGATTGGGAGAAGGTTGTGAATGATCAGGTGTCCTGAGGTGATGTGTAATTTTTCTTTCATTTTTTTTAATTGATAAATTTAATGTGTATTACACGTATTTTTATTTTCAAAGTCAAATTGTAACCATACCACATACCAAAGGTTCTTTTGTCTGCGTAATCAAACTAAGCAGTTGCCTGTCACTTGTACTGCCTTGCCTGGTTTGGACGATCATTTCCTAGCTCGGCTACTGAACAGAGTTACACGTGGCATTGTGGAGTTCCATCTTTGTCACAATGAGCGAAAACATTTGGTGCAACTGCTTTACCTCATTTGAATCAAGCCCTGATTACAGAAACGCATACCAGCAAGTTGGGAGAAACCATTGGCCTCTACAGCCCAACTGTCCAAACTGAACTGTGTTGCACGAGAAAAATGCAATCCATCATGGGGTGGTGAAAGAAAACACAATAACAAAATAAAACTTCAAAACATTTTTTTCAAGTAGTCTATCTTATTGCTTTATTGCATAAGATTTGGCACTGATGCATCACAAGAAATATTACATAAAACAGAAATAGAGGACATTGGTGCCAAGTAGATGGTAATAAATGGCATGATCAGTTTGTGATGGGTTATAGTCACTTGAAGATAAATGATTATTGAATCGACATTGCCGCCCCTCCTGCACTATCCACTTTTATATGGGCTGAATGCAAGCAGATAATTTAATTTGATCTATGAGTGCTTAGTTCAAATATTGCTATTAGAGACTGGTCATGAAAGCAGATTTTTTTTAATTTATTGAGACACGGGATGTGGGCATCGCTGACAAGGCCAGTATTGCCCATCTCCAACTTTTTTCAAATTTATGTACGGAATCCCCAAATAAATAACAATTCACATCACCTAAATAAAAAATAAATGTTCCCATGTTCAAAATTAATTAAAAGTCCCTTTATTTAAGCATTAAAATTAAAATTTTGAAAAATAAATTTAAATATTTTAAAACGGGCCAAAATTTACCTGAACTCTTTTTAAATGTACGTGTATGTTTTAATCATTAAAAAAAAATATTTTAACATTTATTTTAACCCTTACGCTGGTAAAAGAAGGCCTTATGCCTGCTTTTACCAGGCGTAAGGGTTTCATGGGCAATCACTGGGCAGTAGTTGGGATCTGTCAATGTGAAACTTGCGGGCCATTCTGAGCACTTGCGATCATCGGCTCTGTAAAATCCAGGCCAATGTTTAACTGGGAAATAAAAAAGGACCAAGAGTTAACTTTTTTTTCCCTACAATAATTCCACAATATTGTTCATGTGAACCAATGGGGGTGAGAACAAAATATGCACATCCATTAAAATAAATATATGTATGGCCATGGGAACAACTTATATATGTTATGACGGTGAATTAAAAGATTGTTTCTAATATTTGATTAAATATATG
The DNA here is from genome assembly GCA_030390025.1 of Squalus acanthias. Classification (NCBI taxonomy): domain Eukaryota; kingdom Metazoa; phylum Chordata; class Chondrichthyes; order Squaliformes; family Squalidae; genus Squalus; species Squalus acanthias. The sequence goes on from CM059429.1 coordinate 59,983,403, forward strand.
TTTGAAGTCCACACTTAGAGCCACATTTCTAAACCAGAGCGATTTTGTTTGTTGGTACTGAGTGGTGCAGGATACTATCTGTCACGTCTGGAACTGGATTTTTATCTAGAACCGACTAATGTGTTCAAAGTCTTGCCTTTTGACTGTAAAGACGCTTCAAAAATTAATATGAACAAGCCCAAGCCAGTTCCTACAGGGAACAGATCCACAGTACAAAACTAACCGTAGATTGGCACTAAATTAACAAATTCATTTATATTGGTGATTGGTGTGAGAAACTGAGATATTACAATGTTGCATTACACAGTTTCTAAGGCTGAAGTTGAGGTACATATTGAGAATGTGGGAATTCTAACTTGATCACATTTATGGATCAATGAGAGGTTTCTTACAGTTGGTAATTTTTTGTTTCAGTTTATGTCAAATTACAAGAATTATACAAAAATAAGGTACAATTTGAATCAAAAGAGCAGAGGACAATGGGCATTCCAAGTTATGTACAAATGACAAATGTAACATCAAAATTCCAGTTGTTGAGCTGTGCAGACCCACGATGCTACTGGTAAACTCCACAGGGGAAAAATTTGGCTGCTTTGTGCCTCCCGTTAGCTCCCCGAGGGAGCCCCGCAGCTCTGCGCCTCCGGCGATGACGTCATTGCCGTGCGCAGTGCCCCGCTCGCGCCCCGGCTGCAAACCTGGCTCGTGCCCCCTGACCTACTGCTGCACACTATGTCCGACAGGGTCAAGGTGCCGTGTTTGCGGCCAGGGCAGCGTAAATTAAAGGGCAGGTGCCGGATGGCCATTTATTTGGGCTGCCTGCCAGCACCTGCCCCCTCTGGCCTCCTGCTGTGGGGTGCCGGCTGTGATCCGTCAGCCCGGCACTCCTCTTGAGTGCCGAGCTCTTTTGCCGGCACCCCGTTCCCCGGTGGTCCAGCAGGGCCCCGGTGCACGCTGTGCTAAGCCCCTCCCCTTTAATCAAGGGAGGCAGGCCTGAAGAACCGCGGCGCTGCTGCACGTAGCGCCGCGATGTTCAACGGGAGCGCCCCAAGAGGGAGGGGGAGCGCCTCCTGCTTGGGGCACTACCATTCAATTTCAGGCACGGGGGTGCGAACTTTGCGCCCCGGCGAAGTTATCGCCCCAAAGGGGGCGCGAGCCAATTTTTGCCCCCAAAAGTCTTGAGTTCAAAATCATTGCAGAATTCATGCTTTCTTAGAACACCAAGGTGGGATCGTTTTCTATTGCTGCTTTTCATCCTGCGACATTAAATGACATTTTTCCACTGAGTTAATGGAAACAAAGAAGGAAAGTAAAATTAATGTGGTGGGGTTTACAAAATCGGAAGCTGCATCAACAAGGAATAACATATATAAATAACATATTGAGGTTTCCTCCTTTTATTCCTCCTCTGCTTTCCTGAGGGTAATGGCTCCATGCTAAGTTAAAGTTGACCAGCTGGCAGCATCTAGCCCACATGACCATTGTTCATGTATGAGCCCAGTCAGTGAATGCAGCCTGGCTATTTGATTGTAGGGAGCATCACAGCTGAGCTGAACCATTTCCTCGTTCAACATTCATGTGTCTGTACATCTAGCAGGAGTTACTGGATTGCGATCAGGAGTGCAAGCTTTGGCTGATTTATTTTTTATTCCTTCTATACCCCACAGGTGCTGAGGCCAGTTGTAATGTCCCCTACTGCCCTGGCTATTATCTGCTAATATAGCACAGATCATTTATCGACCTGCACCTTGCTTGTCTGCATTGCTCCGTGTTAAACTAGGTTGCGGGTTTACTCACTGAACATACATGGAGTATGCAACCCAAATTTCTTGGCAGCATTCCACTCTGCTCTCTGAAGGAAAGCTGACATTGAGCAGAAATGGCTATCCCTGCTGGGAAGTGAAAAGCTGCTGTTCAGTTCTGAGGCTGTGTTGGTGTAGAAACCCCAGCAAAACAGAAATTACAGTAAATACTGATAGATTGGTTTGCCCAGGGCCATTTGTTTATGGTGATGAAATAAATCAAAATCTGTTTTTATTACATGAGATTGTGGAATTTGTACTTGGTGATCAGATTCCACAATCCATCCATTTAGAATTAAAGCCACTGGTTTATGGTGACTGAATAATTCAAATTGCATTTTAATGACATGAGTTCCCAGTATTTTGACCAGTGTTAGATTTTGTGTTCTGTCCATTTCTTTTGTGAAAACTACTAACAGGAGCTTTGGATTCCTGGAGGTGTAACCTGTACAATGAAGACATTTGTACTGTGGAATGAGCAGACTGCCAAAATTATGGAGCACCAGTAGTTAATAATTTATTGCTTTTGTGCATGAGTTTGGCTGACAGCACTCGGAGGAAGAAGGCATTATAAAAAGAAAGGTCACTAAACAAAGTAAGTGAAGGCCAACATACTGAGCTTGGAGCCAAAAAAAACCCTGTTTTGTTTTTAAAATGTAGAATTATATATCTGTGGTTTGACGAGAGGAATAGTGCACACAGACCCATGAGGAAATATAGCATGTGGTGTGCTATAAGTGAAGGGTGGGGGTGGGTGTTTTTTTTGAGATAATGCATGTTACATTCTGCACAAATGAAAACCATGTTTCTCACAGTTGAAAGCAGAGCTGTGCTGACACTGAAGCCTGATGTGGTATCATTACACTAATATAGTCACATGATTCACAGGCAAAACAAAGGAATTATTATGGAGTTCTAAGAGAGATGGAGAGGGAATTATAATGCAATTAGCCCACAGTGGAAAGCTGAACTTTTTATTGATCCATTTCATTTTCCAAATCCTACTGTTATCCCCTTCACTGATGCTGCTGGATTCTGGCTGTGTAAGGCTCAGTAATAATGGACTTTCTGCAGGCTTGTCTTGGTGAACTAAAGCATGAGTGGGTGACTGAAGAATGAATTATGAAGTCATTACAATCATGATTTTGGAAAAACTCTTTGGTCATGACAATTAGAGTCGACAATAGATGTTTCCATATTTAACACAGTCCAACTTTATCACCAGCTGATCACCATCGCAGACGAAGGGCCAAATGGCCTCCTTCTGTGCTGTATCATTCTATGATTCTATGATACACTGCTACCTTTCAGATGCTCCACTGGTTTTGCTTTTGTGCATAGTAAACCCTCACTAATTGGGATTGTTTGGGAAATGCACAATTCCTGTCAGTTGGCAAGCCGAGCTAATTAAATTACAGCAAGTGTCATACAGTAATGTAAACAAAAGATCCAACAGAAAGTTGGGGGTTAACTGATTTTTGTCAATGTAAAGACTTACAATTACCACAGCAGAATTTTGCTGCATTCATGCTGTACAAAGATATAGGCACAAAAATGTTTAAAAAGCTAGTAAGTGTGCCTATATAGAAGCAATCTTCTTCTCTTGAAGATGGTTACTTGTTGGTACAATTTATTTGATAAAGTGGCATGGAAAGCAAAAATGAATTGAAATGAGTATGATACATTCAAAGGTGGATTTCAGTTGATCCAAATTCATCTCATTGTAATACCTTGTAGTGTTCATGATGTTTCCAAAGTATTAATTTGTTACAATGTACAAAGGAAATGGTGCCCTTTTTCTGACATGAAATAACAATGAGAAGTACATACGAAGTGAGTTGACAAGACAAGTGCCGAATGAAAAGTTCAGGAATCAATTTGAGTTTGTGGATTGCTTGCCGAGATACCACTATTCATGTTATCCTGAACAGAGAATGACTTACTGTTTTCATTGCTGCAAAATCACAAGGTCACTAAAGAGGAGAATTGGGCTTTGATACGTAGAAGCTAGATTTTTCCTCTTGAAAAATGTTTGTGTTTTATTGTAATTACAGACCTGCCAACAAAATCGCAGTAGTCCGCATTGTTGTAACAATGAATTTCTCATTGCAATTTTGTTCATGATAACAAAAATATTAAGAACTAATCACACCTCGCTGCAATAAATATCCTTTAGGACTTACCAAGCTGCTATTGATCTGCTTAACTGGTATAAATGTCTCAAATTTGGTTGATCCAGGTGTGCAGTATGCAATATCTGCTGATAGTAACTCGATGGGAATTGAGAAATGGCCAATTTATTGACTGTGCCCTGCATGTATTTGTAATCTCTGTAATAGAGCATTGGAAGCACATTTTTGGTGAGGAAATCTACCATATAAATATTCTAAAAGCTATCCGGCAATATGTTACTCAGAGTGTATATGATATAAACAACTTTGAGGAGCTGGATGGAGGTCCAAAAGAAGCTATGCAAAGAAGAGCACAAAGTAAGATGTAAAGACTACTGTAAATTAGCACAGGATATGTATGGACCTGAAAAGTAATCATTGGTAGATATATACAACAAATACTGTACTGACACGTAGAAATATTAGCAAGAATGTAGTAAAATTGTGGAAGTGAACATAGTAGAATAATTAAATTACATTATATATGTCATGATGGAAAAAGAGTGTGTATTGCAATTTCCATGGGGCAAATCAACCTGCCCCATTAAATCAAATTTAAAACTTAACAAAAAAAAGCTGTTTAGAAGGCAAAAAAGAAAGATGGGGTAAATATAAAGAATATATGAAAGCTACAAAAAGGCACATTAGAAAGGCTAAGATGGAGGATTAGACCCAGTAGTCTGGACTAGACTAACTGGCTAACAGAATTGTGTTTCTTGCATATCGTGTCAATTTTAGATTTATAAATAGAGTTCAACATCTTCCACAAAGGAAATTGGATATCATGTTTGAAGGATTTATCCTAACTGAACAATGTGGGGTCTTAACTGAACAGGCTTCACAGGTCCTATGGGTGGCGGGGATGGGGGGTGGGGAACAGATTTTTGATTTGTGGCAGTAGTTTTGATTGACAGGTCAATTAGCCAATCCCTGACCGGGAGCTCAGAAAAGTTAGAGGCTGAGACCTAGAATTTCCGCTAATTCGCAATTCACTGGAAATCAGCCAAACCAGTGTAAAAGATTGAGGAAGTTACGTCGAGCGTAAATCGAGTTTTCGCGATCTTTTACGTCTATGCAGAAAATTCCATTTGAAGGGCAGAAGGAAGCTCCCAATGTCTTGGCCAACATTTATCCTTCAACCAAGATAAACTAGTCATTATCTCCTGATTATTTATGGGACCTTGCTATGTGCAAATTGGCTGTTACATTTGGCTACATAATGACAATCTGCTACGCTTCAGAAGTAATTCATTGGCTCTAAAGTGCTTTGGGATGTCCCAAGGATGTGAAAGACTCTAGTTAAATGCAAGTACGTCCGTCTGTCCATCCATCCAAAGGAGACCAGGAGCTTATTGCCCAATTTGTCTTATTTCAATTGTTGGTAAACTATGAGAGTCTGTAATAGAGGATGAAGTTACTATTTTAAAATTCATTCATGGGATGTAGGCATCACTGGCAAGGCCAGCATTTATTGCCCATCCCTAGTTGCCTTTGAGAAGGTGGTGCTGAGCCACCTTCTTGAACTGCTGCAGTCCGTGTGGTGAAGGTACTCCCACAGTGCTGTTAGGGAGGGAGTTCCAGGATTTTGACCCAGCGACGATGAAGGAACGGCAATATACTTCCAAGTCAGGATGGTGTGTGACTTGGAGGGTAACTTGGAGATTGTCCTCAATGTGAAGATGGGACTTCGTCTCCACAAGGACTGTGCGGTGGTCACTGCTACCAATACTGTCATGGACAGATGCATCTGTGACAGGTAGATTGGTATGGTCGAGGTCAAGTAGGTTTTTCCCTCATGTTGGTTCTCTCACCACTTGTCGCAGGCCCAGACTGGCAGCTATGTCCTTCAGGACTCGGCCAGCTCGGTCAGTGCTACCGAGCCACTCTTGGTGATGGACATTGAAGTCCCCCACCCAGAGTACATTCTGTGCCCTTGCTACTCACAGTGCTTTTTCCAAGTGGTGTTCAACATGGAGGAGGGCGGTAGGTGGTAATCAGGAGGAGGTTTCCTTGCCCATGCTTGACCTGAAGATATGAGACTTCATGGGGTCCGGGGTCAATGTTGAGGACTCCCAGGGCCACTCCTTCCTGACTGTATACCACTGTGCCGCCACCCCTGGTGGGTCTGTCCTGCCGGTGTGACAGGACATACCCAGGGATGGTGATGGAGAAGTTTGGGACATTGTCTGAAAGGTATGATTCTGTGAGTATGACTATGTCAGGCTGTTGCTTGACTAGTCTGTGGGGCAGCTCTCCCAATTTGGCACAAGTCCCCAGATATTGCTGAGTAGGACTTTGCAGGGTCAACTGGGCTGGGTGTACCATTGTCGTGTCCGTAGCTGGTGCCGAGGTCGATGCCGGGTGGTACGTCCGGTTTTATTCTAATTATTGTGTTTCATAGCGGTTTGTTACAACATGGCTTGCTAGGCCATTTCAGAGGGCAGTTAAGAGTCAACCACATTGCTGTGGGTCTGGAGTCACATATAGGCCAGACCAGGTAAGGACGGCAGATTTCCTTCCCTAAAGGACATTAGTGAACCAGATGGGTTTTTACGACAATCCGATAGTTTCATGGTTACCATTACTGATACTAGCTTTTTATTCCAGATTTATTTAATTAACTGAATTTAAATTCCCCAGCTGCCGTAGGGGGATTTGAATTCACATCCCTGGATCATTAGTCCAGTTCTCTGGATTACTAGATTCACTAGGATGCTACCAGGAAAAATGGATTACAGTTATAAAGACAGACTTGGAAAGTTGGGGCTTTTTTCACGAGAGTTGAGAAAGTAAAGGGGTGACCCAATACAGATCTTGACGATTAAGACAGTTGTGATGAATTGTCTCCACTTTTGGGTGAGGGTGAGACCATAACAAAAGGCTACAAGTTCTAGAAAATCATAAACAGAATTAAAGTGGTGATTAGAAAAACATTCTTTATAAGGAAGGGTAGTTAGGATATGGAATTCTGTGTCATGAGTTTTTGAAGCAGAGTCCATAAATTATTTTAAAAAGGAGATAGTTGTTTCAAAAGAGGAATATCTAAGTGTATGGGGAGTGTGCAGAAGAGTGGGATTAGACTTGGCATGAAGAAAAACACGGTGCAAATGTGACGTGCCAAATGGCCTATTTCTGTGATATAACATTCTACGTTTCCTTTCATTTCTTCATGGAAACATATGCCATTTTCACTCCAAGCTAACCCCCCTTTCCTCCTGCTCCATGGCTATACACTCACCAATTCACTTTCACACTGCTGTGGTGATAATTCAAAATCTTCTCTCTTTGTTAACCTCATTAACTCCAGGTGTGACCTGGAGTAAAATACTCACTTTTTGATTTGACTGCAACTGCATTAGTTCGTCACTAATGATCTTTAATGAGGCCTTAGTGAGGAAAAGTTTGTTTTTCCGCCTCACTTTTTCCTATTGTTCATTAATCTATTTTAGTATGAATAGTCCATTCGCACCTTCTAACGATATTGCATTACTTTGAGCCTACTTTTTTGCTAAAATTATCAATGGTAAGAATGTCGACCCCACAGTTGGTTGCAGTTTATAAGAAATGGTTGATGTTTTACAAAAGCGATTATCAATCTGTCCTTGGAGAACAATGCTTAGTTTATTGTGCCTGGCAAATCATTAGTTCTGTGCAAGCATGCATAACAACAACAGATGAGACAGTTGTACAACAATTAATTTAAATGTATGGGGAAATTGTGTTTTTGAAGTCACTTATTTTAAACTATGCTATGTTCTTTCAAGGAGTAAAACTAAAGGGAAGAAATGAAAGGGGAGGAACATTTTCAAAGATCAAAATCCTATTGAGGAAAATTCATTTCTCCATAGAACTGAATGAATGGAAAAAATGAAGTGATATTGACGATGCCTATTTCTAGTCTTGTGACTTATATTCTTATTCAGGGGGTCATAGAAAGATGCTAATTTGAACTTTAATGCATAGATAGGGTTAAAAAATCTGTAGTTTAGAAAAACAATGCAGAAGTGTTAGAAGCTCACAACAGACAGTTGACATTTCCAGATCAGTTCTTCAAGCTACTAATAAGCACAGAAGTGTGGTGGCGAGGTGTTTTTCCTTGTTTTCTATATTTTCATTGAAATTTGCTATTCGCTGTTCTTTTTAAAAAAACTTCAAAATTTAAACATTTGAGCTTTATTATTTTCTATTTGGATGAGGGAACCGAATGTAATATTTCCAAGTTTGCTGACGACACGAAACTAGGTGTGATTGTGAGTTGTGAGGAGGATGCAAAGAGGCTTCAAGGCAATTTAGACAAGTTGAGTGAGTGGGCAAATACATGACAGATGCAGTATAACGTGGATAAATGTGAAGTTATCCACTTCAGTAGGAAAAAAAGAAAGGCAGAATATTATTATTTAAATGGTGATCGATTGGGAAATGTTGATGTACAGAGGGACCTGGGTGTCCTTGTACACCAGTACAAGCAAACATGCAGGTGCAGCAAGCAGTTAGGAAGGCAAATGGTATGTTGGCCTTCATTGCAAGAGGATTTGAGTACAGGAGCAAGGATGTCTTACTACAGTTATACAGGGCCTTGGTGAGACCACACCTGGAGTACTGTGTGCAGTTTTGGTCTCCTTACCTAAGAAAGGATATACTTGCCATAGAGGGAATGTAGCGAAGGTTCACCAGACTGATTCCTGGGATGGCAGGACTGTCGTATGAGGAGAGATTAGGTCGACTAGGCCTGTATTCACTAGAGTTTAGAAGAATGAGAGGGGATCTCATTGAAATGTATAAAATTCTGACAGGGCTAGGCAGACTGGGTGCAGGGAGGATGTTTCCCCTGGCTGGGGGGTCTAGAACGAGGGGTCACAGTCTCAGGATACAGGGTAGGACATTAGGACTGAGATGAGGAGAAATTTCTTCACTCAGAGGGTGGTGAGCCTGTGGAATTCTCTACCACAGAAGGCTGTGGAGGCCAAGTCACTGAATATATTTAAGAAGGAGATAGATAGATTTCTAGACACAAAAGGCATCAAGGGGTATGGGGAGAGAGTGGGAATATAGTATCGAGATAGAGGATCAGCCATGATCATATTGAATGGCGGAGCAGGTTCGAAGGGCCGAATGGCCTACTCCTCCTATTTTTCTATGTTTCTAAATGTCGTCTTGTCCTTTTTAGAGGACTACTGCCGGTGTTGGACCCCAGTTTGCATATTTAGATAGTCTCCCACCAGAACCAGGTGGGCTTGCTACTCCCCCGTTTACAGGCCCACCTGAAAATTGCATCGAGCGGACCTTGTGCGTCAATTGGGCAGCCGAGGTGTTCCCTTTGATTTTCAACCGTCCGTTGCCAGTTCTTCAAGAAACGTGTAGTCGGCAGTTGAAAATTCTCTCCATGGTCTTTATAAACATCTTCCTCCCACTGACTCCATCTTCTGCCCTTAACCTCATCCCTGCCTTTTATGTGGGAAGGAAACACTTTCCATAGCTTTCTTGCTAATTCATTAAGTACCACCTCCCACTCCTCTGGCCTTCTACCTTTCACAACACCTTTGCCATTGCTGAGCTGCTAGATTGCTCTCACCTCTGCCTTTGACTCCATCATTTCCACCAAATAACTCACCATCTCCCACCCCTCCATAGTCTCCGGTACTGTCCCCATCTTTGCTACCATAAATAATAGGGTCACAAACTTGAGTGCACCTGCCACACAGCTGGTGTAGTCATTCATTGCCAGATTTAACTCGACCATGTAGAGCATTACCGTGTCTCATTTCCCTCACAAAATCCTGATTCTAGATCCGAATCATCTTAGAGGGAAAGGAGAACCCAAGGCTCCTTTTCTCTGTTACTAACTGTCTGCTTCCTTCAGCCTCCCCTCCAAGACCAAGTATGGAGAACGTATGGATTTCTTTGTCTCTAAGATTGAGATTGTTAGATTTTGAGATTTTTGGCAAATTATGTTGAGGAATGTGGGGTTAATTTAAATCAAAATGTTGCTATTATGTTAGATTTACAAGCATGGGGCTAAATTTACACAGCACAGAAGTTATCTGGGAATGAGTATTTTTCCCAGCAGTTGGGGCTAGATTGAAATGTCTGACAGAATTGGATCTCTCACATACTACATCAGCTTGAGATAGTGTGATGCATTCATGTACTTTGTCCTTTTTAGAGGACTACTTACTACTGGTTAGGCTGCTCACCGCCTGATGCAAATGAGCAGAGTGTGCACCATGCCTGAAAATTTCAAATGGATCCCACTGCCGGTGTAGGACCCCATGGTGGATGGCCTCATGCACCTGAGCCCAGAAGGAGAGTAACTGTTACCCAGGAAAGCAGTAGCTGATTTGGTTGCCAGGTCAACTTGTCAGTCCTTGATGTGGAGAGCTGGGGTAGTCTCAGTTAAGTATTTGGCTTCCTGTTGAGTTTGAACAAGCATAGTTTGCAGAAGTTTGGAGTGGGAGTAGTCACTGAGGGAAAGAACGCTCTTCCTAATGCCAGGGTTTACTACTCTAAAGTGAAGTTAGCTCATTAACAGGGACAGTGTGATGAACTTATTATATTACAAGGAACAAAAGGAATTATATAGAATTTCATTGAAAACTATATAGGGCCAGAAATTCGGCTCTTGTCGGGTGAGTACGCGCTGTGAACTCACCCGTAAGGCTACCTGAAGTGCCGGTTTCCTGCATGCACTGTGCATGCGCGGGAAACCGGAACTTCCGTTCCCCTAAAGGAAGGGGTTCAGAAGTCGAACGCGTGCGCGGGAGAGGCTGCGCGCACGCAGCGAACTTCGTTTTTTTTTTCATGTTTCTCCGGGAGGGTAAGTATGGAGAAGCTGCACTTTTAAAAAGGAGGCGCAAGGCCTGTTTTTAACAAGGTAAGTGGTTAATTAATTACAATTTAAACATTTTTTCAACAGGTTTATCTTTTTTAGATACTTTAAAGAAAGGTAAGTTTATTTTTAGCACCGTTAAAAAGTATAATTAATTTTTTCAAAAATTTAAATTTTTGTTTAAAGTAGTTAATTTATGTAACTTATAGTTATTTTAAAAATGTGATGTGTTTTTTTAAAAATGTATTTGAAGTTTAAGTGTGGTTTTGGGGCTGATCTCTATTCATAGATTTGACAGGTCTTCCTGTCAAATCTATGAATGAAAATGCCCTGTTAGGATTGACTCTCCATGGCCCATGTGATCCCACGGGACGCTTTGAACTAACTGCGCCCCTGGGATACGCAAGCACTGCGCGCCGGCAGCTGGAGGAGGCCCAGGAGCTGAAGTCCTTGTGGGCCCAAAGCACAACGGCAGGCGCAGTAGGCAAGTATGCGCGCAATGCTTGCACCCGCAGGAAGCCGGAAAACCGAATTTCTGGCCCTATTTGTTCATATAATACACGTAAATTAAACCAACTTGTTGGTCTCATCTCCCAATGATATTTATCAGTCCACTTTCCAGAGGATAAGAGAAAAGCGTGTGCAGTAGCCAGTCTACACAACAAGGGCTATAATGGCTATAACCCTGGGTCATACTATCATATGACTAGGTATTGAGTAATAAAGGTAAATTCCTGACCATAAGGAACATTGTGTCTGGTTACAAGAAATTCCACTGATGCTGAACCCAAGAGAATATCATTGTTCAGACCTAAAGGGCTGGATTTTGAATGACCCATGGAGTCGGGTTTGGAGGCGTGTGGGGGGTTAAATTTGCGGGGTCGGGGTTTCCGACCCCATCCCGACTCCATCCCGCCTCCACGCAATTTTGACAAAATCAGTCGCGGGGTTCCTGCCTCCGTCCCGCCTCCAAGAGGCGGGAGAGGCCATTAAAGCACTTAACAAGCCCTAAATTGGGTCTGTAATGCTATTTTGAAACGTTGTAGCTAGTTTAACCCTTTTCTGACGTGAAGCACGCCTGGTGTGAAACACTCCAGTGAAACCTGACTAGAGCACAAATGGATAGCTGACTATCGGCTGCAAGTCCACTATTACAACGGAGATGTGATGAAGGTAGCAGTAGTATTAGGTGTGAAAGTCGCCTCTGATACTGCTACATTCAATGTCATGGCATTTGGTGTAAGAGGACTTGGATGCAAAAAATTCTCTCTCTCTCTCTCTCTCTCTCTCTTTTATTTATTTATTTATTTATTATATATATATATATATATATATATATATTATGTATATGTATCCAGGTCCACTCACATCAGAAGCAATGCAGAAAGGTCCTCTCTCACCAGTAGCCAGACAATCTCTGAGAGCAGGCAGTCAGCAATGATGACATCATCAGAGGCGGGTTTCAGACTGAAACCACTAATTAGTTCATGGGTTCCCACATGCTGCAACTCAATTGCCCAATTAAGTGAAAATTGCATCAGGCATCCACATTAATCTGGAGTCGGGGGGGAAACACGAAATGCGGATTACACGACCTCAACCCGACCCCAAGACAAAATCCAGCCCAAAATGTGTAATGGATAGCCTTTGCCTTTACTCCCCCCCCCCCCCGACCGCCACTCTTCCACTGACTCCAGCTCTGATATCCACCACTCTGCACTTTCTCTCTCATTTCCCCCTACCCTCTCCAAGCTTACTTCTTCCATACAACCCCCCTCTCTTTCCCTGAATGTCCCTCCCTATTAAACTCTTGCCTATTCATGATGCGGAGCTGCCGGCATTGGACTGGGGTGGACAAAAATGAGAAGTCGCACAACACCAGGTTATAGTCCAACAGATTTATTTAAAATTACAAGCTTTCGGAGCTATCGCCCCTTCTTCAGGTACAGTTACAATGAGTGAATCTACAAAAGTTCACATCTTGCCTATTCAGTTGCCCTCTTCATCTCTATGCTACTTGAGATAATCAATGGCTTCCTTTGCTTCGGGTCTGCAACTCCTGTTTAAAAACTGCTGTCATCACTTCTCACCTCAAAAAGCCTACGCTCGACCCCTCCATCCTCTCCAACTACTGTCTCATCTCTAACCTATCGGTGAAAGTCATGAATGAGATCCTCTGTGACTGTAATGCGTTTCCCATCTTGGCCCCTCCGCTATGTTTGATACTGTCCCCCACGCCATCCTCCTCTTCAAAACCCATCATTTTGGCCAAGTTTTCAGTCACTGTCACTGTTATATTTTGGAATATTTTGACCATTTTTCTACAGAAGGTTTTAGATAAAAGGGTTTAATTTAAGGATTGTGCTATAAAGCAAAATGTATTTACACAATTTAAAATAACACTAAAATGAAAGGTTAAAATGCTTCTGACCTAGACTTTGAAGTTGTTTCCCCAAAGACTGTTAACAATAAAGATTAATTCATTAGTCTCTCTCACTACTTGCTAAACACTGCACAACTATTGTTTTAGGAGGCCCCTGGTCCCAGAGGCTTGTCATGCATGGGTTGTCTGGAAAAGGCCTTCCCTTCAGATTGTGTAGACAGACAGATAAAGAGTTAGAGAAGCACACAGTCAGTTGGGTCTTTAAGTAGAAAGGTGCAAAGGCAAGTTTTTCGCCAGGCTCAGGAAGTTAAAATGCAGAAAGGTAGAAGTTATTTTGTTGAAGTCATACAAGATGATTTGGGGAAGTGTAGCATTTTTATTATTTTGTATTGTGTGACTACAAGTTATACTGATTGCATTAATTGAGTCTGATTGTAAATGCCACTCTATATGTTCATTTGCTGTGAAATAAAGCCAGTTTAACGATTCATACGTGACCTCACCTTGCCAAGTATTTTCTCGGCCTGGCTTGACAAAGATTGGAGAGGCCACTTATGATTATCCCATGGGGACATGTGCTGTTCGAGGTTTCATCTGCCAAAATTGCTCACTATTCCAGAATCTTTCTGGAATGCAAAGATAAACCCCGGCTCCTATTCTCCACTGCTAACCATCTTCTTAAACCCCTCTCCCCTGTCTCCTCCACCCTCACCTCCGACAAGTGTGAGGGGCTCATGGACTTCTTTGTCTCTAAGATTGAGACCATCCGTTCAGCTGCCTCTGCCACTTCCCTTTCTTCCCCTAGCCCACCGTGCAAAACTTCCTCAAAGGTTCCCCCCTGCCCTAGCCCTGAATTCACATCTTTCTCCAGTTTCTCTCTGATCTCCCCTCACGACCTCTCCGCGCTCATCTTGTCCATGAGACCCACTTCCTGCTCCCTCGACCCGATTCACACCAAACTGCTGACCACCCAACTTCCTTTTGTGGCTCCCATGTTAGCTGACATTGTTAACGGTTCTCTCTCCTCAGGTACTGTACCCCTCTCCCTCAAATCTGCCGTCATCACTCCTCTCCTCAAAAAAACAACCATTGACCCTTCCGTCCTTGCAAACTACCGCCCCATCTCCAACCTCCCTTTCCTCTCCAAAGACCTTTAACGTGTTGTCGCCTCCCAAATCCGTGCCCAACTTTCCCGCAATTCCATGTTTGAATCCCTCCAATCAGGTTTCCGCCCTTGCCACAGTACCGAAACAGCTCTCATCAAAGTCACATATGACATCCTTTGTGTGACTATGACAAAGGTAAATTATCCCTCCTCGTCGTTCTTGACTTGTCTGCAGCCTTTGACACGGTTGACCACTCCATTCTTCTCCAACGCCTCTCCACCGTCGTCCAGCTGGGTGGGACTGCACTCGCCTGGTTCCATTCTTATCTATCTAATCGTAGCCAGAGAATCACCTGCAACGGCTTCTCTTCCCGCTCCCGCATTGTTACCTCTGGTGTCCCCCAAGGGTCTATCCTTGGGCCCTTCCTATTTCTCATCTACACGTTGCCTCTGGATGACATCATCCGAAAACACAGCATCAGTTTCCACATGTACGCTGACGACACCCAGCTCTACCTCACCACCACTTCTCTCAACCCCTCCACGGTCTCTAAATTGTCAGACTGCTTGTCCGACATCCAGTTCTGGATGGGCAGAAATTTTCTCCAGTTAAATATTGGGAAGACTGAAACCATTGTTTTTGGTCCCCGCCATAAACTCTGTTCCCTAGCCACTGACTCCATCCCTCTCCCTAACATCTGTCTGAGGCTGATACACACTGTTCGCAACCTTGGTGTCGTATTTGACCCTGAAATGAGCTTCCGACCACATATCTGCAGCATAACTAAGACCGCCTATTTCCACTTCCTTAACATCGCCCGTCTCCGCCCCTGCCTCAGTTCATCTGCTGCTGAAAGCCTCATCCATGCCTTTGTTACCTCTAGACTTGACTATTCCAACACATTCCTGGCTGGCCTCTCACATTCTACCCTACGTAAACTTGAGGTGATCCAAAACTTGGCTGCCCGTGCCTAACTCGCACTAAGTTTCCGTTCACCCATCACCCCTGTGCTCGCTGACCTACATTGGCTCCCGGTTAAGCAATGCCTCGATTTCAAAATTCTCATCCTTGTTTTCAAATCCCTCCATGGCCTCACCCCTCCCTATCTCTGTAATCTCCTTCAGCCCCACAATCCCCCTTGATATCTGCGCTCCTCTAATTCTGGCCTCTTGAGCATCGCTGATTATAATCGCTCAACCGTTGGTGGCCGTGCCTTCTGTTGCCTAGGCCCTAAGCTCTGGAATTCTGTGCCTAAACCTCTCCGCCTCGCTACCAATCTCTCCTCCTTTAAGACACTTTTTAAACCCTACCTCTTTGACCAAGCTTTTGGTCAGCTGCCCTAATTTCTCCTTATTTGGCTCAGTATCACATTTTTTGTCTTTTAATACTCCTGTGAAGCGCCTTGGGATGTTTTACTACGTTAAAGGCGCTATATAAAAGCAAGTTGTTGTTGGACAATACATGCACACCCCTATACGTGAGACACACACACCACTTATCGGATATTATCCAAGGCAAGACCTTAAACCTTTAACTGGCGCGGTGTCGGTTGCTTTATCTATTTTATTTTTACTGTCTCCTCTGAAAGCTCCTTGGGACATATTTTAATTTTTAAAGACACTATATCAATGCACATTTCTGTTGTGTTATTATTATTGTTCTGTTCCCTCAGGGATGAGGAGCAGCAGGAACCTTGGCTGAATTTCCCCCCCCTCCTGGACTGGCGAGGGCGATGATGAAAAGCACCCCTCATGCTATCTCAGCTAACTGTTGATTGAATTGAGATCTTCCTGGTCTATGGCTCATGTAGCACACCGTGCAGTGCAGTTACACTGCAGTCTTCCTTATTGCAGACTTTTCATATGCTGTGGATTGTAGCTGTTCGCAAATTAAAGCAAGATCCTGAAACTGTCACTTCAATTTTATTCACTGAGATTGATGTCGTTGTCCTTGGAGAGAGCATGCAGGTGAAGCACTTCACCATAAAATCACTCAAACAAAAGCCCATTAGTCCTTAAAGTAACTGCTGCCAGAATGTGGTGGAGCTTTTATCACATTGTCATTGAAGGAGAGCTGCAAACCCTCACGTCTTGCTGGTGTGACAAGCAAAAGATTTTAAAATGTGCAGACCGATAATTGTAACAATTGAACGAGACAGTCATCAAGACAAAGGGCTTGATTTTGCCGGCGCTCAGAGGGCGGGTTTGGAGGCGGGTCCGCTCTCAAAAATAGCAAAGATTGACAGCGGGTTTCATACCCGCTGTCAACCTGCCTCCACGCGAGTCTCCCAGGTGTCGGGTCTGTTAGCGGAGAACTGACCCGACACCAAGCGGCGGGGGAGACAATTAAGCTCATTAAATGGCTTATTAAGAGCCAATTTAATGGTATTTTGTGACTTCCTTCCAATTTTAGGTGCTCCCCCACAGGTTACCCTCTGCTCGGGGAACACACCAGTTCACCCTGGCGTGAGTTGAGTCTGCTCTGATGTATCTGATAAGCTGACAGCTGCAGAAGTGGGGTAAAGGATGCCATGTTGCAGATGGTCAATTTCAGAGCGCAGAAACTGTTGGTTACTGCATTTGTAAGACATATAGAGATTTCTTTAGCTTGCAAGTGTTTAGAGCCAACTGTATGTCCAGTGCCACCTCATTGGAACAACCTCTCTCACCATTGACCGATCGCTTCTGTCATCTCACCTGCAGCTGCCATCTATTGCAGCAACATCAGTGCCCTAGAAACTATATCACCTTGCTCCTCTGATTCCTTTCACGCTCAGCCCCAACACCAACATCACCAGGCACACCAGCAGCACCAACAACACCACCAACCTCCTCCGCCATCACCTGATGCTGCACAGGACACAGGGCATCAGCCCCTGACAACATTGCTGCCTGGGAGGCCAGCAATGGCATCACCATAGCCAGATTTACTTCACTTGATGCTGTAAACCCTGGCTGCCACATGATGCGCCAAGTTGACACCATCCCACACCAGCACCGTAAAGCATCCCTTTAACGTCCAAGCCATTCCATGCACACTCATCACTATAGCGGGGGTGGGGAGGGTGGAAGTAATGTCTCAACATTCACTGGAGCTCAGTAAGACACTTCTCAAGGTGCGTATAGATCAGTCCAATAAGGGGCAGTGTTGAAAATATAGATTTTACTGTATGACAACACATTACCAGAAACTTCACATGGACATTGACTAAACCTCTCAAATGCCTACCCTTGTGTGTTGTTAGTTGGTATGCTTGCAGTAGGATGAGGGTGAGTGTGAGGGGTGGCTAGTGAGATGGGGAAGTGATAATGTAGATAGAGAGGGACGAGTGGAGGTGCAAGGTAAGTTGGTGTGAGTAAAGATGTGCAGGAGAAGGGTATGGAAGACAAAGTGATGGGCATGTGTTGAGTGGCACAGCAGGGTGAGTTTGAGTGTGACTTTGCAGTAACATTTCATGATCCACTGAGATCATTGAAAGGTTGGCGCCACTGCAGCCAGGGACCCCTGACGACATCCCTGCTTGTGCCCTCCTTCGCAATGTACAACCAGGCTGCATTGGTGTCCTGGGGTGGTCTGTTCTGCCCTTGGAAGGGAGGGAGTCATGGGAGAGCCTGGGTGCAACCATCCACCTTTGTGCAGTGCTTGTCAGTGTTTGCAGCACCTCAATGCTGTCAAACACTCGCAGAACAACTGTCAAACTCAATGTGACCATGGTCCCTTTAAGGAAACCGGCTGATGACGCGTCATCAATGACATCATCAGACCTGCTTCCTGTTAATTGGTCGGGAAGCCCAGAGGGCGGGCTTAACAAGGCCAATCAAGGGAAAATCCCGTTGACAAAGCGGCTGCAGCCGGGAGTGGAACCGGAACCCGGCAACCAGCTCTCCCGCCACCATCCCGACCCCGCTGAGAAAATCCAGCCCAAAAAGTGGGGGAATTCTAACCTTAAAAAAAACCACGGGTATGTTGGGGGTGTGTGGGAAGTTAAAGGGTTAAAAATCTGAATCCTTACCTGAACACGCCCACTTCCGGTTTTAACAGGGGCGGGCAGCCAATCCGATGCCAGGAGGCGGATCATCTACATAAATTTTATAATGCGGCTGCAAGCATCTGCTTCAACCTCCATTTTGAATTTAACATTAGCTGGTCGGGTTTTGCGGCCTCGTGAAACCTGCCAGCTAATGCAAGGCGAGGATTGCTGGATCCAGGAGCTAAGTGCATTTACACCTACCTCCTGGATCCAGGGTCCCTGCCCCCATGACCGGTGACCCCCACCCCCTCCCCATGGCCTCTGATTCCCCCCACCCCACCCCCCAGACCTCTGATTCCCCCCACCCCACCCCCAGGCCTCTGATTCCCACCGCCCCTCCCCTCCCCTCCCCCCCAGGCCTCTGATTCCCAACATGAGGACCCCCAGCTCCTCTGGCTGCCGATCTTTGCTGACACCGCCCCCCCCAACCCCGTTCCTCCGGCCCTCCCTGTGCTCCTCCCAGCCTGCGATCTCTTCATATCCCCCACCCCCGTGCTCCTCCCCCATGCGATCCCTCCCCCCCTCCTCTATGCGGCCTAGTGCTGCAGGCCGACCCACTCGGAGCCAGCCAGCCTCTCAATTTGGCTGGCTGCGGGTGGGAAACAGAGGCTTCCCATTCAAATACGGCAGGGCCTGACCGTTTCGGAGTCTCCCCCCCGACCCCGCTCCCAACCCGCCTTCTCCATTAAAACTCTGCCCTTAATGTGGATTTTTTTTTGGTTGAAGCTGAATTTTGGAGATAAATGGCAGGAAGCAACACAGGATGATAATGGAGATTGCAATTGTTCCAGTTCACCTTAATAGAAAATTCAGATCTACCAAAGCTTAATATAGATACGCATATTTAAATAATTTAAGTAAAGAATACTAGTTTTTAGATGCATTGCTTTATAATATTACTCATAGTCAAGTTGTAACTAACTCAGATATGAGCTAGTTAAACTGTCTGAAGTCATTTGTTTCAATATGCCTTCAGGTCATACTTCGTAAAATCAATTCATTCTTTTTATTCTATTTAGCCATTCTTGTCTGAGTGTAGACAGTAACTGTTGATAGTGTATTTGAATAGGAAGAGGCATAACACCTTAGCATGATGCTTTCCTCACCACACATTGCAGCAAAGGTATATTGATAGCAAAGAGGAGCAAGGAAATGATCTCCCACTCCTCCTCCCTCCTCTCTAAGCAAGGGATGATGAGGCCAGTTGTAGCATCACTACTACTGTCCTAGCACATTGGGGAAGAACTTTTGGACTTGGCCTGTATGCCATTTAAAAAACCTCTGGCTGCACTGTAGCAGTTAAAAACAAAGTCAGATTAACTCTCATATATGCTCTAAACCATAACTGCTGTCAGTAAGTGAGTTCAAGGCAGTAATTCAATTTTAGGGTTCAGAGGATTATAAATAGCTGAAGCTTGGCTGTCACGGTTCATGATGTCATCTGAAGTCGATCGGATTACTGCCTTGTAATTCACTTTGAGGTATCCATTATCCTCCATTAAATTTTTCATGTCCGTATGATATTAAGTAGCTTATATTATCAAGGTGGTTCTTCAGAAATTGATGTGTTCAGGCTTATTCTGACCAGTGTGACGTTCAGTAATCCTCTTTGCTCTCTTAAAAAAAAAAAATTATGTTGAGCTTATTTTGTCAGTTATTTAAAACTGTTTTAAATATTTAATTTGTATTCAAAAATTGGAAGAAAGCAGGTTGTGTGCTTCTTCAACAAGTAGCTCTATAATTTGCCTCCTAACTTCAAGGCCATCTTTTTAATTCCATTAAATGGTGCTAAGCAAAATTGCCGGCCCTGTTTTAAGTAGCATAGGCAACCTAATTCCTAATCGGACATATAGTTTGTGCAGAAAGACTATTCTGATTCTGCATTGCATGTGGCCACTCCAGTATGATTAAAAAGAGACAGTTTTTATCATATTTGTGCTCTTGTCTTGTTCGCAAACTATCTAGTGCTTTGAATGAATCAAATGCTTCAGCTTAACAGTGGGGTGACAGGCGATACGGGTGGAGTTATGAGCAATTACATAGAAGAAGTAGTGTTTGTTAATGAATCTCATCCATTGCAGCATTTCGTAAAGTTTAATTATTTTGTGTCGAACTGAAATTTTTTTTAAAGTGTCCCAGGCATATTTCATTGTGTATGTATTGGATCAGTATGGCATCAGCGGCAGTTTTCATTTATTTTGTGGTATGCAATTTGGAGGTATATTCTCCAGCAGACCGCATCTTGTTCAATGTATCATTCTTAAACTATGCCCCAGCAGTGCTCTGGGAAGTCATTTCAGGAAAAATGATTTTAAATCTCAAACAACAGGATTATTACATGCTTGACCAATCATCCATTTATCATTAGAACAGTATCTTCAATCATGGATTAGTAGGTCTAGTAATATTATATGAGGGGCTGAAAGCTCTTAAAATTCAAATGAAAGATTCCTGATTTAATTAATTGACAAAAAAGAGTGAAATGTCAATGTTGGAACCTTATTAAGTGCCGTCAGCTATGTGTCACAGAATCTTTGGCAGGAAGACGGCAGATGGATCCTTTGAGGGTCTGACTCGCAGTCTAACCTGAAAGGCAGCATTCTGTGGACTGAATGGACCATTTGCATTCATCATTCCTCTTGTATTGAAGGCATAAATAAATTAACAGTAAAGAAAAAAATACACAAAATTCCTTCAACCCAACACTGGTTGAATTAAATTTGACTTAACAGCAAGAAGAATCATACAACAGGACTGGGTTTGAAGAATCATACAGCAGGACTGAGTTTGACAAGTAACCCATCAGTGCTCAATATCTAGCTTCATAGTTGAAGAACGGCCACTTGGGCAGGGTTTTATTGGGGTGTCATCATTTGTAGAACCTTGGACAGGCATTAATATGCCTTCAGAGAGAAGTGGAGAACAATGGAGGGAGAAAATAAATCACAATTCTAATTTGAAAAGTATCTATTAATTGTGCATGTTCAGGATATTATTAACTCATCCAGTACAAAACATGCCACTGATAATTGACGTCGTAGTGCCCAGGTCCAGGAATGTGCCAGATGGCATTATTGTTGCAGCCGTCTGGCATTTATATTAGTTTATTACTTGACCTCACAATGGCAATGTGTTAATTAATTCATTAATGAGGTTAATGTGTAAGGAACTGAAGTCAAATATCAAACTCAAGCTAGTAATCCCAGCCAACAACATCTGGATATTTATCACTGTTTGATAATTACAATATGTTCTGTACAACCAATCCCAACCAAACAAGAGATATTCCATTAACACTTGGCTGATTATTCATGAATATCTTGATGCACTTTGATGTACAGTACATTTATTTGTATTTGATAATTAAATGGGGAGGGCCTGTTAACAGATTAGGTGTTGCTAGGATGCAAGCAAACTCTTGACACTGAATATTTTGCTGTTCCAAGTGAAGCAATGTTTTATTGAAAGTGCAGCTAAATGTTAACTTAAAATATAGTTTTCAGCTTGAAAGAAATTTGAGACTGATGTAATGGGAATCTGCTGAATGAATCGGTCTCTGAAGTATGGATTATGTGTGTTACACATGTAACAGGGCTGTCTGTACCAGGACTGAATATATGAGGAATAATTTGGGAAGTTGACAACAACCGAGGAGAGGGGCCATGTTCTTGAGGATGAGAGTGTGATAAAGGTGGATAGGCTGGAGGTGGTAGATGTTCTGAGGGAAGATGTTTTAGCAATTTTGAAGAACCTGAGGGTCGATAAGTCCCCTGGGCCAGATGGGATATATCCTAGGATTCTTTGGGAGGCAAGGGAGGAGATTGCAGAGCCTCTGGCTTTGATCTTTGGGTCCTCACTGTCCACGGGGATGGTGCCAGAGGACTGGAGAGTGGCGAATGTTGTTCCTCTCTTCAAGAAAGGAAATAGGAATGACCCTGGTAATTATAGGCCGGTTAGTCTTACTTCGGTGGTTGGTAAGATATTGGAAAAGGTCCTGAGGGATAGGATTTATGACCATTTGGAAAGGGGCAACTTAATCAGGGATAGTCAACACGGATTCGTGAAGGGTAAGTCTTGCCTAACAAATTTGATTGAATTCTTTGAGGAGGTAACTAAGTGTGTAGATGAAGGTAGAGCAGTTGATGTCGTATACATGGATTTTAGTAAGGCGTTTGATAAGGTTCCCCATGGTCGTCTCATGAAGAAAGTAAGGAGTTGTGGGATAGAGGGAAATTTGGCCGATTGGATAAGTAACTGGCTATCTCATAGAAGGCAGAGGGTGGTGGTGGATGGAACATTTTCGGACTGGAGACCAGTTACCAGCGGTGTGCCACAGGGGTCGGTGCTGGGTCCTCTGCTGTTTGTGATTTTTATCAATGACTTGGAGGAGGGGACTGAAGGGTGGATCAGTAAATTTGCTGATGACACCAAGATTGGTGGAGTAGTGGATGAGGTGGAGGGCTGTTGTAGGCTGCAAAGAGACATTGATAGGATGCAGAGCTGGGCCGAAAAATGGCAGATGGAATTTAACCCTGATAAGTGCGAGGTGATTCATTTTGGTAGGGCAAATTTGAATAAGGATTACAGGGTCAACGGCAGGGTTCTGAGGAACGTGGAGGAGCAGAGGGATCTGGGGGTTCATATCCACAGATCTCTGAAGGTTGCCACTCAAGTGGATAGAGCAGTAAAGAAGGCCTATGGTGTGTTGGCGTTTATTAACAGAGGGTTTGAGTTTAAGAACCGTGAGGTTATGCTGCAACTGTACAGGACCTTGGTGAGACCACATTTGGAATATTGTGTGCAGTTCTGGTCACCTCACTATAGGATGGACGTAGAAGCATTGGAAAGAGTGCAAAGGAGATTTACCAGGATGCTGCCTGGTTTGGGGGGGAGGTCTTATGAGGAAAGATTGAGGGAGTTGGGGCTTTTCTCTTTAGAGCGGAGGAGGATGAGAGGCGACTTAATAGAGGTTTATAAGATGATGAGGGGGATAGATCGAGTGGATGTTCAGAGACTATTTCCTCGGGTAGAGGCAGCTGTTACAAGGGGGCATAACTATAAGGTGCATGGGGGGAGATAAGAAGGGATGTCCGAGGAAGATTCTTTACTCAGAGAGTGGTTGGGGTGTGGAATGGACTGCCTGCTGTGATAGTGGAGTCGGACACTTTAGGAACTTTCAAGCGGTTATTGGATAAGCACATGGAGCACACCAGAGTGATAGGGAGTGTGATAGCTTGATCTTGGTCTCGGACAATGCTCGGCACAACATCGAGGGCCGAAGGGCCTGTACTGTGCTGTACTGTTCTATGTTCTAATTGCAAACTATCTGGAATCTGCTTATATTTTGAATTTTAATTCAAGAACAATTCCTCACAAAGCTTTACACAGTAACAGTTCATTAGTTGGATTTGAAATGGCCACCTAGCAACAGACAGTAGAATGGTATCTTCCAGCGATGTGCTGCATGCTTGAGATCCAAGTTGCCTACTATTGTTTTTTTATTCATTCATTGGATGTGGGCGTCGCTGGCCATCCCTAATTGTTCTTGCGAAGGTAGTGGTGAGCTGCCTTCTTGAACCGTTGCAGTCCATGAAGTGAAGGTGCTCCCACAGTGCTGTTACGGATGGAGTTCCAGGATTTTAATCCAGCAATGATGAAGAAACAGCAATATATTTCTAAGTCAGGATGATGTGTGACTTGGAGGGGAACTTGCAGGTTATGGTGTTCCCATGCACCTGCTGCCCTCCTCCTTCAAGGTGGTAGAGGTCACGGGTTTGGGAGGAGCTGTCAGTGAAGCCTTGGCAGTTGCTGCAGTGCATCTTGTAGATGGTACTCACTGCAGCCACGGTGTGCCGGTGGTGGAGGGAGTGAATGTTTAAGGTGGTGGATTGGGTGCCAATCAAGCGGGCTGCTTTGTCCTGGATGGTGTTGAGCTTCTTGAGTGTTGTTGGAGCTGCACTCATTCAGGCGAGTGGACAGCATTCCATCACACTCCTTACTTGTGCCTTGTAGATGGTGGAAAGGCTTTGGGGACTCAGGTGGTGAGTCACTCACCACAGAATACCAAGCCTCTGACCTGCTCTTTTTGCCACAGTATTTATGTGGCTGGGCTAGTTAAGTTTCTGGTCAGTGGTGACCCCCGGGATGTTGATGGTGGAGGATTCAGTGATGTAATCCTGTTGAATATCAAGGGGAGGTGGCTAGACACTCTCTTGCCCACATACCCACTGGGTGGAAATCCACATCACAAGCATCTTGGCTGGCAGAATCTTTTAGTGGGAAGAGGGAATGTGAAATGTAACATGGTTGACTGGCAAAACTGTAAGTGCACCTGCTGTTAGCTGTTTTCAGTTGAAGTGCCACTGTTGATAATAGCAGAGTCAATATTCCAGCCTTTCATAAAGCAAGCAGCTTGGTGTAGCTATCTCCCACTGGGAGATCAAAGGAATAGAATAGAGGACAGAGGAATAAAAGGTACCGTTTAAGCAGGAAACAAAGTAAATACATTTCACTGGCATGTGGTAGTGCATTCCATGTACCTAGCCAACATGATTGTTCGGGACTTGGAAGTATTTATTTTATATAATTTATTTGAGTTATATCTGAAAAGATGTATTGATATAATCTGATTCACAACTGACAGCACTTTTTGGTTGTGTCTTTTTGTTTTTAGTAAACAAGCACAAACCGTGGATTGAGACATCCTACCATGGTGTGATAACGGAGAACAATGACACAGTTTTTCTGGATCCACCACTGGTTGCACTGGACAAGGATGCACCTGTGCGCTATGCAGGTGAGTTGAGGTCTTGTTATCTTTCATAACGTCTGTGAGGCTATGGCACGAATGATTCATACCATTGTACAGATTCTTTTTGACAACTTGTGATGATGGATGCCATTTCTGAGACATTTCAACCTTGAGTTTGAAAGAAAAAAGTGATTTGCAGATTATCTAGCAGCTACTTCTTTAAAAAAAAATCTACACTTATATTAAAAAAAAAACTTTTTTTAGATATAAATACTAGGAATCTACTCAGGCAAATTCTGCATTCCTGGTAGCCAGTCATATATGTCTGCAAATGCAGTAAAACTGAATGTTCTTTATTTGTGGTTGGATGTCCTGTATTTGTGATTGTGCCTACAAGACCATTAGGATAGTTATTACAAAAGACATTGCAGGTTTGTGAAGTGCATTTCGAAAATAACTTTAATTGAATGGATCAGTTTGCCATTAAAAGGGATGGCTATCTGATTCCAACTTGACAGCTGTATGAAAATAGCAAGAATAATTACACAGTCATTGATTTCATCAATAATAATTTACACCATTACAAGGCTCACTAATACCCTTGGCTTTGGAGTCATTAAAATAGATTAGTCTTACATAACCAGTTGATTCCTAATGACTGAATGTAGTCAGTGTCTCTGAATGTAATTACTGTGCAGTTTTGTTGATGCCAATAGTTTCAAGGTATTTCTTAGCCTTTCGGCTCATGTTATGACCTGTCAGATACATTTAATTAATAGGAGAGTCTCTGTATTGAATATGGATTTGTGGCTGTGATTTGTTCATGATTTCAAACAGTGCTGGTATCCAGTGCTGCATTTTAACACTTGTCTAACAGTATATTTTAACATTTTTTTTAAAAGGACATTTAAAATATGAGAATATCTGTATCTTTTATCACCTAGTCGTTTCAGTTCATTAATACTTGCAATAACACTCCCAGGAATAATTTAGGGATCTCCATTTTGATTTGCTTTGGTAAGAAAACAGGTTGAATAGTTTTACTTAATGATCTCATTTTTATTAATCTGTTGGTGACTTTAAAAAACCTGCCTGAAAGAAAGTAAGATTGACTTTGTGGAGGTATAAATGGCAGTTATTTGCGTACACATTTTCTGTAGGTTGGTAGCTCCAACTGGCTTTTGTCATCAGTGAGTTGATCATGTTGTCTAGTTAATGTTTTATTACTCCGCATACTGTTGCCTTTCTTTACTTATCCTTTTCACCGTTTCCTGCAAGAACTGTTTTGCCCAGCTTTCTGTTGTGTAACACGGCTTTCATCGGTTCTGGTATTGTCTGGAGAATTTAATCTGTGCATGTGACACAGTCAACATAGTGCAAAGCGACTGCATCTCTTCAGTCACGTAATCTTGCAGCATTTTCAGAAAAAGAAAACCCACATAGTAAAGAAATTGTGGAATGGCTGAGGCTGGAGTTTTTGTACCTAATAATGGAATCATTTTGGTGGTATTTCTTTGAGCTGTAATGTGAAGCAGTTGTGTAGTTTTATGCTATCAGTCTCAGAATAAGGGGTCGGCCATTTAGGACTGAGATGAGGAGAAATTTCTTCACTCAGAGGGTGGTGAATCTTTGGAATTCTCTACCCCAGAGGGTTGTGGAAACTCAGCCGTTGAGTATATTCAAGACAGAGATCGATAGATTTTTGGATATTAAGGGAATCAAGGGATATGGGGATAGTGCAGGAAAGTGGAGATGAGGTAGCTCAGCCATGATCTTATTGAATGGCGTAGCAGGCTCGAGGGGCCAAATGGCCTACTCCTGCTCCTATTTCTTATGTTCTTATGAAGGACAATTTCACAAAAATTATTCAAGCAGTTAAGAAAGCATTTCTAACTCGCATAAAGAATGCTCATGTGTTGCACATAAAATTAAGCATATATTTAATTATATTTAAGATGTATATTTAAAATGGGCATCTTCAACATTACAGATTGATTTGCTAAATATATCATTAAAATAAATTTAAACTAGTATTAATGAAAATGCAATAAACGTCAACATTTATAATTACACTAATACAACTAAAATCATACCACTATTTACAATCAGTCGTGGTTCAATGGGTAGCACGCTTACCTCTAAGTCAGAAGGTTGTGGGTTGAAGTCCCACTCCAGAGACTTGAACACAAAAATCTAGGCTGACACTCCAGTGCAGTAATGAGCGAGTGCTGCACTGTCAGAGGTGCCGTCTTTCGGATGAGACATTAAACCGAGGCCCCGTCTGCTCTCTCAGGTGGACGTAAAAGATCTCATGGCACTATTTTGAAAAAGAGCAGGGGAGTTATCCCCAGTGTCCTGGACAATGTTTATCCCTCAATCAACGTCACTAAAACAAATGATCTGGTTATCATCACATTGCTAATTGTGGGAGCTTGCTGTGCGCAAATTTCCGACACTACAACACTTCAAAAGTACTTCATTGGCTGTAAAGCGCTTTGGGACGTCCTGAGGTCGTGAAAGCCGCTGTATAAATGCAAGTTTTTCTTTCTTTAATATACAGGAAAAACCTTCAATCCACATAAAACAATATTTAATGCAATCTGTACAGCTCTTTAAATTATATGATCTATCTAAGTATTCTGGATTTAGACTTTAAATAGAAGAAGGCTTAACTGGCCTACAGACACTCTAGGTTCACATGTGAAGAAAGGCTGAGGTAGCCGAGAGCTATTGGTGTCTATGAAACCGCATTCTGGAAAAGAGGTGGGTAAGAGAAAACTATTTAAAAAGTATAAACTCTTGGAAATAAATGAGGACGTCTGATTGCTTTACACCCAACCCATAATATTACATAGACATAGAAACATAGAAGATAGGAGCAGGAGTAGGCCATTCGGCCCCTCGAGCCTGCTCTGCCATTCAATGCGATCATGGCTGATCATCCAAATTCAGTACCCTGTCCCTGCTTTCTCCCCATATCCCTTGATCCCTTTAGCCTTAAGAAATATATCTAACTCCTTCTTGAATATATTTAATGAATTGGCCTCAACTGCCTTCTATGGTAGAGAATTCCACAGGTTCACCACTCTCTGGGTGAAGAAATTCCTCCTCATCTCAGTCCTAAATGGCTTACCCCTTATCCTTAGACTGTGACCTCTGGTTCTGGACTCCCCCGCTATCGGGAACATCCTTCCTGCATCTAGCCTGTCTAGTCCTGTTAGAATTTTATAAGTTTCAATGAGATCCCCTCTCATTCTTCTAAACTCTAGCGAATATAAGCCTAATCGACCCAATCTCTCTTCAGATGTCATTCCTACCATCCCAGGTATCAGTCTGGTGGATCTTCGCTGCACTCCCTCCATGGCAAGAACATCCTTTCTCAGATAAGGCGACCAAAACTGCATACAATACTCAAGGTGTGGTCTCACCAAGGCCCTGTACAACTGCAGCAAGACATCCTTGCTCCTGTACTCGAATCCTCTCGCTATGAAGGCCAACATACCATTTGCCTTCTTAACCGCCTGCTGCACCTGCATGCTTACCTTCAGCGACTGGTGCACAAGAACACCCAGGTCTCGTTGCACGTCCCCTTTTCCCAATCTATTGCCGTTCAGATAATAATCTGTCTTCCTGTTTTTGCCACCAAAGTGGATAACCTTGCATTTATCCACATTATACTGCATCTGCCATGCATCTGCCCAATCACCCAACCTGTCCAAATCATACTGGAGTTTCTCTGCATCCTCCTCACAGCACACACGCCCACCCAGCTTTGTGTCGTCTGCAAACTTGGAGATATTACATCTAGTTCCCTCGTCTAGATCATTAATATATATTGTGAATAGCTGGGGTCCTAGCACCGATCCCTGCAGTACCCCACTAGTCACTGCTTGCCACTTGGAAAAAGACCCGTTTATTCCAACTCTTTGCTTCCTGTCTGCCAACCAGTTCTCTATCCAAGTCAGTACCTTACCCCCAATCCCATGTGCTTTAACTTTGCACGCCAATCTCTTATGTGGGACCTTATCAAAAGCCTTCTGAAAGTCCAAATACACCACATCCACTGGTTCTCCCTTATCTATTCTACCAGTTACATCCTCAAAAAATTTCAGTAGATTAGTTAAGCATGATTTACCTTTTGTAAATCCATGTTGACTTTGTCCGATCCTGTCACTGTTTTCCAAGGTCTCTGCTATTACATCTTTTTTATAATGGACTCTAGCATTTTCGCCACTATCGATGTCAGGCTTACCGGTCTATAATTCCCCGTTTTCTCTCTACCACCTTTTTTAAATAGTGAGGTTACATTAGCTATCCTCCAATCCATGGGAACTGTTCCAGAGTCGATAGAATTTTGGAAGATGACCAGCAATGCATCTACTATTTCTAGGGCCACTTCCTTAAGTACCCTAGGACGTAGATTATCACAGCTCTGGCCCATGACAGACTTTTAAGACCTGTAATTGTGTTGCAGATGTTCGATCAGCTTTCCTCAATAGTACTTGAATGCACAAAATTGAAAAATAGTAATGGTTTCCTAACAAAATACATTTAATTGCTCAGTTCTACTGTAACAGCAACTTTTACTGTAGATATATGCAAGAAATATCAGGGTCGAGTTTCCGCTTTGCAGCAATCAGTGATTCTTGCACAAATTGCACCCGTTTTGAAAAGTGTTTCCCCCCCCCCCCCCCCCGAGTTTCTGCACAAACTCATTTGCAAATCTGCCATGAACCAGTGCAATCGAGCAGTGTTTTAAAACACAATTTAAAAAAAAAATTGTGTTTGAAAAAAATTCCTTCATATATTTAAGAGGTAAAATTTGATGAACACAGATGAAAATTGGTTTATCACAAAAAATAAGCATTTTAAATCAGGGTCAATCCACCATTTGGGAGTAACTCGATTTTAAATGACTGAAAATGACTTTTAAAAGATATACAAAACTATTTTCTAGTTAGAATTGGAGTAGAATAGCGAGTTCCTTAGTAAATGTACCCATTAGTGCCTTGTGCCCAAAAGCTCCAGCTTAATTTTTGGAGCCTCCTCAAAGGCCTGCAAACGAGCGCAATTAGCGGAAACTCCCAATGGTGATTAATTCACCCCCGGGGGGGCGTGGCCAGTTTTGTGGGCGATTTTTTTTAAGATTGCGGAAACTCGAATTGCACTGAACGCAATTTGCACTTAAATTCCACTATCTTTTGTGGCAATATCAGGGGAATTGCACCGAAAACACCAGCGCAATCGAGCGGAAACTCTGGGCCAGCATGTTTAAATTTATTTTTGTGCTTTCTTTATTTCAAGTGCCATTATAACAGCTCGCCTCCATCCAACCTCAGATGTGAAAACTGCCAACAGGGTTATAAACTCCTTTAGAACATACATTTCAAACGGCACAAAGCCCTTGCTTGGGGACAAAGTGCACTCACGATGGAGTTAGATAGATGAAGGATTAGATTTTCCTTAAGGTGCAATTTTTCGCCATTGTGAGGCATCCCACCGTGCAGCCCAGATAAAGCTCGACTAAACATATGATTGATGCAACTGACAGGCTTCAGGGTCAGCCACCCTTAGGCCTTAAATCTGATGCTTCGATAGTAGGAACTCAGCATGTTAACCCTCTTGAGGACAGCAGTAGAATTTTTTTGGGCTTTGTGATACCAGCATGTGAACGCTTAACATGCTCATTTGAAAGTCCCCTTTCTGCTATTTTAGCAGGATGTTAACCTGTGTTTTTAATATTAAAAAAAAGTTTGTGTCTCCACTATAGGGGAGATGGAGGAGCTGTACTTATTAGGGATAACATAATGGCAGTAGAAAAAAGTGAGGCAGATATCAGCAAGACAAAAATAGAATCCATATGGATAGAGATAAAAGATAATAAAGGATCAATCACACTAATAGGCGTAGTCTACAGACCAGCTAATAGTGGAAGGGAGGTGGAGGAAGAAATATGCAGACAAATTAGGGAAATGAGTAAAAAACATAGAATAATAATCATGGGGGATTTCAACTACCCTGATATTAATTGGACAGAAGAGGTAGGTAGAGGGGATAAGGGAATGGAGTTCCTACAATGTGTACAGTACTCCTTTCTAACCCAATATGTAAAAGCCTGACAAGGGAGGATTCGCTATTGGATCTAGTAATAGCGAATGAACCAGAGCAGATAAGAGAAGTAAAGGTAGGGGAACATATAGGCAATAGTGACCATAATATAATACATTTTAAGATGATAATTGAGAAGGACATAAGTATGATGAAAACCAGGTTAACAGATTGGAGAAAAGCTGATTTTGAGGGGCTGAGAATAGAACTTGGGGGAAAAAAATGGGCAACAATATTGGCAAACAACGATGTGGAACAGCAATGGGAAACATTTAAAATGGTGTTCAACAGACTGCAGGAAAAATATATTCCGCTAAAAAACAAGAACAGGCTAAACACAAATGAGACACCGTGGATGAATAAAGACAAAAGGGAACAACTGAGGGTAAGGAAAGAGGCTTACCTTAAGTACATAGACAGCAGGGGAGTGCATGATAAGAGAGAATACGAAAAGATTAGAAGAGAAGTAAAAAAAAACAATTAGGGAGGCAAAGAGGAACTATGAAATTAAATTATCAAGGCACATCAATAAAGAAGGAAGGTTGGGATGGGAATAGGGCCATTAAGGGATAGTCAGGATAATACCACAGGTAACGATAGAGAGATGGCAGAAATATTAAATAATTATTTTGCTTCAGTATTTACCAGGGAGAAAGAACAGGTGGACATGACATTGGATAATGAAATTAGTAATGAGATAAGTGCACTTAAAATAAAAAGGGGATATATTAAGTAAATTAATCAAACTCAAAGAAGATTGCATCCACGCATTTTAAAAGAATCTAGGGAAGAGATAGCAGAGGCATTACTACACATATTTAGTAATGCGTTAGAAAAAGGTATAGTGCCAGAGAACTGGCGGATAGCTAACGTAATACCGATATTTAAGAAGGGGGATAGAACATGTCCAGGGAATTATAGACCAGTCAGCTTAACATCGGTGGTCGGAAAAATAATGGAATCCCTACTAAAGGAGAAAATAGAAGAACATCTAGAAACCAAAAATATAATAATGAATGGTCAACATGGATTTCAAAAGGGAAAGTCTTGCTTGGCCAACCATATTGAATTTTTTCAAGAGGTAACAGAGAGAGTATACAATGGTAATGCAGTAGATGTAATTTATCTGGATTTTCAAAAGGCCTTCGATAATGTACCCCTTAATAGACTGATGAACAAGGTCAGAGAATGCAGCGTCAATTGTCAAGTAGCAGAATGGATTGCTGGCTGGTTTCAGGACAGAAAGCAGAGAGTAGGAGTAAAGGATAGCTATTCACAGTGGCTGAAGGTGGGTAGTCATGTTCCACAAGGATCAGTGCTGGGACCACGGCTGTTCACAATTTACATTAGCGATTTAGACTTAGGAATCAAAAACACAATTTCTAAATTTGCGGATGACACCAAATTGAGGGGGATAGTCAATACTGAGGAGGACTGTAACAAATTACAGGAAGACATTAATAAACTTGCAGAATGGGCATATAATTGGCAAATGAAGTTCAACACAGATAAATGTGAGGTACTACATTTTGGTAGGAAGAATAGGGAGGTCACATCACTTGGAGGGTGCGAGTCTAGGTGGGGTAGGGGGACAAAGGGATCTAGGAGTACAAATACACAAATCACTAAAAGTAGCGACAAAGGTTAACAAGGCCATAAAAAAAAAAGCAAACCAAGCACTAGGGTTTATTTCTAGAGGGATAGAATTGAAAAGTAGGGAAGTTATGTTAAACCTGTATCAAACCTTCGTTAGACCACACTTGGAGTACTGCGTACAGTTCTGGTCGCCATATTATAAAAAGGATATAGAGGCACTGTCGCCATATTATAAAAAGGATATAGAGGCACTGGAGAGGGTGCAGAGAAGATTTACAAGGATGATACCAGAAATGCGAGGGTATACATATCAGGAAAGAATGAACAGGCTGGGTCTCTTTTCTCTTGAAAAAAGAAGGCTGAAGGGTGACCGAATAAAGGTCTTTAAAATTATGAAAAATTTTGATAGAGTGGATACAGAGAGAATGTTTCCACTTGTGGGGAAGAGCAAAACTAGAGGTCATCAATATAAGATAGTCACCAAGAAATCCAATAGGGAATTCAGAAGAAACTTCTTTACCCAAAGAGTGGTGAGAATGTGGAACTCGCTACCACAGGGAGTGGTTGAAGCGAATAGTATAGATGCATTTAAGGGGAGGGTAGACAAGCATATGAGGGAAAAGGCAATAGAGGGTTATGCTGATAGATTTAGATGAGGAAAGACGGGAGGAGGCTCATGTGGAGCATAAACGCCAGCATTGACTGGTTGGGCCGACTGGCCTGTTACTGTGCTGTATATCTTATGTAATCCTATGTAAAGCATTCACACTTTAGTGTCACATTCTATAAGTTCAGGGCCTTTGTTTTTCCAGCTTTCTCCCCTTGTCTCCTGAGGATACCTTGCTAAAAATGGCTGTTCTTAATCTAGAAAGAAAGAAAGAAGAAAATAGACCTTGCATTTATATAGCGCCTTGCACAACCTCAGGATGTCCCAAAGCATTTTACAGCCGATTAAGTACTTTTTTGAAGTGAAATCACAGTTGTAACGTAGGAAATGCAGCAGCCAATTTGCGCACACCAAGGTCCCACAAACAACAATGAAATGACCAGATAATCTGTTTTCATATTTCCTACATTACAACAGTGACTACACTTCAAAAGTACTTAATTGACTGGAAAGCACTTTGGGACATCCTGAGGTCATGAAAGGCACCATATAAATGCAAGTCTTTCTTTTTTCTTTGTGATGTTGGTTGAGGGATAAATATTAGCCAGCACACCGGGGAGATCTCCCCTGCTGTTCTTCGAAATAGTGCCATGGGATCTTTTACTTGCACCTGAGAGGGCAAACGGGGTTTAACGTCTCATCTGAAAGACGGCACCGCTGACAGTGCAGCACTCACTCAGTACTGCACTGGAGCGTCAGCCCAGATTTTGTGTTCAAGCCTCGGAAGTGGGACTTGAACCCACAACCCTTTGACTCAGAGTTGAGAGTGCTGCCACTGAGCCATGGCTGACGCCCCAAGTCCAGATAAGGAGTGACACTAACTATTTGATCATAGACGGCATGACAGCCAAGTTTAATCTTGTCTTGGCACATACATTTCACAGCGGGGCTTATTGGGTAGCAATCAGGAGCAGGAAGCCTGGCTGATATTTGCCCCTCTCTTATACCTGGAGATAATGAGGGCAGTTGGAGCTCATTCATCATTGCCCTCACTTAGCACAAAACAAGGATTGATTTGGGGTCTTGTGTTTATACCACACCAAGTGGTATATTTATCAATTGAGTCATTTAGAGAATACCAGCAATAGAATTTCTGTGACAATTACCCCACATTAAATAACATACAATTTATATTGATTCCCCCAAATTATCTCTGGATTGTTCCAAAGATGCTTCCAGGTTGAATCTCAATTCCTGTTTGCCTCTTGTGCTAGCTATTTAGTTCATGACACCATCATATAAAAAGAGTGCATCATTAGAACATGGGATACAAAATGTAAGGTGTAAGACTGAAAGATTTTGTGTTTTGCTTTTGATGTGATTTTTTTTGAACAGCCTTGGCTGTCAAAATTTTAGATGCTTTGCAAGTGGAAATTTACTTCAAAATGGGATAGGAGATTAGTTTTTCACATTTTTGGTCAAAAATCTAAGATTCCAAATCACGTGCTTCTAACAATTATTAAATATTGAAAATAAACTTTATGTTGACAAAATAGCATAATTGGGCATAAAGCATTGCAAAGAAAATGTGTGGATTCATAATGAGCAGTTTTAGGTATGACTTGAGTCAATAATTCATGATTTAGAAGTTTGAGTATAAATTCTACACCTGAAATTGGTAAGCTTGCAGTGTTTAAGAAAGTGTTACTTTCACATCGTACTTGATCACTGTCTTCTCTTTCTGATTTCATGTGACCCATACAGTAATTGGCCTTGAAACATTTTTTTGTTCCATTACAGACACAGAGTCAGGACTATTGTCTTGCAATGTTACATGTTCAGACTACAAATTAGGTCGAACTGTAATCACAGTGGAATTTGGTCAAAGCAGAAATAGCACTCCGTAGTGTATTAGTAAGACAGAGATGAGGGACCTTTCCCATAACTATAATTAATTTCTCTTTATCTTTTTGATATTTTATGTTTTTGAGCTAGGGAGGAATTGTTCCTTTCCATAATACCTTTTAAATTGTTCAATTTTTAAAAATCACATTACCTGCAAGTTCCTGCATTGAAACAGACTGTGTCCTTTTGAATTCCTAGATTTCATAAATTTGCAGAACTGTGTCCAAAACCAGCAAGTGCCTCTATAAGTGTGTGTTTGTGAAATATGTTGCAATGCTAGCTCATGTTGGAAGATTGTGTGATGTGAAGTGGATAATTCCTCAATTTACCAAAATTCTCTTCTGATACCCAAACAAACTGATCAACGTGAAGGAAATTGCAATTGGGTTTGCCTGATATTGCTGGTTGTTTGAAGTCAATTCCGACAAGTCTATGATTATGGAATCATCCAGCTAGCTCACTGGTTGAATGCACATGGAATTGCCACTGAACCCTACAGATTAGGAAGGTTCCAGGTTTGTTCCTTGGTCTTATGGCATCCATGGTCAATCTGGCTGTGATGACTGACTGACTAAATGTCATTAGGAAGACAATATGTTATTATTACGTTACCTAGTATGTTAGCTTCTCATTTCAAGTTTCTGATATATTGTTAATACATCAAGCATGTAATACCATTCTTTGACACAGCAGTAATTGCAGAAACTGTGTTCATTTGGGTGCCATAAAACATTTTCAAATAGGCACC
Organism: Squalus acanthias; assembly: GCA_030390025.1. NCBI lineage: Eukaryota > Metazoa > Chordata > Chondrichthyes > Squaliformes > Squalidae > Squalus > Squalus acanthias. The sequence continues at coordinate 60,019,433 of CM059429.1, forward strand.
AAATACAGCATTTCAAAGGTGTTCTGGTGTTTAGTGATTTATCCTCGTAGTGAAACCTGCCAGATTTAATTACTAGATCTGTCTGACAAGTCAGCCACCTTCTGACGAAAGGTCTTGGACAGTTTCCAAACTGCATGTTTCATGAGTGAATTAGAGAACCATAGCAGTACATAGTAGCAGCTGATTTAACATTGGAGGACAGAGGAATAAGGGCACTTTATAAAAAAACTTGTAAGTAATGGGTCAGGTCACCAATAGTTAGAAGTTTAAGTAAGGTTATCTGGGCCCTCATGCAAATATATATTAAATAAATATAGATTAAAAGTCTTATACCTTTTCAGAGACTTGAATTGTTTGAAACCTGCATTTGGTGTGTGACCCCAATTTGCAACTAATCTTGTGGCTCATTAGAATGAGCCATTACTAATTTGTGCCACAGTCCTTTGCCTTCTTGATATTTAAACATGTCAAGGAAGGTCAGACTTCTTGAATTGGCTTTTGATGGATGAAGGCAAAATTGAGTTAATATTTACCTGTCAAAGGAAATGGAAATTGAACTCAATCAAAAAAATGACAATCTTGTCTTTAGCCTCGATTTTTAATGCACCAGCTCCTGATGAGACCAGGGGTAAGGGAGGTTAAAGTATTGGCAGCGTGCCACTCACCAGATCCACACAGCACAAGGGCCCCGCACCATTTTAACAGGAGCACTTCGGGCAGCGTGTGAGGCCCTCGCCTGCCTGGGTGAGGTTCTCATTCAAATTGAAAGGTCGGCGCTAGGTGCCGGCCTCACCAGTGAAACCCGCGCCAAAGAGCAGCAGGCCCAGAAGGTCAGCTAATTTAACAGATTTTATGATTTCACGTGGGCCGCGATGAACAGGACTGCTCCTCCGGGCCCCACAAGAAGACCTTGGGCTTCTACCTCCCCACCCCCGACCACCGCCTTCCACTTAGCTGACTGACGAGAACTATTCCCACAGGTCCCTGGGTGTGGCCTCCTGCTGTGCTTGCCCAACTCCAGCCGGCCGTTTTTCCGTCATTGACATCAGGTTCGGGTAGGATTCGGGCCTGGTGTACTTAAATGAGGCTTGGGAGTTAAGGTGGCCCGGGCCTCACTTTGGCAAGCTGGGGTGAGCCTGACGCTCGCCCCGCTGGATCACCACATGCTCCAAGTTCAAATCGGGTCTTCTGTATCTAAGGAATCTGCATTCCTTTTTTAATGCCTACATGACGTGAATATCCTTGGTATTGTAAAAATACTTTGTACTAATAAGCTTTCCTGCCATGTGATTATGGAGTCAGTGATACACAAAAACACCAGAAATAAAGTAACATTGGCAGAGTAACCTGCATTCGTAACTTTACCACTGCACCATGGTGTCTGGAGTGTGACTATCTGAGACTGGTTCTGATCAGGAGCCAGAACGTGCCAATTTTTTCTTGTTGCCGTTGTTATGTCCAATAAACACTCAAGTTGGTGCGGTACTGTCTTGGCTGCTTTCATTTCCAATTCTCTGCAACATTCCCATTAAATCTAAAACAGTGTAAGAGAAGACAATGGAGTGTAATTGCTACAATATGCTTACTCCAATCAGGGGACCCTCTAGTCTTCAGTTACCAATGCAAGTACAATAAATATCAGTCAGGGGACAGGTTCAGCATAGAGCCGAAGGATGTGCTTGATATTGGTCCAGGAAAATCGTCAGTTTCATTGCAATGTTGGATTTTTCATTTTTTTCACCCTCCCATGGCTTATACGGCTGCAATGCTCTTTCTGCCAAAGAGCTCATTGGATCTCATCTGTGATCAAATAGCTTACCGACAACCACTGTTTGGACTCACAAATGAAAGTTGGCCATTTGTATGAAGTAATAGAGGATCCTTGGAACTGTACACCAGCCTGATGCGCTGCCTTCAAGAGTAGCGATACAGTGCTGCAAGGTACAGTTACATCACACCTGACGTATATGACATAACATCAACAACTTGTATTTATATATCGTCTTTAACATGGTAAAACATCCCAAGATGCTTCACAGGAGCGTTATCAAACAAAATTTGACACCGAGCCACACAAGGGGATATTAGGGCAGGTCAAATAGGCAGGTTTTAAGGAGCGCCTTGAAGGAGGAAAGAGAGGCGGAGAGGTTTAGGAAGGGAATTCCAGAGCTTAGGGCCTTGGCAGCTGAAGTCACGGCCGCCAATGGTGGAATGATTAAAATCGGGGATGCGCAAGAGCCCAGAATTAGAGGAGCGCAGATATCTTGCAGGGTTGCAGGGCTGGAGGAGGTTATAGAGATAGGGAGGGGTGAGTCAGTGGAGGGATTTGAAAACAAGGATGAGAATTTTAAAATCGATGTGTTGCTTAACCGGGTGCCAATATAGGTCAGCAAACACAGGAGTGATGGGTGAACGGGACTTGCAGCGAGTTAGGACCCGGGCAGCAGAGTTTTGGATCACCTCAGGTTTACAGAGGGTGGAAGATGGGAGGCTGGCCTGGAGTGCATTGGAATAGTCAAGTCTAGAGGTAACAAAGTCATGGATGAGGGTTTCAGCAGCAGATGAGCTGAGGCAAGGGCGGAGACAGGCCATGTTACGGCGATGGAAATAGGCGATCTTAGTGATGGTACGGATATGTGGTTGGAAACTCGACTCGGAGTCAAATATGACACCAAGATTGTGAGCAGTTTGGTTCAGCCTCAGACAATTGCCAGGGAGATGGATGAAGTCGGTGGCTAGGGAATGGAGTTTGTGGCGGGAACTGAAGATAATGGCTTCGGTCTTCCCAATATTAAGTTGGAGGAAATTTCTGCTCATCCAGTACTGGATGTCGGACAAGCAGTCTGACAATTTAGAGACAGTGGAGGGGTCGAGAGAGGTGGTGGTGAATGCAGTACAATTATCTTTCCCTGGCAATGGATTTATCAAGAAATAAATTCCAAACTACGTATTATAAGGAATACTAGAGAATTGGGGTTGTTTGTTGTATTGATGAATCTATATGGCAATTGATAAAAACATCACAGTTTTATTATGGTCTTCACTTTACATTTAAGAAATAAATGTTAGTGAAAAGGTCGACACTAGTAGAAAATGGGATTTCCTGACTCATTCAGTAAAATTATCAAAGGAAACAATTTCACTCCACTCATGAGTAGTAACGTTGTAGGAATCGGAATAGGCAACTCGGCCTACATCCATCTCTTGTGCTGATTCTGCAACTGTCCATGCTGTGCAAGGTGCAACTCCTTGCACAAGTGTTTAAGTAGCTGCCCTGAAATTGCATTTGCCTTGCAGTTTCTTCACCTGTTAATTCAACTAACTTTTGCTGATATATCAGTATATTTGTTGGACGTTCTCTCTTACTGCATTTCCCGAATGCTACAATTTAAAATTGTCACTTCTTTTGGACACTGTATTGAAACTCCATCCTGTTCCAAAAAAACATCTCTACATCAGTGGTTCTGAAAAGTAGGTGGGCTAAAATGGGGGTGGGGGGTGAATTTTAACCTGGAGTAGTGTGTGGGTTTTAGTGCGGGTGGGGGGTGGGGTGTGGGGGGTTAAAGTGGGCGAAAATGCATTCGCGCCCGGAAGCTGGCTCCAATGCGCCGACTTCCGGTTTTAACTCAGGCACGTTCGGCAGTTTGCGCATAACCCCCTCTGGCGAGGCGGGTTAGCAATTTAAATATGTTAATCACTCAATTCTAGTGATATTTCAACCTACATTCAGATGTAACGGCACATCCACGTGTTTGCCGGGCTTCCTGAAACTCGCCATTGATTGAGGAGGAGACAAAGAATGAGAAGTGGGAGCGCTTGGAGTGTTTGAGATGTTCCACGGAGTTGGCCAGTCTATCCATGGAAGAACACACCATCACAATGCCCTGCGACGTCAACCCACTCTGCAATCACGTGCTGTGTGCGTCGAAGGCCTGTCAGTACATTGCAGATTTTCTGCTGCCCCTCAAAGATTACACTTTTCATGGCCTCCAGGGTACAGCATCTGCGCCCTCTGACGTGGATTCTGCACTGCTGTCCCTGCCACCACTGTCTGCTCTTGCTCACTTGTGAAGTGTGAGTCTCCAAGTGACAACCCAACTATCTATCTAACTGGACCCACCGAAGTGCAAGTATCTGAGCTGGTGCATGGTAAGCACGAGTCCTTTGACGGTGCACACTTAGAAGGAAACAGCTCCCCTGTCTGCTATGTCCAATGGCTGCTGCATGCGTGAAGGCCCTGGTGGAGAGAAAGATATGAATTAGTACTGGCAAGGTACCAATACAGTCTAAATTTATAGGTACGAGTGCAGTGATGGGTACATAAATATATTGTACAGGGACAGTCATGTGGCGATTATGTTACTGGACTGGTAGCCCAGATGTTCAGTTCAAGTCCCATCATGATATTAAAATGAATGAATCTCGTAAGTTGTGGTCTGGCACCAGAAAAAATGACCATCACAGCTGCTGGATTGTCATGAATACTCACTGGTTCACTGATGTCCTTTAGGCCTAAGTTGGCTCGTAAAGTCATCTGAAGTGGCCTAGCAAGCCATTGTTAGGGTTCCCAGAATGACCGGGTGCAATGTTCCCTCTTAGTTTTTTTTTGGCTGCGTGGCCCCTTAAAGAGGCTGCGCGGCACATTCACAGTTTGACACATGCCTTATAGGGAACGTAGACCAGGTGTTCCCCGAAATGGGGATACCTCTCCCGAGCTGTGGCTCCAGCAGCCCAGGAGATCAGTTATTTAAATTTCCCGCCTTCATCCCCCCCACCCCCTCCCGTGCTCTATGACATCACCAGCTGCTGTTAAAACTTCAGGTTCGATTATGTCACCTGACCACCGCCACAGGGAGCCGCGACCGTGTGGAGCGCAGTCAGCAGAGGGCTGGAGTATCAGGGGGGCTCAGGAATCGCAGGTGTCAGCATTCGGGAAAGCTCTGAACTCGTGAGGGCTCTGAAATTGCAGGGCCTGAAATTGGGGGAGGTTTGAAATCGGGGGCGAGGGGCTCGAAAGTGAGGGGAAGAGAAGACAACTGGGGGATCAAGGGGAGACCTGGGAATGGGGGCGAGGGGAGGGGGAAGAGATGGAGAATGGAGGCTTGGGGGGAGAGATAGGGAATTGGGGTGCGGGGGAGAGCTGGAGACTTGATAAGGGGGGCTCAGGGGGAGTGATGGAGAATGGGGGATCGGGGGGGGGGAAAAATGGAGATTGGGGAATGGGAGCGCGGGGAGAGATGGGGATTAGAGGCCGTGAGAGCGAAACAGACTAGTGGTGATGGATTGGGGCTCAAGCGAGTGGGAGGAGGAAATGGGTTGGGGGTGGACTGGGGACTAGCATTTCCCACTGAACTGGGAGCAGCACCAGCAGGGTGGTGAGTGGGAGCGGCACTGAGAGGAGCAGCCATGAAAGGGTGAATGAAACCTGGGGACCATACCGTGGGTAAACAGTGCAAGAATGTTGCAACGTATCATTATGAAGATGATCATATTTCACTTGCTGCTGAAATCAAGTCAACATGATTGAGTGTTGTATGACATGTGGTTCAATTATATTTAATTCTGTCACCAGGTAGCAGGGCGGTCTGCATCTTTGACGATCAGGAATGCTGAGATGCCACTGATCTCCAGCGCTTCCTCCTCTGCAGTTGTCAGCTATGAGATCTGTGGAGGACCACCTCCTGTGTTCTCCCTCTCATGCAACAGGGAAAAGAACAGACCTATGAGTGAGTGTAATGGCATGCGTTCACCCAGTGGATAGAGTGCATTTGGTGAGGGTGACTATGAGCGAGAGGCATGATATTGCATAAGGATGAGGGGGAGTGGCAGTGCTGGATGGATAGATGGGGATGTACGGAAGTGCATAGAAAGAAAAGGCTGGGTGCGCTTGCAAGGTAAGTGGGTGTGAGGAGGGATGCGATGGAGTAGGTTTGACGAGGCAAAGTGCGTGGGGGGGTCGGTGGTGATGTGCACAACTGAATGTAGGTGAATGTGCAACTGTACTCGCCCTTTCCTGACCTTGTTAGGACATTAAAGTGCTTCCTGCACTGAATCCAGGAGTGTGGCACAATGCTCCTGCTGCTGACCTCCTTGGCAACATCCAGCCACTCCGCCTTTGTGGCAGCAGCAGGTTTCTTCCTCTCGTTGCTGGGAAAGAGTATCTCTCTCCGACTCCTCACTGCCCCCTGCAATACATCAAGGGAGGCGTCGGTCAAGCCTTTGAGTGTCCTGAGTCCAACTTCTACGATTGTTGTCTCTGTACAAAACCTCAACTCTTCCAAATTCCATCTTTGGATTGGCCCTTTAAATATTCGAGATGAGATCGCCTCGTGGGTCTGCACCACACCCGCTGCCGCGCAATCAATGCCAAACCCGGAAGTAAAATTTTAATGAGGTGGCTGCGTTAAAATGCCACAGATAGAGACGCTGAACTTGCTTCCGGGTTTCCCACGTGGTATTGGATCCCCTCACCCTTCATAGAAACATAGAATATAGGAGCAGGAGTAGGCCATTCGGCCCCTTGAGCCTGCTGCGCCATTCAATGCGATCATGGCTGATCATCCAAATTCAGTACCATGTCCCTGCTTTCTCCCCATATCCCTTGATCCCCTTAGACTTAAATATATCTAACTCATTCTTGAATATATTTAATGAATTGGACTCAACTGCCTTCTGTGGTAGAGAATTCCACAGGTTCACCACTCTCTGGGTGAAGAAATTCCTCCTCATCTCAGTCCTAAATAGCTTGCCCCTTATCCTTAGACTGTGACCTCTGGTTCTGGACTCCCCCGCCATCGGGAACATCCTTCCTGCATCTAGTCTGTCTAGTCCTGTTAGAATTTTATAAGTTTCAATGAGATCCCCTCTCATTCTTCTAAACTCTAGCGAATATAAGCCTAATCGACCCAATCTCTCTCCATACGTCATTCCTGCCATCCCAGGTATCAGTCTGGTGAATCTTTGCTGCACTCCCTCTATGGCAAGAACATCCTTCCTCAGATAAGGCACACAATACCCAAGGTGTGGTCTCATAAAGGCCCTGTACAACTGCAGCAAGACATCCTTGCTCCTGTATTCGAATCCTCTCGCTATGAAGGCCAACATACCATTTGCCTTCTTAACCGCCTGCTGCACCTGCATGCTTACCTTCAGCGACTGGTGCACAAGGACACCCAGGCCTCGTTGCACTTCCCCTTTTCCCAATCTATTGCCGTTCAGATAATAATCTGCCTTCCTGTTTTTGCCACCAAAATGGATAACCTCGCATTTATCCACATTATACTGTATCTGCCATGCATCTGCCCAATCACCCAACCTGTCCAAATCATACTGGAGTTTCTCTGCATCCTCCTCACAGCACACATGCCCACCCAGTTTTGTGTCGTCTGCAAACTTGGAGATATTACATCTAGTTCCCTCGTCTAGATCATTAATATATATTGTGAATAACTGGGGTCCTAGCACCGATCCCTGCAGTACCCCACTAGTCATTGCCTGCCACTCGGAAAAAGACCCGTTTATTCCAACTCTTTGCTTCCTGTCTGCCAACCAGTTCTCTATCCAAATCAGTACCTCACCCCCAATCCCATGTGCTTTAACTTTGCATGCTAATCTCTTATGCGGGACCTTATCGAAAGCCTTCTGAAAGTCCAAATACACCACATCCACTGCACTGAGCACGCCTTGAAATTAATATCAGGGCCCATGTCTCTGGCTGTTTTAGAATAGAATCATAGAATAGTACAGCACAGAAGGAGGCCATTCAGTCTATCGAGTTTGCACTGGCTCTTTCGAAGAGCAATCCAGTTAGTCCCACTCCCCCGCTCAATACTCATATTCCTGCAATTTTTTCTCCTTCAAGTATTTATCCAATTCCCTTTTCAAGGTTACTATTGAATCTGTTTCCACCACCCTATCAGGCAGTGCATTCTAAATCCTAACCACTCGTGTAAAAAAGCTTTTCCTCACGTCGCCTCTGGTTCTTTTGCCAGTCACCTTAAATCTGTACCCCCTGGTTATCAACCCTTCAGCCATTGGAAACAGTTTATCTTTCTTTACGTTATCTAAACCCTTCATGATTTTAAACACTGCTATCAAATCTCCTCTTAGTCTTCTCTGCTCCAAGGAGAACAACCCCAGCTTTTCCAGTCTACCCACGTAACTGTAATCCCTCATCCCTGTAACCATTCTAGTAAATCTCTTCTGTACCCTCTCCAAAGCCTTCAGGTCCTTCCTAAAGTGTGGTGCCCAGAATTGGACACAATACTCCAGCTGGGGCAAAACTAGTGTTTTATATAGTGTTCCAAGGTCTCCTCAAGAATCTATTGTGGCACAATGCTCCTGCTGCTGACCTCCTTAGCAACATCCAGCCACTCCGCCTTTGGAACTGAACAAGAGTTCAGGGGTCTAGTGTGGTAAATACCAACGTTACCTTAGTGGAGTTGGGTGTACTCTACTGATTATGGAGATAAGTCACATTTTGGTGCCTGACAAAATGAAGTTTTAATTTGTATCTGGTTCGTGTTGTAATGGCCCTGTTACTACTTGATGCTTGCTGATGCTGGATACCAAAAATGGATTAATGTTTCTATTGCCCAGCACTGACATTCCTCACCTTGATAATCACAAAAAAACTGCTTTTGTAGTTATTGAAAATGCAATTTGAACACTGCAGTGTAATTTCATATAGCCCCATTAATAAAAATGGCACTTCATTTCTGTGAGATTGTTCTCATATTCCATTAAATATCTGATTAGAATAATGATGCGGAGATGCCGGTGTTGGACTGGGGTGGACAAAAATGAGAAGTCGCACAACACCAGGTTATAGTCCAACAGTTTTATTTAAAATTACGAGCTTTCGGAGCGCTGCTCCTTCTTCAGGTACAAGTACTTGTACCTGAAGAAGGAGCAGCGTTCCGAAAGCTCGTAATTTTAAATAAAACTGTTGGACTATAACCTGGTGTTGTGCGACTTCTCATTTTTGATTAGAATAAAGTTGAGGCGCCAAATAAAAAGGTAACACAAGCAACTCATTTAGCTCATCCCTGCCCAAACAATTTTTTCTCCTCTCCCCTGAAGATTACTTTTGTTAATATATGGTTCCATGGGCACTGCACCTTTTTTTAAATTTGTTTGCGGGATGTGCGCGTCGCTGGCAAGGCCAGCATTTATTGCCCATTCCTAAGTGCCCTTGAGAAGGTGGTGGGGAGCTACCTTCTTGAACCGCCATGATGCTTCCTTGTAGCTGTTTGGTACAACTGAGTGGCTTGCTAGGCCATTTCAGAGGGCAATTAAGAGTCAACCACAATGCTGTGGGTCTGGAGTCACATATAGGCCAGACCAGGTAAGGACGGCAGATTTCCTTCCCTAAAGGACATAAGTGAACCAGATGGGTTTTTACAACAATCCGGTCGTTTCATGGTCACCATTACTGACACTAGCTTTTTATTCCAGATTTATTTTATTAACTGAATTTAAATTCCCCAGCTGCCGTGGTGAGATTTGAACTCGCGTCTCTGGATCATTAGTCCAGGCCTCTGGATTACTAGTCCAGTAACATACCGTACCCCTTACCGAAATGGCCAATCTTCATGCACGAGTCCCAGCAATAAGTGTTGGCAAGGTACTTGATCATGGACAGCATCACAGCAGAGACCAATCTTGCCCTCACCTGAAGTCTGCACATGTACACTTTCCAGAAAGGGTCACTGGATAACATTCAGGAGTGGAAGCACTCCTCGCCTGGGATCACTCGGCTCAGTTATAATGCCCCAATGGTCCTGGCGGAAATCAACTAATTTAGTACTGGATGGGAATCAAACTTGCGACTTTCTCGGCCTGTCTGGCTCAACAACACACTAGGTTAAGGATTTACCCATTAAGCTGCAGTAGGACCCCACTGTCTTGTGTCATCAATACTGGAAAATTACGTTTCTCTTTTTGTGCTCATCAAGGTTGCAGCTACTACTGTTGGTGAATGGAACACTTAAACCCTTTTGGTCATGTTGTCAGCATCAAGCACTCCCATGTTTGGTATAAATAAAAAGTAAAACTCTATCTACTTTGCTTCAACAACATGTCTCAAAAGAACAAAAGAGACTGACGGCTCCAATGAGAATTTCTATTTCACATGACAGCCTTTTCTGAGCAAGATGGAAATAATGGGTAATTTTGTACTCTTGTGCCTGTTTGAAAGTGGATTGATACAGCCCAAAGTCAATTCTTACGATTATGAGAAACCAGAGACTTTTATGCTGGATATTGAATGGACGTTGTTCTAACTCATTACACAACCTCGTTCGCAGGATAACCTAGTTTTAAGGTGAGTATTGTCTATTAACACATATTAAGAATGTAGCAACCTTATGAGAATGACCTTTTGGATTTTTTAATTCTATGTATTTATGCAATTTGCAAAGCAATATAGTTAACCCCTGTATTCAAGTGAGCTAAGAATCCAATGCATATTCTGGGTTATGGTATGACTAATGCATCTTCTCATCTATCAATGGTATGAAATATATTTCCTGTTGAGAAAACATTCATTATATGTAAAATAACCATCCACCACTTAACCTTCAATGCTTTTAAAATCATGGGCTGCTGACATCCATAAAGAAGAGGGGAGAAATGTTAATAACTTGAGGTAGATTGGCGCAAATTGTAGCACACACATCACAGTTGTATTTAAGCTGTTAATTATAAATCTGCCAATGCCTTAAAGGGTTACTGATGTAAACATTATTCATTTAGACTATAAATTTACACATCTCAAAATAAGATGTGATTGAATGGTGTGTGCCAGTCAAACTTTCAGCAGTTTCATGGAAACTGCTATTGTTTCTCACTGTGACACTCTCTGTCATATCTAAGAGCCTGTGACCCTGGTGGTAACTATTGCAAGAGCTCTTTGCTATTGCTCGGCAAACTCAAGGTATAGCTGACTCAGAACCTGAAAATGACAGTTGTTAAATTTTTAAGAAGCAACAAGACCTGTAATTGCATTTTCTGCAGGAAAGTCGGAGCTTGAGGCTGGAGCAGCAGGACGACTAATAAATATTTAAGAATTCCTACGCTTGGCTTCCAGGACTGAGTTTTGCGGTTTAGTCCATACTGCAATCATTTAGGTGCATGATATTGCACTGTTTGTAGCAGTGTTTTAACACATAGCCATTTATTCCCATTTTCCTCTTATTTCCCTTGAGGGCTTTTCCTGTCAGCATTCTCCTAATCCATGTGTGTGTGTTAAGGAGGGATTTGGGTCCTTAGACTGAAGCACAGGGTCTCAAGAAGCACATACTTGCCTTTTAGTGAAGCTTACAACAATATCCATTTCCCGCATTGAACAGCACTGCTGAGAAATGTAGCAATGATATGCAAGGTCCCAAGCTGGCAATATCAGGTGATTTGCCAATTCGACATTAAATTGCAATCTTGCCCCAAGCACTGATCTCAGTTTCCCCCCTTCAAAATATCGCCGCCTGTGAGGCTCTGGCTGCCTGCTTCTTGCTGTCATCGTTGTTTTTTGTAAGCCATGATATCTTGCTTGTATAGATGAGATTCGTGAAGTGATGGAGCTGATACCACTTAATTACATGACTGATAATAGAATAAGCTGCTTAATGCCATAGAAACTGAAAAATCAAATTGTATTTCTATAAATAGCAGCAGCGGGAAATTTCACACAGCGTGCCACAATGTTGGGTAATTTGTTCATGTAATTGCAATGATATTAACATAGAAACATAGAACAGTACAGCACAGTACAGGCCCTTCGGCCCTCGATGTTGTGCCGAGCATTGTCCGAGACCAAGATCAAGCTATCACACTCCCTATCACTCTGGTGTGCTCCATGTGCTTATCCAATAACCGCTTGAAAGTTCCTAAAGTGTCCGACTCCACTATCACAGCAGGCAGTCCATTCCACACCCCAACCACTCTCTGAGTAAAGAATCTACCTCGGACATCCCTTCTATATCTCCCCCCATGCACCTTATAGTTATGCCCCCTTGTAACAGCTGCCTCTACCCGAGGAAATAGTCTCTGAACATCCACTCTATCTATCCCCCTCATCATCTTATAAACCTCTATTAAGTCGCCTCTCATCCTCCTCCGCTCTAAAGAGAAAAGCCCCAACTCCTTCAATCTTTCCTCATAAGACCTCCCCCCCAAACCAGGCAGCATCCTGGTGAATCTCCTTTGCACTCTTTCCAATGCTTCCACGTCCTTCCTATAGTGAGGTGACCAGAACTGCACACAATATTCCAAATGTGGTCTCACCAAGGTCCTGTACAGTTGCAGCATAACCTCACGGTTCTTAAACTCAAACCCTCTGTTAATAAACGCCAACACACCATAGGCCTTCTTTACTGCTCTATCCACTTGAGTGGCAACCTTCAGAGATCTGTGGATATGAACCCCCAGATCCCTCTGCTCCTCCATGTTCCTCAGAACCCTGCCGTTGACCCTGTAATCCTTATTCACATTTGCCCTACCAAAATGAATCACCTCGCACTTATCAGGGTTAAATTCCATCTGCCATTTTTCGGCCCAGCTCTGCATCCTATCAATGTCTCTTTGCAGCCAACAACAGCCCTCCACCTCATCCACTGCTCCACCAATCTTGGTGTCATCAGCAAATTTACTGATCCACCCTTCAGTCCCCTCCTCCAAGTCATTGATAAAAATCACAAACAGCAGAGGACCCAGCACCGACCCCTGTGGCACACCGCTGGTAACTGGTCTCCAGTCCGAAAATGTTCCATCCACCACCACCCTCTGCCTTCTATGAGATAGCCAGTTACTTATCCAATCAGCCAAATTTCCCTCTATCCCACAACTCCTTACTTTCTTCATGAGCCGACCATGGGGAACCTTATCAAACGCCTTACTAAAATCCATGTATACGACATCAACTGCTCTACCTTCATCTACACACTTAGTTACCTCCTCAAAGAATTCAATCAAATTTGTTAGGCAAGGCTTACCCTTCACGAATCCGTGTTGACTATCCCTGATTAAGTTGCCCCTTTCCAAATGGTCATAAATCCTATCCCTCAGGACCTTTTCCATTATCTTACCAACCACCGAAGTAAGACTAACCGGCCTATAATTACCAGGGTCATTCCTATTTCCTTTCTTGAAGAGAGGAACAACATTCGCCACTCTCCAGTCCTCTGGCACCATTCCCGTGGACAGTGAGGACCCAAAGATCAAAGCCAGAGGCTCTGCAATCTCCTCCCTTGCCTCCCAAAGAATCCTAGGATATATCCCATCTGGCCCAGGGGACTTATCGACCCTCAGGTTCTTCAAAATTGCTAAAACATCTTCCCTCAGAACATCTACCACCTCCAGCCTATCCACCTTTATCACACTCTCATCCTCAAGAACATGGCCCCTCTCCTCGGTGAACACTGACGAAAAGTATTCATTCATCACCTCTCCTATTTCTTCTGACTCCATGCACAAGTTCCCACTACTGTCCTTGACCGGCCCTACCCTCACCCTGGTCATTCTTTTATTTCTCACATAAGAGTAAAAGGCCTTGGGGTTTTTCTTGATCCGACCCGCCAAGGACTTCTCATGCTCCCTCCTAGCTCTCCTAAGCTCTTTTTTTAGCTCATTCCTTGCTACCTTGTACCCCTCAATCGACCCAACTGAACCTTGTTTTCTCATCCTTACATACGCTTCCTTTTTCCTCTTGACTAGACATTCAACCTCTTTTGTGAACCATGGTTCTCTCACTCGGCCATTTCCTCCCTGCCTGACAGGGACATACCTATCAAGCAAAACAATTTGCATTGCTTCCAGGAACATTTGTCCAGTACCCTGGCAAATGATTTGAAAATTATTTGTTTGCACCTCAAGTTTCCTGCCTTCAGTGCATATTGCCATACATTGTCCCGGCCCTCATTCTTCCCCCGCAGACTCTCCTTTCCTGAAGACCCTGACTTCATAATAGGATATCATTGCTGGAGCACCAAAACAGTCTAAATTTACAGGTATACAGTGCAGTGATGGGTATGTTAATATATTGTACAAGTACAGTCGTGTGGTGATTATGTTACTGGACTGGTAACCTCGATGTTTAGTTTAAGTCCCATAATAGCAAGTTCTGAAATTAAAATCAATGAATCTTGTAAATTTGTGGTCTGACACCAGAGAAAAATGACCATGACAGCTGCTGCATTGTCTTAAACACCCACTGGTTCACTGATGTCCTTTAGGCTTAAATTGACTCTTATCTAAAGTGGCCTAGCAAACCATTGGGTTCCCAACCCTCCCGGAATGACTGGGTGTTCCCTGGAATCGGAGGCACCTCTCCTGAGCTGAGCTGTGACTGCAGCAGCCCGGACGATCGGCTATTTAAATTTCCCACCACTGTGCCCCGCCCCGGCCGTGCCCTATGATGTCATCGGCTGCTGTTGAAGCCTCGGGCTCGGTGACGTCACCCGACCACTGCCACGGGGAGCCACGACTGTGTGGAGTGCAGTCGGCAGAGGCCGGAGAATCGGGGGGCGGCATTCGGGGAGTCTCTGAACTCGTGAGGGCTCGCGAGTCGCGGTGCCTGAAATTGGGGGAGCTTGAAATCAGAGGTGGGCTCGAGGTTTTGGTGGGGGGGTGCGGGGAAGAGAACGAGACTGGGGAATCGAGGGGAAACTGGGAATGGGGGCTCGGGGGAGAGATGGGGATTGGGAGAGATGGGGATTGGGGGGAAAGATTGGGAATGGGGGATTGGGGGGAAGAGATGGGGGAATGGGGGGGGAAGAGATGGGGGAATGGGGGGGAATGGGGGGTGAAGAGATGGGGATTGGGGGGAAGGGATGGGGGATTGGGGGGAAGAGATGGGGGATGGGGGGGGGGAAGAGATGGGGGATGGGGGGGGGGAAGAGATGGGGGATGGGGGGGGGAAGAGATGGGGGAATTGGGGGGGGGAAGAGATGGGGGATTGGGGGGAAGGGATGGGGGGAAGATGGAGACTGGGGAATGGGGGCTCAGGGAGAGAGATGGGGAATTGGGGGATGGGAGGTCGTGGGAGAGAAGGGGACTAGTGGGCATGGGATTGGGGCTCAAATGAGTGCGGGGGAAAACGGGTTGGGGGTGGGGGTGTGGGGGCCAGCATTGCCCACAGAGCCAGGAGCAGCAGCATCAAGGTGGAGAGTAGGAATGGCACTGAGAGGAGCAGCCAGTAAAGGGGCGAGTGAAACCCAGAAACCTTACTGTGGGTAAACAGTGAAAGATTGTTTCCACTGATGGGCGGATGGAGAACTAGGGAACGGAAAACAAGATTCTCACTGGAAGAAACGAGGGAAAGGAGGAGGAAATTTCTTGAACTGAGGGCTATTATACTGTGGGATACTTCACCACATGTGGCTATTGAGGTAGAGATTAAAACTTCATTTCAAAGGGAATGGGATATATATTTGAAGAGGAGGAATATAAAAAGATCTTGGTGGGGGTGGGGGGAATGGGCTTACAGGAAAGATTTCTGCAATTCTATGAAAACTTGTCTTTATCGAGTCCGAGCTCAGGGAATGGTTTAGGAGTGTTGGTGCTGAGCTGAGTTTAGGAAGATGTGCCCAGTGAGAACTGCCCCAAACACGGAGCCCACTGCTCTCTGTGTGATCTCTCTGCTCGGTTCGGGTTGGTCTGTGTCGCCCGGATTTGAGGTGTGCAGTCCAGCTCTGACTGAGATTCCCAGTTCAGAATTGTCACCTTCAAACGGAACCGGAGTTCAAACCAGAGTCCAAGGCGATATTTACTGTTGGTTATGATGGGAATCTGAGTTTACCAGTTTTACTATTAGTTATCAGTGCAATTTCAGTGAGTTACCGTTAGTTACTGGTGGAATCAAAGTTCCTCCCCTCTGGATTCCCCTCTGTGAATCGCTCGCTCACCTGCTGATTCCCCGCCCTCACTTTCCCCACCTCCCACCCTCTCTCCCCCACCGTCTACCCCTGCCCTCGCTTTCCCTTCCCCTCCCTCCCCTCGCTTCCCCTCCCTCCCCTCGCTTCCCCTCCCTCCCCTCGCTTCCCCTCCCTCCCCTCGCTTCCCCTCCCTCCCTCGCTTCCCTCCCTCCCTCGCTTCCCCTCCCTCCCCTCGCTTTCCCCTTCCCCTCCCCTCGCTTTCCCTTCCCCTCCCCTCGCTTTCCCCTCCCTCCCCTCGCTTTCCCTCCCTCCCCTCGCTTCCCCTCCCTCCCCTCGCTTCCCCTCCCTCCCCTCGCTTCCCCTCCCTCCCCTCGCTTCCCCTCCCTCCCCTCGCTTCCCCTCCCTCCCCTCGCTTTCCCCTCCCTCCCCTCGCTTTCCCTCCCTCCCCTCGCTTTCCCCTCCCTCCCCTCGCTTTCCCTCCCTCCCCTCGCTTCCCCTCCCTCCCCTCGCTTCCCCTCCCTCCCCTCGCTTCCCCTCCCTCCCCTCGCTTCCCCTCCCTCCCCTCGCTTCCCCTCCCTCCCCTCGCCTTCCCCTCCCTCCCCTCGCTTCCCCTCCCTCCCCTCGCTTCCCCTCCCTCCCCTCGCTTCCCCTCCCTCCCCTCGCTTCCCCTCCCTCCCCTCGCTTCCCCTCCCTCCCCTCGCTTCCCCTCGCTTCCCCTCGCTCCCCTCGCTTCCCCTCCCTCCCCTCGCTTCCCCTCCCTCCCCTCGCTTCCCCTCCCTCCCCTCGCTTCCCCTCCCTCCCCTCGCTTCCCCTCCCTCCCCTCGCTTCCCCTCCCTCCCCTCGCTTCCCCCCCCCTCCCCTCGCTTCCCCCCCCTCCCCTCGCTTCCCCCCCCTCCCCTCGCTTCCCCCCCCCCTCCCCTCGCTTTCCCCCCCCCGCCCTCGCTTTCCCCCCCCGCCCTCGCTTTCCCCCCCCGCCCTCGCTTTCCCCCCCCGCCCTCGCTTTCCACCCCCGCCCTCGCTTCCCCCCCCTCACTTTCCCCTCCCCCCTCGCTTTCCCCTCGCTTCCCCTCCCTCCCCTCGCTTCCCCTCCCTCCCCTCGCTTCCCCTCCCTCCCCTCGCTTCCCCTCCCTCCCCTCGCTTCCCCTCCCTCCCCTCGCTTCCCCCCTCCCTCCCCTCGCTTTCCCCTCCCTCCCCTCGCTTCTCCTCCTTCCCCTCGCCTTTCCCGCCCCTCCCCCCCTCCCCCCCGCCCCCTCGCTTTCCCCCCCTCCCCCCCCCCCCCCCCCTCGCTTTCCCCCCTCCCCCCCTCCCCCTCCCCCTCCCCCCGTCGCCCTCGCTTTCCCCTCCCCCCCGCCCTCACTTTCCCCTCCTGGTTCATGGAACTTGTCGCTCAACAGCTGCTGGTGTGAAACCACGAGCAATAATACTCAACTCCAGGGGACCCAACCTTTATAAGGTAAATGCAATAACATTTTTAGAAGTCGTGGTCAAATGTCATGTGATCGGACATCATATGGTCAGATGTGATGTGGTCAGAATGTCACATGATCAAACCTCCAGGTATGCCTCCAACCAGAGTTGGCAACTCTAAGCCATTCAGTTATGCAAACAATTTTGACGAAGCAAAAGGACCACCTACTAATTCAAAGGCCTTCTCAGGGCAACTAGTGATGGTCATTCCCACAATCCAAGAACAATTTTCAAAAAGAACCTTGCTCTTGATGTGTGAAGCTTCACAGTGAATGTTGTGAAGCTCGTGACAGCTTTGTTCAGTTAAAGAAAGAAAGAACTTGCATTTATAATAGTGCCTTTCACAGCCTCAGGACGTCCCAAGCGCTTCACAGCCAATTAAGTACTTTTGGTGTAGTCACTGTTGTAATGTAGGGAAAATTGGCAGCGAATTTGTGTACAGCAAGATCCCACCAACAGCATTTAAATAAATGACCAGATAATCTGTTTTCTGAGGTGTTGGTTGAGGGATAAATGTTGGCCAGGCCATCGTGAGAACTCCCCTGCTCTTCTTTGAATAGTGCCATGGGATTTTTTTAGTCCACCTGAGAGGGCAAACGGGGTTTAACATCTCATCCGGAAGACGACACCTCCGACAGTGCAGCACTCCCTCAGTACTGCACTGAAGTGTCAGCCTGGATTATTTGCTCAAGTCCCTGGAGTGGGACTTGAACCAGCAACCTTCTGACTCAGAGGCGAGAGTGCTACCCACTGAGCCACAGCTGACACTGTACATTAGCACTCTCATCTAAGTCAGAAAGTTGTTGGTTCAAATCACATTTCGCGATGATCATGTACGTTGACTCTCGTACTGCAGTGCCAAAGGTGTGCCATCTTTCAGATGAGATGTTAAATCAAGGCCTGTCTGCATGTTCAGGTTAATGTGAAAGATCCCATTGCACTATTTCACAGCAGGATAGGGAGTTTTCTCGGAGTCCCATCGAACATTCTTCCCTTAACCAGAATCACCAAAAACAGATTAACGAGTTATTTATCTCATTCGCTGTTCCTTGCTATGTGCTGTGTTACAAGAAAAACAGCGACTGTACTTCAAAAGTAATTCACTGGCTTTGAAGCATTTTGAATATAGCGTGAGGATGTGAAACGTGCTATATAAATGTAAATTTCATTAATTTCACTCAACTCTGAAAGTCATCAAGGCTGAGTCTGATCCTGTCTTCACCCAATGTCTACACATGCACTTTTCAGCAGGAGTCACTGGAGTGTGAAAGGGAGTGGAAGGTTTGGCTGACTAAACTTGCACTGTGCAGATGTTCTTAAAGTGGATCTGCCTGCAGTGGATGTTGCCCCACAATATAAATGCGACGTTTTTTTTGGCAATGGGAGTGGTAGCTCGTGTTGCTTTAGGGGATGGTTCAGCAATATAAATTCAATGATACAGCATACTAATCCCAGCTACTTGTACACTGCAATATGCGGATCACATTTCCCCCATATCATTCTCAACTTTGCCACTGATGGCAGCTCAGCAAAGTAAACTGAGTCTGCTAGTCCTGTCAAGGTGGTGCTTATGATCAAAAGAGGTAATGCTGGCCTTCATCTCTGGTTGCACTGCCTCCAATGACCAGATAAATCCAAAGTGCCTTGCCATCAGAGGCAGCCATGTTTCATTCCTGCTATCTTTCCTCAACCAGTAGGGAAAATAGCAGCTTGCAGGCAAGAGGTGTCGCTCACGATTTTAAGACCACTGCATGTGTACAAGCTGGGACACGTGCAATTGTTTTAATTTGAGTCTGGCTGCTGAATAAACTGCCCTACAGTGTAAGAAGTGGGTGATTTCCACAGCCCTGTGGCACTGTAAAGGTGTGCACGGTTTTTAAGTTACAGTTTGCAGCTTTGCTGTCCGGCTGCTGGACCAGCGACTGGATAAGATCTGTAGAGTTCAGCAATCGCAAAACCACATTGCCCATCTGGACAGCTGAGCCTGAGTCATTCAGCTGATTGGCCACTTTTTCTGGTGGAAACATTAACATTGCCACCAGCCTGGCATCTCCTGCTGGGTGTTAGCAGAACCCAACTCATTAAGTGGGTTTCAGTGCCTCCTTTGCTTGAGGGCAGGGCTTTAGATAAAATGGACACGAGTATAAGACAGGCTTGAGTTGCGCTCTTGTGCTGAAACAAAGATGTTCATGTTCAGCAGTTCCTCTCTGCAGTGTTCACAATAGTGACAGGTAATTATTAGTAAGTCTTGGCACTTGGCATAATTTATAGCAGATACAACGCCATTACAGATGGTGTCAATGTATTCTTCCACCAAAATACCAGGTTTTCCAATTCATTTTCTGCAATAGCATCAAAACATTTCACAAATGATTGTGGAATTTCAGTGTGACATTTATAAAATCTAGACACTGCTGCTCAGTGAATAAAGAAGTATTAACCCATCCTGTTCAGATTAAGGATGAACAACTTAACAGTTATATAGGTGGTAATTGAACTGCAGATATATTATTTAGCTGAAATGTATTTAAAGGCTGTTTAAAAATGTAAGTTACCCTTGCTATTTTACACGCAAGAAGGCAGGCTTCCGTGGAAATAAGTGGTGAGCTGGATTCTCTTTAGATAAGTATAAAACTGAATAGTGAGAGAGAAGGAGAAGCCATGAACCAGAAGGTCCTATGTTCAGTCCCTCTTTTGTCCTGAGTTAGTTAATCTCAAACAGGGCAATGGTAAGGGCATTGCAATTAGATAAACACCCTTGGAATAGGGAAGGGATAATTCAGCCAGCATTCTCTCCACACAGACTGGGCAGCAACTCTGCTGGAAGTGCACATATCAACTTCCAAGGGGGCTTGTCAGAAGTCTACAACTGGGCTGCTTTACTAACTTACAGTCGTACCTAATCAATGAACTCCTTCAACACAATCTTTGGTGAAGAAAATGAAAACAAATTTTGAGGAACTTCATAGTCCCAGATGCTGAAAGTTATGCAAAATAAACAAAAGAATGGAAAAGCTTAAAATTGAGCCCTTCAATTGTCTGCGTATTGCACCCCATTCAAACTAGTGAAGGTCTGGGTTTGGACTTGGGTCTGATCTTTGTGCTCCAGTATCTTACATTTTCAGTTCTTGGGTCCTTTCACAATGAGGACATTGAATTAACAGCAACAGCTGCAGATTCTTAGCAGCTGTGGAATGAATATGGTGCTTAGATCTGATGGAACACTCATCAGATTAATATTTAATGTACAGTTATAACCAAAAGAATAGAAGCACATACTCATACAACCACCAGACACCACCATTTGAAAGCTCCATATATCAACATCACATTCACAAAATTGAAGGGAAAGTTTAAATTGGATAAATGGTTGAGTCTGATTACTTTTTGCAAAAACACATTAAAATATAAAAATGTTGTAAGTCAAAGCTCTGCTCGGTCGGCTGGAGTGTCAGCTGTGGCTCAGTTGGTCGCACTCTCGTCTCTGAGTCAGAAGGTTGTGGGTTCAAGTCCCACTCTAGAGACCTGAGCACAGAAATCTAGGCTGACCCTCCAGTGCAGTGCTGAGGGACTGCTGCACAGTCGGAGGTGCCGTCTTTCAGATGAGACGTTAAACCAAAGCCCCGTCTGCCCCCTCAGATGGATGTAAAAGATCACATGGCACTATTTTGAAGAACAGGGGAGTTCTCCCCAGTGTCTTGGCCAATATTTATCCCTCAATCAACATCACCAGAAAGCAGATGATCTGGTCATTAACGCATTGCTGTTTGTGGGAGCTTGCTGTACGCAAACTGGTTGCCGCGTTTCCTACATTACAACAGTGACTACACTTCAAAAAATACTTCATTGACTGTAAAGCACTTTGGGACGTCCTGAGGTTGTGAAAGGCGCTCTATCAATGCAAGTCTTTCTTTTTCTTTCTTTTTGGAGAGTGGACTGAAGAATTGGGCATGAAGGTCAATATACACAATTCCTTGACACCTGTCAAACAGGTCTCCTCACCAGCACAGCCTTGCAAACTTTACCTTTAAACATCATAGCCTGGTGATTCCACTACGTTGCACTGGTTTTTTTGGTGTAATTTGCCCAAAATCGGCCAAACCAGAGCAAAAAAATCGCGGAATTTTAAGCGCAAATTACATTCAGCGCGACTTGAGTTTCCGTGATCATTTGCGCTAGTTTAAAAAAACATCACACTCGAAGCCGGTCCCACCCACAAAAATGGCCATGGTCCCAGATCGAATTAATCACCATTGTGAGTTTCAGCTAATTGTGCTCGTTTGCGGGCCTTCAAGGATGCTCCAAAAAATAAGGTTTTTTTAAGGCGCAAGGACAATAAAAGGCACATTTTAAAAGCTTTTGGGGGAAAAATTCGGTTGCTTTGCGCCTCCCGTTAGCGCCCTAAGAGGGCGCTAACGGGGGCGCAAAGCAACTAGCCCCAGGGTGAGGCACCGCCAACGACTCCCGTGAAATTCAGCGGGAGGTAAGCAGCGGCAGTAACCATTAGCGCCCTGTGGCGCTGCGCCGCCGGCGATGACGTAATTGCCGTGAGCAGCGCCCCGCTCGCGCCCTGGCCGCGATCTTCGGTAGCGCCCCCTGACTTACCACCGGACGCTATTTCCGACGGGGTCAGGGGGGCCTACCTGCAGCCGGGGCGGCGCTAATTAAAGGCGAGGTGCCGGGCGGCCATTTTTGTTGCTGGTCGCCTGCCAGCACCTGCCTCCGTTGCCGTCCCCAGCCTCCTCTGCAGCCCCCCCGCGGAGTGCCGGCTGCGCTCCGTGAGCCCAGCACTTCTCTTGAGTGCCGGGCTCTTATGCCGGCACTCCGATCCCTGGTGGCCCAGCTGGGCCCCGGGTCGCACTGCGCAAGGCCCCTCCCCTTTTAAGAAGGGGAGGAAGGCCTGCAGTACCGCGGCGCGACGTGCCTTGCAGCGCCCCAAGAGGGAGGTGGAGCGCTTCTAGTAGCGCCCCGCTTCCCTCTTGGGGGTGCTACCGATGAATTTCGGCCGCGGGGGCGCTAATTTTTTCGGGGCGCTAAAAGTAGCACGCTGGTGAAATTAGCACCCCAAAGGGGGCGTGACTCAATTTTTCCCCCTTTGAATATAATTTTTTTTTTAAATTTATGATGAGACTGACTAATGTACCCCAATATAACTAGCAAATGATTCTGTATAGTTTTTTTTAAAGTCATTTTCAGTTATTTAAAGTCAGGCTACTCACAGGTGGTGGACTGGACACTTATTAAAAATGTTTTTTGTGATAAATGCATTTTCAGCTGTATTAATAAAACTGCACCAAGTTACCACTCTTAAATAGATCAAGGAATATTTTTAAAGCAAATTATTTTTTTAATTACCTTCTAAAACACTACTCGATTGCACTGGTTCCTGGCAGAATTTGCATTTGGTGACATGCAAATGAGTGAGGGTAAACTTGTGGAAAAAGAACACTTTTGAAAACTTGCGCAATTTTGGGCTCAATTTGCAGCTGGATCGCCGATGGCACCCAAAGCAGAAACTCCGCCCCCATATTATTTGCCAGGATTTTCTCATCATTCATTCTTCATTTTTCTGTGCATTTTGTGTTCCCAATTTGCTGTTTGGTTTTCTCTGTTTCTGTCTGTTATCCCTTTTACTTATTGAACACCTCTCTCTGTTTTCTCACACATCTCTGTGGTCCCAGTGTCTCCTTTCTGCTCATCTGGATATCCTGCCTGCTTTTTCCCAGCTCTGTTTAAAATATAGTTTCAAATCATTTTGGTAGCTCCCTCAATGTTTTAGTGCAGAACTGCACTGTGTGCTATGGTACTGAGCGATACACATCACAAAGGTCTCAGCTTTGACCCCTGATTTGTGCTGAGCAGCGAAGGTGACAGTGAGGTACGACTATTGCCCTCAAATATCCCTGGGTTAAGTGGGGGTGGGGGGAAATCAGCCAGAGTTCTCATTCCTGATTACTATCCAGTGTGGAGGTGGGTACAGACAGGATCATTCACAACTAAGCTAGCCAAGATAGTTGAAGAGCCCTACTATGCTCACTGACCATGAGGAATTCACCATCTAGGGGTGTTACAGGGATGGAGGGTGGGTACTGGGGCCCAGAGAATCCTATCCCAACATGAATCAGCACTCCAGTCAAATGGAATATGGATCAAATTTTGATGGATACTGCAGACTTTGATGCTAAACTCAGTGGCTTATGTTTGGAATGAGGTGTAGTGGGTTGGAACTGAAAAGTGAACCAAGCTCTTTTGGCTCATACCTAAGGTTTTATATCTATCAAAATTGGATTTGTTCTCAATTGAAAAAAATACAGGCAGTGAACAAAAAAGTCACAGCTCATGTATTCTTTTACGTAAATAATTTTTACTTGACCTCCCTCAGTGGCTCAGCAAATCTATTTACTGAAAAGCTATCAAAGCTTTTTAGCTCCCTTGGCTTGGGTGCATAGCATGCAGCCCCGGAAGCCACATGTAAAGTTTAGATCCATTAATTTACTCCCATTAATTTGCATATATCTTAAGTTCTGATGAATATTCTGATTTATGATTTATCCACCAATAAGACGACACTGCTGAGAACAGTCCTTTCCAAACCTGCAGGCCAACAAAATGCAAATAAATGAGAATTGTAAGCACAAATAGGACAGAGTTGTCAGGGCTTGGGGCCATATGTGACCAGTACTTTTGACATAACTGAGCTGGCGAGTAGCTGATCACTGCAAACCATCAAAGTCCCAGGTTTGATCTCCAGTCTGTGCTGAGTTAGCTGATCTCAGCTAGGCTTCCAGTAGGGGTGTTACAGTTGGCTTCAGCCAGGATTCTCGCTCCTGATCACTATCCAGTAACCACCAATACAAGAGTGTGTACGTGTGAGTGAAGTAAATGCAGACATTGGTTGAGGACTGGAACATGCTTCGCTCATCAGCTTGTCAACACCCAGGCTCATGCATGAATAATGGCCACTTGGATGAGAGAATGCCTAATGCCTGTGAAACTGTACCCCAACAAGGAGTCAACACCTTCAGGCGATGGAAGGAGGGGAGAATCTTAGTGAGAGAAAATTGACGAGATTATAACAAAAACAATTTGTGAATTACAAACATTTCCTTCTGCAATAGAAATTGCAAATACCAATAGACAGCCTCCACAATTCAAAGGTGCTCTATTTTCTGTGAAATGGTGAGTTTTGAAGTCTCTGAAACAAACTGCAATTTGCATTTAGCAAAGATTACAGTGATTCAAATTTCAGATAGTCATTTTAGATATGAATTGCCCCTGTTAATGTCTGAAATGTCTGATTTTATAGTTACTGAAGTTTGTATAGTCTACCAATGTAGCCATTTTCCTTATCTTTGATTTCTTCTTCTTAGGCAGTCCCTCAGAACCGAGGATGACTTGCTTCCACACTAAAAATGAATTCTCAGGTGACTGATGAGTCCAATGCAGGACCTACAGTCTCTGTCACAGGTGGGGCAGACGGTGGTTGACGGGGCGGGTGGGTGGGGTGCTTGGGTTGACATGCGCTCCTTCCGCTGTTTGCGCTAGGCTTCCGCTTGCTCCTGGCGAAGAGACTCGAGGTGTTCGGCGTCTTCCCGGATACTTCTCCTCCACTTTGTGCGGTCATGGGCCAGGAATTCCCAGGTGTCGGTGGGGATGTTGCACTTTTTCAAGGAGGCTTTGAGGGTGTCCTTGAAGCGTTTCCTATGCCCACCTGGGGCTCTCTTGCTGTGTCGGAGCTCTGAGAACAGCGCTTGTTTTGGGAGTCTCGTATCGGGCATGCGGACGATGTGGCCCGTCCATCGGAGCTGGTTGAGCGTGGTCAGAGTTTCGATGCTGGGGATGTTGGCCTGAGCGAGAACACTGACGTTGGTGCGCCTATCCTGCAAATGGATTTGCAAGATCTTGTGGAGGTACCTCTCCAGTGCTTTCAGGTGCCTGCTGTACATGGTCCATGTCTCTGAAGCATACAGGAGGGCGGGTATCACTGCTGCTCTGTAGAGCATGAGCTTAGTGCCGGGTTTGAGGTTCTGGTCTTCAAACACTCTCTTCCTCAGGTGACCGAAGGCTGCACTGGCACACTGAAGGCAGTGTTGGACTTCGTCATCGACGTCTGCCCTTGTTGACAGTAGGCTCCCGAGGTATGGAAAGTGGTCCACGTTGTCCAAGGCCTCGTCATGGATTTTGATAATCGGGGGGCAGTACTGTGTGGTGGGGGCAGGTTGGTAGAGGACCTTTGTCTTACGGATGTTTAGTGTAAGGCCCATGCTCTCGTATGCTTCGGTGAAGGTGTTGACGCTGGTTTGGAGTTCGACCTCTGAACATTTATTGCCTATCCCTAGTTGCCCTTGAGAAGGTGTTGGTGAGCCGTCGCCTTGAACCGCTGCAGTCCGTGTGGTGATGGTACTCCCACAGTGCTGTTAGGTAGGGTGTTCCAGGATTTTGACCCAGCGACAATGAAGGATCGGCGATATATTTCCAAGTCAGGATGGTGTGTGACATGGAGGGGAACTTGGAGGTGGTGGTGTTCCCATGCGCCTGCTGCCCTTGTCCTTCTAGGTGGAAGAGGTCGCGGGTTTGGGAGGTGCTGCCGAAGAAGCCTTGGCGAGTTGCTGCAGTGCATCTTGTAGATGGTACACACTGCAGCCACGGTATGCCGGTGGTGGAGGGAGTGAATGTTTAAGGTGGTGGATGGGGTGCCAATCAAGCGGGCTGCTTTGTCCTGGATGGTGTTGAGCTTCCTGAGTGTTGTTGGAGCTGCACTCATCCAGGCAAGTGGAGAGTATTCCATCACACTCCTTACTTGTGCCTTGTAGATTGGGGAGTCAGGAGGTGAGACACTCGCCGCAGAATACCTAGCCTCTGACCTGCTCTTGTTGCCACAGTATTTATGTGGCTGGTCCAGTTAAGTTTCTGGTTAATGGTGACCCCCAGGATGTTGATAGTGGGGGATTCGGCGATGGTAATGCCATTGAATGTCAAGGGGAGGTGGTTAGACTCTTGCTTGTTGGAGATAGTCATTGCCTGGCACTTCTGTGGCGCGAATGTTACCTGCCACTTATCAGCCCAAGCCTAAACGTCGTCCAGGTCTTGTTGCATGCGGGCATGGACTGCTTCATTATCTGTGGAGTTGTGAATGGCGCTGAACACTGTGCAGTCATCAGCGAACATCCCCATTTCTGACCTTATGTTGGAGGGAAGGTCATTGATGAAGCAGCTGAAGATGGTTGGGTCTAGGACACTGCCCTGAGGAACTCCTGCAGCGATGTCCTGGGGCTGTGATGATTGACCTTCAACCACCACCCTTTGTGCTAGGTATGACTCCAGCCAGTGGAGCATTTTCCCCCTGATTCCCATTGACTTCAGTTTTACTAGGGCTCCTTGATGCCAGACTCGGTCAAATGCTGCCTTGATGTCAAGGGCAGTCACTCTCACCTCACCTCTGGAATTCAGCTCCTTTGTCCATGTTTGGACCAAGGCTGTAATGAGGTCGGGAGCCGAGTGGTCTTGGCGGTACCCAAACTGGGCATCAGTGAGCAGGTTATTGGTGAGTAAGTGCCGCTTGATAGCACTGTCGATGACACCTTCCGTCACTTTGCTGATGATTGAGAGTAGACTGATGGGGCGATAATTGGTCGGGTTGGATTTGTCCTGCTTTTTGTGGACAGGACATACCTGGGCAGTTTTCCACATTGTCGGATAGATGCCAGTGTTGTAGCTGTACTGGAACAGCTTGTCTAGAGGCGCGGCTAGTTCTGGAGCACAGGTCTTCAGCACGATAGCCAAGGGCCCATATTCTTTGCTCTATCCAGTGCGCTTAGCCGTTTCTTGATATCACGTGGAGTGAATCGAATTAGCTGAAGAATGTCTTCTGTGATGGTGGGGACCTCCGGAGGAGGCCGATATGGATCATCCACTCGGCACTTCTGGCTGAAGGTGGTTGCTAACGCTTCAGCCTTGTCTTTTGCACTCACGTGCTGGGCTCCACCATCATTGAGGATGGGGATATTCATGGAGCCTCCTCCTCCCGTTAGTTGTTTAATGGTCCACCACCATTCACGACTGGATGTGGCAGGACTGCAGAGCTTTGATCTGATCCGTTGATTGTGGGATTGCTTAGCCCTATCTATAGCATGCTGCTTCCACTTTTTAGCATGCATGTAGTCCTGTGTTGCAGCTTCCCCAGGTTGGCACCTCATTTTTAGGTACACCTGGTGCTGCTCCTGGCATGCTCTTCTACACTCGTTGTTGAACCAGGGTTGGTCCCCTGGCTTGGTGGTAATGGTCGAGTGAGGGATATGCCGGGCCATGAGGTTACAGATTGTGGTGGAATACAATTCTGCTGCTGCTGATGGCCCACAGCGCCTCATGG
The DNA here is from genome assembly GCA_030390025.1 of Squalus acanthias. Classification (NCBI taxonomy): domain Eukaryota; kingdom Metazoa; phylum Chordata; class Chondrichthyes; order Squaliformes; family Squalidae; genus Squalus; species Squalus acanthias. The sequence continues at coordinate 60,047,138 of CM059429.1, forward strand.
ATGCCCAGTTTTGAGCTGCTAGATCTGTTCTGAATCTATCCCATTTAACACGGTGGTCGTGCCACACAACACGATGATGGGTGTTCTCAGTGTGAAGACGTCTCCATTGTGCCCCTTAGTGGGCGGAATCCGCATTGCGACTCTGGGAGGAGCTCTTCAGCCACTGGGAGAAGGCGATTGAAGAGGATTCTTGCGATGACTTTCCCTGTAGCAGACAGCAGGGAAACTCCTCTGTAATTACCGCAATCGGACTTGTCACCTTTCTTGAAGATGGTCACCAATGTAACCATTTTTCTTATCTTTGACTTAATGATTGTGTCAGATGCAGAACATATGTTGAACAAAAGTTAATCTAGGAAGATTATCGTTAATTATACAGAAATTTTATAATAGAATTTGTCTGAAAAGGGGTTAATGGTGTTTTTTTAATTAGTAAATGGGATGTGGGCGTCGCTGGCAAGGCCAGCATTTATTGCCCATCCCTAATTGCCCTTGAGAAGGTGGTGGTGAGCTGCCTTCTTGAACCGCTGCAGTCCGGTGGTGAAGGTACTCCCACAGTGCTGTTAGGGAGGGAGTTCCAGGATTTTAACCAGTTTATTTCGAGGAAATGCTCAATATCCTTACGGACAGCTTTAGCTTGTCATCTGAATTGTTATTTCAACATTGCATTAGTTCCCCATAGTTCAAAGAAAGTTCTGCACCAAAACATCAAAAGTGTTGTGAGTTAATTTCCTAAATATTAACATTGACATAACATCAAAGGAAGTCTGTTCCTCCTCTGGAACTGGATTTTCATGCATTATTATTTTTCAGGCTTGTCTACTATCATGTTGTGGCAAAGATTTATTTTGCTGGACCTTCATACTGTAATATTCCATCTCTGACTTAATGTGACTTTTTTGCAGCAGTGTCTGAAACCTGCATTGATTTTTTGGGGGCCTGATCTACAATATTATCTATTATTTAAAATCTGTCTGAACCAACAGTCATGCCAAAAGAAGAATGTTATTGTTCACAGATGGGCACTAACAGTGTCATATAAACTCTTTACTTTTAAGTTCACTCTCTGGTTTGCATTGTTAACCTGCCATTTGGGCCCTTTTGCTCAAAATGATGGCTGATAATTGAAGAATGGAGCATTTTATTTCGCAACACTTGTAGCTTCAGTTTCTCAGGATGGATTTGCTGTCAATTACTCTGCCTAAAAGAGATTAGGAATGACCATGTTACCTTTCTGTGCTCTGGACACATTAATGATACTGTGTTGTAAGATTAATGGGACATGGTTTTTGGCATTGCTAGATTAGACTTTTCTCACTTCTTGTTCCATGGGTGCCAACAGCCTCGACTATCTTGCCTAAGTGGCCATTCTTCATGTGTGAGTCACGATGGTGTGTAGCCACAGGCCATTCAACCACAAAGGGCATAACAGACAAGCCTGACAAGGGTCATCAGAACATGTGCATTTTTCGCAGAAGGGGTCATACAGTGGCAATTTGGGGATGAAATTTCTCCTGTTTTTAAATGTAGTGAAAAAATCAGTGTGATTACAAAACAAGAAATCCCATTTATCGCAAAAGCTATCAACAAGCAAAATTTTTTCCGACATGAAGTGGGAATCCTGGCTGATTTTAATTTCTTCCGCCTGCCTGGGTCTCTTGAGGCTAATTACTTTATCTGAGATCATCTAATTCAGCAAAGGATAGAGGATTGGTTAACAAACAGAAAACAGAGAGTAGGGATAAACGGGTCTTTTTCAGGTTGGCAGGCTGTAACTAGTGGGGTGCCGCAAGGATCACTGCTGGGGCCTCCGCTATTTACAATCTATATTAATGACCTAGATGAAGGGACCGAGTGTAATGTATCCAAGTTTGCTGATGATACAAAGCTAAGTGGGACAGTAAGCTGTGAGGAGAACACAAAGGGCTGGATTTTGCCAGCGCTCAGGGGGCGGGTTTGGAGGCGGAACATCCAGTAAAATTGCAAAGATTGACAGCGGGTCCCGAACCCACTGTCAACCCGCCTCCATACAATCTTCCCGGGTGTCGGGTCCCCGATTTGCGTATGGACCCGTCACCTAGCGGCGGGAAGAGGATTATAGGCACTTAACTGCTTGTTAATGGGTAGTTAACAGGCAGTTAAGAGGCTTTTTCCAATTTTGACAGGTCTACAGCGGGCTTCCCGACGTCCGGACACCACGCCAGGGTAAGTGTGGTGTGTTGTGAGTCTGCTGTAATGTTTCTTCTTTGATGACAGCTGCAGAAGTGGTGTGAAGGATCCAATGGTACACTAGTGAGTTTCAGAGGTAAGAAAATGTTGGGAAAATCATTTTTAATGTATTTAGACTTTTCTGTAGGTAACCAGTTTTGAAGTCTTTGTGTAGTCCCACCTCATTGGGAGAACCTCTCTCACCAGTGACAGATCGCTTCTGTAACCTCACCTGCAGCTGCCATCTGTTCTAGCCTAAGGAGGGAGTCACTGGAGAGCCTGTGTGCAAGAGCTCACCTTTGTACAGTGATTGTCAGTGTTTGCAGCACCTCAATGCTGTCAAACACTGAAAAATCACCTGTCAAGAAAAATTGTGCCTGGCCCCCTTAAGAAAACCGGCAGATGACGTGTCATCAACTGACGTCATCTGACACCAGATTTCTCCTAATTGGTCGGCAAGCCCTCAGGGAGGGCTTAACAATGCCAATTGAAGCAAAATAGCATCTGTGCGTCAGACGTCGTTGGGGGCGGGATCGGAACCCAGAAGGAAGCTGTCCCGCCCCTAGGCTGCACCGAAAGGTAAAATCCAGCCCAAAGAGTCTGCAAAGGGATATAGATAGACTAAGTGAGTGGGCAGTAAGGTGGCAGATGGAGTATACTGTAGGGAAATGTGAGGTCACTCACTTTGGTAGGAAGAATAGAAAAACAAAATATATTTTAAATAGTGAGAAACTTTTAAATGTTGGTGTTCAGAGAGATTTGGGTGTCCTTGTGCAAGGAACACAGAAAGCTAGCATGCAGGTACAGCAAGATATAATGGCATGTTGGCCTTTATTGCAAGGGGGTTGGAGTACAAGAGTAAGGAAGTCTTGCTGCAATTGTACAGGGCCTTGGTGAGACCACACCTGGAGTACTGTGCATAGTTTTGGTCTCCTTATCTAAGGAAGAATATACTTGCCTTGGAGGTGGTGCAACAAAGGTTCACTCGATTGATTCCTGGGATGAGAGGGCTGTCCTATGATGAGAGATTGTGTAGAATGGGCCTATACTCTCTGGAGTTTAGAAGAATGAGAGGTGATCTCATTGAAACATACAAGATTCTAAAGGGGATTGACAGGGCAGATGCTGTGAGGTTATTTCTCCTGGCTGGAGTGTCTAGAACTAGGGGGCATAGTCTCAGGATAAGGGGTCGGCCATTTAAGACTGAGATGAGGAGGAATTTCTTCACTCAGAGGGTTGTGAATCTTTGGAATTCTCTTCCCCAGAGGACTGTGAATGCTGAGTCTTTGAGTATATTCATGGCTGAGATAGATAGATTTTTGGACTCTAGGGGAATCAAGGGATATGGAGATCGGGCGAGAAAGTGGAGTTGAGGTCGATGATCAACCATGATCTTATTGAATGGTGGAGCAGGCTCGAGGGGCCGTATGGCCTACCTCTGCTCCTATTTCTTATGTTCTTAGACCAGAGATCGAACCTGGATTTGTATGACTCAATACCACACCAAAAAATTTACCAAATGAGGCATCAGGGAAACACAGGCTAGATCCTTTTTTGCCCCCAGTAGTGAAGAGGATTACAAGAGTGTTGCTTTGAATACTTCTTTGTTTGAAATGTTGTCATTAAACAGGACCTCAGCAAACCTGACGATTTATTTGTTGGCACAATTTTCATATCTGCATTTCTAATTTTAAGTATTCGCTCGCTAATGTGAATTGTGTAAATCGGAGAAAAATACATTTCATAAATCTGAAATGATTAGCATGAATGCAGGTTCTTTTAAAAAAGTATAACTAACTAACTTCATATTTTGACAACAAATTATTAAAGTTCTACAGGAAGATGAGAATATAGGAACAAAAAAGAGCCATTCAGCCCATCTAACGTGACCTGTTGGTTAGGCCTGTTTTCAGAACATGCTCAGTCCATTTAATTTCCTCCTTGTCTTTGTAATATTTTTCTAATGTGTTTATTAAGCAGTGGGGGATGAGGAGAGGGAAATTCGTTGCCACTGGGAGATGCTCTTCTGAAACAAAATGACCTCTAGCCAAGATTTGGCAACATGGTTTTTTAGCCCTAAAACCAATCCTGGATAGAAATTTGCGGGTGGGGAACTCGAGGAAGCTGTGAGCCAATTATGTAGACTAAACTTTTGGTTGCATTGATGGTCCGCAGTGAAGCCTGTAGCACCAACAGCTACTTTTCCCACTCCTAGTAGTCTACGAGTTACAATGCTACATTTATAAATAACTGTGTATCCTTCCAGAATAAGAACAACCACTGCAGGAGAGATCGGCTACACTTAAATCAAGTAGGGTAAAGAGTCTTGTGTGGAATGTTGAGATTGCAATAGAAAGTCATTTAAACTATACAGGTGGGTGGGAAGTGGGCAGGGAATAAACAGGATCCTGGACAAAACAAGTTGTAGAGGAGAAGGCAGTCAACAGATAGGTATGGACACAAATACCCAGAGATACACAAGAACCAGTAATAAGCAGGCAAGGGAGCACGTGAGAAGCCATGAAGGTAATACTCATCTTGATCTGTTATTTGTAAATGACACAGAAAATTGAATTGCTGTACCCCAGGGAAACAGCGGCCACAGAAAGTTTAACATTATCTGTAACTAAGAAGTACCTAGGACCAGGAGCAAGGTGCTTGATGTTAAGAGTTAAATTCCCTTAAATGAGAGGACAACTAAAGCAAATAGATGAGAGGTTATTCAATAACACTTCAGCAGAAGGTGAAAAGAAAACCTTTAAAGGTATTATGCTGAGCATACAGGATAAATACATTGCGATCCTTGGTGAGACCACACTTAGAGCACTGTGCACAGTTCTGATCTCCATGTTATAAAACGGATACCGAAGAAAAAAAGATTTACAAGGCCGATATCAGAACTGAGAGAATAGAAAAGATTGAACAGGCTGAGACTCTTTTCTCTAGAAAAGAGAAGGCCGAGGGGTGACCTGATAGAGGTCTTTAAGATTATGAAAGGGTCTGATAGGGTAGATGTAGAGAAGATGTTTCCACTTGTGGGGGAGACCAAAACTAGGGGTCATAAATATAAGATAGTCACTAATAAATTCAATAGGGAATTCAGGAGAAACTTCTTTACCCAGAGAGTGGTTCGAATGTGGAACTCGCTACCACAGGAGTAGTTGATGCAAATAGCATAGGTGCTTTTAAGGAGAAGCTAGATAAGCACATGAGGGAGAAAGGAATTGATGGATATGCTGATTGGGTTAGATGAAGAAGGGTGGGAGGAGGCTTGTGTGGAGCATAAGTGGCGGCACAGACCAGTTGGACTGAATGGCCAGTTTCTGTGCTGTAGACGCAATGTAAAATAAATAAACAAAAGAGACCCTAAATGGAGCAGCAAACATCTTTAAAAATGAGATCAAAAGGAAAAGTGACATGTTAAAGTCCTACAGGGAGAAAGGACAAGGGTCCCGCTGGGATGAATACAAGAAATTGCATTAACAATAAAAAGGTGGTCAGAACGGCAAAGGAAGACCTGGAATAAACCATGGAAGCTGTTATCCCAAAGCATTCAAACCTCAAAATAATGGTAATAATATTCTCTCAGTACCACAACAGCAAAAAGGCAGTCAGAGAAGAGGTGAAATTCATAAAAGATGCAAACATGTTTGAAATTGAGGATGAGCACAAAATAGTAAATATTCTGATTGATTACTTCTTCCAAGTATCCACAAGGGAAGACGCAAGCAACACGCCCTCCCCAAACAGAGTTATTCTGAGACAAATCAAATAGTTAGATATAAATGAGATGCAAGTCCTAGACAGGCTAATCGGGTATAAAACAAATAAATCCTCAATAATAGATGGTATAAATCCCAGACTGCTGAATGAGACCAGGGACAAAATTTGCGAAGCACTGTTTATCATTTATGAGGGACTCATTGGACACTGGAAAGGTACCAGAAGATTGTAAATAGGCTGGTATGGTGCCTAGATGCAAAGAAAATAGACACAGGCAACTACAGATGCATTAGTATTCCATTTAATGTAAAATAATGGTATCAATTATCTGGAATAAACTTTGAGGGCCATCTGTAGAACAACAATCTAGTAAACAGCAGTGAACATGGATTCAGAAGGGGAAGATCCTGCCTGACCAACCTCTTTGACTTCTTTGAGGAAGTGACAACCCAAGTGGGTTGTGGTAAGCCCTGTGACGCTGTGTAGCTTGACTTCCAAAAGGCTTTTGACAAATTTTCACACAAAATGCTATTAATTATACTCAAAGGTGTGGGGATCCAGGGAAAACCCTGGGAATAGATGATAAACTGGTTGAAGGGTAGGAAATAACAAGTACTCATTAGAGGAGTTATGTCAGAGTGGGGGGTAGTACTCAGTGAGGTGTCTTGGGCTAGGGACTGGGACCACTACCCCGAGAAGTTAATTTTGTTTCCAATTTACCAAAATGACCTGGATTCAGAAACTCCATGCAAAGTGGTCGAATTTGCAGATGGTACCAAACTCGGAGGAGCAGTGAAATCAGATGAGACAATTCAGAAACTACAGAATGAGTTAGACAAGACATCCAAGAACAATGGCATATGAAATCTAATGCAAATAAATGTAAAGTTCTATACAGAGGAAGAAAAAATAGCTAACACACGTACTCCATGAATGGTGCTGAAATAGCTAAGACACATACTCCATGAATGGTGCTGAAATAGCTAACACACGTACTCCATGAATGGTGCTGAAATAGCTAAGACACATACTCCATGAATGGTGCTGAAATAGCTAACACACGTACTCCATGAATGGTGCTGAAATAGCTAACACACGTACTCCATGAATGGTGCTGAAATAGCTAACACACGTACTCCATGAATGGTGCTGAAATGGCTAACACACGTACTCCATGAATGGTGCTGAAATAGCTAAGGATGAAGTTGAAAGACACCTAGGAGTCTCTGTAGATTTGACGCTAAAGATGTCCAATCAATGCAGAGCAGCACTGAACAAAGTCAATAGGATTTTGCACTACATAGCCAAAACAGTAGAATGTAAGTCAGAAGAGGTAACAATCAAAATTTACAGTGCTCTGTCAAACCATACCAGTGTCAGTGGTCTGAGTTCTGAGAAAAGACTGGAGAAACTTGGGCTTTTCAGCCTGGCAAGGAGGCATCTGAGAGGTGATCTTATTGATAGATAAGATTAAGAGTATGAAAAAAATAACCTGGAATATTACTTTAAATTAAACTGCGGGAATAGAACAAGGGGACACAGGTTCAATCTAGAGAAGAGTAGTTTTAGGACAGATATCAGGAAATTCTTCTTCACACAAAGAGTGATCAACATGGGGAACAAACTTCCAGATTGAGTATAGAAACATAGAATCTAGGAGCAGGAGTAGGCCATTCGGCCCGTCGAGCCTGCTCCACCATTCAATACGATCATGGCTGATCATCCAAATCCAGTACCCTGTCCCTGCTTTAATCCCCACAGTACACATATCCCATCCTATCCCCATAACCCCACATATTTAATCCCCCCCTAACACTAAGGGTCAATTTATCATAGCCAAATCAACCTAACCTGCACATTTTTGGACTGTGGGAGGAAACCGGAGCACCCGGAGGAAACCCACGCAGACACGGGGAGAATGTGCAAACTCCACACAGACAGTCACCCGAGGTCAGATTCGAACCCGGGTCCCTGGCGCTGTGAGGCACCAGTGCTAACCACTATGCCACCGTGTTGTGGAGGCAAAAACCCTGGAATCATTTAAGAAACAACTGGATGCTACAATGGGGAGGGGAAGCGTTCGGATAGCTCTGAATGCATGAATCAAATGGGCCGAGTGGCCTTCCTCATCTGTAATTATCTTCTGATCTTTTAGTTAGAGACAGTAACACCCAGCTGAGTGAGAGAGTACCAAGCAGAAAGGAAATGGGCCCATAAACATACACTTGGTGATACAGGCTAACTTTTACTGATTTCTGTTGTGTATTTTTTTTATTTGCAAGGCTAATTTTGTTGTAAAAGCTGTTTATTCAGTATATAGAACAAAGGAAAAGGTGGTCATGTAATTTATGTGACCTACTAAAAATGCTTTTGCAATCAAAGTACAGATTGATTCAAAACACTCTCTCAGATACAACATCATTGTTGCGTGCATCCAAAATAGATACACACTTTCATGGCTATAAATGACACCTTCTCAGTCTCCTCACAACAGCATTTTAAAAGGCCAACTGTCACAGAACCAATTACAAAATAACAATGACATTTAATACACATTTCTATTCTTAAACATTGAACATCATGCAGATTAGATTCAGCAACTCTAGTGATGGGGCAATGGACTGAGTTACAACCCTGTTCCTCTACCTCTGTTATCCCGGTATGAATCCATCACAAAAAGGTGGGGTGAAATTTTTCTGATGGTTACGAATGGTGCATTCACACTATCCATCTATTCATCAACACTACAGTTGTAGTGTGAATGCACTCTAGAGCAACGTGAGCTCATTGAATTCCCAGTTCCTACATAGTACCCCTTACTTTGCTGCGAATTGGCACTATCTAAGTCTCTTTCAGCAAAACTGTAATGATGGATCAGGAACTGTAAATATCAAAGTTGGTGCCATAGAAGATGCTTTTGTAAGGTTGAGGTGGCTGTGCGTTGGAGTGTAGAGAGTTGTATATCTCACCTGTGCTAAAGTTAAACTGGAGGTACCTGAAAAGCAAAATGCTGGAAATTTGAAACAAGAACAGAAAATACTGGAAACACAAAGCAGGTCAGTCAGCATTTGTGGAGAGAACAAATACATTATAATTTCAGATCTAGTCCTTCATGGCTATGTTTGAAATGTTAGTTTGCTTACTCTCTCTACAGATGCTGCTGAATGTTTCGAGCACTTTCTGTTTTTGATTCTGGAGATACTTGATGCCAGCAGTGGATTCAAAAGAGTGGGGAAAATGTGTTTGCTAACATTGCTATCTCTTGTGATACATACACAAACACTACAAACTCAAAGAAAAAGCATCTAGAACCAGGCAATTATGTGATTACACACTTGTGTGTTTTCTCCTGTCTCCTCCTTCCTTCAACCCACAGGTGCTCCACACATTCGGCCAGAATTTGCTGTAGCAGGGCATCTAACAGTGTAAGGTTGACTTCACCTTCACCCTTCCGCTCAAAAAATCTTTGCCCACAAAGAGAGAAAAAAAGAGACAGAAAGGAAAAGTTTAAAAAAACAATTTTTAATTTGACTTTTTTAAATCGCCTTGAAAAATTCAAAACCTAAAGGAATGAGACTCCACACTTGTAATAGTTCATTTTAGGTGCCAGAGAGGTTGATTGGCAGTCATTGACACTTATCACATTGTTAAAAGGGTACTTATGCTTGTACTGACAAGACTTAACTTTCTGTGACAAGTTGATGCAGTTTTCCGAAGCTATTGGTGGAACGTTGCAACTAGGACAGCAACTTTTGTATATTCGCATTTAATCACGCATCTGCTCCTCGCCTGAAGTTGCTGTACCATTTACCCATAAATAACAGCGAGCGCCATTAGCCTTGTTGTTATTTTGACAGCAAATTCTGGCCCATTATGTACATACATAATGTGACATTTTATATAATCCGAGCCAGTTTCATGGTTAGTGCTCAGTACAAATTTAATATTTTCTGTCACTCCAAAGCATTCAAGTCTCAATATTAATATTAACCATGTACTTTGCGATTTCAGGTTTGCCAGAAATAATTCTTTGGTGTTTGTAGGGTTTTTTTTTCCTAAGTTATATAGTATTATTGCTGAATTACTGATATACAGAGCCAATTTTAACAAGTTATTTCAGGCTTATGAACAGCCTTAGAGCAGTGGTTGATTGCTCTGAAATCAGCCAAGTTCAACTAATCCAAAACTAGCAGCACATAAAAATGTTGTTCCCATCTTTAGCTCAGTGGCAATGTCAGAACTGTGGTGGTTGATTGACGGCTGACATTTCTTTTCTGTGTTTCCATATCATCATTGAAGTAAAACTGGAGCCGCTCGAAGTTGAAACCAAGAAATCCCTGCAGTGAGGCAAAGGTTTCAAATATTCATCCAAGTGTGTCAGTCACTCATAACAGCAGCTAACTTTCTGATTTATCTTCCTACAGAAAATACCTCTCTTCTGCCTCAGTGCCAGTTTCAAATATTTTTATCCTCTCTTAAGGTCCTCTGTACCATTTCCTGACTGAGGGTCTAGATAGTAACAATGCATTAAGCCATTAGGTCAACATAATGTGTGTCCATATAATGTGCTAATAGTAGGACATTAGCCAGCTGTTTAATGGAATGTGGTGTAGAAACACATCCATCAAGCCTGCTCCACAGAACCGCGAGTACTGGAGCAGTACTGGAACGATTAGGCACCCATATTCACCTGCCCACACAATGGGCTGGATTTTCCCTGTGGAGGCGGGATGGCGGCGGGAGAGCTGGTTGGCGGGTTCCGCTCTCGTCTGCAGCCGCTCTCTGGAAATGATTTTCCGTAGATTGGCCTTGTTAAGCATGCCCTGCGGGGTTCCTGACCAATTAACAAGAAGCGGGTCTGATGACGTCATTTGATGACGCATCATCAGCCGGTTTCCTTAAAGGGAAATAGATTGGAAAATCAAGACCACATTGATTTTGACAGTTTTGCTGTCGGTGTTCTACAGCATTGAGATGCTGCAAACACTGACAAGCACTGCACAAAGGTGCACGGCTGCACCCAGGCTCATGCATGACTCCCTCCCTATGCTTAGGGAGGGAGTCACAGTACGCAGTGAGATTCTCTTCCCTTCCCATGGGTGGAAGAGACCTCTCCAGGAGATCAATGCAGTCTGGTTGCACATTGCACAGGAGGACACAAGCAGCGTTGTTGTCAGGAGTCCCTGGCTGCAGTGCGCCAACCTTTCAATGATCTCAGTGGATCATGAAACGCAGTCGGAGGCTGGGGGTGGGGGGGAAATCGGCGGGGTGGGGGGGGGCGGGGTCACCGATTGCAGGGGTTGGGTTCGGCAGGGACCCTGGATCCAGGAGGTAGGTATAAAGGCACTTAGCTCCTGGATCCAGCAGTCCTCGCCTTGCATTAGCTGGCAGATTTCACGAGGCCTGCAAAACCCGACCAGCTAATGTTAAAATTCAAAATGGAGGTTAAAGCAGATGCTTTCAGCCTCATTATAAAATTTATGTAGATGATCCGCCTCCTGGCATCGGATTGGCTGCCTGTCCCTGTCCCGCCTCTGTTAAAACCGGAAGTGGGCGTGTTCAAGTAGGGATTCAGATTTTTAACCCTTTAACTTCCCACACACACCCAACCCACCCATTTTTTTTTAGGTTAAAATTCCCCCCTAAATTTTCAGGTGATGCCACTTTTTGAGCTGGATTTTCTCAGCGGTGTCGGGATGGTGGCGGGAGAGCTGGTTGCCGGGTTCCGGTTCCACTCCCGGCTGCAGCCGCTTTGTCAACGGGATTTTCCCTTGATTGGCCTTGTTAAGCCTGCCCTGTGGTCTTCCCGGCCAATTAACAGGAAGCGGTCTGATGATGTAATTGATGATGTGTCATCAGCCGGTTTCCTTAAAGGGACCATGGCCACATTGAGTTTGACAGTTGTTCTGTCAGTGTTTGACTGCATTGAGGTGCGGCAAACACTGACAAGCACTGAAACAAAGGTGGATGGTTGCACCCAGGCTCTCTAATGACTCCCCCCATATGATTCCCTTCCAAGAGTGGAAGAGACCTCCCCAGGACACCAACGCAGCCTGGTTGTACATTGCAAAGGAGGGCACAAGCAGGGATGTCGTCAGGAGTCCCTGGCTGTAGTGGCGCCAACCTTTCAATGATCTCAGTGGATCATGAAACGTTAATGCAAAGCCAAACTCAAACTCACCCTGCTGTGCCACTCAACACATGCCTATCACTCTGCCTTCCATACCCTTCTCCTGCACATTCTTACACCAACTTACCTTGCACCTCCACCCATCCCTCTCTATCTACATTATCACTTCCCCATCTCACTAGCCACCCCTCACACTCACCTTCATCCTACTGCAAGCATATCAACTAACGACACACAAGGGTAGGCACTTGAGAGGTTTAGCCAATGTCCATGTGAAGTTTCTGTTAATGTGTTGTCATCGATTGAAATTTACATTTTCAACACTTCACCTTATTGGACAGATCTGTGCACACCTTGAGAAGTGTCTTAGTGAATGTTGAGACATAACTTCCCCCCCACCCCCTGCTATTGTGATGAGTGTGAAATGAATGGCTTGGACATTATAGGGATACTTTACGCTGCTGGTGTGGGATGGTGTCAACCTGGCACATCATGTGGCAGCCAGGGTTTACAGCATCAAGTGAAGTAAATCTGGCCATGGTGATGCCATTGCTGGCCTCCTGGGCAGCAATGTTGTCAGGAGCTGATGCCCTGTGTCCTGTGCAGCATCAGGTGATGGCAGAGAAGGTTGGTGTTGTTGTTGGCGTGCCTTTTGATGTTGGTGTTGGGGCTGATCGTGGAAGGATTCAGAGGACCAAGGTGTGATTTTTTTTCAAGGGCACCGATGTTGCTGGAATAGATGGCAGCTGCAGTTGAGATGACAGAAGTGATCTGTCAATGGTGAGCGAGGTTATTCCAATGAGGTGCCACTGGATAGAGAGTTGGCACTAAACACTTGCAAGCTAAAGAAATCTCTATATGTCTTACAAATGCAGTAACCAACAGTTTCTGAGCTCTGAAACTGAACAGCTGCAACATGGTATCCTTTACACCACTTCTGCAGCTTTCAGGTTATCAAATAAATCAGAGCAGACTCAACTCACGACAGGGTGAGCTGGCGTGTTCCCCAAGCAGCGGGTAACCCATAGGGGAGCACGTAAAATTACACGGTAGGCTCAAAATACCATTAAATTGACTGTTAACAAGCCATTTAATGATCTCAGTTGTCTCCCCCGCCGCTTGGTGTCGGGTCAGTTCTGCGCAGACAGACCCGACACCTGGGAGACTCGCGTGGAGGCGGGTTGACAGCGGGTTTCCTACCCACTGTCAATCTTTGCTATTTTGACAGCGGACCCGCCTCCAAACCCACACTCTGAGCGCCGGCAAAATCCAGCCCAATCAGTCATGTCATCTGCTGGGAGAGGCGGGAAAAAACCCAAGGCCAATCGGGAGGAACAAAATCCTGGGACCTTCCTCTCTAATCCCCCTTGGGCGATCAAAATTAGCCCAAGAGACCACATAGACCACATTACCTACGTTTTATAAGATGTGACATTCTTCCCAATTAGGAACTGGTTTATCTCCTTCCCCCAACTAGAATTCCAGCTATTGTTAGCTTTTTGAGGAGTGGTTTTAAAGATAAAATATAGATGGGTTTTCTCTTGCTGCAGTGTCCTACATGAGTTGAGCACTTGGAAGATGATCTTCAGGATCATGCATTGGTACAACTTGTTGCAATAAAGGCTGTTTAAATTCCACCTAAAAGTTCATTATTCTGTATTTAAAAACACTGCAAAGCAGGGCTCAATTTTCAAGTTCAATTTATGTTTCACATGGTAGAAGAGATATGTCTTTCCAAAGCTCAACCAGTGTGCAAGAACACAATGGCAAAAGAGGATCTGCCCATATTTAAATTACAAGTGCCTTGCTGAGAATCACTTCATTTGTATATTTCTTTGGTGATGTTGGAAAAAAGTTAACAATTTGAACACTCCTGGCCTCCCAGCTGGAGGAGGAGGATGTAATACTTCAAGGAGAGAAAATTGGAAGAAAATGGTTAAGGGGAATAAAATCAATAAAATTGAAAAACTATTAACAAACTTTGAAAGTAGCATGCGATTTGGCTTGTCGCATCATAAAATTAGTTGTTTGAATTATCCTTTGTAAAATAAAACAAGATTGCCCAGGGTGTGACTTGCGTGACTTTGTACTTTAATTACATTTCAGTATTCAGGTTAGCTACTTGTCCTTAGAACAGTGTTTTTCCTTGATGTCTTATCATTTTTTAAAGTCCATTATGATTAACCTGACTCCAGGGCTACAGCGCACCTAATTGCAGAATAATACAAATATTTGACTGATTCTGAATTTTGTCTCTGCACTTAACTGCTTCTACAGTGAGTACTTCCCATCCCTCTCCTCTTCTCCCACAGGCACTGACAGTCCTCTGCCACACCACCCTTATGGCTATTCTTCATGTATAAGCCTAGATAATGAGGGTCAGAAAGGTGCTCAACTACAGACACATCATAACTGAGGTCTAATCCTATCCTCACCAAAGATTTATGCATATGTATTTTCTAGTGGGGGTTACTGGAAAGCGATAAGAAGTGGGATGCCTGCAATAGGAATGGAGGCCATTTCTAGTTCTCGCATAATTGACTTAGCTAACATAAAACCTGCACCTTCCTGATCAGTATGGCTCAGTACCGAACCTCATTTACCTATTGAGCCATTGGGGAAGCTAATGAGTACTTTTTAAGTGTTATTCCCAACATGAGGTGTATTTTCCTACATTCACTATTAACATAAAAGTTGGCATGAGTAAAAAGTGGGAAACCAACTTTTTTGCCAGCAGTGAAGGGAGAAAAATATCTTCCAGAGACTTGTATTTGGATATTGAGGCTACTAAATGAAACTAAACACACTCAAATCTACACTGGTGGTGATAACGCTCCCATACTGCTCTTTGCCCTCTATATGATTCACTTAAGTCGGAAATTACCATCAGTATCTGAATACTTAGAGAGCTACACAATGCTGTTTGTTTCCTCTTCCTGTATGTATAGGATAATCTGGAATATAAATGTGTTTTTATTTTTGCACCAGGTGTATCATATGCTGTATTTTCATTCAAAAAGTCTGTTCCCCCTTTGCAATGTAACCTCTTTTTTGCTTGTGATGGGCCACTTATTTGTTAATGAATTGATATCTGAGGCCACATTTTCCTTTAATGCTCCATATGGGGAGTTTGTACTGTTGATGGTTAACCCTGCTGATTTAGTTTGGGTTCAGCCTAAAACCAGTGTCTTTTAATTGCACTAAAGTTAATAACTAGTGATTGAACTCCATCTAAAGAAGATAGTGATCATGACACAAGATGTGTTAATGGTACACAATAGCTAACACCACGCTAGAAGTTGTACGCAAGTTCTGACACCTAAAGTAGATATAAGAGAAGGCTAATCTCCTTCCACACCCACCGTCTCCGCCATATTTTAAATATCAAGTGGGAAGACAAAGATCCTGGCACCAAAGTACCTGAAGAAGCTAAGTTGCCAAGTCTAATAACTTTTCACAAACCCAGACGCCTCCGGTGGCTTAGTCATCTATATCAGATGGAAGAAGAGTGTATTACAAAGGATCTCTAGTATAGAGAACTTGCAGATGCTGGACTGACCTAGGCTCAGATGCAGATATGTTTGCAACAGGGACTTGAAAACTTTCAATAGTGATACTGTAAGATGGGATGTGGCTAAAAACAGGCCACACTGGAGGGCTGTGCAGCATCAGGGAGCCAAAGAGGCTGAAGAGAGGTGGCTGAGAGAGAGGAAAGACAAGAGGGAAAAGCACATCAGGTCTCAAGTTAATACAGCATGGACTTCGTCATCTGACCCTGTGAATTATATCTGCACCATCTGTGGCAAGGATTATCGTTCGAAAATTGACCTCTTCAGCCACTCATTGTTGTTGAGAAGCAAAGATAAAAGAATTCTGGAATAAGTGGTAATTTGATTAATTGACTTCAAATCGTAGGTTACAGCATCTTATTGATCAGTTCTTCTTTCATTTTCAAGCAACAGAGAAGTATAAACAGGAAAGAAATATGTGGGATTGTTACACCATAGGTGAACCAGAACGTAAAACCAGTGAGCAGGACAACAATTTATTGATCTTGCTTAGGTTTTCCAGGAGCTCACGAACTGTATGCCACAGCTAAAGGCCCTTTATACCAAGGGGCTTTGTTACCAATTATCTTGCTTTCTCTCTTGAGGGTACCAGTTCATGCTGGAGTACACTTACATGGGTGCCAACTGTCCTCTGGTACCTAATCTAAGTGGCTATTCTTCACCCGTAAGACTAGATGCTGTGTGTTGACACAGTATTGACTATATGGGAGCATCACAGTCAAGCTTAATCCTGAGAAGTCGCACAACACCAGGTTATAGTCCAACAGATTTATTTAAAATTACAAGCTTTCGGAGCTGTCGCCCCTTCGTCAGGCAAAGTTACTGTGAGAGAATCTATCAGAATTCACAGAATATAAAAACACAGAGAAAATGCATAGATTAAATCTTTCCCTGCATCAAAGACACACTAAGAGCACAGCCAAGACAATGAGATGTGTCCCAGGGGGTCCAACGCGTCAGAACACCTGCTGGCTGCATATCCTCTCCATTTTTTGTGTTTGTTTCTTGTGTTTGTTGTGCGACTTCTCATTTTTGTCCACCCCAGTCCAACGCTGGCATCTCCGCATCAAGCTTAATCCTGTCAAGAGCTGACGTCCCTACGCACTCACTGGATCACAGACAGCAGCAGAAACCTTGTCTGATTTTTTGTCTCTGTCTCTGTCTCTGCTCTAACACAGGGCTCTGGTCAATTTTAGTGCCCCTAACATTTCCTCAGAAGGAATTAGCAATCAGGATAGAGTAGGAGTTGAATTAGGGTCATTCCTGGTCTGTATGTCTCAGTACCACACTGGGATTTAGGCATTTTTAAAAGATAAAAATCTTTCTGTTGATCTAAAGGTTCGTCAGACAAATGTATGGTTTTCACACTACCTCCACAGACCAGAACCACAGTATAATTGCATGTCACTTCAGGTCTTTCTTCATCCCTGTCAGTAATGGACATTAGATTGTTGCACTGAATTCCGAAAGAGGGAAAACCTTACTGCAATGTTTCAGATAATAGTAACTATAATTTTAATTTGAAAATCTCTCCATGGATCTGTTTCGAAGTAAAAATAATATCAGTAAAATGGATATCAGTAGAGTATATTTGCATTTTATAATATTACAGTATTAAACACTTTTTTATTAGAGGATTCAGAAAAAAATCCTGGTAAGAATGCACACGAACTTAATGAAATTCAACTACAATATATACTGCAAACAAATCTACAACCTTTTTGGACACATTTTAACCTCACAATTATTAGTTCTCCATATTAAAATGTTGTACAGAATAATACAACAAAGAGTGCAAAATGCCTATAGCAAAATATAAGCTTATCTAGTGTCCAATTCTCTTTCTGGAGTGGTATTTCTTTAAAAAAAAACGAATGCTTGGAGCATTACAGCTCTTGTCAATGCTTTCTGAATTGTGTCTGACAATGATAAACTCCTCTTCTTGAGCAAACAGTGTAATCAGAGGATAACAACAGAAAATGCTGGAAACACTCAGCAGGCCAGGCAGCATCCGTGGAGAGAGAAACAGAGTTAACGTTTCAGGTCTGGGACCCTTCATCAGAACTGGAAAAAGCTGGAGATGTAACAGATTTTAAGCAGGTGCAGAGACAGGGGGAGGGTGGGAGGGGAGGAAGAAATTGAAGGAATATTCTGTGCTAAGGTAAGAGGCAGGAAAGATAAAATGTTGCAAATGGGGATGGCAAAATCATACAGCATGAAAAATGGGAGCAGGGGTTATAGTCTGAAATTGTTGAACTCAATGTTGAGTCCAGAAGGCTGTAAAGTGCCCAATCGAAAGATGAGGTGCTGTTCCAGTTCTGATGAAGGGTCCCAGACCTGAAACGTTAACTCTGTTTCTCTCTCCACGGATGCTGCCTGGCCTGCTGAGTGTTTCCAGCATTTTCTGTTGTTATTTCAGATTTCCAGCATCTGCAGTATTTTGCTATTGTATTAGTGTAATCAGAGGAGTTGGGTAGCTGTTGTCACATTATCTTTCTGGAAAGCGTCTCTCCCTTAGCTAAGAAAGATCATGGCCCTCGGACTGTAGTCCTGCATTCCTGAAAGCATGTTGTCAATAACTTTAGTGCTTAAGAATGAACAGGCCTTTAAGTTGCTGCTTTGCAGTCTAGAATAACATTAAGAGGTGCAATTTCTTTCATAAAGAAATACAGAATTTAGTTCACCCTTGGGGGTACTTATCCTGGTGCTGACAGTAGCATGTACATTTAACCATTCACTTCAATCTAGGCACATGTATTTACTGCATTTTTCCTTGCCATAACGTTTAGTTATATCTCGATTTATACCCTGTTCTACACATTACTGAGTACTCTTCCTTATAGCAATGTAATGCAATTTTATTGCTGTAAAATCTTTTGTGCTCTGTTGAAAACTCTTTGGAGCGGGGGGAGGAGGATGAAGGATTAGGGCAGACTGATAAAATGAGAAGTTCATCCTCTCTGGAATTGCCTTCCTGTGTCCCCTTATGATGCGACATGAATAAATAAAAACCGTAAATGCTCAGCAAATCAGTCAACCTGTGAAATAGAAAGATAGGTTAATGTTTTGCCTGTAACCCTTCAGCAGAATTGTTTGTCCAGATCTATTAACCTAATTTTTTCAGCTGCTGATAAAACAGCTGCGTATTTCCAGCATTTTTAGTTTTTATTAAAGATTTCCGGCATCTGCAGTTTTTCTTTCTCTGTCTACATCATGATCTGTGCGTTATGTAAAATTTGAAAGTAAGGCCAAGTAAATTGGAAAGGCCTTGAATGTAAATGTTCCCAGCAGGAGCACATGTATTTGTGACAGTTTTATGAGGTGCCCTAACACTGTCTTAAATATCCAAAGTCCTATTTCTTCCCAGTCTAGTCATGGTGTCACTGTGCACTTAATCTATTGCACAGATTATAAATTATTTTAATATTCTCAATAAATTGCTGTTTCAAACAAAAAACACAGTAGACACGCATTCAATAAAAGGTGCTAGAATTATGACAGTTAATGAACTTTGTAAACAGCAGCACAATCCCCTTGCTTTCTACAGCAAATGTAATTACTGCAGCAAATCAGAACGTAATAGACAACTTGGAATCTGTTTTGGACCTTGGCGTCTCAAAGGGTAACTGTGAACCACCAGGTGACCCTGAATTTAGCCAGGGCAGGTTTAGGAAACAAGCTCTATCCCTACTGTACCATCAGAGCTACAGAGACCTCTGATTTAGTTGGAAATGATAGTTTTCTATCAATCTTGAACAATACTTCCTTTTTATTATGAGAGGTCGTCTTGCCCAAAGCCAGAATCAAGATGGTGGACCCAATGCAAGTTTAATTTTTTTTAATTTATTCATTCACGGGATGTGGGCGTCGCTGGCAAGGCCAGCATTTGTTGCCCATCCCTAAATGCCCTTGAGAAGGTGATGGTGAACCGCCTTCTTGAACCGCTGCAGTCCGTCGTAGCAGTGTTTTTTGTTACAACTGAGTGACTTGCTAGGCCATTTCAGAGGGCAGTTAAGAATCAACCACATTGCTGTGGGTCTGGAGTCACATATAGGCCAGACCAGGTAAGGACGGCAGATCTCCTTCCCTAAAGGACATTAGTGAACCAGATGGGTTTTTACGACAATCCGATAGTTTCATGGTTACCATTACTGACACTAGCATTTTATTCTAGATTTATTTACTAACTGAATTTAAATTCCCCCGCTGCCATGGTGGGATTTGAACTCTCATCTCTCTGATCATTAGTCCAGGCCTCTGGATTACTAGTCCAGTAACATAACCACTGTGCTACTGTACCCAAGTGCCATTGACCTTTAGTGAAACTTTACTGTCGAAAGCATCCAGGAAAACTTCCTCTAGGACGTTAGGGGGGAAAAATTCAGTTGGTTGCGCCTCCCGTTAGCGCCTTAAGAGGGCGCTAATGGGGCGCAAAGCATCTGGCGCCCAGGCGCGGCGAAGTTTGCGCCGCTCGCGAAATTAACTAGACATTTTGCGGCGGCGCTAAACACTACCGCCACGATCTCCTGCACCGGCAGATCGTGACGTCAGTCGAGTGCGCAACGCCCCGGTATCGCCCCGGAGCGGATATTGAGTGGCGCCCCCTGCCTTACCGCCTGATGCTAGCAATGACAGGTTGAGGGGAGCGTTCTGCAGTCATGAAGGGAAAGGGGGAGCGCTATTTAAAGGTGACCGCTTCCTGCCTTTTATTGTTGGTGCCATTTTTGAACTACGCATTCTGAGAGAGGGAGAGACTTCTGAAGAGATTCAACGTTGTGTGAAGGAGTTTTGGGTATTGAGCAGCACTTTGCAGGTTCATTTTGATTTGCCATTCCTTGTATCGATTTAGAAGAGAGTGTGGGGGCTGCACTCTGAGCTCTTTCCCTGGTACTCTCCATTGTTCTTTCCAGCAGATTTGATGTGCAGGTCTCTCCAGGCCGAGATTCAAGGCTGCAATGAGCAGGATGTGGATGGAAAGCAAGATTAACCATCCCCTTTAAGAACTGGCCCGTGCCATTGTGTGTGTGTTCCATTGCTGACTGTCATTACATGAGCTTCGCCAGCGCTCTGAGGTAGCGCCTCACTCCTCGGCCTTTGTGCCTTAAGACAGGTGTGAAGCGCCTGATTTAGCGCTGCAATCACCTCCAGGGGCGATAAAAGTCAAGTTTGCAGTCGGTGGCGATAATTAGCGCCAGGCGCTAATCTTTGCGCCCGGCCAATAATTGCACCCCAAATGGGGCGATACTGAATTTCTCCCCCTAGGAGTCTTCGGTCTACTGGTGTCCAGCAGCAACCAGAAGATACCAATTTTGACAGCCAGAAGATCCCAGTCTTGACAGCCAGAAGCACAGCTACAACAGCAGCCAGAAGATCCCAATTTTGACAGCCAGAAGATCCAAGTCTTGACAGCCAGAAGCAGAGCTACAGCCGCAGGCCTCTCAAGTCCAGCCACACGGTGCACCTGCACCTGGTGGAGGAGATATACCGGCTTCCTCTCGGGCATGGCACAAGTCAACACCCATAGAGGAAAATCTATGATATCATGTTTTAAAAATGTTCTATTTTCCCAATTTCCTTCCCTTTTCTCTCCTCTCCTAAAGATGCTGACTCAAATGGGGATACAGTCCCATAGTCACCCTCTAATACCTTGCCCAAGCAGCCATTCTTCATATGTGAGTGGAGACCGTGTCTGTCAGCAGGCTACTTCTTGAGTGGGGGAGACATATCACTGCTGAGCTCAATCCTGCCATCCACCTATGTGCGCACGGGTCCACCAAAGTTCACTGGATAGTGATCAGGAGCAGAAACCCTGGCTGTTTTTTGTTTGTTTTCCCCCTTTCCTTCCTCGTGTAGGAGTTCTGGGGCCTGTGGCAATTACCTATATTGCCTCCCTGGCTGAGATTAGCTGAGCACAGACCAGAATTTGAACCTTGGTGGTGTATGATTACATAAGAACATAAGAAATAGGAGCAGGAGTAGGCCATTTAGCCCCTCGAGCCTGCTCCGCCATTCAATAAGATCATGGCTGATCTGGTCTTGGCCTCAACTCCACTTTCCTGCCCGCTCCCCATAACTCTTGACTCCCTTATCATTCAAAAATCTGTCTATCTCCACCTTAAATATATTCAATGACCCAGCCTTCACAGCTCTCTGGGTAGAGAATTCCAAAGATTCACGACCCTCTGAGAGAAGAAATTCCTCCTCATCTCCGTTTTAAATGGGCGACCCCTTATTCTGAAATTATGCCCCCTAGTTCTAGATTCCTCCACGAGGGGAAACATCCTCTCTGCATCTACCCCATCAAGCCCCCTCAGAATCTTATATGTTTCAATAAGATCACATCTTATTCTTCTAAACTCCAATGAGTATAGGCCCAACCTGCTCAAACTTTCTTCATAAGACAACCCCGTCATCTCAGGAATTAACCTAGTAAACCTTCTCTGAACTGCCTCCAATGCAAGTATATCCCTCCTTAAATAAGGAGACCAAAACTGTACGCAGTACTCCAGGTGTGGTCTCACCAACGTCCTGTACAGACTTCCCTACTTTTATATTCCATCCCCCTTGCAATAAAGGCCAACATTCCATTTGCCTTCCTAATTACTTGCTGTACCTGCATGCTAACTTTTTGTGTTTCATGTACAAGGACCCCCAGATCCCTCTGTACCGTAGCATTTTGTAGTCTCCCTCCATTTAAATAATAATTTGCTTTTTTATTTTTCCTACCAAAGTGGATAACCTCACATTTTCCCACATTATACTCCATCTGCCAAATTTTTGCCCACTCACTTAACCTATCTATATTCCTTTGCAGATTCTCTGTGTCCTCTTCACAACTTACTTTCTTACCTATCTTTGTATCATCAGCAAATTTGGCTACTTTACACTCGGTCCCTTCATGCAAGTCATTAATATAGATTGTAAACAGCTGAGGCCTCAGCACTGATCCCTGTGGCACCCCACTAATTACAGTTTGCCAACCTGAAAATGACCCATTTATCCCGACTCTCTGTTTTCTGTTAGTTAGCCAATCCTCTATCCATGCTAATGTATTACCCCCAACCCATGAGCTCTTATCTTGTGCAGTAACCTTTTATGTGGCACCTTATCGAATGCCTTCTGGAAATCCAAATACACTACATCTACTGGTTCCCCTTTATCCACCCTGCTCGTTACATCCTCAAAGAACTCTAGTAAATTTGTCAAACATGATTTCCCTTTTATAAAACCATGCTGACTCTGCTTGACTATATTATGATTTTCTAAATGTCCTGCTACTACATCCTTAATAATGGACTCCAGCATTTTCCCAATGACAGATATTAGGTTAACTGGTCTATAGTTTCCTGCTTTCTGTCTCCCTCCTTTCTTGAATAGGGGTGTTACATTTGCAGTTTTCCAATCTGCTGGGACCTCTCCAGAATCCAGGGAATTTTGGTAAATTACAACCAATGCATCCATTATCTCTGCAGCCACTTCTTTTAAGACCCTAGAATGCATGCCATCAGGTCCAGGGGACTTGTCCACCTTTAGTCTCCTAAATTTGCCTAGTACTTTTTCTCTAGTGATGGTGATTGTTTTAAGTTCCCCCCTCCCTATAGCCCCTTGATTATCTATTATTACTGGGATGCTTTTAGTGTCTTCTACCGTGAAGACCGATACAAAATATTTGTTCAAAGTCTCTGCCATTTCCCTGTTTCCTATTATTAATTCCCCAATCTCATCCTCTAAGGGACCAATGTTTACTTTAGTTACTCTCTTCCTTTTTATATACCTGTAGAAGCTCTTACTGTCTGTTTTTATATTTCTTGCTAGTTTACTCTCATAATCTATCTTCTCTTTATTATTTTTTTAGTTGTCCTTTGCTGTTTTCTAAAAATCTCCCAATCCCAACCCTACCACTAATCTTCGCATCATTGTATTCCTTTGTTTTCAATTTGATACCATCCTTAACTTCCTTAGTTAGCCACGGATGGTTCATTCTTCTCTTAGAGTCTTTCTTTCTTGCTGGAATATATCTTTGCTGAGATTTTAATGATTTTGCATCACTGCGACCATCTGTAGTGGGAAGTCCTGCAGTTCTTTTCATCAGAAAATAATTTTCTTCTCAAAGTCACAAGCACCTATCTGTAATTTTTATCACAGTGTTCTCTGATGCTGTGGTCACAGTAATCTGTTTCTGGAAGGTACACGGTGATAGAACAGATGGTGAAAGTGGGCAGTGTGTCTGCATATTATCTTATAAAAGATTACATCGCTAGGTGGTAATTGCTGTTCATAACTCTTTCGCTAGATTCAGTTGGAGTGGAAAATGCAATTATAGGAATCAGATTTACTTACAGTACAGCCTAGCAATCTTTCACTGCACACAATCTCAGCAGATGGCTTTAAATTTGACAAAAGGTATCTTTAGTTCTGGGTCTTTAGGGTTGTGCCCAAAGCTCCCATCGACATTCAGGTTGCACTATGTCTCTGCTCTAAGCTCAATTTACAGTTCTATACGCTGCATGAGCAATTCTGTTTTGTTGTAGTCTGTAACTTACTAATATCAGTATGATCAGAATTTAATCAGAAGGATTAGAACAAAATATATTATTTATGGGTACTCCTTCCCATTACGTTTTAGATGAATTCTTGCATTAGATAATATCTAGAAGTGAAAGGATCTGTGACAGACAAAATATAATATGACTACCTGTTAAATACTGCACATTGAATGAAATCAGGAACAGCACACATTGAGTGGTGTTGAACTAGGTCAGAATGAAGTTGGGTTTGTTCGCGGGGTTTTGGCAGACCCTTAGCGAGGAGAATCTTCTGGTTCTGGCGCTGACGCTTTATTACCTCATTGCAGGGAGCAGAGCATTTGCCAGAAATGCACAATGGCGATTTCATGGGATTCCCAGGGATTAAGCCAATTAACTATTCGCAGCGAGCTCCTGGCCTGGAATGGGCCTGGTACTGGGAGCTTGTTGACATTGGGGGTCAGGAAGAAGTGCACAGCTTTAGATTTTAAAACCGACAGCAACTATTTAAAGGGGCCAATTGATCTTTGCTGGCAACAAGGGAAGGAATGGTCACTTTCATACTTGCAGCAGAAAAGGTATATTCTTAAATGCAAAATGCAGCACAGGACAGTTGTGTTCTTTGACCTCCCAGGATGATCTCCTCTACGAACAAATATATATGGTGCTTGGCAGAAGGTGGCAGCCCAAGCAAATGCATACAGAGGATCTGAAAGCAGATAAAGGAAAAAGGACAAGTTGCCATTATTGAACCATATCAAGTATAGGGACAAAGTTTGTAAGACACTAATGGCTCCTCCTGGCCCACAAGGAGTGCTGAAAGAGACACTTACTGTCACTGGGGAGCTGACCACTGCTGGGAATCCCACAGTTCGAGCCTCCCCCTAGCTTTCTGTTAAATTGAAGTTGAGGCACTGATGATGTCATCAGGCCACGACTTTGGCGTGGTAATTAGGCCCCTGCCTGCCTTTTGTGGGAGCTATGTCTGTCCCCTGAATTTAAAGGAGTGGGAATGGGGTCGGGTTACCTGATCCTGATATTTTAACCTCCCTAACCCCCTCTCGCCCATGGGGGTGGTGGGGGGGTGGGGGGGGAGATTAAAATCGAGGCCAGTGACTCAAAACTACAACATTTGGAAGGTGCCATTAAGTGAGCTTAATGCACAGCTAACCTGCATGATGTTATGTTCAGTTAGTTCCTCACAAGCTGGGATGCAGGGTTACCACTTGTCTGCACTTTTCAAACTTCCAACATCTCAGCATTACTACTGTGCTTGCAAGATAAAGGCGCACGTAATAGGAGGGGAGCAGTACCAAACTAGAGGAGAAATCTCTCAATTTAGACCCCTCATTCTGTATGTGCAAATCACCTTTGATGTGGTCATGGCTGAGAGCCGCAAGGTTGAGCTGAAGGTCTCAGCGAAGAGCATGACAAGTGCCATCCTCTATTACTCACTCAGTTTCTCTCTCTCTAACATACATTACAGTAAATCACCAAATAGACATCATTAGCTATGCAATCTAATTTCAGGGGATGTTTTTCAGGCACCATTCTAAACGTAGTCTGTTTCGATGCTAAAAAAGCTGTCATAGGCCTGAGTGGCAGCCACGATGTAGGCATTACAGCACTTTGTGTCACTCACTCTACCTATAGCAATCACCCTGCAAGATTTAAGTGGACAGTTTGAGCTCAATTCCCTGGGTGAAGCATTAAGTAAATGAAAGAACAGGTAGCTGGTTGGCATCCATTCGTACCGCAGATCTCTGGCATTCAGACCCTAAGGAGCCTCCATTTAAAAGGAGGATGCTGTTTGATTACCATGATTTGCTGCAATCTTCAGAATGCATGGCAAGCACCCTGAAAATTATGAAGGCCAGTGTGGAGGAGACCTGTAGCCTTTTCTGTAAAGCTGCTCATGAAGGCTGCATAGCACTGCAGTCTGCCATGGAGTGTGTGCCAACTCCAGGCACATTTGTAATCGAGCTCCCAGTGACAGAAGTCCCTCAGACAGTGAGAGAATCTGTCCAGAATGCTCGCACTGATGCTAAGGAGGTATTGGGCTCCCAACTCCCAAGAAATGATCTTCAATATTCTGAAGGATCAGAATGGGACACCAAGAAGGGCTTCATTGCTGCCCAGAAGTTTGCTTCCAAGAAGATCACTGGATATTCTGAGGGAATGCCCAGCAGCAGGGGCATGGATGGAGCAGGCACTGATGTGGTTATTTAGTGGTTTATGGTTTATGAGGCTATTTAATGCCCAGGGCTCCAAATTGGTTTGAGTCTCCCATCAAGGCTAAAAGTGGTCCGGCCTAAGTTGAGATACACTTCAGGATTTGACAGTATTTGATATAAATAGTTGTCAGATATAGCAGCTTATCTTTTTAAATATAAAGTGATTGCAGTGGCAAGCCATCTGACAATGGTGTGTTGACATCTCAGCTAATAAATAAAACGTGGATTTTATTTTTAGATCACAAGATACTACTGAACAGTTTTTAATTTATATATTGATGCAAATAGTGGTAGTTCCCGTGGTGATGATGAAACAGGCTCCATTTGTTGTTGGCATTCCTTTGTTCTTGTGTGCACAATGTTTTCTTTTTCCCTCATTCATTTGTGCACTAATCATGATGTTGATAATCTAGCGAATGGAACACCATCAGCATGAATCACTCCCTGGTCAGGTATAGCATGAGCCAGATCACAAAATTAAGTACAGTTGAAGGAGACCATTCACCCATCCAGTCAACCTTCCATAGAAAGCTGTCATAGCATTTAACTGGCTTTTGAATGATTCCGGAGTTACCTCCACTGTGAGATAAAATCCTGGAGAATACCGCATTGATTTTGTGCACCCTCATTTCAAAAGAGCACCTCAACTGCATCTTTCATACTATCACTGTGACCTCTGAGTGACATTGCCAGCTGAGCCAAAATATGGGTGGCTTTGTTCTTAACTGTTTGAAGCTGCTCAAACTCATTTTGAATAGGACCTTTACAGCTGATGGGGAAGGGAAGAAAGAAGTCTTTCATCCTTTAAGTCTGGGCTGGATTCACCTCTGCTCATTTGCTTGACCCACTCCATTACCAATTTATTTTCTTTTTCTCCTTGCTTTCTTGTTAATCATAAAAGTGCCTTTAGGAATCACAGTGCAGTGTGTGAGAGAGATTGATTGCTGTTTTCACACGTATATGTTATTTTCACTTGAACCTGTGTAGAATAACACTGGTAGGGACTTTGCAAATGACATTAATAGATGTATAACAGCATATAATTTGTGTTAAAAATGTTTTAGCTTACATTGCAGTAGAAGTGATTAACTGGTCTGAAATAGAACAAAAAAAAATCATTCCTTTTTTTTTTAAAAACAAGCAATCTGTAAAAATACTGATTGAAGTGACATTTTTAGGCAAGCTCGTGATGGATTTAACAGGATTGAACTTTTGGGTAATCGAATAACATTTTAGACTTTTAATTGTATTTCAGACATTCAACTATTTTACTAATAAAAATTGAAAAGAGCATCTAACTGTCATATGTTTTCAAATAATATTGGTTATATGTTTGCAAATAATATTGGTTTATTGACAATGTGACATCTCATTCCCCCTTGTCCCCACCAAGGCCATCAATCCTCGTTAGTGCGCAGACTGTACTTTCATCAAATATATGTCAATTCTGTGTATGTCCACACTGTAGATGAGAGTGAGCAATAATAGGCTGCAGGCCATATTGAATCTCATAGTAAGTAGATCTACTGCAACTAATAATTGAAGCCATTTTTAGAGGTAAGAAAGGAGTCAAAGACTAGAAAATGGAAGTCAATAGTAAACCTGTTGGAATTGTCATCCCAATATTTTATTCAGTGTTCTAAAATGTGAATTTTGGTAATAAATCATATATTTTCTTCATCTGTTCAAATGTTCCCCCCTAAGGAGCCAACTCCGGGTGCTCCGGTTTCCTCCCACAGTCCAAAAATGTGCAGGTTAGGTTGATTTGGCTATGATAAATTGACCCTTAGTGTTAGGGGGGATTAAATATGTGGGGTTATGGGGATAGGATGGGATATGTTAGGGGGAATTAAATGCGTGGGGTTACGGGGGTAGGGTGGGATGTGAGTACTGTGGGGATTGGGGCAGGGACAGGGTGCTGGATTTGGATGATCAGCCATGATCGTATTGAATGGCGGAGCAGGCTCGACGGGCCGAATGGCCTACTCCTGCTCCTAGATTCTATGTTATGTTTAACTCGTGTGGCTGTATTTCTATGGGCTGTCCTTTGATATCTCATTCAAATAGGTGACCTTCATGTGTGAGCCTAAACCAAGAGAGTCAGTAGGCTACTGATCATGGGAGCATCATATGAGCGCATCTTCTGTCCTCAGTACCCATACATGTGCAGGTATCAGTTGATGGTGATCAGAATAGGGGACCCTGGGTTATTTTGCCCAGCTTATTCTCCTGAGGCCAATTGTAACACCCATACTGCCAACCTGGCTTAGAACATTTAACAAACTCTTGCATTTGTTAGAGGTTAGAAAGAGTGACTGAAAGTTTGGTCAAAGCGATGAGTTTGAGGAGGTTTTTAAAGGTGGAGAAAGGTGATGAGGTATTCAGGAAGTTGAAGGCTCTCCCCCAATGGTTGGGTGAGGGAGAAGGGATATTCTTAGAAGGATGGAATCAGAGAGCCTTTGGGAGGAAATATAGGGATGGAGGAGATTATATAGATAGGGTGGGGCAATTTCACAGAGCGATTTATGGGCAATGAGTTTAAGTTGGAAGCACTGGGGAACAGGGAGCTCAGTGAAGATTGGGCGATGGCCTTACAGATGTTAGTGCAGGACATGATCTGTGCAGCAGAGTTTTGGACAAGTTGGAGTTTATGGAGGATGGGAGGCCAGCGAGGAGAGTATTAGACTAGCATAGACTGGGAATCAAACCTGGGACCTTCCAGTCTATATGGCTCAGCAACACAATGTGAGGTGCCTCTAACCTCTAAACCATCTGGGGAGCTAGCAATGTGAAGCTGATTTGAAATAACTTCTATCCTCAAATTCACAGTGTAGAGTACCTGATGCATATACAAATGAGATGGATTAGAATTTGGAGAAGTTAATTTCACATATCATTTTATTTACTAAAGATTTGCAATTCGGTGCAAAAATGTTTCATCATAGCATTTTCAGGACAGATGCATTCTGCAAATTTCCAAAACTTACACTCCTTCAACGCTTTATAAATGGGGCGATTTTCCAAGGCCTTTGGAGGCGGGACAGTTGGTAAAGAAGCAAAAATTGAGTGCGGGTTCGGAACCCGCCTCCACTCAACTTTACCGGAGGCGGGTTTCAGGAGTGCGATTCGGTCCCGCCTCCGAGAGGCGGGATAGGCAATAAAGACCCTTACCAAGAGCTTAAGGGCCTCTTTAATCCTATTTTGACAGGCCTTTGTTATCTTCCCACATTTTCATTGTGTTGCATGCCGCTCCTAAACCACGCCAGCTAATCCTGCCGGGTTGACAAGTGGCTGGCCTCCTCACAGCTGCAGCTCCACTATAAAAACCGAGCTTTCAACAGGGAGCAGTTGGAGGTGGCAGAACTTTTGTTGCACAAGTCTTTGAGCACTTTTTCCAGGCCTACTGAAGTCGGAGGTGATGAAGCTGAGATCTATCAACTTTTGGACCTCCTGGGAAAACCCTCTCCCCACTTGGACTGAGCGCTTCCCCAATGGAGGTATCTACCAGCTGCATGGGAAACATTTATTTCCTTTCATCATGGACCTCATATTCAGATGAGGAGCAGCCACGGCAGCAGCAGAACCATAGAATCATAGAAAGTTAAAGCATGGAAGGAGGCCATTTCGGCCCATCGTGTCCACGCCGGCCAACAAAGAGCTATCTAGCCTAATCCCACTTCCCAGCTCTTGGTCCGTAGCCCTGCAGGTTACAGCATCCCAAGTGCACATCCAAGTACTTTTTAAATGTGGTTAGGGTTTCTGCCTCTACCACCCTTTCATGCAGTGAGTTCCAGACCCTCACAACCCTCTGGGTGAAGAAATTTCCCCTCAAATCCCCTCTAAACCTTCCACCAATTACTTTAAATCTGTGCCCCCTGTTTTTGACCCCTCTGATAAGGGAAATAGGTCCTTTCTATCCACTTTATCTAGGCCCCTCATAATTTTATACATCTCAATAAGGTCTCCCTTCAGCCTCCTCTGTTCCAAGGAAAACAAACCCAGCCTATCCAGTCTTTCCTCATAGCTAAGATTCTCTACTCCCGGCAACATCCTTGTAAATCGCCTCTGTACCCTCTCTAGTGCAATCACATCTTTCCTGTAATGTGGAGACCAGAACTGCACGCAGTACTCTAGCTGAGGCCTAATTAGTGTTTTATACAGTTGAAGCATAACCCCCCCTGCTCTTGTATTCTAAGCCACGGCTAATAAAAGCAAGCATTCCGTATGCCTTCTTAACCACCTTATCTACCTGGCCTGCTACCTTCAGGGATCTGTGGACATGCACTCCAAGGTCCCTTTGTTCCTCTACACTACTCAGTGTCCTACCATTTAATGTGTATTCCCTTTCCTTGTTAGCCCTCCCCAAATGCATTACCTCACACTTCTCCGGATTGAATTCCATTTGCCACTGTTCTGCCCACCTGACCAATTTATTGATATCTTCCTGCAGTCTACAGCTTCCTTCTTCAGTATCAACCACACAGCCGATTTTAGTATCATCTGCAAACTTCTTAATCATACCCCCTATATTCAAGTCAAGATCATTGATATATACCACAAAAAGCAAGGGACCTAGTACTGAGCCCTGCGGAACCCCACTGGAAACAGCCTTCCAATCACAAAAGCACCCATCAACCATTACCCTCTGCTTCCTGCCTCCGAGCCAGTTTTGAATCCAACTTGACACTTTGCCCTGGATCCCATGGGCTTTTAACTTCATGACCAGTCTGCCAAGTGGAACCTTATGAAAAGCCTTGCTGAAGTCCATATACACTACATCAAACGCACTACCCTCATCTACCCTCCTTGTTACCTCCTCAAAAAATTCAATCAAGTTTGTCAGACACGACCTTCCCTTAACAAATCCGTGCTGACTATCCTTGATTAATCCATGTCTTTCTGAATGAAGATTTATCCTGTCCTTCAGAATTCTTTCCAATAATTTTCCAACCACCGAGGTTAGGCTGACTGGCCTGTAATTACTCGGTCTATCCTTTTCTCCCTTTTTAAACAAGGGTACCACATTAGCAGTCCTCCATTCCTCCGGCACCACACCTGAGCCAGAGAGGATTGGAAAATGATGGTCAGGACCTCTTCTATTTCCTCTTTTGCTTCGCTTAACAGCCTGGGATACATTTCATCCGGGCCTGGGGATTTATCCACTTTTAAAGCTGCTAAACCCCTTAATACTTCCTCTCTCACTATGTTTATTTTGTTGTGGCTGCCGCGAAACACGAATTGAAGCCGAGTCAATAAGTGGAACACATGGCTTTTAATCACATCTCTGGTAAAATGGCTGCTAACATTTCTCTGCAAACTCTGAGGCCACGCCCACTCCTTTTTTCCCTGCCTTAAAGGCAGCATGCGCCTTAGAGGCAAGGTGCCCGATTTATTGTCCACGGACGGAAAAGTGGATTGCGCCCGTTTAAGTGGCGATCCGCCACAATTTCATCTAATATTTCCTCCTCCTCCCTGATAGGAATGTCTGCTTCGCCCCTCTCCTTTGTGAAAACAGACGCAAAGTATTCATTATGAACCCTACCGACGTCTTCCGCCTCCACACACAGATTACCCTCATGATCTCTAATAGGCCCTACCCTTTCTTTAGTTATCCTTTTACTCTTAATTAATTTATCAAACATCTTTGGGTTTTCTTTGATTTTACTTGCCAAGAATTTTTCATGCTCTCTCTTTGCTTTCCTAATATCCTTTTTAATTGCACCCCTGCACTTTCTGTACTCCTCTAAAGATTCTGCAGTATTTAGCCCTCGGTATCTGTCATACTCCTCCCTTTTTTTCTTTATCCTACCCTGTATGTCCCTAGACATCCAGGGGGCTCTAGATTTGTTCGTCCCACCTTTTTTCTTTAAGGGCACATATTTGGTCTGAACCCTCCGGATCTCCTCCTTGACTGCCTCCCACTGCTCTGACACTGATTTACCTTCAAGTAGCTGTTTCCAGTCCACTATGGCTGAATCCCCTCTGAGCTTTGCAAAATTTGCTTTTCCCCAATTTAGAATTTTTATTCCTGGTCTATCCTTGTCCTTTTCCATAACTACCTTAAATCTAACTGAATTATGGTCACTGGCACCAAAATGCTCCCCCACTGGTAGGCCTTCTACCTGCCCAGCTTCATTCCCTAAAACTAAGTACAGAACCACCCCCTCCCTTGTTGGGCTTGCAGTATACTGGCTAAAAAAGTTCTCCTGGATGCATTATAGGAATTCCGCACCATCTATACCCTTCACACTAATTTTATCCCAGTTAATATTGGAGTAGTTGAAATCCCCTACTATTACTGCCCTATAGTTTTTGCACTTCTCAGAAATTTGTCTACATATTTGCTCTTCTATCTCCCTCTCACTGTTTGGGGGTCTATAGTACACTCCCAGCAGTGTGATCGCCCCTTTTTTGTTTTTCAATTCGACCCATCTGGCCTCGTTTGATGATCCCTCCAACATATCATCCCTCCTCACAGCTGTAATAGTTTCTTTAATCAACACCGCGACCCCCCCCTCCCTTTTTACCTCCCTCTCTATCCCGTCTGAAAATCGTGTAACCAGGAATATTGAGCTGCCATACCTGCCCCTCTTTCAGCCACGTCTCAGTAATAGCTATAATATCATAGTCCCAGGTATCTACTTGTGCCCTCAGCTCATCTGCCTTGTTCGCTATACTCCTTGCATTGAAGTATATCCCATTTAGTACAGGCAAACCTCCTTGTTGACTACTATCTAGCCCTTGATTCCTCTGTTCTCCCAATTTACTTTCTACGTTTTTGTTTTCCAATTGCAGTTTTTCTTCCCTCCCTACTGACTCTATATTCTTAGGTTCCCATCCCCCTGCCAAGCTAGTTTAACCCCCGCCCCCCCCCCCCCCCTGCAACAGCACTAGCAAACCGCCCCCCCCACCCCACCCCCCCGCGAGGATATTGGTCCCAGCTCTGTTGAGGTTCAACCCGTCTGGCTTGTACAGGTCCCACCTCCCCCAGAAATGGTCCCAATGCCTCAGGAATCTAAAGCCCTCCCCCCTGCACCATCTTTCCAGCCACGTATTTATCTGCTCTATCCTCCTATTTCTGGACTCACTAGCATGTGGCACCGGGAGTAATCCGGAGATTACTACCTTTGAGGTCCTGTTTTTTAATCTGACTCCTAGCTCCCTAAACTCTGCTTACGGGACCTCATCCCTCTTTCTACCTATGTCATTGGTACCGATATGGACCACGACATCTGGCAGTTCACCCTCTTCCCCCAGAATGCTCTGCAACCGTTCGGTGACATCTTGACCCTGGCACCAGGGAGGCAACATACCATCCTGGAGTCACGTCTGCAGCCGCAGAAACGCCTGTCTGCTCCCCTCACTATTGAATCCCATACCACTATTGCTCTTCCACTATTTTTCCTCCCCCCCTGTGCAGCGGAGCCACCCGTGGTGCCGAGGACTTGGCTCTGACTGCACTCCTCAGAGGGACCATCGCCCTCACCAGTACTCAGAATAGAATACCGGTTGGAGAGCGAGATGCCCTCCGGGGCTTCCTGCACTGCCTACCTGGTCGTCTTCTGTCTGTTGGTCACCCACTTGCTCTCTGACCGCGCTCTCTTAGGCCGCGGGGTGACCACCTCACTAAACGTGCTATCCACTTAGTTCTCAGCCTTGCGGATGCACCACGGTGACTCCAGTCGCCGCTCAAGCTACGTAAACTGTCGCTCGAGTCGTTGCAGCTGGTGACACTTACTGCACATGTAGTCATCCATGCAACGCGTAGCGTCCATGACTTTCCACATGCCACAGGATGTGCACTCCGCTAGACTGAGCTGCCCTGCCATTCCTGTCATCCCTTTATCGAACAGACTATTTAAAAGACTAAGTACTAACCTTTATTTAAAGACTAAGACCTAACTTAACAGAATAAGCTTCAAACTTAAAAAAAACTCACCCACTACTCACCACTCACCCACGACTCACCAATCAGCTGCTTCCCTTGTGCCGACGTCACTTTTAATCTCTGACGTCACTTTCGAATGTTGCCTGTTGAGGCCAGGCAGAACAGCAGGAGGAGCACCAACCTCCTGCTCAACCACCTGATGATGCACAGGGCAGAAGGCGCCAGCGCATAGCAGCACCTCACCACAGGAGATACCCCCAACACAGGGCTTACAGACAGAGGATGAGCTTCCTCAACGTGAGTGAGCAGCAGTGCCAAAGGAGGCTGAGACTTTCGCGAGAGGTCGTCGCTGACATCTGCGCAATGCTGCACGACCACCTGGAGCCCAGAGGAGCGGGTGGACATCCCTTACCAGTGGCTGTCAAAGTCACCATCGCACTCAACTTTTTTGTTTCAGGCTCCTTCCAGGGATCATCAGCAGACATCAGCAGCATCTCCCAGTCGGCCGCGCACACTTGCATCACGCAGTTTACCGATGCCCTCTTTGCAAAGGCGCACAATTATATCCACTTTTCAACTGATGAAGCAAGTATAACCGCGTGTGCAGTTGGATTCGCAAATATGGCAAGCTTGCCAATGGTGCAGGTCGTCATAGACTGCACACATGTGGCCCTAAGGGCACCCCATCACAACCCAGCTATCTTTGTCAACCGCAAGGGCTTCCACTGCCTCAACGTACAGCTGGTGTGTAACCACAAGAAGGAGATTTTGCATGTTTGCGCCAAGTATTGTGGCAGTTGCCATGACTCCTTCATCCTGTGGCAGTCCAGTTTGCCTCTGCTCTTCAATCCGCCAAACCAACTTAACGGATGGGTACTTGGAGACAAGGGCTACCCCCTGAAGAAGTGGCTAATGACGCCGATTAGAAGACCAGCAAACGAAGCTGAGGAGCGCTACAACGCCAGCCACATTTCGACCAGGTCCATCATCGAACAAACCATCGGCTTGCTGAAGATGCGATTTAAATGCCTTGGTCATGGTCTGCTGTGCGCTGCACAACATCGCTCAGCATCGTGGCTTGCAGCTTCCTGAGGAGCAAGTGGCTCAGCACATAGCCTCCTCAGATGAAGAGGAGGAGGAGGAGGAGGTGGAGGAGGAGGAGGAGAATGATGACCGAGCGGAGGTGCAGCAGCACGCGAGCACATTGCAAGGGATGCACTCATCTTGGCCAGATTTGCTTAGGTTGGCCATTCTAGCACATGTGCTTGGCTCCTTCTTAGCACAAGATACACAATGGACATGAGTCTCCTGCTTCCTCTCGCTCTGACCACCAACCTGACCAAGCAAGTCTAGGTGAGTCCGTAAAGTGGAACCTCCAAAACCGAAATCACATAGGCCATAACGTCAACAGTTTGCCATCACCAGAGTTTAATACAATGACAAAGGGATGGCATTTAATCATTAAACACAAAAAAACACCCAAGTGACTGCCCGTGTGACTACTTGTGCTTTATTTTCCTCTTAAGCGTGCTCCTACCTGGTGCTTCCCCTGTGGCTTCAGCAGAAGTGGAGACCCCTTGCTCAGTTTCATGCTGTTCCTGCTTCGACACCTTTGGTGGACGTCCTCTGGGATTGCGAGCCTGTGAGGGTTCGACAAAAGTCTGCTCCTCCTGCGGCTGTGCAGGGGCTGAGATGCCCATCTCAGTTGGGTGAGGACTCTGGTGGGGCCCTGACCGAGGGCAACGCAGTGGCATGGAAGTGTGAATGCTCGGAGAGGAGCCCCCACTTCCTTGTTGCCTGCCATCAACATCCCTCTCATGGGTCAGTCCCACCTCGGCGCTAGCAAGTGGCATGAGAGCACATTGCTGCACATCAGGGGGGCCATGAGGACCCGTCTCTGCACTGGCAGTCCTACTGCTGAGGACTTCCATGAAGCTCTGGTCTCTCTACTCAATAGCTGCCCATCGCTCCTCCAGAGATGTCAGTCTATTCTGAACATTGACCATGTTTTCAACACTCTGGCGACTTATCTGCCCCATGGCCGTGGCAAACGTCTGCAGAGAGGTAGCCATCGATACCATGGAGGTAGACATCGCTTCCACGGAGGTAGTCAACCGTTCCGATGAGATGCACTCATGCGCCACTGACTCTGCTCATATTCAAGTTGGACTCCTCCATCCTCTCCACACACGCAGTGACCCTGGAGACAAAACCTGCCAGAGACTCCTGCACCTGTTCCTGGAGTTCCAGCACCGCTCTCCTTATGGATGGACCTGGAGGTACAGGGTCCACATGCAGCTGAGCAGAGCTAGGAGAGTCCTGCGACCTCCGACGGGGACTCTCCACTGCTGTCCCTGTCTCCACCACCTGCTGATGCTCACTTGTGAGCTGTGATACACCAGGTGACAACACTACTCTATGTCCTGAAGGTCCCACCAAGGTGTGCGTATCTGCGCTGGTGCTGGGTGCGCTTACATCTGCTGACGCTGCACCCTCAGAGGTTGCAGGTTCCTCTGAGGACTCTTCCGCCTCAGGCTCTTCCTCCTGGACAGTGGGGAGGGGGGCTGTCGATGGTCCTGGGGGGAATAAAGGAATGAGTTAGAGATGTGACGCTAGTGTGGCATGCACATGCAATAGCGCAGATGATCAATTGCCATTCTATAAATGTACATCAGCAGCCATTTTAGTGACTCCTGCAATGTAAAAGAGAGAGATGCAAAACTATTCAGTCACCAGCTTGCTCTGCTGCGCCCGTCTGTCTGTCCCCCACTTCCACCTGCACCTCAGCGCCAACAATTTCCAGAGCCGCCTCTTTAGCTTGGGTCAAATGGGCGAGGGAAGGTGGCCCTCCTCCAGTCATCGCCCCCTACCTTTTATTGTGGGCTCTCTTTTCCTGCAATGAGGGAGACAAGTGGAGTTTGAGTGAGAATGATGGAGTGAGTGTAGAGAGTCCAGAGCATAGATGCTTAGAAGGAGACAAAGATGGAGTGAGGTTCCATTTCCAAGGGCCCTCCCTGTGTGTTGTTAGTCGCTGTCATTGCATAACATTGATAGGGAGTGTGAGGGCAGCATAGTCAAATAGTGAAGTGATTGTGTTCATAGAGTGAGAGATGGTTGTAAGGGTAAAGTGGGATGAGTAGGAGGAGGTTGACAATGCGGAGTGCTGGTGATGAGAGCAGAAGGGGAGCAGAATGAGGGTCAAGCTGATGGTCTACTCACTTTGGCTGATCTTACAAGGTCATTGAACCTCTTGCAGCACTGCAGCCATGTTCTGCTGCACAGAAACCTGGAGGTTACATCCCGTGCCAGCTGCACCCAGACAGCCTTGGTGTGTGCGGGAGGCTTCTTCCTCCCAGATGAGGGGAAGAGCACCTCCTTGCGAGCTCTCATCCCCTCAACCAGAATACTCAGCGAATCATCTGAGAACCTCAGGGAGGCCTTGGCTCTGGAGTTGGCCATTTCTTATGATAACAAAACTTGGCAAGGTGTGCAGCATCTACAAAACAGCAGTGAAATGAGCCAAGGAAGCAAGCAGCCCTGAAATGAAACTGCATAAGTGACGTCAGCAGAGGAGAGTTTCAGTCCAAAAAGAGTAATTGGCCCAGGGGAACCCACACGCCCGGAATTAATTGGGCAATTAGGGGAAAATCCAAACTTTCTCCCACCTGACAGTGGAGGCGGGTTCGGAACCCGCCCACCCCGAACCCGCTCCCAACCCGCCTCCAGTGGGAAAATCGCCTCCAAAGATACTGGCATGTATATTTGAGTGGTGTTTGCAGTCAAATTTAAAATTAAAATGATACTATAGGTGTACAAAAGCACTGATGCAGCCAGATAGAGTGGTGGGACACAATCTGTAAATTAGCCTTTGAGATGGGCTTGGAAATCGATGGCTGTGTCCTTCAGAGGTTAATTTAAGAGCGGGATTGATTGAGGGGATGAAGAGGTTCCTATATACAGATTAAACTGGATAAGATTGTGTTGGAAGATACAGTCTGATCCATCTGGGATTGGCTGTGCTGTTTCAGCTTGTATGCTGAGCAACAAGTCATGATTTTCTTTTATTTTCCAGTTGTCTTTCCTCCTCTTTATTTAAAAAAAAGAAGTTGATTCATATATGCCAACATAGAAAATTGACTGAAACTGAATGGAAAGACTTGCATTTATATGGTGCCTTTCACAATCTCAGGACAGTCCAAAATTCTTCACAGCTAATGAAATACTTTTGAAGTCTCTGTTATAATGTCGGAAAATAATTTGCGCACAGCTATGTCCCACAAACAGCAATGAGATAATGACCAAATAATCTGTTATAGTGATGTTGGTTGAGGGATAACTGTTGACCAGGACACCAGGATAACTCGCCTGCTCTACTTCAAATATGGCATGGGATCTTGTACGCCCACCTGAGAGGGCAGCTGGGATCTTAGTTTAACATCTCATTCAAAAGACGGCACCTCCAACAGTGCAGCACACCCTCTACTGCACCGATGGGTCAATCTAGATTATGGTCAAGTCTCTGGAGTCGGGCGTGAACCCACGATCTTCTGACTCAGAGGCGAGAGTGCTACCACTGAGTCACGGCTGACACCGAAAAACAGCTAGTTAGGTGGGCTTTGTAAAATGTCCAATTAGTCTGTTTTTGATGGCATCGGTTGAGGGCAAAATGTTAGCCAGGAGTCCCGAAATCCTTTCTCGTCTTCCAATAGTGGAATGTTTTGCATCCAGCTGAACAGGCAGACGGGGCCCTGGTTTAATGTCTCTGACAATACAGCGCTTCCTCAGTGTTGCATTGAAGCGGAGATTGTGCCCACAATTTTCTGACTGAGGTGAGTTGCAGCTTAGTCAATCTGACATCTGAATTGTGGCATTGTGCCACATTGGCTTGTTGTTCCAAGGTAGTTATGGAAATATCATTGAATAAATTGTGGCTTCTTGTAGTTCCATGTTAATGAATATTTGTTTGGCCCTGTTCCCTTATTTCCATAGTTGCAAAGTCATAATTAAGGAGGGAGATTAAATTATATGCCTTTTCGCCTGCTGCTCAAGACCATTACCAAATGCCACTACTGCTTTTTAATGGTCATTTACCAGTAATATAATTTTTGCTTTTCTCTTTACAAATATTGAAATTTCCTTTATATGTGGACCGCTGGTTCATGGATGTTTAATTATATGACGATCCTGCTGATGCAACCATCTTGTTAAATGGTTTTGAAGCCGATTATTATCTAAGAAATGATTGTGAGATGCACTGATGCAGAAACCGCCATAACTGCTTAAAAGCATTCATGGGCACCCTCCAAACTAATTGGTAAGTGCCTTGCTGAATAGGTAATTACATTTTAAATGATCACTGTTTACTCTTATTTGTAAATATTCTGAATTGAACAAATAAATTATTATCGAACAATCAAACACGCCCTGGAGTCAACTCGTAGTCTTTGTGTAAAATTAGGGATGTTTTTCTTAATGGTACAAGCACCACAGGCACCATGTTGCAATTGCACTGTGTGTCCTCCTATGTATCTCAGTTTCAGAGTGGTTCACATAAAAGGGCATCAGAACTGTATTGGGGAATTGTCAGGTAAATTCAGTCCCCCTATTTCATGCCAGCATCTTCACCGTTCTCAGCTCCTCTCCCCCAATCCCGCAGCTTGTACGGGGACCCTTCTTCTACTCTCTGCTCAATTCATACTGGCACTCTTCTCTCTCTTTCTCTCCCCTTTGCCACAGTTCATGCTGGTATTTTTCTTCCAACCCCGCTCCTGTTTATACTGGTGCCTTTCTTCCTTTTTTCCTCACTGCCACTTCCAGCTGCAGGTCCAGGGGGAAGCAACTCAGCGGTGGGCAGGAATTCCTGATTTCCTAAAACTATCACAAGATTTCCAACTTAAAAAAAAGAGTTCTGTGCAGCAGCATCATCGGAGCCAAGGTTGGCGCTGATTTTTGTCGCTGAATTTGTTGCTACAGCGGATTAAGACGTGTATGCACACATCTGGTTAGGCTGCTGCCTGGGAGCTGCCTGGTCTGTGCCCTTTTCTGTCTCAGTAACCTGGCAAATAGTGCAGTCAGCTGCTGCGTCATCGGGGGAGCAGAGATTATATTTAGCTTCGAGTTGATATGGGACAAAGTTGAAATTTTAAGATATCCTCTTAAGAATTATGTCTAACTAAATGACATTATCATTTAGTTGTAATTGTGTGCCGAGAGGACAGATTGTGAATCTAATTGTCCAGAGAATTAGGTGTTCTTTATAGTCCATGGTTGGTTGATAATCTGAAATATTAGAAATGAATGATTCATTTTTCATATTTGGAAGTATTATTTTGCAAATTTACACTGGATACAGGAAACTTTCGTTTATCCGGCATCGACGGGACCGGCGTGGTGCCGGTTTATCGAAAGTACCGGATAACAGAGAGTTATATCTACCGAGGCTATTTTTAACAAAGAGACTCCAAGCAGCACGGGAGAATCTACTCATGCTACTGCAATGTTTCGGACTTGCGACAGCGCCAGGAGGCCAAGTAGTGGTACTTTTGAAAAGTACCCCTACTGACTAAATCGGCGTTCGCGGACTCGGACTCGGGATCGGCAACATTGCCGGTTATTTGAGAGGATTTTTCGGAGCACTCTGCGTTTGCGGAGACTCGACTGCGACTCGGCAACATTGCCGGTTATTTGAGAGGAGTTTTCGGAGGATGATTTTTGCCGGTTAAGCGAGAATTCCGGATATTTGAGTGCCGGATAAACGAAAGTTTCCTGTACATTACTTTTTTTGAAGAATAAGGAAATGGTGCATGTCGAAAAATTAACACGGGCATAAAATATTCTACATTATGT
Source organism: Squalus acanthias (assembly GCA_030390025.1). Lineage (NCBI taxonomy): Eukaryota > Metazoa > Chordata > Chondrichthyes > Squaliformes > Squalidae > Squalus > Squalus acanthias. The sequence continues at coordinate 60,088,261 of CM059429.1, forward strand.
GTCGAAAAAATTATTATTATGAACAGGATTCTCAAACAAGCGGGAAAAAAAATGTTCTCTGGTGAATGACTACTTCTTTCACACCCTCACGAATAATCTAGTCTTTGTCTGCTCTCTGATATTTATGCATAGCAATCAATCATGTTTTACACACCTAGAAATTTAATTTAGATGCTTTTTACCATCACCCTATAGTGGGGAAGATGATGCCAGAGCTGAACTGAACCTGGTACCTGAAAAGAAAATAGCCAGAAACTGCTTTCCAAGAAATATATTTAAACACTTTATTAGTAAATAACATCTAATTAAAACAAAGTGGAATAACTGGATTGAAAATCTGTTTTCAATGTAGAATAAATATAAATAATGTAACTCGGTATATGAAGCACACAGTGCAAAATCTGAGTGATGGGCTATTTATGGAGTACGTTTAAGAAAAGGAAAAATCTTAATGAAACCTCTCTCTGCTGAAAGCAATTGAGGGTTTATCTTAATTGTCCAAGTGTGTGTTTTCCTTGTGGGCACATTTTAAGCTTTCTATACTGTTAGTTGAGTCTTTGTAATTGACAATAAAAACCTGATTAAAAATAAAGGACTTACTGCTTTTGACCGTTTATGTATGTATTGCCTTACTGCATTCAGTCATCTTAAGTCCACCCTCTGGAACTCCTTTCCTCAACCTCTTTGTCTTGCTACTTGACCCCGCCCCCCTCCCCCACCTTTAACATTCTCCTCAAAACCCATCTTTTCAACAGTGGATTCATCAGTTTTCTTAATTCCTCTTCCACTTGGCTCACTATCTCGTATATGTTGCACCTTGGGAAGTATGATTACATTATGGTGCTTTGCAAATGCAAGGTTGGTTTACTAATTTTGGGAACTTTTTCATGAGCATTTGCAGTCACTTTTCCACTGGTTATGCACATGTGAAAATATGCAAGAGACCTCTGGGGGCTGTCGTTCTTGTATTTCCCACTAGAGTTTAGTAAGAACAGATGCTCCGCTGCATGGCTCAGGATATAAATGCACTGCCTAGGGTGCTACTGAGCTGTGCAGCCAAGAAAGATCGTCCAGTTGGTGCCTGGTATCTGCTAGGTTAGTTGTACTCACCTGGGATGGGGCTGCTGCAATTAGTCTTGGTATGTCCTCAGCAAGGGAGGGAAATGAATCAGCCAAGTTTCCTGTTCCTGTTGCTATGCAGTGACTGACCCCTGCTGAAAAATACACTTGTGGATATCATGTGAAGACTGGATTAGACGATACTGTGATGAGCTCTCTTTTCCATTTACTTTATTTTTTAATCCTTCATTGATTTTTTTCCCCCCCTCAGTGCTGCACATTTCATGGAGCAAAAGATACACATTCTCAAAAGATAGACATTCTCAACAGCAATTTCATATTCCCTCCCTCCACCATACTAAACATTGCACCTGATATTCCTTGGCAATTCCATTGTCAATTTTCAATCCCCCCCCCCCACCAAAAAAAAAAATACTTGCCTCATTCTAGGAGACTCCCAGGTAATCCAGGAGGGTTGGCAACCCAAGTCCGAAGGATGTGGGCATGAGTCCCACTCCAGAGACCTCGGTTGACACTTCAGTGCAATACCGAGAGAGTGCTATACTGTCGGAGCTGCTGTATTTTAGATCAGATGTTAAACTGAGGCCTCTCAGGTGGGAATAAAGATCCCATGCCACTATATAAAGAGCAGGAGAGTTCTCCTGGTGTTCTGGTCAACATTAATCCCTCAACCAACACAATCAAAATAGATTATCTAGTTATTTATCGCATTGTTGTTTGTGGAACCTTGCTGTTTGTAATGTATTATCACATGGTTTATCACATGGTTAAGTATGAGCATGCTCAGTTCGCTCTGGCCTAGTAAACAAGTACCTTGATTAGCAACTCATTGTGTCTCTGTCCTTCATTTGTCCTACCCACATATATTACATTTTTAGCGACGAGAATGGGATCCCAAAGCCATTTTTAGGGATCATGGAAAGACAGAGTGTTCAACCTTCAAGTGGAAAAGTTTAAGGTTAATTTGTGACACCTAAACTGAATTTTTTTGCGATGTTTTATTGTTAATGCTGATGCAGAATTGTCTGTGCTTCACCTTCGCGTGTATGTATACACAGCAACAGCAGTGTTGATTCTCACAGGTAGCATGCTGAGTCACTGTTCAACGGGATCGGGACAATCATGGCCGCGCCTATGGGATTCCTCGGAAGCCTCGACATGTATGACCGAGCTTGCGAACCATTCAGTTCTTACATTGAGCGGATGGAGCTGTTTTTAAGGCCAATAACATTATTGAGACCGAAGGTGCAGATGAGAATGTTCAAGCTCAAAATAAAGTAATTCGTGAACGTAAAAAAGCAATTTATCTAACAGATTGGGCCAGATGTCTACGGAACGTTGACAAACCTACTTGCGCCAGGGAAAGCGAAGGATGTGTCGTTTGAAGACATTGTCAAGAAACTCGAGGACCATTTCGACCCAAAGCTATTAGAAATAGCAGAGAGCTATAAGTTTGGTACCAGAAACCAAAAACAAAGTGAAACCATCAGTGAGTACATTGTAGCTCTTAAAAACCTGTCTTTGCATTGTAACTTCAGCACATTTTTGGATCGTGCATTGCGATGCAAAGCAGCGACAACAAAAGGGAGGCATTCACAATATTGAAGTGAATACACCTGATGTTGAAGAACTAGGCATCTACAGTATCTATGCCACTAGCGGCAACACCAGCAGTCATGAGAAAGACTTCTGTACAAAACTTTTGATCAACGAGCAATATATTGATATGTATATCGACACAGCGGCGGATTGCTCTATCATGAGCAAGGACACATATCAGAGTAAGTTTAATCAAACACCACTTACAAAGAGTACCATAGAGTTAAAAACCTACTCCGGAGAAATCCTAGAGACATGTGGACAAATGGAATGTACAGTTTAGCACAATGACCAGTCAGTAAAGCTGCCTTTACATATTATTTGTAGCAAGCTACAACAACAGGCTAACCCTCATGGGCAAAGACTGGTTGAGAAAGTTAAAACTAGACTGGAAAAACATCTTCAGTGTAGATGCTTCAAAGAAGCAACTCGACACAATGCTGAAGAAGTACAAAAGCATGTTCACAGACAGTTATGGGGGCATCACTGGGTATGACGTGCATATCCGCATCAAGTCCAATGCGAAGCCTGTCTATTGTAAGGCAAGGCCGGTCCCCTATGCATTGAAAAGTCAAGTGGAGGAAGAGCTAGAGAAACTCAGAGCGAAAGGAGTACTAGTAAAAACTGACAAAAGTAAATGGGCTTCCCCGATTATGGTAGTGCCCAAAGCAGACAAAACTGTACGCTTGTGCGGTGACTACAAAGTTACTATCAACCAAGCAGTTGACGATGAGCAGTACCCATTACCTACATCGCAAGATTTGTATGAAGCACTCTCTGGGTCAAAGGTTTTCTCCAAGCTTGACCTGTCGCACGCTTACGCTCAGCTGAATGTTGACAAAGTGAGTCAACAGTATCTCACTATCGACACACACAAGGGACTGTACTCATACACCAAGCTGCTGTACGGTGTAAAGTCCTCCCCCAAAATCTTCCAGGCTATGATGGATAAGATTTTGCAAGGAATTCCAAATTGCTTATACAATCAAGATGATGTGCTGATTGCAACAAGCAGTGAGGATGAAAATCTAGACGTGTTATAGTTAGTGTTCCAAAGGTTGAATTCCCAGAATGTCAAATTGAAAAGGAGCAAATATGCTTTTGTGCAGCCTGAGGTTGGGTACCTTGGTCTGAAAGTTGATGCAAATGGCTTGCAACCAGTTAAGGAAAAGTTTGATGCTGTTATCAATGCTCCAAAGCCACAGAACATGTCTGAGTTAAGATCTTTCCTTGGAATGGTCCAGTACTATGCACGTTTCTTACCTGAGTTCGCGACCATGTTAGCTCCATTGCACGAGCTCCTCAAGAAGGATGTCTAGTGGAAGTGGACGAAAGCGCAACAGGAAGCCTACGACGTTTGTAAGAGAAGTCTCTCTAGCGATGCTCTACTTGTGCACTGCGACACAGAGCGTGAGCTTAAGTTAGCGTGTGATGCTTCCAGCTATGATGTGGGAGCTGTCATAAGCCACGTAATGGATGACGGCCAAGAGAAACCAATCGCGTTCGCATCGCGAACCCTCACAAGGAGCGAAAGAAACTGCACGCAAATTGAGAAGGAAGCACTCGCCATAGTGTTTGGAATCAAGAAATTCCAACAGTTCCTGATCGGCAGAAAGTTTATCCTGATAACCGATCACAAACTGCTCCTAGCAATATTCGGGCCCAAATCTGCCATCCCTTCAATGGCTGCATCAAGAATGCAACGTTGGGCAGTGTTGTTGTCACAATATGACTACACGATTGAATATTGCACTTCAAAGCAAAACGCAATCGCAGATACCTTGTCCAGGTTGTCACATTAAGACTCATGTTGGGAGTGAAGGTGAGATTTTTACGCTAGGTGTAGTTGACAAAGACTTTCCCGTGAATGCAACTGAGATTGCAAATGAGACTCAAAAGGACTCCGTACTAAAAAGAGTGTGTTGAGGCTGCCGCGAAACACGAATTAAGACTGAATCCATGTGTGGAAAACAAAGGCTTTTTAATACAACTGCATGGTCCAAAAAGGCTGAAACCAACTGCTCCCAGAATTCTCTGGAAAAATCCTGAGGCCCCGCCCACTCCTTTTCTCCTGCCTTAAAGGCAAGGGGGGAAAAATTCAGTTGGTTGCGCCTCCCGTTAGCGCCTTAAGAGGGCGCTAATAGGGCGCAAAGCAGCTAGCGCCCGGGCGCGGCGAAGTTTGCGCCGCTCGCGAAATTAACTAGACATTTTGCGGCGGCGCTAAACACTACCGCCACGATCTCCTGCGCCGGCAGATCGTGACGTCAGTCGAGTGCGCAACGCCCCGGTATCGCCCCGGAGCGGATATTGAGTGCCGCCCCCTGCCTTACCGCCTGACGCTAGCAACGACAGGTTGAAGGGAGCGTTCTGCAGTCATGAAGGTAAAGGGGGAGCGCTATTTAAAGGTGACCGCTTCCTGCCTTTTATTGTTGGTGCCATTTTTGAACTACGCATTCTGAGAGAGAGAGAGAGAGAGAGACTTCTGGAGAGTTTCAACGTTGTGTGAAGGAGTTTTGGGTACTGAGCAGCACTTTGCAGGTTCATTTTGATTTGCCATTCCTTGTATCGATTTAGGAGAGACTGTGGGGGCTGCACTCTGAGCTCTTTGCCTGGTACTCTCCATTGTTCTTTCCAGCAGATTTGATGTGCAGGTCTCTCCAGGCCGAGATTCAAGGCTGCAATGAGTAGGATGTGGATGGAAAGCAAGATTAACCATCCCCTTTAAGAACTGGCCCGTGCCATTGTGTGTGTGTTCCATTGCTGACTGACATTACATGAGCTTCGCCAGCGCTCTGAGGTAGCTCCTCGGCCTTTGTGCCTTAAGACAGGTGTGAAGCGCCTGATTTAGCGCTCCAATCACCTCAGGGGTCGATAAAAGTGAAGTTTCCAGTCAGTGGCGATAATTAGCGCCAGGCGCTAATTTTTGCGCCCGGACGATATTTGCGCCCCAAACGGGACGCGACTGAATTTTTCCCCCAAGGTGCCTTAAAGGCAAGGTGCCCGATATTTTGTCCACGGACGGAAAAGTGGATAATGCCCGTTTAGGTGGCGATCCGCCACACAGCTCCCCCCAGAATCCGCTTAGGAGGTGTGGACGAGACGGTGCGGCGGTCTGATGGGCCGGCCGGAGCGGCTCTTGTAGGATGCCGGTGGACGTGGAACGGCCGGGCGTGGAGCAGCCGGGTGAACCGGCTTGAGGGCAGGTCGGCCGCGTGGTGGTGGACGAGCTACAGGGACCTGCTCACCGGGCTCCGAGTGTGCTGGCTTGAGTCGGTCAACCGACACTTTTTCAGTCCTGTCGCCCACTTACAGGGTGAAAAATTTGTCCCCAGCCTGTAGCACCTTGTAGGGCCCGTCGTACGGGAGTTGAAGGGGTCCGCGGTGGGCGTCGTGCTGGACGAAAACGAACCGTGCCTGGTGCAGGCTTAGTGGGACGTGTGAGGTGGATTCGCCGTGTCGGGCAATGGGCACCGGGGCGAACTGCAGCGCCGGTGTGGCGAAGTCGTGGCATTGCTGGTCGGCTGACCAGGGTGTCATGGCGGTGGGCAGGAACTCGCCGGGTACGCGCAGCGGCTGACCGTACACGAGCTCTGCTGCCGATGCGTGGAGGTCTTCTTTAACCGCGGTGCGCAGGCCGAGGAGGACCCACGGAAGTCGGTTGGTCCAGGCGCCGTCCTGGAGGCTGGCTCGAAGAGATGCCTTCAAGGATCTGTGGAACCGCTCACACAGTCCGTTGGCTTGGGGGTGGTACGCTGTGGTGCGGTGAATGGTCACCCCGAGATTGCGTGTGACGGCGGTCCAGAGTTCAGAGGTAAATTGCGGACCTCTGTCCGACGTCATGTCGGAGGGGACGCCGAACCGTGCGACCCAGGTGCTGATGAAGGCTCTGGCGATGTCGGCGGTGGTGGTAGAGGTCAGTGGAATTGCCTCGGGCCAGCGCGTGGTGCGGTCAACGATCGTCAGCAAGTGCGTGTGGCCTTGCTACGGCGGCAGGGGCCCGACGATGTCCACGTGGATGTGGTCGAATCTACGCGAGGGGACGGTAAACTCCTCGAGGGGTGCTTTCGTGTGTTGCTGTACCTTGCCCCGTTGGCAGGCTAGGCAGGAGTTGGCCCAAGTACGCACATCCTTGCGAAGGCCGCGCCAGACAAAGCGGTTGGCTACCAATTTGATGGATGCGCGGGCGCCGGGGTGGGAGAGGTTGTGGAGAATGTCGAATACCCGGCCGCGCCAGGACGCTGGGACGACGGGCCGAGGTTGACATAGGGATATGTCGCACTTGACCGTGACTGCGGTCGGGCCACAGGCGACGTCGGCCAGGCGTAGCCCTGGTAGGTTGGTAGGTGCGGAGAGCAGATCAGGGTCGGTGATCTGGTCTGCTGCGAGTTGAGCGTAGTCGACTGCCAGGTGTGCGGCGTGGATGGCGGGGCGGGAGAGGCAGTCGGCTACCACATTGTCTCGGCCGGAGACGTGTTGGATGTCCGTGGTGAACTCGGACACTGCCGCAAGCTGCCACTGCTGCCTGGCGGACCAGGGGTCGGTTGTCTTTGCCATTGCGAATGTCAGGGGCTTGTGGTCGACAAACGCAGTGAAGGGGTGGCCCTCAAGCAAAAACCGAAAATGGCGGACTGCCAGGAACAGCGCGAGGAGCTCGCGGTCGAAGGTGCTGTACTTGACCTCCAGGGGGGCGTAGTTGGCGGCTGAAGAAGGCAAGTGGTTGCCAGGCGCCGTCGACCCACTGCTCATACACGGCGCCGACCGCGTGGTCGGAGGCGTCTGTGGTGAGCGCTACCCTGGCATTGGGCCGTGGGTGTGCGAGCAGGGTGGCGTTGGCGAGCGCGGTCTTGGTGGAGTCGAAGGCGGCGGACGCGTCTGCCGTCCATTCGACCGCCATCTTACCGCTCCTGCCCCGGAGGGCTTCATACAGGGGCCTCATGAGGGACGCCGCTTTGGGGATGAAGCGGTTATAGAAATTCACCATCCCGAGGAACTCCTGGAGGCCTTTGATGGTGGTGGGGCGGGGGAATTGTTGGACGGCCTGCACCTTGGTGGGCAGGGGAATGGCCCCAACATTGGTGATGTGGTGGCCGAGGAAGTTGATCTTGTCCAGGCCGAACTGGCATTTGGCTGGGCTGAGGATGCGCCCGTGGTCGCTGAGGTGCCCGAACAGGATGCGAAGGTGTTCGAGGTGTTCCTGCTTGGAGGAACTGGCTACCAGGATGTCGTCCAGGTAGACGAACAGGAACTTCAGGTCCCGAAGGAACGAGTCCATGAACTGTTGGAATGCCTGGGCCGCGTTTTTGAGGCCGAAGGGCATCCGCAGGAGCTCGAACAGGCCGAAGGGGGTGATTACGGCCATCTTGGGGACGTCCGCGGGGTGGACGGGGACTTGGTGGTAGCCGCGCACCAGATCGACCTTGGAAAAGACTGAGCGGCCGGCCAGTCTAGCCGAGAAGTCCTGAATGTGCGGCACGGGGTACCGATCAGGGGTGGTGTCGTCGTTGAGGCGGCGGTAATCCCCGCAGGGGCGCCAACCCCCGCCTGGTTTGGGGGTGATGTGGAGTGGGGAGGCCCAGGGACTGTTGGAGCGGCGGATGATGCCGAGCTGTTCCATGGTGGCAAACTCGGTCCGCGCGATCTCCAGTTTGGCCGGGTCCAGCTTGCGGGCATGGGCGTATACTGGGGGGCCTGTGGTGGGGATGAACTGTTCCACCCCGTGTTTGGCGGCCTCCGCGGAGAAGGTCGGATTGGTAAGGGCTGAGAATTCGGCCAGGAGTGCCGAGTAGTCATCCGTGGCCCGGGCGTGGCACTGTGAAGCCATGTCGGCGGGTTGACGGGGGGCCATGGCGCCCAGGATGGGGGACATGGTGTTCATGTCCACGAGGCGGTGACTAGGGATGTTTACCAGTAGGCCGTGGGCGCACAGGAAATCTGCGCCGATGAGAGGGGAGAGCACCTTGGCAGTGATGAACTCCCATCGGTAGCGGCGACCAGCGAGATCGAGGGTGACTGTCCGGGTGCCGTACGTCCGGATTTCTGAGCCGTTAGCCACAGCCAACGCCGGTCCTTGTTCGCCCTTTTGGATGTCGAGGGAGGAGGCCGGGATGATGCTGTGCTGAGCTCCAGTGTCGCACAGGAACCAGCGGCCGGTTTTGCATTCCGTGATGAACAGCAGGGAGCCTGCGTGGCCCACGGCCATCGCGGGGGCTGGTACGGGGGTGGACTTGAAAGAGCAGGGAGGTGTGCACCGTTGTGCCCTGGCGCCGAACCGTGCGTGGTAGTAACAGTGGCCCAGGTTAGTGGGGCGCGAAGGCCCCGTGGGCCTGGTGGCTGGTCCTTGTGGTGGCCGGTGAGGGGCACACCCAGGCATTGGCTGCCAGGTCCGGAGTGACGTCGCGGCTGGAGTGAGCGGACAGCAGCTTGTCGGCCTCATCGGCCAGGGCTTCCAGGTTCGTGAGGCCGGACGCCACGATCGCTGGGCAGATGCTGAGAGGGAGCTGGCGGATGAACAGCGTGCGGAAGAGGGATCCGGGTGGGCTCTCGTCGGTGAGGGAGAGCATGTGGGAGAAGAGGTCTGACGGTGAGGCATCACCGAGGCCTGGAAGGTCGAGGAGCTGGCAGCTTCGCTGGTATGCCGAGGCTGTAAATTTTTTAAGGAGCGCTGCCTTAAGATGTGCGTACTTGCCTTCCTCTGGTGGGTTCTGCAGCGCTGTCCAAACCTTCGAAACTGTGGCGCTACCGAGTGATGTGACGAGGTAGTCGTACTGCGTCCCATCTGTGGTGATGTTTCGCAGCCGGAAGCGGGATTCAGCTTGGAGAAACCAGGCTTTGGGCTGGTTTTCCCAAAACTCCGGCAGTTTCATGGAAACTGCGTTTCGTGTCCGCCAGTGCAGTGCTCGGAATACGTTCTGAGCGTCGAGGTCACCAATGTTGAGGCTGCCGCGAAACACGAATTAAGACTGAATCCATGTGTGGAAAACAAAGGCTTTTTAATACAACTGCATGGTCCAAAAAGGCTGAAACCAACTGCTCCCAGAATTCTCTGGAAAAACCCTGAGGCCCCGCCCACTCATTTTCTCCTGCCTTAAAGGCAAGGTGCCTTAAAGGCAAGGTGCCCGATATTTTGTCCAGGGACGGAAAAGTGGATAATGCCCGTTTAGGTGGCGATCCGCCACAAGTGTATGAAAACACCTTGAATGGATGGACTGATCAGTGTTTGGACACAGAGTTGAAACCATTCCATAACCGTCGTACTGAATTGTCTTGTGAGCAAGGTTGTATCAAGTTGGGAAACAGAGTTCGTGGTACCTACTTCTTTGAGTTCGGAACCAAAACAAAACAGCCCGAAAATTGATTCAACATCAAAACCTTTTGTAAGGAGATCAGGAAGGCTCCGCAATCCTGTTATTAAACTGGATTTGTAGTTCATTTGTATTTGATTTTTTTTTTAAAGCCCGGAGTTTTTGTAATGTGGTACATGTAGTGCTGGGAAAGGTGGGACCATAATGTTGTTGTATTTAAGAGGGGAATATGTACATTTATTTTAAGGGGACAGTAATGTGTTTGTCGCATGATTTAGTATGAGCATGCTCCGTTCGCTCTGGCCTAGTAAACAAGCAGCTTGACTAGCAACCTTGATTAGCTATGGACAAGGACAGGGAGCAATCCAGAGTAAAAATACTTAATTGGAGGAAGGCAAATTTCAGTGGGATGAGAACGGAATTGGAATCAAAGATTGGCAGGCAAAACTGTAGTGGAACAATGGGCTGCCTTTAAAGAGGAAATAGCTTGGGTACAGTCAAGGTACATTCCCACTAGGGGGAAAGGTAGGGCAACTAAAGTCACAGCTCCCTGGATGACAAAAGCGAAATAGAGTAAGATGAAGCAGAAAAAGGGGGCGTATGACAGATGTCAGGTCGAGAATACATCTGAGAATCAGGCTAAATATAGAAAGTTCAGAGGAGAAGTGAAAAAGAAAATAAGAGGGGCAAAGAGAGGGTATGAGAATAGAATGGCAGCTAACATAAAAGGTAATCCAAAAGTCTTCTTTCGGCATATAAATAGTAAATGGGTAGTAAGAGGAGGGGTGGGGCTGTTTAGGGACCAAAAAGGAGACCTACGCTTGGAGGCAGAGGGTATGGTTGAGGTACTAAATGAGTACTTTGCATCTGTCTTCACCAAGGAAGAGGATGCTGCCATAGACATAGTGAAGGAGGAGGTAGAGGAGATACTGGTTGGCATAAAAATTGATAAAGATGAGGTACTAGAAAGGCTGGCTCTACTTAAAGTAGATAAGCCACCAGGACTGGATGGGATGCATCCTAGGACGCTGAGGGAAGTGAGGGAAGAAATCGCAGAGGTACTGGCCATAATCTTCCAATCCTCCTTAGAAACGGGGGTAGTGCCAGAGGACTGGAGAATTGTAAATGTTGCACCCTTGTTCAAAAAAGGATGTAAAGATAAACCCAGCAACTATAGGCCAGTCAGTTTAACCTCGGTAGTGGGGAAGCTTTTAAAAACAATCATCAGGGACAAAATTAACAGTCACTTGGACAATTGTGGATTAATTAAGGAAAGCCAGCACGGATTTGTTAAAGTCAAATCGTGTTTAACCAATTTGATCGAGTTTTTTGATGAGGTAACAGAGGGTTGATGAGGGCAATGTGGTTGACATGGTGTACATGGATTTACAAAAGGCGTTTGACAAAGTGCCACATAATAGGCTTACCAGCACAGTTGAAGCCCATGGAATAAAAGGGACAGTGGCAGCATGGATACGAAATTGGCTAAGTGACAGGAGGCAGAGAGTAGTGGTGAACGGTTGTTTTTTGGACTGGTGTTCCCCAGGGGCCGGTTCTAGGACCACTGCTTTTCTTGATATATATTAATGACTTGGATATGGGTGTACAGGGCACAATTTCAAAATTTGCAGATGAAACAAAACTTGGAAGTATAGTGAACAGTGAGGAGGATAGTGATCGACTTCAAGGGGACATAGACAGGCTGGTGGAATGGGCGAACACATGGCAGATTAAATTTAATGCAGAAAAATGCAAAGTGATACATTTTGGTAGAAAGAATGAAGAGAGGAAATATAAACTAATTGGTACAATCCTAAATGGCGTGCATGAACAGAGAGACCTAGGGGTATATGTGCACAAATCGTTGAAGGTAGCAGGGCAGGTTTTGAAAGCAGTTAAAAAAGCTTACGGGATCCTGGGCTTCATGAATAGAGGTATAGAGTACAAAAGCGTGAAAATTATGGTGAACCTGTATAAAACACTGGTTCGACCTCAACTGGAGTATTGTGTCCAATTCTGGGCACTGCACTTTAGGAAGGATGTGAAGGCCTTAGAGAGGGTGCAGAAAAGATTTACAAGAATGATTCCAGGGATGAGGGACATCCATTATGTGGATAGACTGGAGAAGCTGGGGTTGTTCTCCTTAGAGCAGAGAAGATTGAGAGGAGATTTGATAGAGGTGTTCAAAATAATGAGGGGTCTGGACAGAGTAGATAGAGAGAAACTGTTCCCATTGGCAGAGGGGTCGAGAACCAGAGGACACAGAGTTAAGGTGATTGGCAAAAGAACCAAAGGCGACAGAAGAAAAAACTTTTTTATGCAACGAGTGGTTAGGATCTGGAATGCACTGCCTGAAAGGGTGGTGGAGGCAGACTCAATCACGGCTTTCAAAAGGGAGTTGGATAAGTACCTGAAAGAAAAAAATTTGCAGGGCTACGGGGAAAGGGTGGGGGAGTGGGACTAGCTGAAGTGCTCTTGCAGAGAGCCGGCACTGGCTCGACGGACCGAATGGCCTCCTTCCGTGCTGTAACCATTCTATGATCTATGATAACTCTCTGCCCTTCATTTGTTCTACCCACATATATTACATTGTTCAAACTGGCTGCCGTGCTTCCCTACATTACAACAGTGACTATACTTAAATATTTCATTGGCTGTGAAGCGCTTTGGAACACTTTGAGGTTATCAAAGGCACCAGATAAATGCAGTTTCCTCTCCATTTTCCTCTCCTGTCCTTTCCATTTTCCTCTCTTCTCCTAAACTTTCCTCTCCTCTCCTCTCCATTTTCCTCTTCTCTCCATTTTCCTGTGCCTAAACATTAAGTGTTGACAGGATTTTCAACTCTGGCCATTATAGCTGAGCCCAATCCTGTCTTCACCAATGTCCATTACTCTAAGATTCAATATCTCCAATGAAGTGTAGAACAACTATAGCAACACAATAATCACAGTCAATTTGACATCATGGTTTTCATAGTAATCGCAGAAGAAGTATTTATACAATAAATCATTTATTAGTTTGCATAATGCATTGTTTGCAGTGCATCACAATATCTTGCATTTTTAATCATGTTTACATAACTCCATTATTACATTCACAAATTTCATTGGTAAGTGGGAGCTTTCTGGTTTCGTAAAACAACTGTTCGATTATCTTAGACACAAAATTTATTTACCAAAGTTGCTGACCTATATTAATTGAAGAGACTGATTTGCAACTTTGCAATGCATGTCAAGGCCTTTTTGTAACCTGCAAATTGAAATGGGATGTTTATTAATTAGAGGCCAACTTTCTACAGTGAGAGCCCATGGCAATGTGGGTAATAATCTATCTGCCTGGTTTTGGCTTGGATAATGGCGTGTCTGGATATTTCTAAAATGAAAACCGGCCACGAAAACTGCTTCTAAAATAGAAGTCCATTTTTTCTATTTACTTATGTATCTTACAATATGAAGGTCTTAATATTTAAGGTTACCAAGATTTTCAGTGAATTTTCATCAACAAAGCAAATAAGAAATCTGAGGCCTTGATCCCACCTCCTCCCCTTCCCTGTTCAGTTTAGAACTTGTCAAAGGGCAGAGACACGGGTTTGGAATATCTCTGTGGTTGTGATAGAAATATGTAAGATCTAACCGTTTAAAGTTTTTGCAACCTCTTTAATGTGTTATGAGGGGTTAACGTAATTGAGGGGAAGCTTAGCCAGAAACTGCTGACAATGGCCACGGAGCTGTCCTGGTGTCCCAGTGACGTTTTCTGTGAGTTCGTTTGTCACTCAGTTGGCTAGCAAGTTGCAACTTAATTTATTGTGCAGTTTATATTAAACACCCTGACTTCTGTTTGTGATCAGTCAATCATGTCATTTACTTGCAATTTGTATATGAATCCGTTACAGGGATTTGTCTTCCCTAATGCAGTTAAAATGATAGATTTTAAAATAAGAAACAAAATCTCGATTTTATTGCACTATAGTGAATCCTATGAATCATTTCAAAGCTGCTCTTACATTTAGATAGCTAATGCTAATTTAAGTGAGTAGATGTTTCTTGGTAGAGCTTTCAAACTAAATATATAAATCAGTATTTTTATTGGTAATCTACACCAGAATTGCCTTTCTTGCAGTAGTGAAAACAAACGATGAATATAAATTGCGGCTTGAAATCTTACCTTAAACAAGAGGCTTGGTGGAGCTCAAACTGAGATCAGCTAGGTTCAGGTAATAAAATATTTTCACCTCCCTGCTGAACTCTTTTCTGTATTTGGCTCGGATGTGGCATCAGATTTGGTTTGGATTCAATGGGAGGCCATGCTCTCAATCCCCATTGACACATTTTATGGAACACAGACTTAGAGTGCCTTTCTGTTGGCCTGCCTGTCTGTAGGCCACTTTATGACAAAGTCATATCACAGCGCCATTCATGTAACCCTTAACTTCACCATGTCTGTGAGTGACAGTAACAAGGAAAAATCAGAACCTGTGAGGCAAGCACTGAACACAGCTCAGAAAGCACGAGGCACGCTCCCGTTCTAATAAGCATAGCGCTAGCTCTGTAGCACTAGTGCTGACCCTGACTTTCTAACTAGCTTCACCCGAGGAACAACCTTATCCAAAAACTCTGCTGAGCATTGCTGTTCTGACTGGTGCAGCAGACCTATATGATACAATGCGGGAATATATCGCATACAGTTTATTTCCCATGATAGGGAATTTTTGACCCAATTGTGCAAATAAATTTGCAAGCCATCACTAACATGGGTGCAGGACTGAGTGCGACACCTGATGTTGCTGTTGCTGCCCCCAACCCACCCTCTCTTGTCCACATGCTGAAGTTCCAATACACTGCCTCTCCCCGCTGGCCAGACCAAGGAGCAAGTAATCAGCTGGTACATTAGCCAGTTGGAGCTGTGGTCAAGACAAATTCCACCTATTGGTACTTTAAATATGGTTGAAACTCTAATTTTAACTAGGAGTCCACTTAAAGTTCCCAGTGAACAGAGCCTTGTTGGCCGTAACACCAGTTGGTAGCTTCCTTCATGGTCAGGTCGGTGGGGAAAGAAAAGTCTATCTGGACTTGGGTGGTAAAAACGGTTCCTAATAAGTAAAATTTTTTGGGGCTGCTGCAATTTGTGATTGTACAGCAAAATAAATGGTCACAAAAATAGCAGGTTTTTCAGTATTGCAGACTGCCATGAGACTTCCTATCCATGTTAAATAATGGAATTATCAGGAGTGAACTTGAGGATTATCTGTGTAATAATAACTTAGTAAACATCAGTCAGCATGGATTCCAAAGGAGAAGATCCTGCCTGACTACGATGCGATAGCAAAATACTGCGGATGCTGGAAATCCAAAATAACAACAGAAAACGCTGGAAAAACTCAGCAGGCCAGGCAGCATCCGTGGAGAGAGAAACAGAGTTAACGTTTCAGGTCGAAGACCCTTCATCAGAACTGGATAAAGCAGGAAATGAAATAGATTTAAAGCAAGGATAAAGCTGGGAAAAGGGGGAGGGGATGAAAGAACAAAAGGAGAGATTAAGAGACATTGAGAGACATTAAGAGATGATCAAGGCAAGAGGAGTTGTTGATGTAACAGGTTGAGGCTAAATGAAGTGTGAAATGCACTGGCAGAATGAAGGACAGCTGCCAGCTTCTAGGAGGAAAAAAAATCCTGCCTGACTAACCTGTTCAACCTTTTTGAGGAAATGACAACCCACGTGGACCACGGGAAGCCCCACGACCCAGACATCTGATCTTCAGTCCAGGGCAAAACCTTCCCTCCCTGCAGTCTGCCATTTTTACCTTGAGGTCAGCCTGACTTCAGTGTCAGCTTTCAGTCAAATTGACTACCCCATCGCCCAAGAGCAGAATCCATCAATCTAACTTGGCAATGACACCTGCTGAGTTTGAATGAATAGAATTGTTGCAGCAGCAGTAAGTGTGAATAATCACTCAAATGTTAACTTGGTTGCTGGCCAGAACACGTTGCTTTAGCCATCCTGTCTGAATCTTAATCAACATCACCCAGCCTTGATGTCCTGTGAATTTAACCCCTTGAGCGTTAAGTTTAGCTTGACCATAGCATTTTTAAGATACCAAGGTACTCCCATGGAGGCATAGTCAGAACATCTTTGAAACGTGGCAGTATAGAATAAACTGCCAGGAAGAATAGTGGAGGTGAAGACACTGGAATCGTTCAAGAAATAAATGGATGTTGAAATGGGGAATTTTAGGTGTGTTTTGAATTGATGATGCGGAGATGCCGGTGTTGGACTGTGGTGGACAAAAGTGAGAAGTCGCACAACACCAGGTTATAGTCCAACAGTTTTATTTGAAATCACAAGCTTTCGGAGCTGCTGCCCCTTCGTCAGGTGAAGTGAAGGAATACGAATCGGCAAAGCATATATAGACAGAGAATAATGCCTGTGTAGCGTACAATGTCAGACGACTACAGTTAATCTTTCTGACTGCCTTTTATCACACCTCGGCAGAGAAACAATCAGGTCAGTCAGGAAGGCATTATATCAAAGACATAGCAAGATACAACTAAGACAATGAGGTGGGGTCACAGGGGGTCTAATGTGTCAAATGCAGTCTGTATGGAAAACCATAAACTTTAAAAATTTTACCTTTTTTTACTGGAAATCACATCTGTGAACAAGCCAATGACGACTCGAGTCTGGATGACTCTACGTCATGTAGCGTGACATGAACCCAAGATCCCGGTTGAGGCCGTCCTCATGGGTGCGGAACTTGGCTATCAGTTTCTGCTCGATGATTTTGCGTTGTCGTGTGTCTCGAAGGCCGCCTTGGAGAACGCTTACCCGCAGATCCGAGGCTGAATGTCCTTGACTTAATTGATTGATTAATTGATGAATTAAGATGGGCTGAATGGTCTTCCTTATCTGTAACTGTCACGTGATCTGCTGCAGCACAATCTTTGTTTCAATGTCTGGTGACCTCATTGGAGCCCTCGGTGTATATATGTGACAATTTGCCATGTTGTCACATCCTATTTCTACCTCATTTATGCTGAAATGCTGGTGCCAGTAGAGACAGACGTTTTTGTCTCACGATTTGCTGCTGGAACAAGTGCTTCCTCTTCGGGCCACTCACCCATTTCTGTGTGTCTGCATGTTTTGGTATGACGCAACTGTGCAGATGCACAGAACTGGCTGAGCGTTCATTTTCTCTCTCCACTGTGCTTTGTGTGGACATGCCCTGCTAGATATTTGTGCATCACTTCCTGCATTACATTTCCTTCCAATTGTATGAACTTTCTATTTTGTTGTTGTTAGAAGGGCATAACAGACCTTTTAAAGAAGTGTTCATGCAGGTTCAGTTTTGGGATTAGCCAAGAACAGCCTGACTCAAAAACTACATTTTAGAGTCGCTATATTGGTCAACGAGAATCTTTGTGGTGCAGTAGATGTGGTTTCTCCTGCAGGATGAACATTTTTTGCAATGTAATTTTTGTAAGATGATGTGTTTTATTAATATATGCCATATATAATCTACAATTAACATACCATTAAACAGTGATTTGTGGAGACATGAATTACATTATTGCATAGCACAAGCATTGTTGAAATGATTTATCAAGGAAATATGAGGGCGAGCAATTCACTTGGGGTTCTGCATAAAGCATAGTCATTGAGTCATGCTGTGTTTGGTATTTGTAAGATATTTATAAATATATATGGCTGAAAAGCACAATCGCTTAATAACATGAATAACAATAACATTTACTACTGCTTCAGAGTGTCGTAAGTTCACTTCCTGGACTGTGCTGAATTAGCTGATCTCGATCGGTGCAGTTTATGAGTGTTGCAGATGACCTTGGGGTCCCTGGTTTAGGGAAGGAAACACATTCAGCCAGGATTTCTAATCCTCATCAACATTTAGACACCCGTGTTGGAAAATATGGCCCTGATGTTGGCGGGGAGGGAACAGGAGCGCAGTTGCGAGGTGAGGGGGGAAACACGGGAACCCAGAGGTCTTGCCGAACCTCACTAGGCAGAAAGCTGCAGATGGGACGCGTGGGACAGCCCCGGCAATCAGAAAAGATCGTGACTTGGTGAGGTGGGGGGGAGGGGCTCAGAGCACAGCAATCGGGAGGGAGGGAGGCAAAGATCGCGGGTTGGAGTTGGGGGGGCGGTGGTGGTCGGCCGATTGCTGCAGTGAGGAGAGGCCGCAATCGGCAAAAGGTTTGCTTGAGGGGCCGGAGGGGGGGGAGCGCTCCTGCTCCTGCTCCACCTGGCTCACAAGCAATGCTATAAAAAGCACTTACCTGCTTGATCCAGCTGCTCCCGTCTCCGTTTAGCTGCCGGGTTTCCTGTGTCCTGGGAAGCCCGGCCGGTCAGCATTAAATTTAAATCAGATTCTCAACTGCACTGTGGGAGTCTAATTTAAATATTATAATGAAGTGTCCCGCCTCTCGAGAGCAGGGCACAAATTCAGTACGCAATCCGTCGCCGTAAAAATGGCAGGAAGCGTGCATGCACAGGTTGGGTTGCACTTCACGATTTTTAATTTTAATCCCCCCCCCCCCCACCCCCCGCCTGACCCTCTCCCACCCTTTGTGGGGGGATTGAAATAGAGCAATCTAACAAAAAGCTGCACTCTCTATTCCAGTTACATTTGGACATCGCATACAAATGCCATTCCAGACTATTGCCAAATGGAGCATCTGACCCTTTGAAGAATATTTGCACAGGTACAGTGTAGAATCATTTGAAAATGCAAATGGATGTTAGCACATTATATATTTGTAACTTTCTGCCAGAATGCCTGGTAACCATCAAAGCTGTTATTCTTAAGATGGAAACAGAAGCACCATCCAGAAGTAATGAGTCAGCCAAGTGTTGTTAAGGTCCTTTCTTTCAACAGATGTTGACGAAATATGGAACATAAAGCACATTTGAGTGCCAGCTTCTGAACCTGAGTTTGATTTATGGACTGTAATATATGCCAGGATCCAGTAATCAAGGTTTTTTTATACAACTGATCACTCCTAACTGTCTTCTCAAATTAGTGCAAAGATTTAGTTTTCCATCTTTATTCAATTATTTATTTCAACACAGAACTGCTTCCACAAACGACTTGAGTCCCGATAGAATAGGACCCCTTTCTCATAAAGCTCAATGCAGGAGCCACACTAACATGTACAATGTAGCAAAACTTTTAATAAAATAATCCATTACTCACGGCTTCTTTTCTAACAGAGAAAAGATACAAAATGACCTTGTTATAAGGTTGCTAGTGTTCCAAAAGCCAGGTTTGGTGCACTAAATACCAGATAACTAGATCGAGAACTAATTTGAAAATGTAGCACCCACAATTAAATGATCTGTTGTTGGAAATATGATTGGTGCACATTTGAAAATGAGTGAGAATATCTGAACTTTTGATTGGAATTGGACTGACAATCCAGAGCTGCTTGTATACTTCATTTACACAAAATCACTGGAGGCCTAATAATTTGATGTATTTATTCAATGATGTTGAATGTTGTTTTTGTTACAACAGGAACAGCAAGTTGTACTTATATAGTGCCCTTAATGTGCAAAAATGTCTCAAGGCATTTCACAGAGGTGTATTCTGACAAAAATGGGCAGCGAGCCAAAGAGGAAGATAACAGGTAGCGAAAAATGTATTCCGATGAGGTGGGTTTTAAGGAGGGTGTTAAGGAGGAAAGGGAGGTGGAGTGGTCGAGGGATTTAACAAGGGAATTCCAGAGCATGGCTCCCAGATGGATGCCAATAGTGGGGTTAAGGTGGGGGGAGGGGGGATGCACAAGTAGCTAGATTCGGTGGAGCAGAGCGTTCTGGGAATTGGATTGTACAGTTGGAAGAGGTTTCAGAGATAGGGTCAGGACTGGGATATGAAGGGTTTTAAACACATGGATGAGAATTCTAAATCAGAGGTGTTGCGGGACCAGGATCCAATATAGCTCAGCAAAGACAGGAGTTATGGAGTTGGTGGCAATGGCTTCGGTATTTCCAGTGATTAACTGGAGGAAATTAAGGCTAACCCAAGACTGGATTTTAGATGAGCAGTCTGACAGCACAGAAGCAGTGGAGGGAGAGGTGGTGGAGAGGTAGAGCTTGATGTCAATAGCATAGATATAGAAGCTGATCATTTGTCTTTGGATTTTATCGCTGAGAGCCAGTATATAGCTGAGGAAGATAGGTGACTCCAGAGAAAATGGTGTGAAGGTGAGAAGAGAAGCCATTGTTGAAGATTTTCTGGGTACGATTGAACAGGTAAGAGTGGAACACGTGAGGGCATTCCCATTGAGCTGGATAACAGAGGAGAGGCATTGGAGGATGATGTTTTGGTCAATCTTGTCAAAAGCAGCAGGGAGAGTGAGGAGGGAAAATACCCCATGGTCAGTCACAGAGTGTGTCATTTGTGACTTTAATTGGAGGAATTTCAGTGTCATGGCAGGGGCAGAAACCTAATTGGAGAGATTCAAAGATAGAGTTGCAGGAAAGGTGGCTGTGGCTTTTGGAGGCAACAACAAAATGTTGGCGCGGGAAAGGAAGTTGGAGATGGGTGGTAGTTTGCAAGGACACGGGGGGTCGAGGGGGTCTATTTTGAGACAAGGGTGTTGGTGGTTTTGAAAGGGAGGGGATAGTACTGGAGAAAAAGGAACTGTTTATATTGTCAGCTAGAATGAGAAGTTGGGTGGTTAGCAGTTTAGTGGGCAAGGGGGATCAAAGGAGCAAGCGGTGGGTCTCGTGAACAAGCTGAGGTTGCCGAGGGCAGTAATCTGGTGGAGCAGATCATCACCCATTGTAGAACCTGCCTGATATTTCATGCCATGGGATGAAAATCAGACAGGTTCTACACTGAGCGGGCGATCTGCTCCACCAGATTACCATCCAGGGGGCTGACGGTGAACATTAGCCCCTCTATCTCTTACACATAGAACAAATTAAATCCCTTCCTGTTCTGTGTAGCTGCATCAGCTCGGAGAGCAGATCTATTTGTGTCTCAGAATACCGCAATAATTAAATGCATTGCCGCTTGTTATTGAATAACAGGAACTGCCTGTGCAATGGCATACATGCTCCTACTAATATTGACTCCATTAAGTGCTTGGATGTTATGAGGTAATATCAGCCAAACAGAATTTTTAAAAAGACATCCATAGAGAAAAGCAAAGTATAAGTGAAGACTTCTGGTTCGGAAAACATGATATAGAATAAATCAATAATATTACTTCAAATTAAACCAGGAAAGCAGAACCATGTGACATGAATGTTTTAATAGTGCCTGGACTAACTTTTTTCCTCAAAATAATAAATCTTTTGAGCAATCTGCCCTGTGAGGTGGAAGAGGCTAAAACATTAGGGACGTTCAAAGTGAGGCAGGATGCTATAAAAGGAGAGTTGGAGTACTGAACAGATGACTTTGTTGGGCCAAATGGGCATTTTTTTCCCCTTGATTTATCAGGGAAGATTTTCTTGGGCCTGTGCCCAGACACACTGGATTGCCTGGTTAGGCTAAGTATCGGAAAATTGGGCATGTTGAAATATATGTCTATGAAAGAACCTGCCTGATTTACCAATATTCTCTGTGCCCAAATGATCCAGTCCGCCCTGGCACAGATTCATCTCCCCTATCTTATGTTCCTACCCCTGTACCAGTAGAGCTGCTTGGCCCCCAATCTTGTTATAAGTTAATGCAGAATAGCTGCAGCATTTTGAACATTAACATTTAACACTACCATTGACTTTGCAAAATAAAAAAAATGCCTAAATATTATTTCTGACCTAGCCACATGAGGAAAAAAATGATCAAAGCTTAATTATTTTGTTCAAGCTCAGTGTGTTATCTTGTTAAATTACCCCATTTCAATCAACCAGCAGGCGATGCCACTTTACTTTGATTGCTTCCTTTCATGAAATGTAGTGAAGTTACAAAGCTGCCAGTCTATTGCACCTCACAGTATTTTAGGTTAACATTAGCAGCTTCTAAAACCCTTTTGAGAAGAATTCGTACACCTTACAAAATTCACCTTAGGTTTGTATCTTAAGCGGTTAATCAGTGATGTGTAGAAACTTTAACCAGGCAACCTCTTATGCCACGTTAAAATAGGTACGAATTCAGTTATAAATAGATGTTAACTGACCCATAGAAAATAGTCAGGACTAGGCTGCATAACTCAGTGCAGCTTGATGAACATGATTTAAAAAGACAGCTCAATGACCTCATGGGCTGATGACTCAACGTGCTTTACCACTAACAGCGAGGTTCCAATCTACCCAGAGCCAGCTTAAGAGGCTGAATGAAACAAAGTTGTGAAAATCAGAATAACGTGCTGATTTATGTCACTCATGCACTATTTACCAGCTCTTCACATGTCATGTCTCACTCATTTGGAGTGCAACTCATTCACTTTAGTTCAGCATCATGTATTTAAATGAATTTGTGATGCCTCTCGCTCTTTTTTTAATTGCGTATACGTCTCATTCCTAAAAGTTCCCTGATCTTGATAGAGTAGCACTAATTGGACCTGTGGGGCCGGCCATTGCATAACCTCTTATTCCAACTTCAGAGATCGATTTGTGCCTCAGTGCATTTTGCATGAGAAAGAAAATAATTTTAAAAAGGAGAAAATTAAACATTCAACAAAGGTATGTATTTTTTTATCCTTGTACTGAATGTTTTAATATTGCTCCCCTTATACAATTCTATCCCATGTCAGGAAGGACCACATATACTTGGTTTCCTGTAATTATAGTCACATTTCCTCAGAAATTAAAGCCACCCTAGCTATAGGGACAAATGAGATTGTAAATCCTGCCCTACTCAAGGTCTATCTGTTCTCATTGATCTGAACGAGCTTCTTAAAGTCATGACCATTAAAAGTGGTTTCACCCAAATATGCAGTATTTTGTCCTTTGTTGAAATAGTTGATCAGCATGTTTATTTCACTGTTGTGTTTGCATTTTTTAAATACGGTTCATCCCTGACTCCTTCAAGACCTGTGCTGGGTTACTCTGACAGGAACCCTTTGAGAATTACCATGCTGCAGTCTGTTAAAATTAAATGCATGCTATTTAATTCTACAAGTTCTACAGCCATCTCCGAGAGTACTGGGCTCTTTCTTATTGTGATGGATAGCCTGTTATCTTGTACGACACCCACCAGCACTTTTCTCTGTGTAACTATACATCGGTTGGTCTGTGGAAACCTGTAATGCTTTCAACTAAGCAACATATAGCATCTTATTGATAGTACTATTGTGAGGATACACGTCTTTATTAATTTGCAACACAAACTCAACAAAAACTATTACCAAGAAAAGGAATGTTCATGCATATGAATTTCATGTGGGCAAGATACCACACTTCACACTGTACTGCGTTTAATGATTCTCAATGGCAGCCTTCATGTTTGGATTATTTTTTGGTTCCTATATTGTTTTAATACGTGGTACAAGGGATAGCAATTTTATAAATGGTTGTGCTTGGCTCTCTTAAAGCCCAATATATACACAATAAAATGAAAGGCCCTGTATTGCACTCTTTGCAACACCTGTCGTGTAATGCTGTTGTATATTATTTGCTCTTGTCAAAATTCAGCAAACTTGTAGTTCAGTAATTGCAGGCAGGAAAAATCACCCATGCATTTTTAAAATCCTACCACACTACATGCCACAGACTGCATAATGTTAACTCAGATTTACCTCATGAGTTGGTTAAAAATAGCAGAGCTACTTGAAGAATCCCACTAATCTCTGAGCGGCTCTATAAATATTCAGTGAAGTTTGTAAAATACTGCATTTAAAAAACATAAACTGGTGCCCTGGTTTTTACTATTCACAGCAACCAGGGAACAGCAACAAACTCAACTTGGCTAAACTCATTGTGATTGTTTGATAATCATATTGTATATAATGATTAAATATCAGATGATTATGGTATAAAGATTAATTAGGGGGTTTGTTGCTTACAGCAACCAGTTGTATTGCACTTTTGTGAACATAATCAAAAGCATTGTATACAACAGACCCCAAACATCATCTGCCTTTTATGTAAAAGTATATACAGATTCTTCTACCATCTTAAAATGGAAATCATTTATGGAGACTTCTGAGGGAGACAGCATGTAGTGCAACTGGTACAGTAGCATTTGTCCCCATTGCCAGGCCATCAGTTTATGGGGTATGTCTTATTCCAGGTAATGATGCCTTGGAGTTGGGTTGCCCAGTATTACCACTTAAAGCTTGGGAGGCTCAGACCACCTTCTCTGGGGAGTTAGAATCATAGAAAGTTACAGCACGGAAGGAGGCCATTTTGGCCCATCGTGTCCGCGCCGGCCAACAAAGAGCTATCCAGCCTAATCCCACTTCCCAGCTCTTGGTCCGTAGCCCTGCAGGTTACAGCATCCCAAGTGCACATCCAAGTACTTTTTAAATGTGGTTAGGGTTCCTGCCTCTACCAGCCTTTCAGGCAGTGAGTTCCAGACCCCCACAACCCTCTGGCTGAAGAAATTTCCCCTCAAATCCCCTCTAAACCTTCCCCCAATTACTTTAAATCTGTGCCCCCTGGTTTTTGACCCCTCTGCTAAGGGAAATAGGTCCTTTCTATCCACTTTATCTAGGCCCCTCATAATTTTATACACTTCAATAAGGTCTCCCTCAGCCTCCTCTGTTCCAAGGAAAACAGACCCAGCCTATCCAGTCTTTCCTCATAGCTAAGATTCTCTACTCCCGGCAACATCCTTGTAAATCTCCTCTGTACCCTCTCTAGTGCAATCACATCTTTCCTGTAATGTGGTGACCAGAACTGCACGCAGTACTCTAGCTGAGGCCTAACTAGTGTTTTATACAGTTGAAGCATAACCCCCCCCGCTCTTGTATTCTATGCCACGGCTAATAAAGGCAAGAATTCCATATCCCTTCTTAACCACCTTATCTACTTGGCCTGCTACCTTCAGGGATCTGTGGACATGCACTCCAAGGTCCCCTTGTTCCTCTACACTACTCAGTGTCCTACCATTTAATGTGTATTCTCTTTCTTTGTTAGCCCTCCCCAAATGCATTACCTCACCCTTCTCCGGATTGAACTCCATTTGCCACTGTTCTGCCCACCTGACCAATTTATTGATATCTTCCTGCAGTCTACAGCTTCCTTCTTCAGTATCAACCACACAGCCAATTTTAGTATCATCTGCAAACTTCTTAATCATACCCCCTATATTCAAGTCAAGATCGTTGATATATACCAGAAAAAGCAAGGGATCTAGTACTGAGCCCTGCGGAACCCCACTGGAAACAGCCTTCCAATCACAAAAACACCCATCAACCATTACCCTCTGCTTCCTGTCTCCGAGCCAGTTTTGAATCCAATTTGACATTTTGCCCTGGATCCAATGGGCTTTTAACTTCGTAACCAGTCTGCCATGTGGAACCTTATCAAAAGCCTTGCTAAAGTCCATATACAATACATCAAACGCCCTACCCTCATCTACCCTCCTTGTTACCTCCTCAAAAAATTCAATCAAGTTTGTCAGACACGACCTTCCCTTAACAAATCCGTGCTGGCTATCCTTGATTAATCTGTGTCTTTCTAAATGAAGATTTATCCTGTCCTTCTGAATTCTTTCCAATAATTTTCCCACCACCGAGGTTAGGCTGACTGGCCTGTAATTACTCGGTCTATCCTTTTCTCCCTTTTTAAACAAGGGTACCACATTAGCAGTCCTTCGGCACCACACCTGAAGTCAGAGAGGATTGAAAATGATGGTCAGGGCCTCTGCTATTTCCTCTTTTGCTTCGCTTAACAGCCTGAGATACATTTCATCCGGGCCTGGGGATTTATCCACTTTTAAAGCTGCTAAACCCCTTAATTGGAGTTGGAACTGTCTCAGGCATATTTTTGCCCAGCAAAAACTGATAAAATGCTTGTAAAGGTTGTAAACTTGCTGAGGAGGTGACAAAGCATATTCATCTCTATGGTGCTTAACCTCCCCAGCAACAAGATGGAAAGGTTGTTTCACCGGTTCAGGTCAGCAGTTACAATGGAAAGGAGGGTAAAGTTTTTCCTGGAATGAGATGGGAGTTTGGGTGTAACAAATGTATCTAGGTGCATGAAGCACAGAATATCCCTATATGTGGGAAACATCCTGCTGAATGAAGCCTATTTTGTTCAGTCAGAGGGATCGTGCTCTTGTAATTATGTGGGGAATTTCCTGAGCCTTCCATATCTGAGTGGTTGAGCTTGGAGCCTGATAGCTGGCTGAATTTTTTGATGGTCTGGAAGAAGTTTAGGAGTGAAGAGGTTGAATTGGTGACATTCAGCATGGAGTTTCACACATATAGGTATATTCTGTGCTTTACTCCTCTAGCCTGAACTCATATTCATATTGCTGTAGCTAGGGGCTCAATGGCTAGGGCAGAGAGGAGGGGACCCTCATTGGAGAGGTGTTGCTGGCAAGATGTAGCCATTAGTTTTCACAGAGGATGTGGGGGAGGGGGGAGGGGAATAGAGGATTTTAATCCATATTCTGGATGTGCTCTGAAAGCAATCCCATAGAGCACGACCACCGGGTCGGTCAAAGGCCTTTTCAACAGCCACAGATAGCATGAGGGCAGGTGTGTTCATTACCTTGTGCTGCTGTATGTTGAACAGTCATCTGCTGTTGTTGCTGAAACTATGTGCAGCACCTCGTTCCTCTTCCTACAATCCCTCCGCATCCGCTGAATAGGGATGACCATAACCCTATCACCAAGCACCCTTGTCCTAAAGTACAGAACTGTATAACTATGTATGAGCCCCATAGCACTTACCTGTAATTATTGTGAAATGTGAACTATAGCATGTACTGAGTGTGAAACCACATCCTAAAAGCATGCACACTTCTTGTGTAAAATAAAATTGCAAAAAATACTTCTAATTTTGCATTTCCCATATCAGAATTTGTGAATATTTTCTTGTAATCCTTCAACTTCTGCATCATGTGTCCACCGTAATTTTATAACACTAAATCCATGCACCTATGTTTGCACCTTTCCCCAGTCAACATTGATGCAAGCAGGGAGTATAACCATGGCTGCCTGTTTGCATTGCTGTTAAATACAACACTAATATTGCATTGGTTTATGCAGTAAAACTGCAGCAATATGAATTGCAGTACAATTCAGTGCTCTTGTGCAACATATGTATTCTTTATCAAGTTTTAGTGTGAATTGCTGAATAACAAAATAGGCTGTGTTACAAATATTTTCAGACTGCATAGTTTTATCTACAATTCATAGCAATTCTGAACATAGTGTAATCTTGATCTAAGTATAAAAAATGTTGGCAAAAAGAGATGCATCTTTCATAAATCAACATGTAATATGATGTATGAAGGGGGTGTATGACAGATGTCAGGTTGAGAATACAAGTGAGAACCAGGCTGAATATAGATAGTTCAGAGGGGAAGTGAAAAAGGAGATAAGAGGGGCAAAGAGAGAGTATGAGAATAGATTGGCAGCTAACATAAAAGGGAATCTAAAAGTTTTCTTTCTATAGGCATATAAATAGTAAACAGGTAGTAAGAGGAGGGGTGGGGCCGATTAGGGACCAAAAAGGAGACCTACGCATGGAGGAAGAGGGCATGGCTGAGGTACTAAATGAGTACTTTGCATTTGTCTTCACCAAGGAAGAAGATGCTGCCAAAGTCATAGTGAAGAGGAGGTGGTTGAGATACTGGATGAGATAAAAATTGATAAAGTGGAGGTACTAGAAAGGCTGGCTGTACTTAAAGTACATAAGTCACCATGAACCGGATAGGATGCATCCTAGGATGCTGAGGGAAATAAAGATGGAAATTGTGGAGGTACTGGCCATAATCTTACAATATCCTCTTTAGATATGGGGGTGGTGCCAGAGGACTGGAGAATTGCAAATGTTACATCCTTGTTCAAAAAAGGGTGCAAGGATAAACCCAGCAACCACAGGCCAGTCAGTTTAACCTCGGTAGTGGGGAAGCTTTTAGAAACGATAATCCGGGAAAAAATTAACAGTCACTTGGACAAGTGGGGATTAATTAAGGAAAGCCAACACGGATTTGTTAAAGGCAAATCGTGTTTAATTAACTTGATTGAGTTTTTTGATGAGGTAACAGAGAGGGTTGATGAGGGCAATGCGGTTGATGTGGTGCACATGACATCCAAAAGGCGTTTGATAACATTTTCAAAATTTGCAGATGGCACAAACCTTGGATGGATAGCGATAGACTTCAAGAGGACGTAGAGGGGGAGAAATTCGGTTGGTTAGCACCTCCCGTTAGCGCCTGGCGGGGGCGCTAACGGGGCACTAATGAAGTAGCGCCAGGGCGAGGCGACTCCAGCGCCGCA
Source organism: Squalus acanthias (assembly GCA_030390025.1). Lineage (NCBI taxonomy): Eukaryota > Metazoa > Chordata > Chondrichthyes > Squaliformes > Squalidae > Squalus > Squalus acanthias. Next base: position 60,116,597 of record CM059429.1, read on the forward strand.
CGCCAAATCCAGTCGCCCCCTTAGCGCCACCGCTAACAGCGCCTGGGTCTTTAGCGTTAGGCAGATCGTGACGTCAGTGAGCGTGCAACGCTCACTGAGCGCCCGATCTACCAAATTGATTATTGCACCCTGCCTTAGCGCCTCGCCCTGACAGTGACAGGACGAGTAGGCGTGAAGCAGGCGGATGGCGGCTCCAGGGTCACTATTTAAAGGGATCAGTCGCAGCTGTCAGGTTAGCGCTGTTTCACTGCTTCATTGTCAGTTTGCGATTGTACAAGAGTTGAATTCAGTCATTTAAAGGTTCTTTAGTATCAAGAGTGCTGTGGCTACTAAAAATTTGTTACATTTATTCTGACAAAATTTCAAAGTGCTACACATCGTTACATTAATGGGGGCTGTACTGGCAGACGACTTCGCCCTCCAGGATCTACTGCGGAGGGAGCAGAGGCAGCGAGAAAGAATGCAAGATGTGGCCAGAGAGGGAGGAGGAGGGCCATCAGGGCACTCAACAGGAGGCCTTACCCGCCGAGGTTATTCGGAGAGCACTTCTCCTACCTCCAATTAAACGAGGAGCAGTGCATTAGAAGGCTCTGCTTCAGCAAGGATGCGGGACCACCTCAGGAGGAGGAAGAGGGAGAGGAGGAGGAACAGGAGCGAGGGAGGAGGCAGCCACTCAATAGGCCTTCTGGAAGGGCGGTCCGTGACCGCCTCATCAGACTGCAGTTCCAATAAATTAAACCCCAGATCCCTGTTGCTCACCACATCCCCATCATTCCATCCCTGTCGCAGGCCATATCACAGTGCAAAGCTGAAATGAGAGACACCACAAAATCATCCAAAGCTAATTAATAAATTTATCAATAATCATTGAACACATATTTACAATAACAATATTAGTTATTCACCCATGTGCAATCCCTTGGTGCCCCTCGTTACTGTGTCTTTGCCTACTCTAGTGCTCCTACGAAGTGTTGGTCCAGTGGCTGCAGCACGGCGGGTGGAAGGGTGCTGAGTGTCCGTGCGGGAGACTTCAGATGGCTTTAGGATGCCCTCAACCAACTCTGGGCCTGGAAGGCCCGGCTGTAGACTGCACCACCTCAGCATGGGCGACAGCAGTCTGGGCTGGCTGGATGACGGGCAACGACAAGGGCAATGGCAGAGTGCCAGTGGTGGGAGCAGGATTGCTGTCATCCTGAGAGAGGACAGCAGCTTCCTGCTCCACTGACCCACTGCCACTCCCCCGGGGTAGCACCTCAGCATCACTACCAATCTGCTGCAGCACAGATTGCTGGCCTGCTGCGACACCGTGAAAGCCCCGGTGGACAGTGGTAGACCCAGCTACAATGGCAGCAGTCAGAGCTTGCGTGGCATCAAGCTAAGACTGCATGAGAGCAGTCTGAGAATCGATGGCACCAAGCATAGACTACATTACAGCACTAAGACGTTGCTTGGCTTCCGCCTGTGCTGCAATGGAAGCTGTGACATCGCCCATCACACATGGCATCAGGTCTGGGTCGCCACGGTCTCTCTGGGAGTCTCTCAGGCACCCTTGCCATTGTACCTATCATCTCCGTGTGCATGCCCAATCATCCTTCTTCTACAGGTCTCTCCATCAAGGTCCTCATTGGAGTCCTGTGCAGCAGAACTCGCATGTGAACTTGCCCTCTGGGGAGCTGATTCCCGAGCTACACTTTCCCCCTGGCCTTGCTGCAGCCCGCTGGTCCCCGGTGCATCACCCTGTGCAGATCCCACTACTATACTAGCCTCTAAAGAACGCGTAGTGCCAGTATCTGAGCTGGTGCCTGCATGTGAGAAATGCAGTGACGCAGTGTCATCTTCCTCCTCCTCTTCTCCCGCCTCGCTCTCAATGGTACCCTCTGGGACAGGCTGCTCAGGTGCTTGCTCATTATTTGAAAGTATAAAGGCACAAGAGTTGGGTTAAGGTGAGGGGAGGGGGGCAGGAAGGGAGAAATGCATGCATACAGCATGATTAGCTGGAAAGTGGGAAAGGCTTGTGGGGTGAGGTGGAAGTAGGATGTGAGAAGAAGGAGTAGGGATGAACATACCATTGTTGTCCCCATGGGGGTCAACGTCGTCGATGTCCATGGCGGCCACCACTTGGCGCCCAATGATTTGCAGTGCTCTTTCCTCCAGCTCAGACAGTGGTTGGGTGTTGGCTTGTCTCCCGCCTGTGCGCTCCTGCTCCCTCCTGTTGTGAGCGACCTTGGCCTGCAAGAGAGAGGAAAGTGTGCGAGTGGGTGTGGAGCAATGTGTTTGGGTGATGCGCCTGCCATAGTTGAATTGCAGTCATTGTGTGCAAGGTGTGAGATGTGGGTGTGAGTGTTGGTAGGTGGAGATTGTTGGTGGGTGAGTGCTGGGGATGTGGTGCTTTGGGCAGTGTGTGCAGACTGAGGTTCAGACAGTGGTATGTAGCATTTGTTGAGGCATTGACTCACCCTGACCACCTGAGTGAGGTTGTTAAATTTCTTCCTGCACTGTGTGTGGGTCCTGGGGACCACAGTGCTGCCCGAGACCTGCTGAGCTACCTCCCTCCACATGGACTTGCGGCGAGGGCCTCCTGCCACTTGCTGGGTAGAGCACCGCCCTCCGTCTCTCCACAGCGAAGACCAACACCTCCAATGCTTGGTGGCAGAATCTGCCAGCTCTCTCCCTGGGCCGTTGATCTGCCATAATGACGCCTCCTTCAGTGGTCCGGTTCCTTCTCCTTGGCCTTCTGCTGCTTGCTGAGACAGCTGCAGAACCAGCAATGCTGAGAATGAGGTTCTGCAGCATGATTGAACCTCCCCTTTAAGAACTGGAAAGAGCCTGTGGCAATGATGACTAGCGATTAGACTGCACCTGAAATTGCTTAGCCCTTTGAGTCTAACGCCACTGAGCTACGTCATTAGCGCTTGATTTAGCGCTCCAGTCCTTTCTTTGAGCGATAACACTGAATTTTGCGTGCAGCGAGATTCATTAGCGCCTGGCTCTAATCTCAAACTTTCCCCCAGACAGTCTTGTGGAATGGGCGGACACGTGGCAGATGAAATTTAATGTGTGAAAAGTGCGAAGTGATACATTTTGGTAGGAAGAACGAGGAGCGGCAATATAAACTAAAGGGTACAATTCTGAAGTAGTGCATGAACAGAGAGACCGGGGGTATATGTGCACAAATCGTTGAAGGTGGCAGGGCAGGTTGAGAAAGCGGTTAAAAAAGCTTACGGGATTCTGAGCTTCATAAATAGAGGCATAGAGTACAAAAGCAAGGAAATTATGATGAACCTTTATGAAATACTTGTCCGACCTCAACTGGAGTATTTACCGCGATTTTTCTACTGGAGGCGGGTTGAGGGCGGGCTTCCTGGTGGGTGGGTGTCGGACCCGCTGCCGGTTTCATCTGCTCCCGGTGTCCCATTTTGCGTTAATTGTATCAATTAGTGCTGGCGTGCGCGTTGCCTGCTGCATTGACTGGGAGCAGGTCTGTTGGTCTGCACTGATGAGCTCATTGCTGCACTTGTTTTTAAGGGCTCCATGTAGCCTCATCCTTTGCTTACTCGTTACTGCTGCAGCTTGAATGGGCCATGAGTGCTGCAAAATCCAAGGCTGCTCCCCGATTCACTGAGGACTCCCTGCAAACTCTTGTGCAGGGAGTAAGAGGACACAGGAAGATTCTGTTCCCTCCGATGGCCGGAGAAGCCTCTTCAGCAGACAAAGGCTGCCTGGCTGGAGATTGCTGAGGAGGTAAGTGCAAGGTCGCAATGTACCTGGGTCCAGTGCCGAAAACGCTTCAATGATCTTGTGCGAACATCAAAAGTGAGTATCACATCACACTTTCCTTCAAACTGCTTCCCTTCTCTTCTCATCACCAGCACTCTGCATTGTAAGCCTGCTCCTCCACATCCCACCTTACCCTTACTTCCCTTGCACCCTTATCTCTCTATCTCTCCCTCTGTACTGAATCACTTCACTATTCTACTATGCAGCCCTCACACTCGCTCTTACTGTTATGCAATGACAACAACTAACAACGCACAGGAAGGCAGCTTCCTCTTGCCAAATCACTCCATCTTGGCCTCCCTCTAAGCTTCTAGGTTTTGGATTCTTCACACTCACTCCATCACTCTCGCTGAAACTCCACTTGTGTCCCTCCTTGCAGGAAAAGCTAGCCCACAATAAGAGGGAGAGAGCAAAGACAGGAGGAGGCACACCATCCCTGGCCGCATTAACAAACGCTGGGGAGGCTGCTCACGACATCGTGGGAGGTGGCGAGGAGCTGGAAGTGGGGGAAAGAGAGACGGGCTCATTTGAGGAAGCTGGTGACAGAATGCATTTTCATCCCTCGTATTTACAATTCATGATTGACTGCAATGGCATATGATGCTCATCTGCACAAAAGGATTTGTCTGCTACCTGAAAATCTGATGTCTAACTCATGCCTTTACTCTATTACAGGACCATCGAGAGCCCCCCTCCTCACTGTCCAGGAAGAAGAGCCGGACAACTCCTCAAATGAACCTGGAGCCTCTGAGGGAGCAGCGTCACCAAGACTCAGCGCACCCAGCACCAGCGCAGAAACGCACATCTCGGCGGGGCCTTCGCGACATAGAGTAGTGTTGTCACCTGGTGTATCACAGCTCACAAGTGAGCATCAGCAGATGGTGGAGACAGCAACAGCAGTAGAGAGTCCTCGTCGGAGGGCGCAGCAATCTCCTAGCTCTGCTCAGCTGCATGTAGACGCTGTGCCTCTGGGGCCATCCAGAAAGAGAGCAGTTCGTGAAATACAGGAACAAGTGCAGGTGTCTCTGACAGGGTTTGCATCCAGGGTAACTGCGAGTGTGCAGAGAATGGAGGAGTCCATCTCTAACATGAGCACTGCCATTGTGGAGGCAATGGCGCATGACCGTTCCGCCATGGAGAGAGTGGCAAACACCATGGAGGACATAAATCGCCAGACGAACGAAAACATGGTGACTCTTCAAAATAGATTGTCTGCAATGGAGGAGAGATGGACATCTATTGAGGAGAGACACCAGAGCTTCATGGACGTCCTTGTGATGAGGGCTGCCAGTTCAGATACGGGTCCTCATGGACCTCCTGATGTGCAGCAAGGTGCTCTCCAGCCACTTGCAAGCACTGAAGTGTGGCTGACCCATGAGAGGGATGTTGGTGGCAGGCAACAAGGAAGTGTGGGCTCCTCTCAAAGCGCTCACATGACCATGCCACTGCGGAGCACTCGGTCAGAGCCCCAGATTCCACACCAAACTGAAATGGCCGTCTCAGCCCCTGCACAGCCGCAGGAAGAGCAGACTGTGGAGGAGCCCTCCCAGGCTCCCAAACTCAGAGGACGCCCGCCAAAGGCGTCTAGGCAGACGCAGCATCAAAGTGAGCAAGGTGCCTCTACACCTGCTGAAGCCACAGGGGAAGCACATGTAAGAGGAAGTTAACACACACACAAGGGTAGTCACAAGGGGTATATTATTGTGCTGTAAATTATCGAGTGTCCTCCTTTTGTGATGTCATTAAACAAAAGTGATGGCAAGCAGTTGAGGTTCTGGTCTATGTGTTCTGGGAAATGGAAGTTGCACAGCGAGGGCTAAGGGTGATTTCCATGTTAAATGTTGGTGGTGACAGTGAGCGCAAACCACGTTTTTTTGGACAGATGATGCCTGGGCTTTTGAGAATGTTGGCCTTATATTCATCTCCATGTGCCAGCCACCTGTGGTTGAAGCGTTAGATTACGCGAATCTGGCATGGATGAGTGCATCCCTTGCCTGACGGCCAGCAATGTGGTCGCCTGCTGCTGGATTGGCCACATCCGGCCCCGCAAGGCGTCACTCCCCGTCCTCCTCCTCGTCCTCCTCCTCGTCCTCTTCATCTTCCTCCAAGGAGGCTGTGTGCTGAGCCACTTGTTCACCTGGCAGCTCTTCCTCCGAATCTGACGACCAGGATGAGAGGATGTAAATGGTTCCCATCCCGTTGTTATAGATTTCAGTTGAGGCAAGAAGCCTGCCAGTGCACACTCAAAGTGGCCTGAAATTATTCCCAATCAGTTCAAACAGCTGATGTGTGTCAGCTTGACCAGTCACAAGGTGAGTAGATTTGCAAAATCTTATCCCAAACCTCCAACAACAAAGTTGTTGCATTTGAATGCCAGCCATGTTACAGGAGCGCTTTTAAAGTTCTGCACCAATAATGACTACAGATCATGTCCTCCACCAACTCATCTCCTTGCAGCAGGACTGTTCCTGACACGACGGGAAACAGGAGCCAGAGGCACGAAAATGGAAAACCTCTAGCAAAATAGGATTATCAAGGCAGTTAACAGGCTCTTAACTGCCTTAACTACCTGTCCCACCGGTTGGAGTCGGGTCTGTTTGGGAGCAGCTGAACAGACACTCACGAAAATCGCGTGGGGGCGGGATGGAGGCAGGTTGGGTGTCTGAAGCCATTTTTTCAGATTTTGCCAACAGACACGCCTCCAAACCCGCCTCCTCAGGGCTGGTAAAATCGAGCCCATTATGTCCAATTCTGGGCACCGCACTTTAGGAAGGATGTGAAGGCCTTAGAGAGGGTGCAGAAAAGATTTATAAGGATGGTTCCAGGGATGAGGGATTTCAGTTATGTGGATAGACTGGAGAAGCTGGGGTTGCTCTCCTTAGAGTGGAGAAGGTTGAGAGGAGATTTGATAGAGGTGTTCAAAATCATGAGGGGTCTAGACAGAGTAGATAGAGAGACGCTGTTCCCATTGGCGGAAGGGTTGAGAACCAGAGGACACAGATTCAAGGTGATTGGTAGAAGAACCAAAGAACATGAGGAAAAACTTCTTTATGCAGCGAGTGGAGGCAGATTCAATTGTGGCTTTCAAAAGGGAATTGGATAAGTACCTGAAGTAAAAAAAATTGCAGGGCTACGGGGAAAGGGCAGGGGAATGGGACTAGCTCAAGTGCTCTTGCAGAGAGCTGGCACGGACCCGCCGGGCTGAATGGCCTCCTTCTGTGCTGTAACCATTCTATGATTCGATGAAAATAATTAAGATTAATGTTTGTGCAGTGAAGGATGTGTTTGACTCCTGGTACTATTCCATAATGGCTCTTTGACAGAATGCTTTCTGCTCATTTGGTTCTCATTCTTGGTTAGCAGTTGCCACTTTTAACTGGCTGGGGACGTCTATTATTCACTTGACTAAATAAAAATTAATTTAGAACTACTGAGTAGAACAGCTCTGTAGATTGGAATAATATTTGTTTCATTGCAGGTATTTGGCAAAGAACAGTGAAATCCAATTTAGATTAACACGTGCTTTGAGCAATTTATTTTTAAAGTCCATTTTATAAAATGTTACATATCTTTTACTGCCTCGCCCTTTCATTTCGCACAATTTTCATTCTCCTCTCTTGTGTGCAGTAACGCATGCTGTCATACTGCAGATGGTATCTGACACCGCACCCACGAGACCATTCTTTATGCGTGTGAATGGATTGCCGATGTCAAATATGGGACATCACAGATGAGCCTGATTATTGTCTCAGCTGATGTGCACACATGCAAACATTTTCGATAGAGTTCACATGATGATGATCATGAGCAGGAACCCTACACATTCTTTTACTTTCACTCTGTAGCACATGATCACTGATGCTAATCAGCTGGATGAGATACCGGGGACTATTGGTGCTCATAAACATATACTTTGGTGACAGTAACATCAGAAGGAGTAAATCTGAGAAAAAACATGGAAAATTGTACCCTAGATGCTTTGATGCGACTTCTACCTTCTAATCGCCCCATTTTATTATATTCATTTTCTACAACTCTCTCTCTCTCGTCATAACCCTCATATCGTCATTGTACTTTCAATCTCAATGCAGCCCGTCTCTAAATTGATGGGCAGCTCTTTGTACATTTGCTTCTGTCTGCCTGCCTTTCCTTTCTCTTCTCTATGCACACACGTGTGTCCACACTTACAGAGGAAGGCAGATCCCCACCCCCTCTCCAAACTAGACCATTAACAGTTTGGATTTGTTGCTCATGTCTAATTAGGTAACATTTATATATGTAACTATTTGTAAGTAAATGAACACACACATATTTGTCCGTATAGATGTACTGGCAAATCTCTGTGTAAGGTCACTCATATTTAGTATTACTTACTAGAAGTAGGGTGCTACAGAACTGACAAGCAAAAAACTGATGGGAAAGCAGGAACCTTTGTAGTTCAAAATCTAATAGCAAGAAATAGTGTATTTGAAATATATTATCAAAAAGGATTTTAAATTGCTTACTTACTGCGGCAAGATAAGCTCCAAGTTAGAAGATCAAATAGTTTTTTATGATTGACGGTGCCTCTAAAGAGATTGTGAGTGTTGATTTTCACATGCTCATTAACATTTGATACACATCAAGCTGTTTTCTTTTTCCAAATAAAATATACAAGGTAACAAGAGACGGCAGATTACTCATTTCTGATATTATAGGAGACCAAATCATCTATACCATCTGCCTGGGGAAAAAAAGGAAAAATATTGTTGATTGCTATGGTGTACTGAAAGATGGAAGCAGATAATTAAGCTTAATTATTGTAAGTGAAATCTGCTAGTAATTACAGTACTATTGTCGGAAAATGGGAAAGCGAATTCATATTATACATTTCCAAAGTGAAATAGTGAACTGCTAAAACATAACTGTGGTAGAAAAAGATGCAAACTGCAGTATCTGGTATATTCTCCTGTCGGATTGTTTCCAGATTCATTTGCGAAGACCCACATAAACACTGGATAATAGGATCTTCAGCTTCCATACAAAGCTCCAAACATGGTTATCTGTATAAAATGGAGTATATTTAATAATGTGCACTAACAATGATACAGATCAGAAATTGCATCAGCACTGCTGTCTATCTGTCTGTCTCTGCCTCTCTCTCTTTATCCCTCTTGCGTGCGCTCTCTCTCTCTCCCCCTCTCTACCCCCCACCCCCAAGAATCTAATGGGTTTTACTTTATATAGCCAATTGCCCCAGGTGTGGGAGGAGCCACAACATCACCTTCTCACAGCCAACCCCTCAATATTGCCATAATTGTTAATTGAGAAACAAAAGCTTAGAAATTATTGTTGATAGTTATATTTTTATGCCTTTTTGACTCTTTATTCTGCATTTTTTATGGCTCCTGTTACTCCTGTACCTAGAATCATTCTCATGGATGAGACCCAACTCTTTATGCCTTTCAAAATGTCTTCACTAACCATACAATCTAGGTAAACATTCAGTGACGTACCCAAGGTAGCAAACAGAAACCCCTATCTGTTAAATATCTTTAAGTTAGTGCACAGGATCTCTCTCCAGAACTTGATAAGCGCTAGAACATCACATCAGTCCTTGTTTACTATTAAGCAAATTTATTGAACAGGTGAATAATATAATGATATAGTATATAGATATTTACGGAAGAAATCATGTAATCTCCTCGAAAGGAAAAACAAAAGGTTACAATCTGCACTCTAAACTGTCCCTTTTATAAATAATTCACATGCACACAGCTCCTCTCCTTGCCTGCTGTTATGCTTTTCCAGTTCGCAGCTTTTTGTCTACGTTTTTTTTTTATTTGTGTTTCTGGCTGAACTTTTTACTCAACAGTGAAGCCAGTCCTGGGATTAAAATGTTTGCCACTTTTGCCACCCAGTGTTGACAATTAAGCAGTCCGAGGTCATGGATACAAGTTGAATACCGAAGGTCAGAATAGGAAGCTGAAAAGGCCATGACAGAGTTGATTTAAAATGCCGACACAGGTTTATAAGTGCGTTACAGTGCACTGTGGACCAGTGTATCAAAAGTCATTAGCTTTTCAAATGGATTTTAAGTAATGAATGGATTTAGATGGAGTAGCTCAGTCAGATTGCTAAAAAAAAGAAAAGGAGACTATCACTAAGGGCATCCAACATCTGATGGGGTGCAAATTATCACAGTGGTGGGATTAGGGCAGAGCAATGAGCAGTTGTGCTTAAAAGCTGTAACACAATCTTTGGTATTTGATGAAGATGTAAACCATCCATGTTTTGTTCTCATGCTATGTGATTTCACCAGAATCTCTTTCTATGCTGCAGCATTATAACACACATTGGCCCGAAAATTAGACCTAATACGCGAGAGTACGCACTGTGTACTCTCGCGTTTTAGGTCTCCAATTGCCGGTTTCCTGCATGCACTGCGCATGCACGGGAAACCGGCACTTCGTGAATTCAAAAGGGGGCGGTTCCTAAGTGAACCGCGTGCGCGCTACAGGCTGCGTGCACGCAGTGCACTTAGTTATTTTTGCAGCTTTGAACGCGCAGGTAAGCATGGAAGATTTTACACATAAAGAAAGGAGGCGTAAGACCCTCTTTTAACAAGGTAAGTAGTTAATTAAGTATTATTTAAAAAAATTTCAACAGGTTTATCTTTTTTAGAGACTTTAAAGAAAGGTAAGTTTATTTTTATAACTTTTAAAAAGATTTTAAATTTTTTCAAAAATTTAATTTTTTGTTTAAAGTGGTTAATTTATTTAACTATACTTATTTTATTAATGTGATGGCTTTTTTTTTAATTTAATTGAGGTTTAGCTGTTCTTTTGGGGGTGTGTAGGATTCATAGCTTTGACAGCTCTTGCTGTGAAAACTATGAATGAAAGATGGTGTGCTGCCATTGGCTCTAACTGAATCGCATGATCCCAGAGCTCGCACGAACTAATTGCATCTCTGGGTCACGCAAGCACTGCACAGCTGCATGTGGGACTGGCCTTGAAACTAAAGTTCGTGTGGGCCCGGAGGAAAAAGGTAGGCGCGGAGTGAGATATCGTGGGGAAGCCTTACCCCTGCGAGAACACTCACTGTTTAATTTCTGGGCCATTATTACACACTCCCAAACATCTGTTTTGTATGTTATTGCAGTATTTGGTTTACTGATGATCTCACTTAAGATCATTGCAGATTGTTGACCTGAAATTGGCACTATTTACATTGTTGAAAATGGACACTGGACCTTTAAAACTTCCAACAAAATGAATGAGAATGTTTTCTACTTATTGTGGTAACCTCAAAACATTTCCCTCCACAGTTTTTCTGTTTGCAAAATCTATATGTGATGGCTTTAATTCTTAAACACTGTGGAAGACAACAAGATAAAGCCAGTGCATGACTTTTATGAGCTTTGGCATACATGCATACATATAAAGCCAGACCAAAAAAAAATATTTTATCCACCTACTTTTGAATGTAGCCTGCTGTTTTAAATTCCATGAATAACAATGACATTGCAAAGTTGTTATTTAGTATTCACATAATTATTCATGGTACCACATTGTAATAGTGAATAATAACAAATATATCATTATAGTTCCATTTTTTTTTTATTCGTTCATGGGATGTGGGTGTCGCTGGCATTTATTGCCCATCCCTAGTTGCCCTTGAGAAGGTGGTAGTGAGCCACCTTCTTGAACCACTGCAGTCCATGTGATGAAGGTACTCCCACAGTGCTATTAGGGAGAGAGTTCCAGGATTTTGACCCAGCGACGATGAAGGAATAGCGATATACTTCCAAGTCAGGATGGTGTGTGACTTGGAGGGGAACTTGGAGGTGGTGTGTTCCCATGTGCCTGCTGCCCTAGGTGGTAGAGGTCGTGTGTTTGGGAGGTGCTGCCGAAGAAGCCTTGGCAAGTTGCTGCAGTACATCTTGTAGATGGTACACACTGCAGCCACGATACGCCGGCGGTGGAGGGAGTGAATGTTTAAGGTGGTGGTTGGGGTGCCAATCAAGCGGGCTGCTTTGTCTTGGATGGTGTCGAGCTTCTTGAGTGTGGTTGGAGCTGCACTCATCCAGGCAAGTGGAGAGTATTTCATCACACTCCTGACTTGTGCCTTGTAGTTGGTGGAAAGATTTTGGGGAGTCAGGAGGTGAAACACTCGCCGCAGAAAACCCAACCTCTGATCTGCTCTTGTAGCCACAGTATTTATGTGGCTGGTCCAGTTAAGTTTCTGGTCAATGGTGACCTCCAAGATATTGATGGTGAGGGATTCGGCGATGGTAATGCCATTGAATGGGCGGTGGTTAGACACTCGCTTGTTGGAGATATTCATTGCCTGGCACTTGTGTGGCGCAAATGTTACCTGCCACTTATCAGCCCAAGCCTGAATGTCGTCCAGGTCTTGCTGCATGTGGGCATGGATTGCAATGTGATCAAGAAGCTATTAACCTGTAATAGTTATGGAAGTCCAATCAGATACTGTGTAATTGCAGAGAAGTCCATGAATTAATATTGTTGTTACTAATTAATTGCATTGTTATTTATGGAAAGCGTATTGATATTTCCCCTCTTTTAATGGTTCATTGCAGTTGCATCCAATCAATGCCTTTCATCTTCAGTGAGCTAGCTGCATGAGGTTTCAAACTTGTGCTAAAAGGCCATACAAAATATTGTTCATTAACTCTACAAATAGGCAAGCCAGGGATTTGTGCCCCAAGTTCCCACATGGTGAGCTCCTCACCGCAATCAGGCCACTAAACAGAAGTGTTAACAAGGCAAGGGGTTCCTTGACAGGAATGGAGGAAAAAAGTGGAGGTTATGTCAATGGGGTCTTCTATCATGTTTCCTAGTGGCTGATGAGAGTATTTTTTGGAAGAAGCCTGAAGCAGGCCCATGGGAATGGTACTTTCTGGGGAGAAAACCGTATTACTTATTCTGTTGTGTGGATGTAACCATGTAAATAGTATATCGGCTGTAAAATATTTGAGACCAGCAGCTGATCCATCCGACCAGCATCTATACTATTCTATCACACTCCATGAAGCTCTGAATTATGAATATCACTTGCTATTCGGAGAACACTGCTACTAGTATTGCTCAATTTAAGAGCCTTTTCCGTTTGTCCCATCTTGATGCCATCTCGATGGCACTAAATTTACCATCTATTCAAGCAATGCTGTAAACTTGTAGTTTTGATTCAGATAGTTTGAAAAAGCAAGCAGCAGAAGACTTAACTGGCTCCCGTGTAGTTGTGGAGTCTTGTAATTAGATTCAGAAAAATGACGTAATGAACAGTGAATTTTAATAATACAAAAACATTCCAAGCCTGTCTGCTCTTCACTCACTGCTGTCTGAAGGAGACTGCCTCTGTACTCTCAGTGACCCCTGAATGAGCATAATATATTAGTATTGCTACAAGAGGCTTCAAATGTCTACCATAAAGACTTTGCATTACACAAATATAAAACATGAGCATTCTTTAAGGATTAGATTCAGGAAGCACTTAAATGATCACTCCATATTGCTGACATTTACACACTGGCAGCTCTTAATTATTTACTTCATTAATTATTTACTTCCTGCATGTTTTTCAAGAAATAATTGAGCAGAATATCTTTCACTTGAAGTAAACAACTAAATAATTAGAATCATGGAGGGTTATTTTCAAATGAATTATTTATACTGGAAAAATGGGTGCTCGTCCTAGGCCTCCTCATTTTCCATGGCGATCTCCTTCACCCAATGACTGCTGAAAGTACGCCCAATGCCATTTTGAGCTGGGTGCTTTTTATTCCTCAAGACCCCCACCCGAAACCGGCGGACATCTCAGAAATATATATAAATGTGGGGGGGGTCCTCCACCTGTTTCAGGGCCGTACTGCCATTTTCAACTTCCTCAGCGCTGGATTAGCCCATTCTGAAACCCACCCAGTGGGGGGGTCAAATTTATCATCCTCTGATAGCTGGCTATATTTGGAAACGTCGCCCCAGTCAGAAAGCATACTTCTCACCCTTCTCATGGTAAGAGTGAAGATCATAATGAGGCAGAAATTCTGATCCCTATGGGTGTGTACGCGCTGTGTACTTACCCATAGGGCCAACGGAAATGCCGGTTTTAGGCATGCACTGCGCATGCGCTGGAAACCGGCATTTCCGATCTGTCAAGAAAGCTCTTGACAGATCCTCCGGCTGCCCGGGAGCAGGGCCTCTGTGGGTGGAAAGTTCCCTTTTTTGGAGACCCTCCGCCCACAGAAAACACTTACAATTCTTGCGCCTGGTAAAAGCAGGCGTAAGGCCTACTTTTACCAGGATAAGAGTTGAAAAAAAGTTTTTTAAAAATTCCACTGATTTATCATTTAAGAATACTTTAAAGAAAGGTAAGTTTATTTTTAGCCCCGTTAAAAACTTTAATTATTTTTTTCAAAAAATAAAATTTTTGTTTAAAATACTTAATTTATTGTAATTTAAAGTCATTTTAAAAATGTGATTTTTAAAAAAAAATTATTTAAAGTTTTACTATGTTTTGGGGGTGATCTCTAGTCATATATTGGACAAAAATGAGAAGTCGCACAACACCAGGTTATAGTCCAACAGATTTATTTAATTTTACAAGCTTTCGGAGCTGTCGCTCCTTCGTCAGGTAAGTTAGCAATGAGAGAATCTCCCAGAATTCACAATTTAAACCCAGACAAAATCTATTCACATTATTCGCTACAACAAAGAGCACAGCCAAGACAATGAGATGTGTCCCAGGGGGTCCAACGTGTCAAACCACCTGCTGGCTGCATATCCTGTCAATTTGTGTTCTTGTGTTAGCCTTTTTAAAAAAACCAAAAAAAAAAACAAAAAAACACCTGGGAAGACCGGCCATGATGTCAAGTCACGTTCTGTATCGTGACATGAACCCGATATCGCGATTGAGGCCATCCTCATGAGTGCGGAACTTGGCTATCAGTTTCTGCTCTATGATTTTGCGCTGTCGTGTATCTCGAAGGCCGCCTTGGAGAACGCTTACCCGCAGATCCGAGGCTGAATGCCCCTGGCTGCTGAAGTGTTCCCCGACTGGGAGGCAACCCTCCTGCCTGGCGATTGTTGCGCGGTGTCCGTTCATGCGTTGTCTCAGTGTCTGCATGGTCTCGCCGATGTACCATGCTCTGGAGCATCCTTTACTGCAACGTATCAGGTAGACAACGTTGGCCGAGTCACATGAGTATGTACCGTGTACCTGGTGGGTAGTGTCCTCACGTGTAATGATGGTATCTGTGTCCATGATTTGGCATGTCTTGCAGAGGTTGCCGTGGCAGGGTTGTGTGGTGTCTTGGTTGCTGTTCTCCTGAAAGATGGGTAATCTGCTGCGAACGATGGTACTTTTGAGGTTAGGCGGCTGCTTGAAGGCGAGTAGTGGAGGTGTGGGGATGGCCTTAGCAAGGTGTTCGTCGTCATCGATGACATGTTGAAGGCTGCGAAGAACATGGCGTAGTTTTTCCGCTCCGGGGAAGTACTGGACGACGTAGGGTACTCTGTTGGTTGTGTCCCGTGTTCGTCTTCTGAGGAGGTCTATGCGGTTTTTCGCTGTGGCCCGTCGGAACTGTCGATCGACGAGTCGAGCGTCATATCCCGTTCTTACGAGAGCGTCTTTCAGTGTCCGTAGGTGTCCATCGCGTTCCTCCTCGTCTGAGCAGATCCTGTGTATTCGCAGGGCTTGTCCATAGGGGATGGCTTCTTTAACGTGGTTAGGGTGGAAGCTGGAGAAGTGGAGCATCGTGAGGTTGTCCGTGGGCTTGCGGTAGAGTGAAGTGCTGAGGCGTCCGTCTTTGATGGAGATTCGTGTGACCAAGAATGAAACCGATTCTGAGGAGTAGTCCATGGTGAGTTTGATGGTGGGATGGAACCTGTTGATGCTATCGTGTAGTCCTTTCAGTGATCCTTCGCCGTGGGTCCAAAGGAAGAAGATGTCGTCGATGTATCTGGTGTACAGCGTTGGTTGGAGGTCCTGTGCAGCGAAGAAGTCTTGCTCGAACTTGTGCATGAAGATGTTGGCGTATTGGGGTGCGAATTTGGTCCCCATGGCTGTTCCGTGTGTTTGGGTGAAAAAATGGTTGTCGAAGGTGAAGACATTGTGGTCAAGGATGAAGCGGATGAGTTGTAAGATGGCGTCCGGAGATTGGCTGTTGTTGGTGTTGAGTACTGAGGCTGTCGCAGCGATGCCGTCATTGTGGGGGATATTGGTGTAGAGTGCCGATACGTCCATTGTGACGAGGAGTGTTCCTGGTTCAACTGGTCCATGGGTGCTGAGTTTCTGCAAGAAGTCTGTAGTGTCGCGACAGAAGCTGGGGGTTCCCTGTACGATGGGTTTCAGGATGCCCTCGACGTACCCAGAGAGGTTCTCACACAGGGTTCCGTTGCCTGATACGATAGGACGTCCGGGTGTGTTGGCTTTGTGTATCTTTGGGAGGCAGTAAAAGTCTCCTACGCGGGGAGTACGTGGGATGAGAGCGCGTAGGATGTTTTGAAGGTCTGGATCGAAGGTCTTGATCAGTCTATTGAGTTGGCGGGTGTGTTCTTTGGTCGGATCCGCGGGTAGCTGTCTGTAGTGTTCCTGGTTGTCCAGTTGTCGGTATGCTTCTTTGCAATAGTCCGTTCTGTTCTGTATGACGATGGCTCCTCCTTTGTCCGCTGGTTTGATGACGATGTTGCGGTTGGTCTTGAGTGCGTGGATGGCGTTGCGTTGTGCTCGGGTGACATTCTGGACTGTCTTGTGAGTACGGCTGATGAATCTGGCGTTGATGCATTTCCTGACAGCTTGAGCATACATGTCAAGCTTAGGGTTGCGACCCTCCGGAGGGGTCCAATTTGACTCTTTCTTCCTCGGTTGCAGCACTGCGGTTCCCTCTGTCTGCTGTTCCGGATCATTGATTGTCCCATTAGGAATGTTGCTGACATCTTGGGATTTGTGGTAGTATTCCCGGATCCTCATTCTCCTGATGAATTCCTCTGTGTCCGCCGCGAGACCGATGGGGTCCATTTTGGTGGTGGGGCAGAACTTGAGCCCTAGGGCGAGAACTTCGATTTCGTCTGGTTGAAGGGTGTGGTCCGACAGGTTGACGATGGACTTCCCTGTGGTTGCAACCGTGGTACCGGGGGAGGCTTGGTTGTAGCTGGTGGTTACGCCGAGTTTCTCAAGCTTCCTGTTCTTGATGCGCATGTAGGTAGCGTAGTTCCGTTGCCTCGTCTGTTTGGCGGTGTCTCGTAGCTGGTCTGCTGTGTCCTGAGCACAGGCTGAGAGCATGGACTCTATCTTGGTTTCGAGGTTACGACGTCTGCTGTAGAGCTGGTGTACGAGATGGTTGAGGAGTGTGCGAGAGGTACGACGGCAAAGTCTCTCAGCGTAGTCTGTGTTGTATGTCGACTTGAGTGGGTTCGTGATCTGTAGTCCTTTCGGAATCTTGTCTGCTTTCTTGCATCTCTGCAGGTACTTGATGTCTGTGTCAATATGCGCGATCTTCTTGGCGATTCTCTCCACTTTGAGCCGGCAGTTTGCGGTGTCAATAGAGGTCATGATGTGGAGATGCCGGCGTTGGACTGGGGTGGACAAAAATGAGAAGTCGCACAACACCAGGTTATAGTCCAACAGATTTATTTAATTTTACAAGCTTTCGGAGCTGTCGCTCCTTCGTCAGGTAAGTTAGCAATGAGAGAATCTCCCAGAATTCACAATTCACAACAGCGCAAAATCATAGAGCAGAAACTGATAGCCAAGTTCCGCACTCATGAGGATGGCCTCAATCGCGATATTGGGTTCATGTCACGATACAGAACGTGACTTGACATTATGGCCGGTCTTCCCAGGTGTTTTTTTTTTGTTTTTTTTGTTTTTTTGTTTTTTTTTAAAAAGGCTAACACAAGAACACAAATTGACAGGATATGCAGCCAGCAGGTGGTTTGACACGTTGGACCCCCTGGGACACATCTCATTGTCTTGGCTGTGCTCTTTGTTGTAGCGAATAATGTGAATAGATTTTGTCTGGGTTTAAATTGTGAATTCTGGGAGATTCTCTCATTGCTAACTTACCTGACGAAGGAGCGACAGCTCCGAAAGCTTGTAAAATTAAATAAATCTGTTGGACTATAACCTGGTGTTGTGCGACTTCTCATTTTTGTCCACCCCAGTCCAACGCCGGCATCTCCACATCATATATTGGACAGGTCTTCCTGTCAAATGTTTGAAGGGAGATTCCCTTCTCTGATTGGCTCCCCATGGTCCACATGATCCCAGGGACGCTGCGAACCGCCTGCCCCTCTGGGATGCGTGGGCCCTGCACACCGACAGTTTGGAGAGACCCAGCAACGGAACTCTGCGCCTCCCGGGAGCCCTCCGGTCTAGGTGCAGATTTTTCCAGATCGCAGCCCTCCACCCGCGGGAGGCCTGCGAACGGAATTTCTGGGCCAACAAATTCAGGAGCAAGAATGAAATACCCTTACAAATGGACTCTCTAAGTTAGACACAAAGGCATTTCCCGGTCTGTGCATCAAGACTAAATATGAAGTATCAAAATGTTTGCTTCAGGTCACCAGAGCAGCTGGAAAGCTCATGACCTCTACTTCAACTTGAGTGGTTGATTGATGTGTGGGTTGCATCTGCTATCCCTCATTCCTATTGCCCTGAGGAAGGTCAAAGAGAAACAAATCAATCTGGGCCTCATTGGTCGCAAGGGATCTAATTCTCAGATTTAGTCAGCATTGTTGAGATAAGGCTCAACTTCCATCTTGTGACACAACTGTTGAGCAGGAACATTAGAAATAACAAAATTTGATACCTGCATAATTTAGGCTAACTTGTCTATGAGGAAACTCCCTAAAAAAAATAAAGCAGCATGTGGAAGGACTCATCATGTCGTTATGAAAGAGCGTTCGCTCAACCATCTCCAGCTTTTGAACTGAAACTCTCTTCAGTCAGTAGCATTCTATTTTAATAGTGCAGGGTTCATTTTATTGGTTAAAATAAAAGGTAATTTATGGACAATGAAATTGGTTATATATGTGATAAGGATGCAGATATCATGTGCCAACTCAGAACCACTTTTCATGATGCTTTAACACATTTTGTGAATGGCTTTCCCCAGCGCAGGAAACAAGGTAATGATAAAATAAGTTTCATTGGTATCCGAAGGAGACGCTGTTCAAAATATAATCTTGCCTTGTACATTGCTTTTAAAAGGAGACAAAACCAATGTGTATTGGAAGCGAGAACCTGGAGCTGCTTTGATCAGGACAGTTGAACTGTGATAATTCCCCACAATTTGCTTAAGTGTCTGATACCTCAGCATAATTTGAATTGATACAGAAGAGTTGTTTAAGTGAACAGGAATAGGCACATCTATTCAAAAGAACAAAAGCAGATTCCAAATGCACTGCTGAGCCTTCCCTAAAAGGTCTGGTGGTATGTCAGTTTCAACTTGCCAAACCAACATCACCATTAATTTTCAATCTGCAGTAGCTGTCAGGAATGAAAATCATTAATAAAGAAGAAAGAGCAGAAAACGCTTGGGATGTGAGCCTGTCACAGCTGAACTGCACCTGAGTCTATGAACAAACAACAGGCCTGCATCTCTTGTGTATTTGCTGCAACCTCTGGTAGATCTACCATTTTTGTGCCTTTGTTATGGGATACATAAATAAACATCGATTGTTCTACAAGCCACACACTGTTACGACGATTTTAATGGCATTTTAAAACCACCTGTCTAGAACTCTTTACCTGACTAGTCTGGATCTCTTTACCTGACTAGCCAACTTCTAGAAGTGACACAGCAGTGTAGCATGTTGCTTCTAAATCCAGTTTCACCACAGGGCAGAAGGATCTGGGATTGTGCCTGCATTTCCTCAAATAAACCATGCCACAGAGAGGAAGAGCCTTATCTCCTGTGCCCAATTACACCATGGAACTGGAAACAGGCCTGTAGTCTGTCTTGTAATCTGAGGAAGGTGTGTAGCCTTTGTGAGGGGAGGTGGATGTCCACAGATAGATTTCCATTTGTCTAGATCTCTTTGCCTGACTAGTCAACTTCTAGGAGTGTCACAGTAGTGTAGCATGTTGCTCCTAAATCCTGTTGCAGTAAACGCCTGAATCTCCTGTTTACTCTCCTATCCTCTTGGTTTTGCTTTCCTATCCTTTGTTACTTCAACAGAATTATGAATATTATAATATATAGACCTATAAAGTACAGTACAGCATTTATATGATTACATAAATGTATGTAAAAAGTAAATAGCTAATTTTAGTGTAATTTCACCCCAATAAATTGATCAACGGGTAAAATGTAGAATTATGGTTTATTGAAAATGGAATAATGGATTCGGGGGGAAATTGGTATGGGCGGGCTTCTGCCTGGCCGGAGCTAATCCTACCGAATTTTCCAGGGTCATGCAAATTTAGATATTTTTGTTAGGCTCCTACCTATCCCATGTCGATGGTGATGGGAGGGGTGGGGGAGGAACATGGCCGCTGTAAGTCTTGGGTGCTTGCGGTAGCAGAGGCAGATTGGCTGGCAATGGAGCAGCTGAAAAGGAGTCCAAATTTAGGAAAAAAAATAGTTTTATGGGGTTCTGGAATATAATTAAAATGTAAATGTTTTCTTGTTTGTCTTTGCAGTGCTAAATGGCAGTAATATGCAGGTGTCCCTTGTGTGCAGCGTTGCTTTGGTGGTAATACCAGGAAGTATGAGGTATAACATCATCCCATCATTACCAAGTGAAATCCGGAAGCACTTTTTAACACAAAAGATGGTGGAAATCTGGAAATTGATCCACCAAAAGGCTTTGGATGTTGGGTCAGTTGAGATCCACAAAACTGAGATCAATAGATTTTTGTTAGGTACGGATATCAAAGGATATGGAGCAAATGGAGTTGAAGTTCAGATCAGCCATGATCTAATTGAATAGCAGAACAGACTCAAGGGGTTGAATGGCCTACTCCTATTCATATTCAATGGCTGCATCACTTCTGCTCGAAAATCCTGAAAATAGTGGTGACTGGTCGAGAGCTGGTAGAGCAATTTCGTGCCCAATTTTCTACCCAAAATTATACACGCATTCAACATCTTGGATCGATAGAGGTTCTTAAAAGAAAAAAGATGTCAGCAAGTATCACAAGTAAAGTAACAGTTGCACGGCCGTTGTACTATTCAAGATTATATTTCTTTGCTTAAAGCGCCAGCACAAAAGTATAATTGTATTTACCCAGATGTCTCATTCTTTGACTAGGAAATGATTGTGTAGAAATTGCTTCTAAATCTGAAGGCTGCAAGTTCATGAAAGCTACCCACGGAGTCTCTATGATAGGTTATTATTTGTTCATTGTGTACAGATTTTTGCTTCTGCTTTGCAACTAAGCAACCTTGGAAGTGCGTACCGTATAAATATTACAAATTTTATGCTTTCTTGTCATTCACACGGCAGGATTTGTCTAAATAAAATGGCAAATGTTGGAAATACACAGCAGTTCAGTTGGCATCTGAAAGAGAACAGGGTTTGCTATTATTTTGAGTTGAACCCTCCGTCAGAACTAATGAACTGCTTTCCCCTCCACCTCCTTGAAACTTTAACTGATCTTTCTCTTTCAGATGCTGACTAACCTGCTGTGCATTTTCTGTTTTTTGTTATTTCAGATTTGCAACTCATTGGTTGGTATTTTTTAGAGGTTATACCTGGTTTAAATTGTCTTCCTCTGGAATTTTTGGATTGGGTTAGGTGAAGACCATGTACTTGTACATGCCTCTGTGAAGGCGATGGGCCAGATGGCTTTGTCCCATTCCATGTTTTCTTCTGTTCTCCTTTATCTTTCATGTGACCAGCACAGTATAAACAGATTATCTGTTCATTTATCTCATTGCTGTTTGTGGGACCTTGCTGTGTGCAAATAGGCTGCCACATTTGCTTACGTTACAGCAGTGACTACAGTTCACAAGTACTTAATTGGCTGTGGGACATCTTGAGGACATGAAAGACGCTATATTAATGCAAGTTTGTTCGTGTGTCACCCTATTGTGGAAAGAGTGGAACAGGTAAATGATTTTTTATGCAGGACACTGACTATTAGATAAAAAATTTGAATTATTTTTCCAGTTGTGACGTGTTGCCAAGAATTCCACTTAAGAGGCATTTTAGCAGTGATGCACCCAATTAACATAAACAGCCTGTATAAATATAGATAAGTCATGAACATTTGGTCCTAATAAGTGAAGAAGTTTGAATGGATTGTAAACCATTTTAATACTACTTTTCGCTATACATGATACATATGAGAGTAAGCTGGCAAGAAACATTAAAACAGATAGTAAGAGCTTCTACAGGTATATAAAAAGGAAGAGAGTAGCTAAAGTATACATTGGTCCCTTAGAGGATGAGACTGGGGGATTAATAATGGGGAACGGGGAAATGGCAGAGACTCTGAACAAATATTTGCATCTGTCTTCACTGTAGAAGACACTAACAACATCCCAATAATGGATAATCAAGGGGCCACAGGGAGTGGGGAACGAAAGACAATCACTATCACTAAGGAAATAGTACTCGGTAAAATAATGGGACTAAAAGATGACAAGTCCCCTGGACCAGATGGCCTGCATCCCAGGGTCTTAAAAGAAGTGGCTGCAGAGATAGTGGATGCATTGGTTGCAATATACCAAAATTCCCTGGACTCTGGAGAGGTCCCAGCGGATTGGAAAACCGCTAATGTAACACCCCTATTTAAGAAAGGTGGGAGACAGAAAGCAGGAAACTGTAGACCAGTTTGCCTAACATCTGTCATTGG
Source organism: Squalus acanthias (assembly GCA_030390025.1). Classification (NCBI taxonomy): domain Eukaryota; kingdom Metazoa; phylum Chordata; class Chondrichthyes; order Squaliformes; family Squalidae; genus Squalus; species Squalus acanthias. Next base: position 60,139,181 of record CM059429.1, read on the forward strand.
GAAAATGCTGGAGTCCTTCATTAAGGAAGCAGTAGCAGGGCATTTAGAAAAACATACTGCAGTCAAACAGAGTCAGCATGGTTTTAGGAAAGGGAAATCATGTTTAACAAATTTGCTGGAGTTCTTTGAGGATGTAACAAGCAGGGTGGACAAGGGTGAGCCAGTGGATGTGGTGTATTTGGATTTCCAGAAGGCATTCGATAAGGTGCCTCATAAAAGGTTACTGCATAAGATAAGAGCTCACGGAGTTGGGGGTAATATATTAGCATGGATAGAGAATTGGCTAACTAACAGAAACCAGAGAGTCGGGATAAATGGGTAATTTTCTGGTTAGCAAACGGTAACTAGTGGGGTGCCACAAGGATCGGTGCTGGGGCCCCAACTATTTACAATCTACATTAATGACTTGGATGAAGGGATCGAGTGTAATGTAGCCAAGTTTGCGGATGATACAAAGATGGGTGGGAAAGCAAGTTGTGCAGAGGACTCAAAGAATCGGCAAAGGGATATAGACAGGCTAGGTGAGTGGGCAAACATTTGGCAGATGGAGTATAATGTGGGAAAGTGCGAGGTTATCCACTTTGGCAGGAAAAATAAAAAAGCAAACTATTATTTAAATGGAGAGAGATTGCAAAATGCTACAGTTCAGAAGGACCTGGGGGTCCTTGTGCATGAAACACAAAAAGTTAGCATACAGGTACAGCAAGTAATCAAAAAGGCAAATGGAATGTTGGCCTTTATTTCAAGGGGGTTGGAGTATAAAAGCAGGGAAGTCCTGCTACAACTGTACAAGGTATTGGTGAGACCACACCTTGAGTACTGCGTACAGTTTTGGTCTCCTTATTTAAGGAAGGATATACTTGCATTGGAGGCAGTTCAGAGATGATTCACTAGGTTAATTCCAGAGATGAGGGGTTTGACTTATGAGGAAAGGTTGAGCAGGCTGGGCCTATACTCATTGGAATTTAGAAGAATGAGAGGTGATCTTATCGAAACATATACGATACTGAGGGGGCTCGACAGGGTAGATGCAGAGAGGATGTTTCCCCTCATGGGGAAATCTAGAACTCGGGGGCACAGTCTCAGAATAAAGGGTCGCCGTTTTAGAACTGAGATGAGGAGGAACTTCTTCTCTCAGAGGGTCGTAAATTTGTGGGATTCTCTGCCCCAGAGAGCTGTGGAGGCTGGGTCATTAAATACATTTAAAGCGGAGATAGACAAATTTTTGCAAGATAAGGGAGTAATGGTTATGGGGAGCAGGCTGGGAAGAGGCTTTGAGCCCTAGATCAGCCATGACCTTATTGAATGGCAGAGCAGGCTCGAGGGGCCAAGTGGCCTATTCCTGCTCCTATTTCTTATGTTCTTATCCCAGGGAATGGCCCAATAAGCATTACCTTATACCTGCAAATCTCATGTTGCTTCAGTGCATTTCAGAAATTGAGGCTGCACAATAAGACAGAGTAGACTTGATGTCAGTTTACTAATGATTGCGCCTAAATTCAGCTACTGTCAGTTCTCTTGTTACAAGTGTCTCCCAGTGACAGGATCACTAAGGATTGGCATGAAGTGCTGATCTGTTTTGCTTGTGCTTCAGCATGATGCTACACTAGAATGTTATTACTAGAATTTTATACCAGTCAGAGTTGTCAGATTCCTGTGATGGCAAAAAGTAAAGAAATCTTGTGAGGCAGTTTGACATCTTTTTTCATTGTGCTGAGGTAACATTAATGAATGTGAAATTCCTCTTTTAGCAGAAACAGGAGAGTGCTTGTTTCCTTTTTGAACTAACGACCCACAAAGAAAATCACATCCTCAGTAATCCCATGTTTCAAAGCGGAGGATTCCCATGATTATACATGTATTTCCAGTAGGGTTCATTAGACATCGATCAAGAGCTAGAGCCCTTGTTGATTGTCTTTTTCTTTTCTTCCACCCCCTATACCATCCCCACCCCGCCTTTTCCCAACCCAAGGAGACTGTGGCTAATTGTAATGCCCCTGCTGCTGTGCTGTCTGAGAACAGCGAACTCCGCATCACTGGGGGCTCTCCTGGTATAACTCAGTGATGGTGACTTGACCTGTGAGTCACTGGGTGAGTCTAAAGATATTGAACCATAACTTATATATGGTACAAAAATATTCTGGACCACTTACTCGAATCTTTTAAATAAATTATCACCCCAAAATAACATTTTAAATTCTCACTTCTATTCCCATTCCAATGGCCAACAAATAGCTAGTGAAGTTACAAGACTGAAAGAATGGCTGCGATTTTCCCAGCGGAGGCAGGTTGGAGTCAGGTTGACTGGTCAGCGGCTTCCGGTCCCGCTGCCAGCTTCAGCCGCTCCGAGATAACGATTTTATTTTAACTGGGCTTATTAAGCCTGCCGTGCGCACTACCCGGCCCAATCAGTGGGTTCGGGTGTGCTGCTCGCCTCTGCTGATGTAGCCTTTGCATTTCATAACCTTTATGCTGCTCCTGAAAATGGGTCTTCTGAACATGACTTCTGCAAGATCTAAGGCTGCTCCTCGATTTGATGATGATTCCCTCCATTCTCTTGTGGGGGGAGTAAGAGGGCGCAGGGAGGTTCTGTTCCCTATCGATGGCCGGAGGAAGCCTCCTCAGCAGGCAAGGGCAGCCTGGCTGCAGATTGCTGAGGAGGTAAGCGCAAGGTCGTTGTGTGCACGCACCTGGGTGCAGTGCCGAAAAAGGTTTGATGATCTGCTACGCTCAGCAAAAGTGAGTATAACATCACACTTACCTTCAATCTGCTTCCCATCTCTTCTCATCACCAGCACTCTGCATTGTCAGCCTGCTCCTCCACATCCCAACTTAGCCTTACCTCCCTTGCACCCTGACCTATCCTTCTCTCTCTATGTACAGAATCACTTCACCATCCTCTCACTGTTATGCAATGACAACAACTATCAACGCACAGGGAAGCAACTTGGTTTTGGAACCTCACTCCATCTTTGTCTCCCTCTAAGCTTCTATGTTATGGATTCTTTACGCTCACTCCATCAATCTCTCTGAAACTCCACTTGAGTCCATCATTGCAGGAAAAGAGAGCCCACAACAAGAGGGAGAGAGGGAGGACAGGAGCAGGCCCACCATCCCTCGCAACTTTAACAAACGCTGTGGAGGCTGCTCTCGACATAGTCGGAGGTGCAGAGGAGCCGGAAGTGGGGGACGGAGAGACGGTCGCAGTAGAGCAAACTGGTGACAGAATAGATTTGCAACCCTTTCATTTCGATTTCATGAGTGACTGATATGGCTTCTGATGTTCATACAGATTGAGTTCTGATCATCTGCACAATAGGATGTGACTGCTACCTAAATATCACATGTCTAACTCATGCCTTTACTCCCCCACTGGACCATCGAGAGCCCCCTCCCCACTGTCCAGGAGGAAGAGCCGGACGACTCCTCAGAGGAACCTGCAGCCTCTGAGGGAGCAGCATCACCAGGACTCAGCGCACCCAGCACCAGCACAGAAACGCTCACCTCGGAGGGTCCTTCGCGACACAGAGTAGTGTTGTCACCTGGTGTATCACAGCTCACAAGTGAGCATCAGCAGATGGTGGAGACAGCGACAGCAGTGGAGAGCCCTCGTCGGAGGTCGCAGGACGCTCTTAGCTCTGCTCTGCTGCATGTAGATGCTGTGCCTCTGGGGCCATCCAGAAAGAGAGCGGTGCTGGAACTCCAGGAACAAGTACAGGAGTCTCTGACAGGGTTTGTATCCAGGGTAACTGCGAGTGTGCAGGGAATGGAGGAGTCCATCTCAAACATGAGCAATGCGTGGTGCACTCAATGGTGAATGTAGGTGCCGCCATGGAAATGATGGCAACCTCCATGGAGGACATAAATCGCCAGACTCAAATGAACATGGTGACTCTTCTAAATAGATGGTCTGATATGGAGGATAGATGGGCATCTATTGAGAAGAGGAACCAGAGGTACATGGATGTCCCCGTTATGAGGACTGTCAGTACAGAGACGGGTCCTCATGGCCCCACTGATGTGCATCAAGTTGCTCTCCAGACACTTGCTAACAGTGAAGTGCAGGTGACCCATGAGAGGGATGTTGGTGGTCGACAACCAGGAAGTGTGGGCTCCTCTCCAAGCGCTCACACAACCATGCCACTGCGGAGCCCTCGGTCAGAGCCCCAGATTCCTCACCCAACTGAGATAGCCGTCTCAGCCCCTGCACAGCCGCAGGAGAGCAGACTGTTGAAGAGCCCTCCCAGGCTCCCAAACCCAGAGGACGCCCGCCAAAGGCATCCAAGCAGTGAGCAAGGTGCCTCTACATCTGCTGAAGCCACAGGGGAAGCACCATGTAGAAGTACGTGTAAGAGAAAGTTAACACACAAATAGTCACAAGGGGAATCACTTGGGTGTTTTCATATGATACAAACGTTTGTCATCATGTTTATAAATGTATTAAAGAAAAGCGATGGCAAAGATTCAAAGAGTTGGCCTATGCGTGCTTAGAAATGGAAGTTGCACAGTGAGGGGTCATGGCGCCTTTCATCTGTAATGATGGTGGTGAGAGTGATAGGAAACCACAGTTTATTGTACAGATGCTGTATGGTTTGTTAAGAAGGTCAGCCAGACATTCATTTCCATGTGCCAACCATATGTGGTTGATGCGTAAAATTACTCGAATCTGGCATGGATGAGTGCATCCCTTGCCTCACGGCCAGCAATGTGCTCGCGTGCTGGTGGATTTGGCACATCCACCCAGCAAGATGCCCCTCATCTGCCGCCTCCTCCTCCTCCTCCTTTTCTGAGGAGGCTATGCGCTGAGCCACTTGTTCCTCAGGCAGCGCTAAGCCACACTGCTGTGCAATGTTGTGCAGGGCACAGCAGACCACGATGATTCTGGAGACCCTGGCTGGTGCATACTGCAGGGCTCCACCAGATCTGTCGAGGCATCGGAATCGCATTTTGAGCAAGCCGATGGTTTGCTCTCTGGTGCATCTGGTGGAAATGTGGCTCACATTGTACCGCTCCTCAGCTTGGGTTGATGGCCTCCTCATCGGTGTCATTAGCCACTTTTTCAGGGGATAACCCTTGTCTCCAAGTAGCCATCCAGAAAGTTGGATTGGCGGATTGAAGAGCTGAGGCACAGTCGACTGCCGCAGGATGAAAGAGTCATGACAACTGCCAGGGAACTTGGCACAAACATGCATAATGTTCTTCCTGTGATGGGGTGCATAATGGCCACATGTGTGCAGTCTACGACGCCCTGCACCCTTGGCAAGCCTACCAGATTTGCAAAGCCAACCGCACGCGCAGTTACACTTGTTTCATCTGTGGAGAAGTGGATGTAATTGTGCGCCTTTGCAAAGAGGGCATCGGTAACCTGCGTGATGCAAGTATGTGCGGCCGACTGGGAGATACCGCTGATGTCTGCTGATGATCCCTGGAAGCAAAGAAGTTGAGTGCGGTGGTGACTTTTACAGCCACTGGTAAGGAGTGGCCACCCACTCCTCTGGGCTCCAGGTGCTGGTGCAGCATTGTGCAGATGTCAGCGACTACCTCTCGCGAAAGTCTCAGCCTCCTTCAGCACTGTTGCTCAGTCATGTTGAGGAAGCTCATCCTTGGCCTGTAAACCCTGTGTTGGGGGTATCTCCTGCGGCGAGGTGCAGCCCTGCGCTGACACCCTCTGCCCTGTGCATCATCAGGTGGCTGAGGAGAAGGTTGGCGCTCCTGTTGTTGCTGCTGCTGTTGTGCCTGGTTCTGCTGCTGCCGCGGCTGCTCTTCCTTCGATTCTGAGGACCAGGATGAGAGGGTATAAATGATTCCCATCCCGTTGGTATATATCTCAGTTGAGGAAGAGATGTTATAAGCGCTCAGTCAATGTGGCCAGAGGGTATTCCAAGGAGGTCACAGTGCATATGTATCTCAGCTTAAACACTCACAAGCTCAATAGACCTGCAAAATGTGTTCCAAAACCTCAAAGCACAAAGTTCTGGCATCTGAAAGTGAGCAATGTTGCAGGTCAGCTTTTATGCTGCAGGAGCAGCTGTCAACAATTCAGCTACTTGCTGAACCCGGCACAATCAGCTGGCGTGTTTTTCGCATGACGGATAACACGCTGAAAATGTTGTAAAATGAGAAGAGCCTGTAAAAAAGGGCAACAGCTTTAACTGCCTTAAGTGCCTCTCCCGCCGTTTGGTGTCGGGTCTGATCGGGACGCGCAGACCCGACACTTTGGAAAGTTGTGTGGAGGCGGGATGGCAGCGGATTCGCAACCCGCCGTCAATCATTTGGATTTTAACTCCTGACCCACCTCCAAACCCGCCCTCTGACCGCCGGCAAATTCGCGGCCAATGTGTGGGACATACCGTTTGAAACATTTAAAATCATCGAAGATTTGAAATCACTTAATGAGAGGGGTTCCTCTATAAAACCCAGAAGATATCATTTAGTTAATTGAAGGCCGAGCGGGCATCGTGACCTCACTTGAGGGGATCCCTGTGGGCCAGGCCCATTACTTAGAAATGCTGTGAGTGTTTGTTGATCTACTGTCAACCAATAGAGTGCTGATTATTTTTCTTTTAAAACTCAGTCCTTGTTTTTTTTTGCTACATTGGGACTGAATTAAAAAAAATATGACTTGCTAGGCAGAAAACCCACAGGATGGGGTGGAATTCGACTTCACTGGAGAGTAAAATAGGGTTGTGTGTAAAACTGGCATTGCATCCCATCTCACCAGTTTCCCGAAGGGCAGGTTGGGGTAAAATTGACCTCCTGGTCGGTCAGAAAAACGCACCAATTTAGCCCATAAGAATGCTGGGACTTGCTCCAAAGGGACTCCACTGGAGTGACAGTATTGAAGTGTGACTGTTTGACTGTCACAAATTTAACAGGAACCTAATGAGCTGGACTGAAGACTTATTCAAGTACTGATTTCAGTAAAGAAGAAAATGACAAAATAACCACAGTACTTGTAATATGTCGAGGTATAAACATTTCACAGAGTATTTATTTATAACGTGGGGATAAATTTGCACCCTTTTTAGGACTGAGTGGTCCTGTTATCTTCTTTGCTCGTTTTTTATGTTTAATTTCTCTCCCTTTTCCTTTCCTCCTGGCCTGAAGGCAATGATTCGTGAGGGATGTGGATCTACAATTGTGCAGATGGCAGCAGCAGTGCCTGTTAGCTTGCCCTAGTTGACCATTCTTTGTGTGTGTCTAGTATTGGCAGGCTATTGGACGATGGGAGGTGTCACATTTAAATCAGATCCACCCATGCATAATTTTGCAGTAGGGTCACTGGATAGCAACTGGCATTGGGAACCCTGGTGGTGTTTCATCTGACCAAACAGATTGATTGAAGCTGGTCTAAATTCTGCTGTGAATGTAACCACTAATCCATCAAGTGAGCAATTGCTGCTTTGTTTTAAGCATCGACTGGAATTTTGAACTCAGTTTAACAAAAAACATGTTAAAATCTATCTGTGGTAGTATATTCCTTTTTAGGTGTGCTGCATAATAGCAATTGCCAGATATGTAAATTACTCACAATCTTTTTACTTTCTATGCATCCTTTTGTTTTACTTGTTTTGAATCCTGTTTCCCTCTGTCACATCATAGCACATTTCTACAAAGATTAATAAAAAAAAACAAATGAGAATTTGGATAATTTATTAACTGATGCCCAGGATTGTTGTTGCATACCTTCCTTCAGATGATTGGTCCAAGATCCTTTCAACCTTTTCCAGTGGCTTATGTGGATATTAAAGATTCCTAGCATTGTGCAAAGAAGAGCATCTAGTATCCTGCCCAACACTCTTCTCAACCAACTTTACCAAAAACCGATGAACTGGTCTCTCGTTCATTCAGTGACTGTGGAATCTTTGTTTTGCAAACTAGCTGCTACATTTGTCTACATAAATTTTTTTTACTCCACTTGATAAATTCATTGTATGCAAAGCTCCTTGTGAGTAATGTGATGAGGTGCTATATAAATGCAACTCTCTTTCTACAATATTTTGACAAATGGAAAATGTGATTGCAGTAGTACTGACTTCCATGATTTATTTCCATATGTATATACATAGATTTTTCATTTATCAGCTTCTAATAAATAGTCACAGATGTTGGCTTCTAATTGACAGCCTTGGGATTTTAGCAGGCTGCACTGACGATACGTTTCATTTAGTTTGAGACTGCTCTGATTATTATAAGTTAATGAGACTTCCAACTGTCTGATCCCTTTGCAATCAGACGGTGTAATGTGTTTCAAAGTGACTATCTTTAAAAAGAAATTAAGGGCAGATGCATGACACTGACTCCAGAAAACTAAAGTAAATAAAGCAAATAACAGAATAGTATAAGCCCCAGGGATTTGACATACGTTCCTGTAGTTTAATGCTCCTTAGATACAGGGTTGCTAAGGCATAGCGTGCAAGCAGAACATTGAAATGAGAATACAAAAGCAAAATACTGCGGATGCTGGAAATCTGAAATAAAAACAGAAAATGCTGGAAATACTCAGCAGGTCAGGCAGCACCTGTGGAAAGAGAAACAGAGTAAACGTTTCAGGTCAATGGCGAAGGGTGATCGACCTGAAACGTTGACTCTGTTTCTCTCTCCACAGATGCTGCCTAACCTGCTGAGTATTTCCAGCATTTTCTGTTTTTATTATTGAAATGAGAATGTTCATCTCCTAGGGGTACTCCAAAGCAAGGGTGTGTTCGGATTAGTATTCGTCAAAAATATAATCCCTGGATAATTTAAGATGATGGATCCAAAGCTATCACGGCAACAATCTTGTTCAAGGAGTCTATTTTTTAAATTCTTTCTTCAACCACTTTTTGTCTGCACTATTTCTATGTCCCATGCAGGCACGCTTACATGTTGAAATTGAAAAACATATATACTGCTACCGGTTAATATACTTCACTATACCTTTTTGCCACTTAAGCACTAAGTAGATGTAAATCTGAAAAGAAAATGTAATATACACAGGGGTGTTACATCTTTGTAAAAGAGAAAGCATCATTTCTCAGTAAATCCTTCCCTTCTGTTGGTTAGCCCTGTTCTAACATTACAACGTTGTAAAACATGACTGCTACTTGCCCGATGCCACAGAATCCAATAGCAAACCATACCAGCCATGACTAGCAGTGAAGAACAATTGGCAGCACACTGATAGTAATACTTGAATCAGAATCCACCACACAGTAAGAGTAAAGGGAAACACCTGAATATGTTATTTTTTCTAAAAGCGTGCTGGGAATTCAAGACTGCCACATATGTCAAGAGTTCGAATAACTGTACAGTTGCTCAGTCTTGCTTTACAATGTTGTTCAAACCTCTTGAGTATGTTATGCACACAGTTGCTGTGATCTTAAAATATGAAACCGTCTAAGGAGTTCATCAGAGAGCATGGAAAGGCTAGAACATGAAAAGACAAATCAGCCAACCAAACTTATTCTCTCATTAAGCCATGTAGAATCTCTTTATTAAGATGCCTGCTCAATTTATTTAATCTTCTGATGAAATGTTTTGCAAAGTTTCTCCCATCTGAGCTTACATACTGCATTATTTAAGATTGCTTTCCTGATATTTCTATGCTATCAGCCATTCAAAAACCACGCCATTGAAAATACTTGCAACTCATGGAAAACATTTGAATGGGGGTGAAATTGAACTTCAGCAGGGGCGCAAAATGGGTGGAAGCACATCGGCCGCCCGCGATACACCCCGCCCGATCTTCCTTCCTATTGAAGTCAATGGGACAGAAAATCTGGCAGAGTGTCTTAGCCCCTGTGGTACTGCCTGTTTTTCACCGGTTGAATTTCACCCCCGATGTTTGCACTTCAAGTGGAAACTTGAAAGTATTTTTTAAATATTTAAATTTCCAGTGTGAAGCACAAGCTTTAATTTTTTTGTTGCAAATTGCGGGTATTGACAATCAACGATCATGTTCTGCACAGCAGTGATCATCTCTATCTGTAGTTATCATGGTCCTAATCTGATATTCATCCACACATGTTAGAATGGAAGTACTGAGTGGACTGCCACTGGGTTCAGTGTTGGGATCATTTCTGTTTCTGATTGACACCAATGACCTGGATTCAGAAACTCAATGCAAAGTGGTCAAATTTGCAGATGATAGCAATCAAGGAGGGGCAACAAAATTGGAAGAGGCAGATGAGATGTAATGTCATGCAGACAATTGTAAGGTACTGCACACAGGAAGGAAAAATAGGTGACACAACAATTGCACAGCTAAGGGTGAAGTTGAGAGAGACTTGGGAGTCTTGGTAGGTTTGATGCTAAAATATCCAACCAATGCAGAGCGGTAATCATCAACGCCAATAGAATATTGAACTACATCACCAAAACAACAAAATACAAGTCCGCGGATAAGGTACTCCAGTATATAGTGCTCTGGTCAGACCACACCTCGAACACCATGTCTAGTTCTGATGCGGAGATGCCGGTGTTGGACTGGGGTGGACAAAAATGAGAAGTCGCACAACACCAGGTTATAGTCCAACAGATTTATTTAAAATTACAAGCTTTCGGAGCTGTCGCCCCTTCGTCAGGTAAAGGTGCAATGAAGGAATCTACAATATTACACCAATATTGTAGATTCCTTCATTGCATCTTTACCTGACGAAGGGGCGACAGCTCCGAAAGCTTGTAATTTTAAATAAATCTGTTGGACTATAACCTGGTGTTGTGCGACTTCTCGTTTATGTCTAGTTCTAGTTGCCAAGAAACAAGAAAAGTACTGAAGCACTGGAGGCACAAGGTTGATCGCTTGTGTCAGGGTCTGAGTTATGAGGCAAGGCAGGAAAAACTTGGACATTTCAGCATCTTCGAGGTAATCTTATAGAGGTATATCAGATAGCAAAAGCAGCAGAGCTAGAATATTACTTCAGATTAAATTGTGGGAGGAGGACAAGGTAACACATATTCGAACTAGTGAAAGCTAATTTTAGAACTGTTAACTAGAAATTCAACTTCCCACAAGGAGTAATCCACACTCAGAATGGACTGCCAGGTAGAGCAGTGAAGGGAAATACCCTGGAATCATTGACAAAACAATTTTAATGCTACAGTGGAGGGAGATTTTGGCATCTTTTTGGTGGATGAATTAAGATGGGAATAGCATTCCTAATCTGTAAAAATGTTGTGATTTACGAAATGGCAATTTCCAGACATTAGCAACTCTTCTGACAAAGTGTAAAATTGGTTAACTTCTCAATTTATTTTTGCTTGTTTGAAAACAAGTGGTTGTAATATGAAAAAAGCCCATTGGCATGAATCACAGCTCAGGCTGCTAGTTTTCAATTCTGGCAAAAACATTCAAATTTGTGAGTGACTATAGTATTTGTACAACACAATTCACACAAACATATATATTTTTTTTTGTTACAGGTGAGATCTGCGCTTTTAAGATCCATGGTCAGGATGTGCCCTTTGAATCTGTGGTGTTAAACAGGACATCTGGGGAAGGTCTGCTGCGAGCAAGAAGTCCAATCGACTGTGAACTTCAGAAAGAATACACATTCATCATTCAGGCATATGACTGTGGAGCCAGACCAGGTGGAACTTACTGGAAAAAATCACATAAGTGAGTAACATGCCCCTAATATAGTTAGAATCAATTGTTACTTGTGTGGTATATTGGTGTATCCAGCTGCAGCTACTGGCAGACTGCATTGCGGCGCTGGAGCTGCGAATGGATGCATACTGGAGCATTCGCGATGCTGAGGACGTCGTGGATATCACGTTTAATGAGTTGGTCACACCGCAGGTAAAGGCTGCACAGGCAGGAAGGGAATGGGTGACCGCCAGGCAGAGTAGTAGGCACAGGCAGTTAGTGCAAGGGTCCCCTGTGGCCATACCCCTCTCAAACAGATATACCACTTTGGATATTGTTGGGGGGGATGGCTTATCGGGGGAAGGCAGCAGCAACCAACTTCCTGGCACCATGGGTGGTTCTGCTGCACAGGATGGGAGGAAAAAGAGCGGGAGAGCTATAGTGATAGGGGATTCTATTGTAAGGGGAATAGATAGGCGTTTCTACGGCCGCAAACGAGACTCCAGGATGGTATGTTGCCTCCCTGGTGCAAGAGTCAAGGATGTCTCGGAGCGGCTGCAGGGCATTCTGGAGGGGGAGGGTGAACAGCCAGTTGTTGTGGTGCATATAGGTACTAACGATATAGGTAAAAAATGGGATGAGATCCTAAAAGCTGAATATAGGGAGTTAGGAGGTAAATTAAAAAATAGGACCTCAAAGGTAGTAATCTCAGGATTGCTACCAGTGCCACGTACTAGTCAGAGTAGAAATAGAAGGATATTTCAGATGAATACGTGGCTAGAAGAATGGTGCAAGGGGGAGGGATTCAAATTCCTGGGACATTGGAACCGGTTCTGGGGGAGGTGGGACCAGTACAAACTGGACGGTTTGCACCTGGGCAGGACCGGGACCGATGTCCAAAGGGGAGTGTTTGCTAGTGCTGTTGGGGAGGGTTTAAACTAAAATGGCAGGGGGTTGGGAACCTGTGCAGGGAGACAGAGGAAAGGGAAGCAAGGATAGAAACAAAAGACAGGAAGGAGAAAAGCAAAAGTGGAAGGCAGAGAAATCAAGGGTGTAAATCAAACATGGCTACAGTAAATAATAATTCTAAAAGGACTAAGAGTGTTAAAAAAACAAGCCTGAAGGCTTTGTGTCTTAATGCGAGGAGCATTCATAATAAGGTGGATGAATTAGCTGCGCAAATAAATGTAAACGGATATGATATAATTGGGATTACGGAAACATGGCTCCAGGGTGACCAAGGCTGGGAATTCAACATCCAGGGGTATTCAATATTCAGGAAGGACAGGCAAAAATGAAAAGGAGGTGGGGTCGCATTGCTGGTTAAAGAGGAGATTAACACAATAGTAAGGAAGGATATTAGCTCTGATGATGTGGAATCTGTATGGGTAGAGCTGAGAAATACCAAGAGGCAGAAAACGTTAGTAGGAGTTGTATACAGACCCCCAAACAGCAATGCTGAGGTTGGGGATGGCATTAAACGGGAAATTAGAGACGCGTGCAATAAGGGCACAGCAGTTATCATGGGTGACTTTAATCTGCATATAGATTGGGCTAATCAAATTAGTAACAATACTGTGGAGGAGGAATTCCTAGAGTGTATACGGGATGGTTTCCTGGACCAATATGTCGAGGAACCAACTAGAGATCAAGTCATCTTAGACTGGGTATTATGTAATGAGAAAGGATTAATTAGCAATCTTGTTGTGCGAGGCCCCTTGGGGAGGAGCGATAATAATATGATAGAATTCTTCATTAAGATGGAGAGTGAAGTAGTTGACTCCGAGACTAGGGTCCTGAATTTAAATAAAGGAAACTACGATGGTATGAGGCACGAGTTGGCTAGGATGGATTAGGGAACGTTACTTAAAGGGTTGACGGTGGATAAGCAATGGCAAACATTTAAAGATTGCATGGATGAACTACAGAATTTGTTCATCCCTGTTTGGCATAAAAATAAAACAAAAAAGGTGACTCAACCGTGGCTAACAAGGGAAATTAGGGATAGCATAAGATCCAAGGAGAGGACATATAAATTGGCCAGAAAAAGCAGCAAACCTGAGGATTGGGAGCAGTTTAGGATTCAGAAAAGGAGGACAAAGGGATTAATTAAGAGGGGGAAAATAGAGTATGAGAGTAAGCTTTCAGGGAACATAAAAACTGACTGTAAAAGCTTCTATAGATATGTGAAGAGAAAAAGATTGGTGAAGTCAAGCGTAGGTCCCTTGCAGTCAGAATCAGGGGAATTTATAATGGGGAACAAAGAAATGGCTAACCAATTAAATACATACTTTGGTTCTGTCTTCACAAAGGAGGACACGAATAACCTCCCAGAGATGTCGGGGAACATAGGGTCTAATGAGAGGGAGGAACTGAATGAAATCAGTATTTGTAGGGAAATGGTGTCAGGGAAATTGACGGGATTGAAGGCCGATAAATCCCCAGGGCCTGATAATCTACATTCTAGGGTACTTAAGGAAGTGGCCCGAGAAATAGTAGATGCATTGCTGGTCATCTTCCAAAATTCTATAGACTCTGGAACAGTTCCCATGGATTGGAGGATAGCTAATGTAACCCCACTATTTAAAAAAGGTGGTGGAGAGAAAACAGGGAATTATAGACCGGTGAGCCTGACATCGGTAGTGGGGAAAATGCTAGAGTCCATTATAAAAGATGTAACAGCAGAGCACTTGGAAAACAGTGACAGGATCGGTCAAAGTCAACATGGGTTTACAAAAGGTAAATCATGCCTGACTAATCTACTGGAATTTTTTGAGGATGTAACTGGTAGAATAGATAAGGGAGAACCAGTGGATGTGGTGTATTTGGACTTTCAGAAGGCTTTCGATAAGGTCCCGCATAAGAGATTAGCGTGCAAAGTTAAAGCACATGGGATTGGGGGTAAGGTACTGACTTGGATAGAAAACTGGTTGGCAGACAGGAAGCAAAGAGTTGGAATAAACGGGTCTTTTTCCGAGTGGCAGGCAGTGACTAGTGGGGTACCGCAGGGATCGGTGCTAGGACCCCAGTTATTCACAATATATATTAATGATCGAGATGAGGGAACTAGATGTAATATCTCCAAGTTTGCAGACGACACAAAGCTGGGTGGGCGTGTGTGCTGTGAGGAGGATGCAGAGAAACTCCAGTATGATTTGGACAGGTTGGGTGATTGGGCAGATGCATGGCAGATGCAGTATAATGTGGATAAATGCGAGGTTATCCACTTTGGTGGCGAAAACAGGAAGGCAGATTATTATCTGAACGGCAATAGATTGGGAAAAGGGGAAGTGCAACGAGACCTGGGTGTCCTTGTGCACCAGTCGCTGAAGGTAAGCATGCAGGTGCAGCAGGCGGTTAAGAAGGCAAATGGTATGTTGGCTTTCGTAGCGAGAGGGTTCGAGTACAGGAACAAGGATGTCTTGCTGCAGTTGTACAGAGCCTTGGTGAGACCACATCTTGAGTATTGTGTGCAGTTTTGGTCACCTTATCTGAGGAAGGATGTTCTTGCCATGGAGGGAGTGCAGCGAAGATTCACCAGACTGATACCTGGGATGGCAGGAATGACGTATGAAGAGAGATTGGGTCAATTGGGCTTATACTCGCTGGAGTTTAGAAGAATGAGAGGGGATCTCATTGAAACTTATAAAATTCTAACAGGACTAGACAGACTAGATGCAGGAAGGATGTTCCCGATGGCGGGGGAGTCCAGAACCAGGGGTCACAGTCTAAAGATAAGGGGTAAGCCATTTAGGACTGAGATAAGGAGGAATTTCTTCACCCGGAGAGTGGTGAACCTGTGGAATTCTCTACCACAGAAGACAGTTGAGTCCAATTCATTAAATATATTCAAGAAGGAGTTAGATATATTTCTTAAGGCTAAGGGGATCAAGGGATATGGGGAGAAAGCAGGGACAGGGTACTGAATTTGGATGATCAGCCATGATCGCATTGAATGGCGGAGCAGGCTCGAGGGGCCAAATGGCCTACTCCTGCTCCTATCTTCTATGTTTCTATGTGAGAATACAGATTGATGGCACGGCATACAACTGTTGGAACCGGACTGGATATAAGTTTGGCAGATTTTCAGTGTAACAGTTGTATGAACTTTATGATCTTGTAATGGGTCCTATTGATTTTTTTTAATGTGTAAAATACCAGTGCCAAATATTTTTGATTTCAAAAAATATTCTGGAAAATTAGGGGTGAAATATGACTTTTTGGCGATAGTGCCAAACAGGCGATGGCAAATCAGCAGCCCATTTTCCACCTGCGGGGTGTAAAATCTATAGAATAATGGGCACCGCTGTTCAAGGTTTGTATATAGGTGTAGAAAGAAAGACTTGCAGTTATATAGCGCCTTTCATGACCACCGGACATCCCAAAGCGCTTTACAACCAATGAAGTACTTTTTGAAGTGTAGGCCGAAATTCTACCGGCACTGAGAGGGCGAGATCGGAGGCGGGTCAGTTGTCAAAATAGAAAAGATTGACAGCAGGTCGGGAACCCGCTGTCAAGCCGCCTCCATGTGGGTCTCCCAGGTGGGGGAGACAATTTGGATCATTAAATGCATTATTAAGAGGCAATTAAGCCTTATTTTAAGCTTACCTTTAGATTTTTAGAGTTCGCCAATGGCTTCCCTGCTGTTCAGGGATCAGGTAAGGAGGTCAGGTGTTTTATCAGGATGGGATGATTTACTAACTTTACAGCTGCAAATGGTCTAAAAAAGCTCCCATTTCATAGGTCTTCACTTTCTAAGGTTAGAAGCTGTTGCTTTACTGCATTTCGAAGACAGATAGAGCTTTATGCAGCTAGCAAGTGTGTGGAGCAAACTCTCTATCCAGTGTCACCTCATTGGAACAACGTCTCTCACCATTGACGGATCGCTTCTGTCATCTCAACCTCACCTGCCATCTATACCATCAGCATCGGTGCCCTTGAAAAAATCTCACCTTGCTCCTCTGAATCCCACCCCGATCAGCCCCAACACCAGGCACACCAGCAGCACCAACATCAACACTAACCTTCTCCGCAATCAACTGATGCTGCACAGGACACAGGGCATTAGCATCCAACTACATTGCTGCCCGGGACGCAAGGGATGGCCTCACCATAGCCAGATTTACTTCACTTGACGCTGCACGCCCTGGCTGCCGCATGATGTGCCAGGTTGGCACCACCCTACACCAACACCATAAAGCATCCCTACAATGCCCAAGCCATTCCTTTCACACTCATCACCATTGCGGGGGGTGGGGGGGTACCCTTATGTCTCACCATTCACTGTAACTCACTAAGCCACTTTCAAAGGTGCACACAAATCTGTCCAAGAATAAAGATTTTAATGTTTGACAGCACGTTAACAGAAACTTCACATGAACATTGGCTAAACCACCTAAGTGCCTACCCCTTGTGTGTTGTTAGTTGGTATGCTTGCAGTAGGATGAGGGTGAGTGTGAGGAGTGGTTAGTGAGATGGGGAAGTGATAATGTAGAGAGAGAGAGATGGGTGAAGGTACAAGGTAAGTTGGTGTGAATAAGGATGTGCAGGAGTAGGGTAGGGAAGGCAGAGTGATGGGGATGTGACGAGTGACACAGCAGGATGAGGTTGAGTGTGGCTCTGTACTAACGTTTCGTGATCTACTGAGATCATTGAAAGGTTTGCGCCACTGCACCCAGGTCCTCCCGACGACATTCCTGCTTATGCCCTCCTGTGCAATGTGCAACCAGGCTGCGCAGGTCTCCTGGGGAGGTCTCTTCCGCCCATTGGAAGGGAAGAAGAGCTCCCTGCGTGCTGTGACTATGGAGGGAGTCATGAGAGAGCCTGCGTGCAGCTGTGCACCTTTGTGCAGTGCTTGTCAGTGTTTGCAGCACCTCAATGCTGTAGAATACTGACATCACAACTGTCAAAATCAATTTGGACCTGGCCCCTTTAAGGAAACCAGCTGATGATGCGTCATCAAATGATGACACCAGACCCGCTTCCTTTAATTGGCTGGGAAACACGCTGGGCGGGCTTAACAAACCCAATCAGGGGAAAAATCATTTGGCTGCGACCACGCTACCGACCCGGGCCGCCCCAGACCCACCTCGGTCGGCGAAATCGCGGCCGTAGTCACTGTTGTAATGTAATATACATAGACATTTAGTTTGGATGCGCAGGTGTTAAACAGTGTACAGTTATTTAAAGTTTAAACTTAAGGGTACAGAGTAACATATAGTCATTCAGAATCTAATGTATGGTTCAAGACCTGTAAGAATTTTGAATGTTTCAATGAGATCACCTCTCATTCTTCTAAACTCTAGAGAATATAGGCCTAGTCTACTCAATCTCTCCTCATAGGACAATCCCCCCATCCCAGGAACCAGTCTGGTGAACCTTCGTTACACTCCCTCTGTGGCAAGTATATCCTTCTTTAGGTAATTAGACCAAAACTGTACACAATACTCCAGGTGTGGTCTCACCAGGGCCTTATATAATTGCAGTAAGATGTCTTTACTCTTATACTCAAATCCTCTTGTAATAAAGGCCAACATATAATTTGCTTTCCTAATTGCTTGCTGTACCTGCATGTTAACTTTCAGTGATTTGTGTACAAGGACACCCAGGTCCCTCTGAACATCAACATTTCCCCATCTCTCGCCATTTAAAAAATACTCTGCTTTTCTATTTTTCCTACCAAAGTGGATAATTTCACATTTCTCCACATTATATTCCATTTGCCATGTTCTTGCCCACTCACTTAACCTGTCTATATCCTCTTGAAGCCTCCTTGCATCCTCCTCACAACCTACATTCTCACCCAGCTTTGTATCATCAGCAAACTTGGATATATTACACTTGATCTCCTCATCCAAATCATTAATGTAGCTTGTGAATAGCTGAGGCCCAAGCACTGATCCTTGCGGTACCCCACTAGTTACAGCCTGCCAACCCGAAAATGACCTGTTTATTCCTACTCTCTGTTTTCTGTCCGTTAACCAATCCTCAATCCCTGCAATATATTACATCCAATCCCATGAGCCCTAATTTTGTTTGATAACCTCTTGTGTGGCACCTTATTGAATGCCTTCTGAAAATCCAAATACACCACATCCACTGGTTGCCCCTTATCTATTCTGCTAGTTACAACCTCAAAAAACTCTAACAGATTTGTCAAACACGATTTCCCTTTCATAAATCCGTGTTGATTCTGCCCAATCCTATTATTATTTTCTCAGTGCCCTGTTACCACGTCCTTAATAATAGATTCAAGCATTTTCCTTACTACTGATATCAGGCAAACTGGTCTGTAATTCCCCGTTTTCTCTCTCCCTCCTTTCTTAAATAGTGGGGTTACATTTGCTACCTTCCAATCCACGGGTACCATTCTAGAATCTATAGAATTTTGGAAAATGACAACTAATACATCCACTATCTCTATAGCCATCTCTTTCACAACCCCAGGATGTCGGCCATCAGGTCCAGGGGATTTATCGGCTTTCAGTCCCATTAATTTTTTTACTAATACTAATTTCTTTCAGTTCCTCATTCTCGCTAGACCATTGGTTCTCCACTATTTCCGGGAAGTTTTTTTCGTCTTCTTCCATGAACACAGACACAAAGGCCGCGATTTTTCCTATCGATGCGGCTTGGAGGCGGGACAGCTTCCTTCCGGGTTCCAGTCCCGCCCCCAACGACATCAGATGCACAGACGCAATTTTGTGTCAATTGGCCTTGTTAAGCCCGCCCTGTGGGCTTGCCGGCCAATTAAGAGGAAGCCGGTGTCAGATGACGTCAGTTGATGACGCGTCAGCTGCCGGTTTTCTTAAAGGGGCCACGCACAATGTTTTTTGACAGCTCATTTTTCAGTGTTTGACAACATTGAGGTGCTGCAAACATTGATAATCACTGTACAAAGGTGAGCCCTTGCACCCAGGCTATCCAGTGACTCCCTACTTAGGCTAGAACAGATGGCAGGTACAGGTGAGGTGACAGAAGCGATCTGTCGCTGGTGAGAGAGGTTCTCCCAATGAGGTGGGACTACATACACAATCCAAAACTTGTCACCTACAGAAAAGTGTAAATGCATTAAAAATGATTTTCTCAACATTTTCTTACCTCTGAAACTCACCAATGTACCATTGGATCCATCACACCACTTCTGCAGCTGTCATCAATGCAGAAACATTACAGGAGACCCACAGCACGCCACACTTAGCTGGCGTGGTGTACGGACGTCGGGAAGCCTTCAGTAGACCTGTCAAAATTGCAAAAAGCCTCTTAACTGCCTGTTAACAAGCAATTAAGTGCCTATAATCCTCTTCCCGCCGCTAGGTGTTGGGTCCCTGCGTAAATCAGGGACCCGACACCTGGGAAGATTGTTTGGAGGCGGCTTGACAGCGGGTTTCCGACCCGCTGTCAATCATTGCGATTTTGCCAGATGTCCCACCTCCTGAGCGCCGGCAAAATTCCGGCCAAAGTATTTGTTTAATTTCTCTGCCATTTCCTTATTCCCCATTATAATTTCTCCTGTCTCAACCTGTAAGGGACCCACATTTACTTTCGCTAATCTTATCCTTTTTACATACCTATAGAAGCTTTTAGTCTGTTTTTATGTCTCTCACTAGTTTACTCTCATATTCTATTTTCCCTTTCTTTATCAATTTCTTGGTCCTCCTTTGCTGAATTCTAAAATCCTCCCAATCCTGAGGCTTACTACTCTTTTTGGCAACAATATAAGCCTTTTCCTTTGATCTAATACTATCTTTAACTTCTCTTGTTAGCCACGGTTGGACCACTTTTTCTGTGGGGTTTTTATGCCTTAAAGGAATGTATATTTGGTGTAAATTATGTATTAATTCTTTAAATGCTAGCCATTGCTTGTCTACCGTCATACCTTTTAATGTCATTTCCCAATCTACCTCAGGCAACTCACCCCTCATACCTACGTAGTTTGCTTTATTTAGATTTAAGACCCTAATTTCGGATTTAACAAAATCACTTTCAAACTCAATATAAAATTCTATCATATTATGGTCACTCTTCCCTAAAGGCCCCTTTACTACAAGGTTATTAATTAACCCTTTCTCATTGCACAATACTAGATCTAAAATAGCCTGTTCCCTAGTTGGTTCCTCAACATACTGATCTAGAAAACTATCTTGCATACATTCCATGAATTCGTCCTCCACACCATTACTGCAAATTTGGTTTGCCCAGTCTATATGTAGATTAAAGTCCCCCGTGATTACTGTATTACCCTTGGTACATGCGCCTCTGATTTCCTGATTTATACTCTGCCCTACATTACAACGACTGTTTGGGGGCCTATAAACAACTCCCACCAATGTTTTCTGCCCCATGCTGTTTCTTAGCTCCACCCAAACTGATTCTACTTCTTGATTTTCTGAGCTAAGATCCTTTCTCTGTACTGTCTTTATCCCATCCTTTATTATCAGGGCTTCCCCTCCTCCTTTTCCATTTTGCCTATCTCTTCTAAGTATCCTGGAATATTTAGTTCCCAACCTTGGCCACTTTGCAACCACATCTCCATTATGGCTATTAGATCAAACCTGTTAATTTCTATCTGTACTATGAATTCATCTATTTTGTTGTGAATGCTTCGCACATTCAGATATAGTGCCTTTAGCTTTGACTTATTTCTATTTTTCCCTGATGTCACCTTAGTCACTGATGCCTTATTACCTTTGTTACTCTCTCTGACCCTTCCTGACCCACTCTGCTTATTTTTACCCAAAACTCTACTCTGCTCCAGAGCCTTGACATTTCTCTCGCTGCTTTTAAATTTACTCTTTCCTGAATCCTCCCACCCCCCCACCCCCGCCCCCTTCATTAGTTTAAAGCCCTGTCTACTGCCCTAGTTATTTGTTTCGCCAAGACACTGGTCCCAGCCCAGTTTAAGTGGAGCCCTTCCCAACGGAACAGCTCCCTCTTTCCCCAGTACTGGTGCCAGTGCCCCATGAACTGAAACCCCTTCCTCCCATACCACTCTTTGAGCCACGCATTTAAACCTCTAATCTGTTTGTCTCTATGCCAATTTGCGTGTGGCTCAGGTAACAATCCAGAGATTATTGCCTTTGAGGTTCTACTTTTTAATTTGGATCCTAGCTCCTCAAACTCCCTCAGCAGAACCTCCTTCCTAGTTCTACCTATGTCGTTGGTTCCTACATGGACCACGATAACTGGATCCTCCCCCTCCCACTTCTTCTCCAGCCGGGAGGAGATGTCTTTTACTCTGGCACCAGGCAGGCAACACAACCTTCGGAACTCTCGGTCGCTTCTGCAGAGAACAGTATCTATCCTCCTGATTATACTGTCCCCTACCATAACTACATTCCCTTTCACTCCCCACACCTGAATGGCCTCCTGCACTATGGTGCCATGGTCAGCTTGCTCATCCATCCTGCAGACTTTTCCCTCATCCACACAGGCAGCAAGAACCTCATACCTGTTGGACAAGGGCAAAGGCTGAGGCTCTTCCAGCACTGCACCTTGGGTCCCCTTACCTGCCTGAGTTGCAGTCACATCCCCCTGTCCCTGACCACTAACCAGACCTGTATCACTACCTAACCTAAGGGGTGTGACTGCCTCCTGGATCAAAGTGTCCAGGTAACTCTCCCCATCCCTGATGCCCCACAATGTCTGCACTTCAGACTCCAGCTCAAAAACTCTGAGCTGAAGTTCCTCACGATGCAGGCACTTACTGCAAATGTAGTTGTCCGGGATCACAATGCTCTCCACAAACTCCCACATGCTGCAGTTGCAGCACTCCACCTGCACTGCCATCCCTATATGACCTTGTTTTATTTAATTACATTTAAATAACTTTATATTTAGGTAACTTAGTTTACAGTGTAGTTTCTTGGCTATTTACTTGATCTAGATTTAGTTATGGGTACTGAAATTAAATATCTACCTGTAACAGAAAGCACTACAAGTAGTGTAGGCAAAAAGCAGCAACTCTTTCCCCCCCTTCTCCAAATACCCACTCTTTCCAAATTCCCAAATAAAACACTCTGTTTAAGTCCACTCTGTTTAATCCCGCTTTGTGCAGACCGCCGTTTAAGTGTATAAGTGAAGAATAATTTCCATCCATGTAAAGATTGAGGGGGAAAAATTTGGTTGATTTGCGCCTCCCGTTAGCGAGCGCTAACGGGGCGCAAAGCAACTAGTGCCTGGGCGCAGCACCGCCAATGCCTCCCGCGAAATTCAGCAGGAGGTTAGCGGCGGCGGTAACCGTTAGCGCCCCGGCTGCGATCTTCGGTAGTGCCCCCTGACTTATCGCCGGACGCTATGTCCAACAGGGTCAGGGGGGCCTACCTGCGGTCGGGATGGCGCAAATTAAAGGGGAGGTGCTGGGCGGACATTTTTGTTGCTGGCTGCCTGCCAGCAGCTGCCCCCGTTGCCGTCCCTGGCCTTCTGTGCAGCCCCCCTGCGGAGTGCCGGCTGCGCTCTGTGAGCCCAGCACTTTTCCTGAGTGCCGGGCTCTTTTGCCGGCACTCCGATCCCTGGTGGCCCAGCTGGGCCCCGGGTTGCGCTGCGCAAGGCCCCTCGTCTTTAAAAGGGGAGGAAGGCCTGCAGTACCGCAGCACATAGCACCGCGATATTCACTCGCAGCGCCCCAAGAGGGAGGCGGGATGCTTCCAGTAGTGCCCCGCCTCTCTCGTGGGGTGCTACCAGTGAATTTCGGGTGTGGGGGCGCTAATTTTTTCAGGGCACTAAAAGTAGCGCCCCGGCGAAGTTAGCGCTCCAAAGGGGGCGCGACCCAATTTTTTCCCCCTGAGCATTTAATTAACGCTTACTTTAAAAAAAAATCAAACAACGAATTCTGACCATCTTCAATATACTTCTGTGGGTGCTGATTACATCAGTGGTATCGATGCTCTGGGGGAACGACTAACCCAGTAGTGTGTGACAGCTAATCAAATGTGCACAGTTAAAGCAGAAGTACCACTTGGTTAATGACTATACCACCATTGAAATTCAGCGACCTGCTCTCTCCACAGATACTGGCTAACCTGCTGAGTGTTTCTGACATTTTCTGTTTTATCTGTTCCCTCACTTTGTCAAGTTCAGTTCAGCAGCTATTTCTAACCAGTACCACAGACCATAAAAGGATGTTAAAATAGATAGTTATCTGTAATTGTTTGACTTTTAAAGGATGAGGGTAATCCTATGAGCCATCACTGATGGATAGTTACCACAAAGTTCTTTGGTGGTCTGGAATGAATCTTCAGAAGTTCAGTGAATCTTCATTTGCCAGGTTTCTCCATTTTAGTTCAAGTCTCAGTTGATTTCATTGATAGTACTTAGTGGAGATGTGAAAAAAATTGCAACACTTAACACGATTCATCTCTACAGGACTGGCAAAGAGAGATCTCTGTTCTGTAGAGGGAATGTAACTTATACCTGCTTTCTCCACTTAGGAACTTTGTTTCAAAATGTAATCTTTAATTGTCTCCCCAGAGCAAGGAAGATGTCTTTGCCTAAATACCTGTTAGGGCAAGTAATGGTTCTTGCCCACAGTGTTATCCTGTGTTTTAAGATGCTTTATTATATTCGACTTTATTTCATTTCTAGGTAACTTCTTTATGTTTGTGTAATTGTGTGGAACCAAATATTTCATTAAAAAAATGAGTTGTTTCAAAAACCTTACCAATGACTTTTCAATTTATGTGCATATATTTCTGTACATTTCTTTTTTTTAAATACATACTTGAATCATCATAAGAATAATATGCTTGTTGGCATTTTGTTGCCTGTTTATGGAGCGCTAAAGATTTTGTGATCTGTTTACAGGGCAGTAGTGCACATTCAGGTGAATGACGTCAATGAGTATGCACCAACGTTCAAAGAGAGCGTGTATAAAGGTGTGATCATAGAAAGGAAGCTGTATGACAGCATACTGCAGGTGGAAGCAGTGGATGAGGATTGCTCTCCTCAGTACAGCCAGATTTGCAATTATGAAATTGTCACACCTGATGTACCATTTGCTATTGACAGGAATGGTAAGTTCCAACTGAACGAAATGTGTTGTATTTCTTCGTTATAATTTAAGCAGTTGTCCTCTTGTTTCGTAAGACATTCAGAATATCTCCTTTCCCTCAACATTTTAAATGTATCCTCCTTCCTTACCCCTATGTATCTTCCTTCCTTACCCCTATGCCACACATCCTGAATGAGTGGAATGACCAGGTGAAGCTTCTATCTATGCTAAGCTTGCACCAGTGCAAGATAGATAAATAGCCTAGGGTGACTCACTTAAGGACACCATTTTCCCCCTCCCTGTGAAAGAATCATCTGGCACATGAACTCGGCACACTGAAGACAGGAAACCTTTTTTTTCATTCATTCATGGGATGTGGGCGTCACTGGCAAGGCCAGCATTTAGTGCCCATCCTAATTGCCCTTGAGAAGGTGGTGGTGAGCTGCCTTCTTGAACTGCTACAGTCCGTGTGGTGAACCTGATTTCGTGCCCTTCCATTTTGTACAATGCCGTTGAATTGGTGCACTACCCCACCTTCCAGGATGCAGCATTGTTCACAACTATTTTTATTGGTACATTTTGCTGGTTCGAGCTTAAATTCAAAAGCTTTTCAAAACTTTTTTCTTAAAATGTTGAAGTATTGCAGTGTGGGCAAGGGATTCTTCAAAAGTTCAAAGCCGGTAGGTAGTCTGTCTTGAGTAAGAAGATATCTAAAAAGTAAAGAGGTGGGGGAAACTTGACATCAGGTGGAAAGGGACACAAAAGCAGGCGGGGATATGGACTAATGGGCATGGAAGAAAGTAGAAATAAGAATCTCTGAGACCTGGTGTAAGCAGAAGAGAGCATTTTCAAGGCATAGGGAAGACGCAAGAACCTCTTGGAGACATGAGGGCTGGAATATTTACCTGCCAACCCGCTGGGAGCTGGGTGGGGGCGAGGAGGCTGGTCATGCGTGGGAACCCTGGAAGTAGCTGCAGTGCGACTGTCAGTGGGTTTGCCACTGCATTTGCATCTGACTTCCGGGATTACCAACCAATTAGCACGAGCGGGCGTGATAACGACACGTATGGGTCTATTTCCGCTGAGGTGTTTAAAGAAACACTGTAAAGATGACAGTTGAAGGATTGTGGAGGTGGGAGAAACAGAGGAAAGAATAACGAATGGAGTCTCAACGTGCAAAAGCTGCCCCTCCCTTCAATGATGCGTCCCTAGGCCTGATGCTGCGAGGTGCAAGGGCCCCCAGGGAGATATTATTCCCTGCTGACGGGAGGAAGAAGCAAGCCTCAATGACCAAGAAGGCATGGCTGGAGATCACAGAGGAGGTCAGTCCCCTCAATTGCTGCTGTGCTCTCGCCTTGCTTTCACTGGCGAGGTCCAGGAAGCCTGGGAAACCCGTCAACCCACAGTGAAAGTTGAAAACCGCTGTTAAAAAAGCTGTTAAGTACCTCTTACTACCTCTTAACAGCTTTAAATTGGCAACCCGCCTCTCCCGAGGGGGTTTCTCGCACACAGTCGAATGCGCTCCAGTTAAATGCAGAAGTCGATGGGTTGGAGCCGACATCCCGATGTGCTGTCAATTTCAGCACATTTAACCACCCACCCGCTCCCAAACCCACTCACTCTTTGCTGTTAAAATTCCCCCGAGGTGTGGGAGAAGACATGGCTTGTCCAATTAAATTTTATAATTGTGAAAAATTGTCAGCAATTTCCTCATGAATTGATTTTTAACACATCTGGTAAGTAATTTATCTGTAATCTTGTGATGAATTTTACTACACTCTTCTCAGTCAGTATTATATGTGTGCGTGAGCGAGTGTGACGGAGCTAGCACAGTGCGGGAACAGAGAGGGGATCGGTATATTTGAGATGACACTGCAGTCTGGACTAATTTATGGCCAACAATTTATTTCCTGGAACAAACGTATTAAAAGGACATTCAGCATTTAACCTATTAAGCTTCTGGTTTACGGGTTGTAGGTAAAAACAATGATTATGTTTGAAAATTAGGACTGTAACAATCAATATTTTACGTGGAGGCATTTTACTCTGTTACTGTAAAAGCAGCAATTCCTTACTTTTAAATCAGGTAACATTAGGAACACCGAGAAGTTGAACTATGACAAAGAGCACCAATACAAGTTCATGGTTACAGCGTATGATTGTGGCCAAAAGGAAGCAGCAGAAGATGTATTAGTTCACATTGAAATTAAGCCAGTTTGCAAGCCAGGCTGGCAAGGTAAGGCTTTTAATGAATTTCTGCATTATTCACACTGCATCCAAATACTTCAGAAGAGTATTTGTGTAACAAAATGCCAATGGAACTAAACAATCATATTTCTACTGCATGTCAGAATCATGTCAAAGAGACATTGCAAACAGACTCAACTATTTTTTTGGAATACAAAATACTCATTACTGATATTATCTTTCTTTGTTTCCTAATGCATCACTCATTGTATTAAAGTACAATGAAGACATACACTTAAAATCTAGATTGTAAATTATTTTTATGTTTTTAATTGAATTGCAATGTGTTATAATTGGAAGTACTATGGAACCTCCACTATCTGTGCTTCAGTTATACCTCTGCCTGACTACCGGACAGAATTTTCACAGAAGAAGTCTTTTGCAAGACTTTTAAACTACATAGGCCGCGATTTTCCCTACCTTGGTGGGTCTGTGGTGGCCGAGGTCAGTGGCGGGTTGTGGCATCGCTGCTGGCTCCAGCCCGGCCTCCGACATGACTTTACCCTGATTGGGCTTGTTAAGTCCACCCAGTCGTTTCCTGGTCCAATTGAAGGAAGCGGGTCTGATGACGTCCGTCATTAGCCGGTTTCCTTAAAGGGACCATGCGCAAATTTACTTTGACAGTTGTGCTGTCAGTGTTCTTCAGCATTGAGGTGCTGCAAACACTGATAAGCACTGCACAGAGGTGCACGGCTGCACCCAGGCTCTCCCATGACTCCCTCCATATGCTTATGGAGGGAGCCACAGCACACAGGGAGGTCCTCTTCCCTTCCAATAGGCGGAAAAGACCTCCCGAGGAGACCAATGCAGCCTGGTTGCACATTGCACAGGAGGACACAAGCAGGGATGTCTTCAGGGGTCCCAGGCTGCAATGGCACAAACTTTTCAATGATCTCAGTAGATCACAAAATGTTACTGCAAAGCCACACTCAACCTCATCCTGCTGTGCCACTCATCACATCCCCATCACTCTGCCTTCCCTACCCTACTCCTGCACATCTTTACTCACACCAACTTACCTTGCACCTCCACCCATCCCTCGCGATCTACATTATCACATCCCCATCTCACTAGCCACCCCTCACACTCACCCTCATCCTAGTCCAATCATACCAACTAACAACACATAAGGGTAGGCACTTGTGTGTTTTAGCCAATGTTCATGTGAAGTTTCTGTTAATGTGCTGTCAAACATTGAAATCTTTATTTTCAACACTTTGCATTCTTGGACAGATTTGTGTGCACCTTTGGAAGTGGCTTAGTGAGTTGCAGTGAATGGTGAGACATAACGGTAACCCCCGCAATGGTGATGAGTGTGAAAGGATAGGCTTGGGCATTGTAGGGATGCTTTATGGTGCTGGTGTGGGGTGGTGCCAACCTGGTACATCATGTGGCAGCCAGGGTGTTCAGCTTCAAGTGAAGTAAATGTGGCCATGGTGAGGCCATCCCTGGCGTCCCGGACAGCAATGTGGTCGGGTGCTGATGCCTGTGTCCTGTGCAGCATCAGGTGATTGCGGAGAAGGTTGGTGTGGTTGTTGGTGCTGCTGGTGTGCAGCTGACCGTGGTCAGATTCTGAGGACCAAGGTGAGAGAGTATAAACCGTACCCATGCTGATGGAATAGATTGCAGGTGAAGTTGAGATGATAGAAGCGATCTGTCAATGGTGAGAGAGGTTGTTCCAATGAGGTGACACTGGATAGAGAGTTGGCTCCAAACACTTGCAACCTGCATAAAGCTCAATCTGTCTTCCAAATGCAGAAAGCAACAGCTTCTGAGCTTGGAAAGTAAACAGCTGTGAGATGGCAGCTTTTATAGCACATTTCAAGCTGTCAAATAATGAGATGATTCTATGGCCATTCAACTCCTGCCCAGCTTAACAGATGTGATCCCCGAGCAGCGTGGATCCCGTTGGCAAGCTGGTAAATTCTAAAGGTGAGCTCAAAATTGTTGTTAATCCTCTGTTAACAAGGTCATAATGACCTGAATTGCCTCCCGCGCCGCTGTGTGTCGTGTCTGCTCAGCACTGACAGACCCGACATTTGGTAAAGGTGCGTGACGGTGGGTTGACAGCAGGGTCCCGACCTGCCACCGATCTCGCCCACTGACCGCCCCCCCCCCCCGCCGGAAAATTCACATCATGTTTACTTTTTTGTTGTCTTGTACTTGTCATATTTCTTATGCATAGGGGGCTTGACACAGCAGATGCAGGGAGGATGTTTCCCCTCGTGGGAGTATCTAGAACTAGGGGGCATAGTTTCAGAATAAGGGGTCGCCCATTTAAAACGGAGATGAGGAGGAATTTTTTCTCTGAGAGTCGTGAATCTTTGGAATTCTCTACCCCAGAGAGCTGTGGAGGCAGAGTCATTGAATATATTCAAGGCAGAGATAAACAGATATTTGAGCTACAGGGGAATCAAAGGTTATGGGGAGCGGGCGGGAAAGTGGAGTTGAGGCCAAGATCAGATCCGCCATGGTCTTATTGAATGGCGGAGCAGGCTCGAGGGGCCAAATGGCCTGCTCCTGCTCCTATTTCTTATGTGCTTATTGTACTTTATGTGTAAGACCAAAATTTGTGGACGATTGATTATCTGCTCAAATCACTTATCCACCAGAGCTCCCCTCCATTATGGCAGATAGTGGCAGCTCCATTTTACTTGGCATTTTAGGTTTAAAGTGTTAAAAGGATGTATGCGTGTAGTAGATTCACCACCCATGTCAAGTTCTATTTAGAAATTCCAGAAATCATTTCTTTAAAATCTATTTGAATCACTTCTTAGTGGGAATACCTTGATGGTCTACTTTACAATTTATCGGGTTATACATGGCTTACATAAGAACATAAGAACATAAGAAATAGGAGCAGGAGTAGGCCAATCGGCCCCTCGAGCCTGCTCCGCCATTCAATAAGATCATGGCTGATCTGATCCTAACCGCCAATCTACTATCTATCACAGAACCATCTCCTGCATCTAACAGAATTGCACACACGAAATAGGAGCAGAATCAGGCTACACAGTCCCTGGGCCCGCTCCACTACCCACAGGGCCATGACCGATCCGAACCTAGACTCATGTCCAAATTCCTGCCCGCTCCCCGTAACCCTTAATGCCCTTTACTTCTAGGAAACTGTCTATTTCTGTTTTAAATTTAATTAATGTTGTAGCTTCTACAGCTTTTTGTGGCAGCATATTCCATGGACCTACCACCCTCTGAGTGAAGTAGTTCCTCCTCATCTCAGTTTTGAAAGAGCAGCCCCTTATTCTAAGACTATGTCCCCTAGTTCTCGTCTCACCCGTCATCGGGAACATCCTCCCCGCATCCACCCGATCCAACCCCTTCACAATCTTATATGTTTCAATAAGATCGCCTCTCATTCTTCTGAACTCCAATGAGTAGAGTCCCAATCTACCCAACCTCTCCTCATATGACCACCCCCTCATCCCCGGGATTAACCGAGTGAACCTTTTTTGCACTGCCTCGAGAGCAAGGATGTCTTTCCTTAAGTAAGGACACCAAAACTGTATGCAGTATTCCAGGTGCGGTCTCACCAATACCTTGTACAACTGAAGCAATACCTCCCTATTTTTATATTCTATCCCCCTAGCAATGAAAGCCAACATTCCATTTGCCTTCTTAATCACTTGCTGCACCTGCATACTAACCTTTTGAGTTTCGTGCACCAGGACCCCCAGATCCCTTTGCACTTCAGTACTCTCCAGTTTCTTGCCATTAAGATAATAAATTGCTCTAGGATTTTTCCTGCCAAAGTGCATCACCTCACACTTTCCAGTGTTGTATTCCATCTGCCAAATCTCTGCCCACTTACTTAGCCTGTCTATGTCCCCTTGCAGGTTTTTTATGTCCTCCTCACTCACTACTTTCCCTCCCATCTTTGTATCATCTGCAAATTTTGATATGTTACACTTGGTCCCTTCCTCCAAATCGTTAATATAGATTGTGAAGAGTTGGGGACCCAGCACTGACCCCTGTGGAACACCACTAGTTACTGATTGCCAGTCTGAGAATGAACCATTTATCCCAACTCTTTGCTTTCTGTTAGATAGCCAATCCTCTATCCATGCCAGAATATTACCCCCAATCCCGTGATTTTTTACCTTAAGCAATAATCTTTTGTGTGGCACCTTGTCAAATGCCTTTTGGAAGTCTAAATACACTACGTCCACTGGTTCCCCTTTATCCACTCTATATGTTACTTCCTCAAAGAACTCCAGCAAATTTGTCAAACATGACTTCCCCTTCGTAAAACCATGCTGACTTTGTCCTATTAAATTATGATTATCCAAATGTCCTGTTACTGTTTCCTTAATAATGGACTCCAAAATTTTACCTACCACAGATGTTAGGCTAACCGGTCTATAGTTACCAGCCTTCTGTCTACTGCCCTTTTTAAATAAGGGTGTTACATTAGCAGTTTTCCAGTCTGCCGGGACCTTAGCGGAATCCAGGGAGTTTTGAAAAATTATTACCAATGCATCTACAATCCCTACCGCCACTTCCTTTAAGACTCTAGGATGTAAGCCATCAGGTCCAGGTGATTTATCCGCCTTGAGTCCCATTATTTTACCGAGTACCACTTCCTTAGTGATTTTGATCGTGTTTAGCTCCTCTCCCCCTATAGCCCCCTGTTTGTCCAGTGTTGGGATATTCTTAGTGTCCTCTACTGTAAAGACTGATACAAAATATTCATTCAGTGTTTTTGCCATCTCCATATTTCCCACCATTAATTTCCCGGTCTCATCCTCTAAGGGACCAACATTTACTTTAGCCACCCTTTTTCTTTTTATATAACTATAAAAACTCTTACTATCTGTTTTTATATTTTTTGCTAATTTACTTTCATAATCTATCTTCCCTTTCTTAATCAATCTTTTTGTTATTTTTTGCTGCCTTTTAAAGTTTTCCCAATCCTCTGTCCTCCCACTAGATTTCGCTACCTTATATGCCCTTGTTTTTAGTCGAATATATTTTTTTTGGAAGTTGTAAAATAACTCCTTGAATGTACACCACTGATCATGTGTCGTCTTACCCTTTAATCTATTTTCCCAATCCACTCTACTCAATTCCGCTCGCATACCTTCATAGTCTCCTTTATTCAAGCTTAGCACGCTTGTTTGAGATCCAACCTTCTCACCCTCTAATTGAATATGGAATTCAACCATGTTATGGTCACTCATTCCAAGGGCATCCTTTACTAGGACATTTTTAATTAATCCTGTCTCGTTACACAGGACCAGATCTAAGGTTGCTTGCCCCCTGGTCGGTTCAGTTACATACTGCTCAAGAAACCCATCCCTAATACACTCAATGAACTCATCCTCAAGGCAGCCCTGCCCCATTTGATTTGTCCAATTAATATGATAGTTAAAATCCCCCATAATTATAGATGTTCCCTTATTACATGCCTCAACTATTTCCTGATTGATACTCCGTCCAATAGAGTTGCAACTGTTCGGAGGCCTATAGACTACGCCCACTAATGTTTTTTTCCCCTTATTATTCCTTATCTCCACCCAAACTGTTTCATTATCATGATTTTTTGACCCAATATCATTACTCTGTATTACAGTGATTCCTTCCTTTATTAACATAGCCACCCCACCTCCCCTTCCTTCCTGCCTGTCCTTCCTGATCGTTAAATAACCTGGTATGTTTAATTCCCAGGCATTGTCACCCTGCAGCCATGTTTCTGTAATGGCCACAATATCATAACCATATGTAGTTATTTGTGCCATTAACTCGTCTATTTTGTTACGAATGCTACGTGCATTCAGATAGAGAACTTTCAAATATGCTTTGTGGCACTTAGTTCCTGCTTTTTCACTTTTTACCAGTTTACCTTATAAAGGGTTGTTGGGGAATGAAAGTAACAGGGCAATATTAACACATCACTTAGTAGTAATGCATGCGAAGGAAGATTTCCTCTGTGTATTCTTTATAAAGAATGAGTTTGCAATCCTGTTACACATAGTCACAGAGGAAATCTTTCCCAGAATTCCCTTAATGTGTAACTGCAAAGGAAAAGTTTGCTCATTAAATGAACAACTCCGATATTTTTCAACAGAAATTAGAATTGATCTTCACTGTCCATTGAAGTATCGTATAATTTATTTTTCATTTTATGTGGAAAATTAATTTAGTCACAGCCATATTTTTTCAGTACTTCTTTTACAACTATTTTGTCCTTTATAAAATCCCAGCCTTAGCTTTACAATTACCATAAATGTTTGACTTTAATGTTAAAGTGTTAATATTGCAATATTTAATCTTACTGTATTGTTTGAATTAATCTCCTACAGGGCAACCTTGTTTTCAAACATTATTTTGGTTGACTTAAAAATGAAGGAAAAAAACACAAGTTGTGTCTCTATTTCCAGGCTGGAATAAACGCACAGAATATGAGTCTGGCTCTGGCAGTAAAGTATTACTTTCCAGCATTCACCTGGAGACCTGTGGTGAACCAGTTTCTTCTGTACAGACCACAATAGAGCTTCAGACTAGCCACATTGGAAAGGGATGTGATCGTGACACGTACTCTGAGAAATCCTTACAAAAATTGTGTGGTATGTGCCAATTCAACTACTACGTTGTACAGTAATGCTTGCATTGCAGTAAAAGTGCTTTTATGCTTTTTTTTGTTCCATTCTTGGGTGAGCAGCCTCTGCCTCATTTAAATTTGTTGGGTGCTGGTCTTCATACACAGGCTGAGCACCACATTGTAATACACTGTGCAAATGTTCCTTTAAAATTGCCAGTTTCACCTGCAGGTTCATAGACCCACATTTTCATGTTTCTGTGATGCCATTGGTTCTCTGGAATTCAGGTCATTTACACTTGGGAATGCAGCTGACAAAGGATGTGCAACCAACAAAGGGAGAACCATATGTCTGCTGTCAGCTGAATTCCTTTAGTGTAAAAGAGCCTGAGGGCTCTTTATTCTTACAGTTCTAATGCAGTGCTTAATATGTTTCCATTCCATCTGCTGTGATATTTATCTTTTCAAGATGTGCACATTAGGTTCAGGATTTGGGGGGAAAATACAGATGTTCAATTCACCAATGTATGTTAATTTTCTTTTATGAATTTCTGTCTTGTTCAACATGTCAGTGCTGAAAATGGAATGCGTTTTCCTCCTTTGTCATCTAGTGTTAGTATTAGTTTGCCCAGTGTAGCTTGGTTAGAGGTGCAAACTAAAACTCACTCCACTTTGCTGCTACAAACTGTCTCAATGCCCCTTTGAAAGTGTACCTTGTACTGTACCAGTATGAATTCCTCCACATCTCACCAACAATCCTTATGGGCTCTCTGAATCAGAGTGCAAATTTATATTGAACTGTAGGAACCCTTGTGCTCTTGACTCGTACCTGCAAAGAACTGGGTTGAAACTCTTCAAACATTTTTCAATTAGGACCCTTATAGATTGCAGAGAGGGATCAGTCTGCTCTGGTTTCAAACCCAGGTCCAAAAGGTGAAATGACGGAGATCCAACCAGATGATCGAACCTCTGGTGGCAAAAGGTTTTTCTGGTTTGCCTCACCTGTCGAATGGACTGTGTATGTTTCACAATCTCCTCCACTTTCTTCCCTCTGTGTTCATTTGCATGGCGTAATTTTAGGTTCCATTATGACAACAGTTAAACGTTTGACAGCTGCACCTTGAGCATTAATTCAATCAGCAATGCTTTGAAAACTATGTTCTTATAACGCAAGTTCTCTTGGCTGTTGCTAACTACTTTAAACCAAAAAAAATTCTGACACTGCTAAAAAAAAATATTGAGGCCAATTTTCATGTCGCAACTTCTCCATTTGTGCTTAAAAATGGGGCAGTGGCATTGCCAAAATTACACAAATAGTAGAAGCGCCAACTTATCCATATTGCCATCTGTCCTGATTTTCAGGTGGGCCTCTATCCTGGTGGCCAGACCTCCCATCTGAAACAGGCGGGAGGCTCATATATATGCAAATCGGATCAAATGATGCAGTTAGGACCCCCAATGCCATTTCCCTCTTGGCCTACCTAACTACCGCCAGTTTCTGCTCCTGCCCACCAACCATAGGTGGTACAAGTTGGGAGGCGGCCATTCCCAGTGAAAATGAAAGGGACCCTAAGCTGTACTCGGAAGGCTGGCTAGAGTTTTCGATGAGATTTTTTTATAGCAGTCGATTGTGGATTTTGCACCTTAAATTTAATTTAGTTGCTGCTGTCGGTTCTACAATCATGTTAGCTGCTGCTCTGAAGTACTGCTTCTTTTCGTTCCCTCCCCTATAAGGTGCTGTTGCAGGCCTTTCACATTCAGCCTCCCCACCCGAGCTGCCTATTGGGGAGCACGTTTTACGCCAGCAGCTCGTTGGCCACATTATAATGAGGACCCAAAATCGATCAGGTCCCACATGGAGTCCTCCAGACGGCTACTGAGAATGTCCGACCCTCCACCCACCCCAATACCTTGCAGCACCAAAATCGCCCCCACCCGAATTGCTCACCTTTCTTAGTTTAAGACAGTTGTAGAAATCAAAGTTGGAATAGAGAAAATTCTGAATATTGTGGTTAATATATTTGAGAAGTAGCTTACCTGCAAACTTGCCTGTAGAAAAATGTATTAATATTTCACAAGGAAAAAATGATTTAGAATCTCAGTAATTGAATGGGTTGATAATCCCAGCTGTGACAGCTGGTAACAGATTCTACATGGGGTTAGTAAAATTTATGTTCAAGAATTCTAACTGTTGTGCGACAGTTAATATCTCCTTTATTCATTTAATAAATCAACCTCAGAACTGCCCTTTATGATAAATGGCATAATTTGTTTTCCCCCTCAATCTACAGTAAATATTTAAATTTCAAAACAGATAGACTTGCTTCTTATCCCAATGCTCCAGTTAAAGGATTGTGGACAGTAATGGGTGATGCTGTTGCATATTATTTCGAAGTCCAGATTCGAACAGCGCGTAACAATAGTATAAAGTGAAGAGCCTTTTTTGGCCATGGGACTTAGCTGTTGAACCCACAGGCAATGTAAATGGCGCACAGTGCTGCGAACACAGGAACAGCAACAGCTGGCCCTACTAGGCATCCCTGCAACTTTTCCTGCTTGTTTACCGTGTTGTAGGCTAATGGCAATCTGCCAGCATCTTATCAATGCCTACACTGCAACATTTATCTTTCCAACTAACAAGCATCTGTCGCCCAGCGAGTAGGCACTCGGGCAGCCTTGCTGCTGTCTCCCACGCTAGTGGCATCATTTATTGCCAGTGATGATCCTGTCTCAGAAGGTGGGTATTGATGCAGATTACAATTGATTACCATTACTGCTAGCCTTCTGTAAATTTAAATTGACATGGAAGAGGATTAATCAGCATGTCCCTA
The DNA here is from genome assembly GCA_030390025.1 of Squalus acanthias. NCBI lineage: Eukaryota > Metazoa > Chordata > Chondrichthyes > Squaliformes > Squalidae > Squalus > Squalus acanthias. Next base: position 60,175,369 of record CM059429.1, read on the forward strand.
TGCAAGTTACAGTGCAGTTCTACAATAGAAAACGCTACCAGTGTCAGGATACGGAATGTCAGGTATGTTATTGAGACCTGTTGACACAAAGAAAGCAGACAGAACGATCATATTGTACCAGATCTATTTACATACAAGAAGGTCTTGGCTGTGAGCTGTGGTGGAACAGCAACATATGGTATGTTGCAGACACCTGGGGGGGAAAATTCGGTTGATTTGCACCTCCTGTTAGAAGAGGGCGCTAACGTGGGGTGCAAAGCAACTAGCGCCTGGGCGCAGCGCCGCCAACTCCTCCCGCGAAATTCAGCGGGAGGTTAGTGGCGGCGGTAACCGTTGGCGCCCCGCGCCGCTGTGCCCCGGCTGCGATCTTCAGTAGCGTCCCCTGACTTACTGCCGGACACTATGTCCGACGGGGTCAGGGGGGCCTACCTGCGGCCAGGGCGGCGCAAATTAAAGGGGAGGTGCCAGGCGGCCATTTTTGTTGCTGGCCGCCTGCCAGCACCTGCCCCCGTTGCTGTCCCCGGCCTCCTCTGAAGCCCCCGCAGGGAGTCGGGTGCGCTCCGAGAGTCCGGCACTTCTCTTGACTGCCGGGCTCTTTTGCCGGCACTCCGATCCCTGGTGGCCCAGCTGGGCCCCGGGTTGCGCTGCGCAAGGCCCCTCCCCTTTAATAAGGGGAGGAAGGCCGGCAGTACCGCGGCGCGACGTAACGCCATGATATTCACTTGCAGCGCCCCGCCTCCCTGTTGGGGCGCTACCAGTGAATTTCGGGTGCGGGGCGCTTATTTTTTCGGGGCGCTACGAAGTTAGCGCCCCAAAGGGGGTGCGACTCAATTTTTACCCCCTGTACTTTTAATCCTTTCAGGAATGGCAATTTTTACATTTTTTTCCTTTAATTCCCGAGACCAAGGGCTGGATTTTCATTGACCCGTGGAGGTGGGTTTGGAGGCGTGTGGGGGGTTAAAATTGCGAAAATTGGCGGGCGGGCACAAGCCCGCCTCCACGCAATTTTCATTAAATCGTGTCTGCTGGTCCCGACTCCGTCCCGCCTCTAAGAGGCGGGATAGGCTGTTAAGGCCCTTAACAAGCACTAAATTGCCTCTATAATGCTATTTGGCTGGCTATGGGGATGAATATATGAATGGCTATGTGGAGGAGACATATCTGGGAGTGGTGGTGTACAAATATCTGGGAGCAGACTTGGGGCTGCTGCTGCTCATTTTGCATCCAGGTCCTCTCACAGCAAAGGCCAGGCAGTCTTTGCAGACCTTCAATGCAGCAGCGATGATGACATCATCAGAGGCGACTTTCAGACTGAAAACACTAATTGGTTCATGGGTTCCATCATGCTGGAACTCAATTGCCCAATTAAGTTAAAATTGCACCAATCTCCCACATCCAATTGCAGTCGGGTGGATAACACGACCCCAACTCGCCCCAGTATCAAAATCCAGCCCCAAGTCTTTCTCCACCACACCCCACCCCCCACCCCCCACCCCCCACCCCCCCCCGGCCAAGTCTGAAAAGAGTTGAAATTTAAAAGCAAAATACTGCAGCTGCTGAAAATCTAAAAGAAAAACAGAAAATGCTGGAAACACTCAGCAGGTCAGGCAGCATCTGTGAAGAGAGAAACAGAGTTAACAGAGAACTGTTCTGACGAAAGGCCATCGACCTGAAATGTTGGGGGGAATTTTAACCCCCAAAAAACGGATGGGTTTGGGTCGGGTGGGATGTAAAAATGTTAAAAATCCGAAACCTGACTCCAACCCGCCCACTTCGGGTTTAACAGAGGCGGGATGGGGGTTGGGCAACCAACCCGCTCACGGAACGCAGGTTGGTCATTGAAATATTATAATGATGTGTGCCTCAGAATTAACCAACATTTTAAATTTAACCCTGGCTGACTGGGTTTCCTGGGCCTTGGGAAACCTGGCAGCTAAAGGGAGGCGAGGACTGCTGGATCCAAGAGGAAAGTGCCTTTCCACTTATCTGCTAGATACAGCTTACCTGCTTCACCCATCCCCGATGATCGGACACCACCCCCCACCCCTTTCGATCTCATCCTCCCCCCCACACCCGACCCTTCCAATCGCCTCTCTAGCCTCCGATCTCCCCTGTGCTCCGGACCCCGATCTTCCCCTGACCCCTGCCTCGGATCTCCCCTCTGCTGCTTACCCCGATCTTCCCCTGACCCCGGCCTCTGGCCTCCAATCTTCTCCCGCACCCCCCCCCCACCCCCGGCCTCTCTAATCCCTCCTCTACAGCTTTGGCCTGGTGTCAAAGGCTACCTGCCCAACAACTAACCAGCCTCTCGATCTGCCTGGCTGTGGCCGGGAAACAGACAAAAATGGTAATCAGGTCCTGCCGTTAAATTCCGCAGGACCTGAGGGAAACCCGTTCTTCCGGGAGCGCAAGATTGCCCCCTCCACACCGCCGCCCCCCACTCCCTCCCCACCTCTGAGATAAGACCAGGGCCATTAACTCTTTTTCTCACTCCACAGATGCTGCCTGACCTGCTGAGTGTTTCCATGAGTTAAAATTTTTTGTACCCAGTTAACACCAAATGGGGGAAAAATTCGGTGGCGCCCGCTTTGGGGCGCTAACTTTGCTGGCGCGCTACTTTTAGCGCCCCGAAAAAGTTAGCATCCCTGCGCCGTAAATTCAGTGGTAGTGCCCCCTCCTTCCTGGGGCGCTACAAGTCAATATTGCGGCGCTACGTGCAACAGCGCAGGCCTCCCTCCCCGGATTGAAGGGGAGGGGCCTAGTGCTGCGCGCACCGGGGAGCGGGGTGCCGGGAAAGCAGCATGTCGCAAGCGATCGCGGCCGGCACCCTGCATAAAAAGGGGAAGGGAGCAAGTGCTGGCAGGCGGTTCAAAAAAAAATGACTGCCCGGCACCTGCCCTCTAAATTGCGCCGCTGTGGCTGCAAAAATTACACCCTGACCCTGTCGGACATATCGTCCACTGATAGGTCAGGGGGCGCAACTGAAGTTGGCGGCTGGGGCACTGCGCACGGCCGCTGACCTCCCGCTGAATTTCGCCCCCAATGTGTTTAGAGCACCCCGTAGATTTAAATTTTTCATGATATTGACGTGCATATACTGTATTATGTTTTAATTGGAGTTCTTCCAAGTGTGAATGCCTATGTTTGAAAAAAAAATTATCTGAAAGAGAAAAACCAATCGGGCTTAATATAGAAAGGAAAGAAAACATACAAGTAACTGGGAAAGGGGGCAATCTAGATTCACTAGGATAATAGCGGGGATGAGTGGTTCTTCTTCTTAGGCAGTCCCTCGGAACCGAGGATGACTTGCTTCCACACTAAAAATGAATTCTCAGGTGACTGATGAGTCCAATGCGGGACCTACAGTCTCTGTCACAGGTGGGGCAGACGGTGGTTGAAGGGACGGGTGGGGTGCTTGGGTTGATATGCGCTCCTTCCGCTGATTGCGTTTGGCTTCCGCTTGCTCCCGGCGAAGAGACTTGAGGTGTTCGCCGCCTTCCCGGATGCTTCTCCTCCACTTTGTGCGGTCTTGGGCCAGGGATTCCCAGGTGTCGGTGGGGACGTTGCACTTTTTCAAGGAGGCTTTGAGGGTGTCCTTGAAGCGTTTCCTCTGCCCACCTGGGGCTCTCTTGCCATGTCGGAGCTCAGAGTAGAGCGCTTGTTTTGGCAGTCTCGTATCGGGCATGCGGACGATGTGGCCCGTCCATCGAGCGTGGTCAAAGCTACGATGCTGGGGATGTTGGCCTGAGCAAGAACACTGACATGGTGCACCTATCCTGCCAATGGATTTGCAGGATCTTGCGGAGGCAGCGTTGGTGGTACCTCTCCAGTGCTTTGAGGTGCCTGCTGTACATGGTTCATGTCTCTGAAGCATACAGGAGGGCGGGTATCACTACTGCTCTGTAGACCATGAGCTTGGTGCTGGGTTTGAGGTCCTGGTCTTCAAACACTCTCCTCCTCAGGCGACCGAAGGCTGCACTGGCACACTGAAGGCGGTGTTGGACTTCGTCATTGACACCTGCCCTTGTTGACAGTCGGCTCTCGAGGTATGGAAAGTGGTCCACGTTGTCCAAGGCCTCCTCGTGGATTTTGATAATCGGTGAGCAGTTCTGTGTGGCGGGGGCAGGTTGGTAGAGGACCTTTGTCTTAAGGATGTTTAGTGTAAGGCCTATGCTCTCGTACGCTTCGGTGAAGGTGTTGACGCTGGTTTGGAGTTCGGCCTCAGAGTGTGCGCAGACACAAGCGTCGTCTGCATACTGCAATTCGATGACAGAGGATGGGACGACCTTGGATCTGGACTGGAGGCAACGGAAGTTGAACAGTTTCCCGTTTGTTCTGTAGATTAGCTCCACTCCAGCGGGGAGCTTACTGAAGGTGAGATGGAGCATTGCAGCAAGGAAGATCGAGAAGAGCGTTGGTGCGATGACACAGCCTTGCTTGACCCTGGTTCGTACGTGAATTGGGTCTGTGGTGGATCCGTTGGTCAGGATCACGGCTTGCATGTTGTCGTGAAGCAGGCGGAGGATGGTGACAAACTTTTGAGGGCAGCCGAATTTGAGGAGGACACTCCATAATCCCTCACGGTTGACGGTGTCGAAGGCCTTTGCGAGGTCAAAGAAGGCCATGTACAGCGGTTGGTGCTGTTCCCTGCATTTCTCTTGTAGTTGACGCGTGGTCACAATGATACTCTTGAGTATGAGCTTGGTCAATTGATAGCACTCCTGTTTCTAAATCAAAGGTTGAGGGTGCAAGGCCCACTCAATTATTGGAGCATGTAATTTAGGCTGACACTCCTGTGCTGTACAGAGGTATAATTTGGTAAATGTGAAATACGAATGGTTGTATGACCCCGAAACATTATGCAGCAGATTTTATTTTTCTGACAGTGTGGTGATTTTTGACATTAATACTATATTGCTGTGATTACTGCAAGTTTATAATTTCATCAGTGAATTAACCACAAATTTCTGCACAACCACTAAAATCTTAGTTCAACCAATTATAATCAATGGACCTAATTAAACCGAAGCATACCAGCCACCTTCCATAATGGTTTTGTGCATTGTACTTACTATAAGGATGTATTTCTCACTCTATTGGGCAAATGATTGGTTACAAATCCACTCCAACTGTTCTACATATAAAACTACCTGTGATTTAAATAACTACATGGATTCATTATTGTTCAAAATGATGCAGCCCTGGACTACTTTTTGCACCTGTTTGAAAACTGTGATTTTAAAGAACAACCAGCAATGATTGCATGTTATTAAGCGGCTTACTTAAAAGAATAGTGTCAAATATTAAGAGCAAATAGGATTCTAAAAGGCTGTTGTAATGAAAGAAAGACTTGCATTTATGTAGCGCCTTTCACGACCACCGGATGTCCCAAAGCACTTTACAGCCAATGAAGTACTTTTTGAAGTGTAGTCACTGTTGTAATGTAGGAAACGCAGCAGCCAATTTGTGCACAGTAAGCTCCCACAAACAGCAATGTGGTAATGACCAGATAATCTGTTTTAGTGATGTTGATTGAGGGATAAATATTGGTGAGGACACCGAGGGTCACTCCCCTGCTCTTCTTCAAAATAGTGCCATGGGATCTTTTGTGTCCAACTGAGCGGGCAGACGGGGCCTCGGTTTAACATCTCATCTGAAAGACAGCACCTCCGACAGTGCAGCACTCCCTCAGCACTGCACTGGAGTGTCAGCCTAAATTTTTTTGTGCTCAAGTCTCTGAGTCAATGAGAATTATACTCTATAAAGGGGAAGAATTTCAAGTTCAAATTACCTTCCCTCTCAACAAAGATTTTTTTTTAATTGTTTGGAAATTCTTCTACAAAATCTCAGTAGATGAATGCATCACATAAAGAGCTGCAGTTCAGAATCCCGCTGGATAGTCTAAGGTCCAATCCCTGCTGTTGAGTTAATTAATCTCACCTGGGATGATGGTTGTGTGCTAAAACTGTCCTCAACAAATAATTAGAGAGGAGGGTGGGCGGGGAAAATGACCAAAACTCCCAGCCCAATCACTATCATCCTGAGGCTGAACCACACTGTTCGCAACCTTGGTGTCATATTTAACCCTGAAATGAGCTTCCGACCACATATCCACAGCATAACAAAGACCGTCTACTTCCACCTCCGTAACATCACCCGTCTCCGCCCTTGCCTCAGCTCATCCGCTGCTGAAACCCTCATCCATGCCTTTGTTACCTCTAGACTTGATTATTCCAACGCACTCCTGACTGGCCTCTCACATTCTACCCTATGTAAACTTGAGGTGATCCAAAACTCGGCTGCCCGTGTCCTAACTCACACCAAGTCCCGTTCACCCATCTCCCCTGTGCTCGCTGACTTACATTGGCTCCCGGTTAAGCAGCGCCTTGATTTCAAAATTTTCATCCTTCTTTTCAAATCCCTCCATGGCCTCGCCCCTTCCTATCTCTGTAATCTCCTTCAGCCCCACAACCCCCGAGATATCTGAGCTCCTCTAATTGTGCCCTCTTGAGCATTGCTAATTATAATTGCTCAACCTTTGGTGGCCGTGCCTTCTGTTGCCTAGGCCCTAAGTTCTGGAATTCCCTGCCTAAACCTCTCCGCCTCGCTACCTCTCTTTCCTCCTTTAAGACGCTCCTTAAAACCTACCTCTTTGACCAAGCTTTTGGTCACCTGCCCTAATTTATCCTTATGTAGCTCGGTGTCAAATTTGTTGTCTTACAATACTCCTGTGCAGCGCCTTGGGACGATTTACTACATTAAAGGCGCTATATAAATACAAGTTGTTGTTGTTGTTGAAAAATCCATGCATGATGACAGGCATGAAATGATACATCATTGATTTTTTTTTTTAAAAACATCAAAACTCATTATCTAGGCTAACATAAGAAAAAGGGTTAGCGGGGAGGCAAGGAAATGCCAACATCTGTGTATTACAGGATAGTGACAGTCTTTGAGCGATCAGGGAGGTAAATGAGACAACATTTGGGCGGTGGGGGTGAATAACATATCACCTCTTCTAGGATTGGTTGTATGCCAGTGTCCAGTAATATAAACCAATAGACGCATTCAAGCCTGCAAGAGAGGTGAAATGTTGAGATTTACCTAGTTATCCTTTTGGTTTTTATTATTATTTCAATAATTCTGTAACTGCCAGTGTTTGACTATTTTGCCTCAGAAACTATAATGCTAGCTAAAAAAAACTTTTATTTTAGCATCCCGTGTTTTCTTAGTAATGCGAGACTCTAGCAAGCTAATGTGACAAATGATTGTTATATATGTATAGTTCAAGTGTGCATTAGCTACTTATTTCATTAATGGGATCAGCAATGTCAACATTCTCCTCCCATTGACAACAACTGTATACCCAAAAAATAGTGGATGCAACTTTTTCACATCGGAATCCCCAACAAGTTGTATAAATATGGTACAAAAACATAATAAATAACTCGGGGTGATTTTGCCAATGGGGAGTTTTTGGAGGCGGGACTTCCACTTGTTGGGTTTCAGTCCCGCCTCCATCAACCTCAGGCCAACTCGCGCTATTTTCCCTTGATTGATCTTGTTAAGCCCGCCCAGCGGGCTTAGCAGGCCAATTAAGGGAAAGCCGGTTGCAGAGAACGTCAACGTATGACGTTTCATCTGTCAAAAGTTTTTGACAGATGAATTGTCATCATTTGACAGCTCTGTGAAGCTGTCAAACACTGACATTCTCTGTAGTTTGATGAGGTCTTGAATTCAAGACCTCATCAAACCTCTTTCTTTTACATAAATGAGATGGTTGTTGCATTGGAGAATGCGACGGCCATCTGTCATCTCTGCCGCGGAGGTGCGAGACTCTCCGCACACCCACCGACTGAAGCCTGCAGGAAGAAACAAAGGTAAGTACACTTTTACTAACACTTTCCACTTACCTCACATACTCACCTCTCCACACTTGCACCCATCACTCACCTCCACAGCCCACTTTTGCACCCCGCAGACCCACTGCTCGCCTCGGTGACCCTGGCGGGGTTCAGAGCCTTCGGGAAGCCCGCACTTGTGTGGGCAAAATGGTGATAAGCCTATTTTCTGCCTGTTAACTACCTGCTAACAGGCAGTTAAGTGGCTGTAATTTCTTCCCGCCTCCAACGAGACGGGACCCGGCGCGGGACGGCTACCCGCCTCCTGGGAAGATGGCACGGGGGCGGGTTGGGCACCCGCCCCCAAATGCTGCCACTTTCCCGGCAGTCCCGCCTCCATACCCGCCTCCCCAGGGCTGGCAAGATCGCGCCCTAATTTTCTGAACTGAAAAATTTGCTCTGTGCACTAATGTGCTGTTGCAATTACATAATTGTGTGTCATGTGTTATTTTATGTTCATTAATCTGCCAACTGGGTCCTGCAGTTTTCTGGAATCTCAATCATTTTACTTAACAATGCTTGAACTTCTTGAAGGTAAATTCGTCAACTTTAAATTGGCTTCTGAATGATTAAAATCCCTTTTCTTAATTTTATTCACTCTCCAGGTGCCTCTTCAGGGAGCGTTGACTTGCTCCCAGCACCCGATGGTTTATCAAACTGGACCTCCAATCTCTTGATGGACAATGGCCATGACAGTGACTTGATCTTCAAGTTTGATGGCAAGCATGCTGCAAGGATTCCGGATGGGGTGATGCCCAACAATCTCTCGGATCAATTTACCATCACAACGTGGATGAGGCACGGGCCCAGCCCAGGGCTGAGAGCAGAAAAGGAAACCATTCTCTGCAATTCTGATAAAACAGGTGCACTGTGTGATTCAAGCAATTTGTGTAGCCAGCCGGTGGATCAATTGACCAGCGATTCTGTAAACCGATGTTAAACTTCATTTATAGAGACAACTGGAGGTCAGATCGATCCTGAGTTTGCCTGAAATCTGTGACTTTGCCGAATGTTTGTCAGTAGCCACCACAGTCTGTGCAATTTATCTTCTCATAAGGTGGACAGCTCAACGGCACAGTTCTGTTGAAATGTTTGCAACTCAGTAATCGACGGTGATTAGACACACCAAAGATTAATTTGTATGTAGCAGCCGTTGCTAGATTGTGTTTAATGCAAATAACTGCTGATACAGTGACATTTAAAAATGCAGACTACATTATCATACGTATAATCGTGACAGCTCTGAGCCCAAAGCAAAGGCACAACTGAAAGTATCTCCACTAAATGTTAATGTTTTTCATCTTTTCTGATTTTCTTATCAACCTGTTGACTCATAATTGTATTTAATAAGCAGGCAACATTTTAATTTCCTAAACTGAAATGCCTTATCTGCCTTCCCATCTATCATAACGCAAACAAACCAGATACTTTGCAAAATTTAAGTCATAGTGATCTGGTTCACTTTTTGTTTTTCCTATTAATCATTATTCTGTTTTAAACAATCCACTACCATGTACTTGAGGTGAGGTGAGAGTGACTGCTCTTGACATCAATGCAGCATTTAACCGGGTGTGTCTTCAAGGTGCCCTAGTAAAATTGAAGTCAATGGGAATCAGGGGGAAACCTGTCCACTGGCTGGAGTCATACCTAGCACAAAGGAAGATGGTTGTGGTTGTTGCAGGTCAATCATGTCAGCCCTGGGACATCGCTGCAGGAGTTCCTCAGGGCAGTGTCCTAGGTCCAACCATCTTCAGCTGCTTCATCAATGACCTTCCCTCCATCATAAGGTCAGAAGTGGGGATGTTCACTGATGATTGCAGTGTCCAGTTCCATTCACAACTGCTCAGATAATGAAGCAGTCCATGCCCACATGCAGCAATATCTAGATGAAATTTAGGCTTGGACTGATAAGTGGCAAGTAACATTCGCGCCACACAAATGCCAGGCAATGACCATCTCCAACAAGAGAAAGTCTGACCACCTCCCCATGACATTCAGTGGCATTACCATTGTCAAATCCCCCACCATCAACATCCTGGGGGATACCATTGACCAGAAACTTAACTGGACCTGCCACATAAATACTGTGGCTACAAGAGCAGGTCAGAGGCTGGGTATTCTGCAGCGAGTGATTCACCTCCTGACTCCCAAAGCCTTTCCACCATCGACAAGGCAAAAGTAAAGAGTGTGATGGAATACTCTCCACTTGCCTGGATGAGTGCAGCTCCAACAACATTCAAGAAGCTCGACACCATCCAGGACAAAGCAGCCCGCTTGATTGGCACCCCATCCACTACCCTAAACATTCACTCCCACCACCACCGGCGCACTGTGGCTGCAGTTTGTACCATCTACAAGATGCACTGTAGCAACTCGCCAAGGCTTCTTCAACAGCACCTCCCAAACCCGCGACCTCCTTCACCTAGAAGGACAAGGGCAGCAGGCATATGGAACCACCACCATCTCCAAGTTCCCCTCCAAGTCACACACCATTCTGACTTGGAAATATATCGCTATTCCTTCATCGTTGCTGGGTCAAAATCCTGGAACTCCCGACATAACGCCACTGCGCGAGTACCTTTACCTCACGGACTGCAGCAGTTCAAGAAGACGGCTCACCACCACTTTCTCAAGGGCGATTAGGGATGGGCAATAAATGCTGGCCTTGCCAGTGATGCTCAAATCCCGTGAATGAATTAAGAAAAAATTTTCCCAACTGTAATGCATTCTGATAATGTCTTCTGTTTCTCACACGTCTGTCAGATAGGAAAAGTTTGCTCTCAAATCCTATCCCGTTGATGTGGTAAAATTGTTTACTCATTTATTGTAGTTGATATCATGCCACAGAAATGCGCCCAGCAGGTCCTCATGGTTTTTTTTGATCAAAGCATCATAAAGAACATTATAGTAAGGGTGCCAATCTCTATTGGTCGTGATAAGATGGTAGATGATATCTTGAACAGTGCAGGCTTTCTGTTGACTAATTTCATTTTTGCCTTTAGAGATGAATCGTCACCATTACGCACTGTATGTCCACAACTGCCGACTGGTGTTCTTGCTCCGTAGAGATTTCGACCAAGTTGACACTTTTCGTCCAGCTGAATTCCATTGGAAACTGGAGCAGGTGAGCTATACATTGGGTCATTAATATTTGAGGACAAAATGAGATGTACAGGATGAATCTAGCAGATCAAATTATTTTGATTAAAGAAGACTTTGAACTGGTGAAAAATAGACTGATTCTCCATATGCATTGTTGAAATGGCATCAATTAAGTACAATCTTGTTGGAGAGGTGTGTGTGTGTGTCCTTCAGCTAAGCACACAATCCCAAGTGCCCCATGGAATTTCCAGACTGGTGCATTTATCCACTGAGCCATTTTGCCAATCGGGAGATGATGGGATGGATTTTCCAAGCCCCGAGGAGGCGGACATGGAGGCGGGACTGCCGGTAAAGTAGCAGAAAGTGGGGGCGGATGGCAAACCCACCCCCATCCCGCCTCCGTGCCCTTTTGCCAGGAGGCGGGAAGATGTGCAGCTTCGGGTCCCGTCTCCTGGAGGCGGGAAAGGCATTTAATCCTTTTAACTGCCTGTTAACAGGTAGTTAACGGGCAGAAAAAAGGATTAGTGCCATTTTACCTTCACAGGTGAAGGCTTCCCGACCTCGGAGAACCCCGCCGGGTTGGAGGAGACGTGGAGGAGGTCTGCGGCGGTCGGAGGCACCTGGAAGTAAGGTGTAGAGGTGAGTGATGGGTGCAAGTGTAGAGTGGTAAGTATGCAAGGTGAGTGATAAGTTTTAAAAAGTGTTCACTTACCTTGTTTTCTTCCTACAGCCTTCAGCCGCGGTGGATCGAGAGACCCGACATCCTCCTTGTCAATTTCACAGGCTGGCTGTTGGAACCTCCAAACCAACAGCCATGTGAAATTTACAAATTTGAAAGGTTTGATGAGTCCCGAACACAAGGACTCATCAATCTAAAGAGAATGTCAGTGTTTGACAGCTTCACAGAGCTGTCAAACGCTGACATTTATTTCAAGAAGTCTTGACGGATAGCACTTCTGACGTTGACGTGCTCTGTCAGTGACTTCCTCCCTAATTGGCCTGCGGAGCCCGCAGGGCGGGCTTAACAAGGTCAATCAGGGAAAAATCCCTCTGGTTGATCAGGCGAGGATGGAGGCGGGACATTGACACGACAAGCAGCAGTCCCGCCTCCAACTCGCCTCCATTCACAAAATCCAGCCCATAGCTTTCAACTCATATTCTGAGATGGTTCAGCATAGATCAGAAATTAAACCCGGAGCTGTTGAGGCCTACAATACTAGATGGTGCATTTAGACACTGAGCTGTCAAGGAAACTTAACTTCCTGTTTTTAAGCAATAATTTTTATATATTATTTCCCTTACTTTTGGTCTAACACTGTGCGCCATTCCCCAGCTGAAAGGACCACCAGGTGGCTGCTTGTACTGCTCGTGATTTGAAAGCTCCAAGGTGCTTCAGTGATCCTGGAGCAAGTCATCCTTTACTTAGCCGTCTCTCCCGATAATTGAATAGCATGTGGTCTGTCCACTGGCAACCACCTTGTAATATGAGAACTGAGATCATAAACTCAATATGTGGACAATCATATATGTGTGCCTATTCCATTACTTTATCTGACAGTATGTTGATGCTTCAGCATGCACGCCACCATGCTGCCTCTTTTAAACTGTATGATTATCATAGAATCATACAGCACAGAAGGAGCCCATTCGGCCTATCGTGCCTGTGCCGGCTCTTTGAAAGCGCTTTCCAATTAGTCCCACCCCCTGCTCTTTCCCCAGAGCCCTGCGAAATTTTCATTTTCAAGTATATATCCAATTCCATTTCGAAAGATGCCACAATATTATTCTGCTCACAATCATTTTATAGGTCCCTGTTGAGAATATGCAAAGTGTGTAGCTAGAAGTATTTTAACTAAGTGGCAAGAAGAAGCAAACAGAAGGACAAGAATATAAAATAATATTTTATGGCAGTTTTTATTTGAGCACTCTGATTAAGACCATTTTGACAACTACTGCTTCATGTGCTTGTTTTGTGACTCAATTTTCATTTCAGTATGTGCTATTGCCTCAGGCTGAGTTTTGCACTGAGAAATACTGGGAACAAAATTGTTACTTTAAATTCATGAGCTTTTAGATAAATCTAAGATCATTATTTTATTATGACTGACAGTATTTCATCTAATGGCCGCTAACTTCATATTTATGCATCAGAAGTTGAAATCTGTGATTGCTGCATTTATTTATTGGCGGTTTCGGAAAGCACTGTGGTGTATATAACATTACGGGGGTGATTTTCATTTTGAGCATACTTCGGGCACTTGGTGGGTGAAGCGATCCATTGCCTGCAGAAGGTCCAATTAATTTTGGTGATCAGGCTTCATTTAAATAAAACCATCGAGCTGCTCGTGCTAATTGAGTGCTGATTCTGCGGGGCAGTGGGGGGGAGGTCGGGGAGCAGAAAATCCAGCGGTTCCTCCACGGAGCTGAGCTGGCAGGGAGATCTTAGAGGAAGGAGCAGGCGATACGGGGCCGCGGAGTTGACCGGTAGCAGGCAAGATGAGCATGTATGATCCTCCTGGCCCAACAAAAGTCGATTTAAAGAATAAAAATGTTGCCCCCCATGTTTTCTAAGTGGGCTTGCACAGCTCTGTCCGGTGGAAGCCCAAATTTGCACTGGGGTCCGAAATAAGTCATAGGATCCTGATTTAATATACGCTTGAGGCTCCCGCCTGTTTCTGGCAGGGGAGCTGGCCAACTAAATCAAGGTCCCCTTGAAAAACAGCACAACACGGATGGAAACTTTTTTTTCCGACTTTTGTCTCGCTACCGTCCTGTTCCCTCTGGGGGTGGGGGGTGGGGGAAAGGGTGGCTGTGAGATTAAAAATCGTTCCCCACTTCTCATTATTCGGTTCTGTAACTCTGAGCTAAGAATTCTGTATTTGCACCTTTTTTATGTCACATTGAGATATAGAACCTGATGAGGTACAAGCAGTTCTGTATTTTTCTTGGCTCCTGATACCCTGCAGTCTGCCCTATTTGTGCTGTGGGCTAGTTTCCAGAGCACCAGGGGCCATATGAAAACAACCGCACGTTCGTTTCCTGGCCCACAACTGGAGAAAACTGATTGAACAGTTGTCAGCCATGCAACTACCAATTAGCATTGCCGAACCATTTCTATTTGCTGACACTGTGGTTATGCCGTCATTTGGGGTTGGGCGGGGGAAACAAGTTCCCAGAGGCAATAGCACCAACTCATTTACCTTAGAGTTGCAGCAGAAGTCAGGACTGCTCCCAGCGGCAACGCTGTAAGGTAAATGCAGCTGTCGTGGGATTGTGGGACTGAGTGAAAAGACATAATTACACCAAGCTGTAATGATCCCCACAGTTGGGTAACCTGCTGACACTTGCTTTTCCAGGCTCTGGCATGAAGAATAGCCACTTGGGTGAGGTTCCAGAGAGCCGTTGGCAATCGTGACCATTTGTCTTACTGTCTTCAGGAGAGTAGAACAATAAATGGTTAGTCGCAGCAGGAGATGGAGCTGCTGCTGTAACAAACAATCAACTTTATAACCAGAGCCAGATTTTATTTTTGTTTTCAGTCTGTGAAAGAGTTCGATTGTCAAAGGTGCTTTTAATTCAGTTTCATACTATTTTGGTGCTGTTTCTTGCTTTGGCAAAGTGTGAGTGATTTTGGTAGTCATTGACCTGGATTTTGCAGTGATAATGACGGCGAAACTGTCAGCGTTTGCCGTCATTACCCCTCTGAAACTGACAGCAACTTCAAGATTTAGCACATGCTCAGATAAACTCGGAAATCCTGAAGCTGTGGTCAATGATTCACTGCTCCGCCACAGGTGGCGCTGTGAAACTCCGCAGAGCCAGCAATCTATTCAAATTACTTGAACTGACAAAAACTTAGGAACATAGGAACAGGAGTAGGCCATTGAGCCCCTCGAACCTGTTCTGCCTTTCAATGAGATCATGGCTGATCTGCGACCTAACTCCATATACCCGTCTTTGCCCCATATCCCTTAATACCTTTGGTTAACAAAAAGCTATCAATCTCAGATTTAAAATTAATGATTGACCTAGCATCAATTGCCGTTTGCAGAAGAGAGTTCCAAACATCTATCACACTTTCACTCCTGAGAATCTGGCTCTAATTTTTAGACTATGCCCCCTAGTCCTAGACTCCCCAACCAGCAGAAATGGTTTCTCTCTATCTACCCTATCTGTTCCCCTTAATATCTTGAAAACTTCAATCAGATCACCCCTTAACCTTCTAAATTCTAGGGAATATAACTCTAATTTGTGTAATCTCTCCTCGTAATTTAACCCTTGGAGTCCGGGTATCATTCTGGTAGATCTATGCTGCACTCCCTCCAAGGCCAATATATCCTTCCTAAGGTGTGGTGCCCAGAACTGCTCAAAGTACTCCAGGTGTGGTCTAACCAGGGTTTTGTATACAATTTCCCCTTTCACGATGGAATATCGCTGTTAAAAAACCCCTAAAATGTTAAGCCCTGTTGAAAGAGGTGTAACTGGGTTTTTAACGGCGTACTGACTTTTCCATTAATCTTGGGCTTCATAAATAAAGGTATTGAGTACAAAAGTAGAGAAGTTATGCTGAACCTTTATAAAGCGCTGGTTAGGCCACAACTGGAGTATTGCGTCCAGTTCTGGTCACCACACTTTAGGAAGGACGTGAAGGCCCTTGAGAGGGTGTAGAGGAGATTTACCAGAATGGTCCCGGAGATGGGGGATCTTAGCTACAAGGACAGGTTGGAGAAGCTGGATTTATTTTCATTAGAGCAAAGGAGGTTGAGGGGTGATTTGATAGAGGTGTACAAGATTATGACGGGTTTGGATAGGCTAGACGGGGAAAGGTTGTTCTCACTAGTTAATGGTACAAGGACTAGGGGACACAGATTTAAGGTTTTGGGCAAGAGATACAGGGGGGACGTGAGGGAAAACTTTTTTACGCAGCGAGTGGTGAGGACCTGGAACTCACTGCCGACGGAAGTGGTGGAAGGGGAGACTGGATAGGCACTTGAGGGAAATAAACTTGCAGGGCTACGGGAATAGAGCGGGGGAATTGGACTGACTGGATTATTCTGCAGAGAGCCAGCGCGGACTTGATGGGCCTTCTGTGCCGTTATGACTCTATGGGGGAAAAATTGAGTCGCGCCGCCTTTGGGGCGCTAACTTCACCAGGGCGCTACTTTTAGCGCCCCAGAAAAATTAGCGCCCCCGTGGCCGAAATTGAGTGGTAGCGCCCCAAGAGGGAAGCAGGGCGCAACTGGATGCGCCCCACCTCCCTCTTGGGGCGCTGCGGGGGAATATCGCGGCGCTACGTGCCGCAGTATTACAGTCCTTCCTCCCCTTCTTAAAGGGGAGGGGCCTTGCGCAGCGTGACTCGGGGCCCAGCTGGGCCACCGGGGATCGGAGTGCCGGTAAAAGAGCCCGGCACTCAAGAGAAGTGCCGGGCTCATGGTGCGCAGCCGGCACTCTGCGGGGGGTGGGGGGTGGGTCAGGAGGCCAGGGACGGCAGCGGAGGCAGGTGCTGGCAGGCGGCCAGCAACAAAAATGGCTGCCTGGCACCTCGCCTTTAAATAGCGCCGCCCCGGCCACAGGTAGGACCCCTGACCCCGTCAGACATAGCGTCCGGCGATAAGTCAGGGGGCGCTACTGAAGATCGCGGCCGGGGCGCTGCGCACGGCAATGACGTCATCGCCGGCGGCGCAACGCCGCGGGGCGCTAACTGTTAGCGCTGCCGCTAACCTCCCACTGAATTTCACGGGAGGTGTTGGCGCTAACGGGAGGCGCAAAGCAACCAAATTTTTTCCCCTATGACTCTAATATGATTAAGAGTTACAAATTTTCAATGTATATTTTTTAGAAGTTTGTTTATGATATTTCAGCTTCTAGCTTAATTCTATGTGTATGTCCCAATCTTTATTTCGCTCCCTGTAAAATGTATTAAAAGTAAATTATACTCTGTGCATTTTACTTCCTGGTTTGCTGTCTGAGAATTCTTCAATGTGATTGGCTGCTTAGCCAGCTTCCTGACATCACTGTTGCTGGACGCTGGTGATTCGCTTGATTTGGCCCCAGATTCAAACTAAGGTCGGGAGAGCTGAATTTGGCGCCACAGAGATCGCTCGATCTTTGTGGGCAGCTTTCTTCGAGGTCAGCGGCGATTGTCGTCGCTTTACTGCTGACACAAATTCCAGGCCAATTTGTTTCTATTGCAGATTACCTTGATGCAAATTGGTTTGAGTGAGCTGATGAATCCTGGTAATGAATTGGGTGTTGTTTCACAGATTATAGCTAAAAGTGACATGTAGTATGAATATGGTTTCTGTTAAGCGTGTCCTCTGATAGAATAATGCAAATTACACTGGTCGTTTGCATATAATAGTAATCAGCAGATTTCTAAATTGTAAGCCCCATTTCTTCTCTTGAGAAGAGTTCCACCATTCAACATATCCGTTTGCTGTGAGATTGGACACAGGCAACTGCACAACAGCTGTCAAGCTGTATGCTTCTATAGGACTGGACTGACCTCAGCCAGCGGTTCCTCTCTCCCCGCCATAATGAGATTGAGCACTTGGTTACTGTGAAGCACTCCATCTATTGGCTAGGAAAGCTAATTTCTACAAGACAACAGAGCCTAAATGACAGTCATTAGAGTCTTAGCTAGACCCCATGGTTTACAGAAAGCATCACTACATTTTGAAAATAAAAAATAAACTTTTTAAAAAGAATTTGATTTTGTAATGAATTTTTTATATAACGTTGTCTTCAAGGATTGTACATTAATGTTTGCATTGTATCCAAATTCAATACAGGACTTAAATTATCTTTAGTGTGGCCTATAAATAGAGATGTGCTAAATCCCATGTGTACCATTTCCCTTTTGATCAGGAATAGCCAGCATCACAATGTTTGCTGTTCATGAAGTAAGCAGGTACTTCATGTAAAACCACATTTGCTTATGAGCATTCAGATTCATTCTTTAGTTCCCAAAAAACTCAATCTGCCAAAACTTGAACATAATTAACTACAAAAGGTAATAATCAGTGCAACATGTGAAGGCTGATGAAGCATTTGCAACTAAAATTGTTGATTCTATTCCAGGTCATTCTTCTAAAAATGGTTCCATTTTTAATCTTGTAGTTGGAATATCTTTTCCAAATTTTATTTTGTGTTTGATGCTTTTTTTAAAAAATTCTCCCTTTTAAATGTTGCTTCATAATATATAATTTTGTTGGATGAAGGAGCCAGTAATGATTAATTATTCAAATCTCTGATAATTGCTGGATTAACACAGCGGTGGTGTAAGAAGCAGAATCCCAAGGGTGATGCCGAGTGATTTTGCAGGACAGTAAATGAATCAAACTCAGGCAGTTGTAAGCTGAGCCCCCACTGGAATTAGATCCAGAGCAAAAAATGCCTTGAATCCAGGACGTAATTAGTCAGGTGCAGCTCAGAGGACTCAGACGGAGAGATTAAAATCACAGAGCTGATGCAGTCGGCAAGCTCTACACAGTTAAATGGATGAACTGCTGTGTCTGAACCATGTAGGGTAATGCAGAATTGTAGCAGCTGAATACATGACCTAAAAAAATCCTAGGACTGCAATACCAATAAAAAGTGAGCATAAATAACATCCCAAAAGGATTAATATAAACACAACATAAAACAAATTAGTTTGAATCTGCTGAAATCTATAAATAGCATTTTTAACAGAAATCCAGGCTTGTGTCCATGTAGAAAACTGGAAATGCTAAATGCAATGAAGATAATTGCTGACAATTGCATGACAAGATTATAGGGTAAAGTTCATGCTGATAAAGAGGTGCCTTCATCTCTCTCTCTCTCTTTCTTTCTTAGTAGGCTTTGTCATTTAATGATTGTGTAAATGAGACATCAAAGAAAACTAACTATAGAGCGATCTGCATAAATAATACTGAGAGTAATTAATTGATGGCTCAATTTACTGCTTTATGAGATATAGCTCTGGAAATGGGAACATTTGGTGCACTGAATTTAATTTGATTTACCACAAGATGAAAGTCATTAAATTTGGAGAAAGATTTTACGTAGGTACATTATGTATGGAGTGTCAATGTTGACATTTTAACAACAACAAAATATCTTCAGCAAAAAGATAAAATGGAATATAAAGGGGCTTTGTGCTGGAGAACCAGCCTGTTGACATGGTGATAATGCAGCTGTCTTGTGAACTGCCTGTATAATGGCAGTGCAGTTTTATGCTTAAATGGGAATTCTACATGAAAAGAGCATGGGAAAAAACTCTTATCTAAATTAAGTGAAAAGTAATAATGTGATTAATTTGGTGGAAGAGTTGTAAAGAAAATTTATGTTTATTACACATCAACAGCATTCTTTTATCATTGGTACAGTCAGGACAAAGCTTAAGATATATCTATTAAAATACATACTCACACGTTGTATAGAATATCTCTAATCTCTGATGCATGATATCAGCACAAGGGTATAGGCAAGAGCTTTAATAATTTCAGCACTGGAGGCTGTTTATGTCAACAACTTTTCAGGTGGCTCTAATTTATTGTAAGAATTAGTATTTTACAGAAAGACAGTATTTTCCAGGAAAAGCAAATCATTTTTGATGCTTCACTTTCCATGTGAAATATTTTTGCATTGTTTGTTAGTCATACTGGATTAACTGCGTGGTATTAAAAATGTTAATATAAGCAACAACAACAACTTGCATTTATATATAGCACCTTTGAAGTAGTAAAACGTCCCAAGGCGCTTCATAGGAGCATAATCAAACAAAATTTGACATGAGCCACATGAGAAGATATTAGGGCAGGTGACCAAAAGCTTGGTCAAAGAGGTAGGTTTTAAGGAATGTCTTAAAGCAGGAGAGAGTGAGGTAGAGAGACGGAGAGGTTTAGGAAGGGAATTCCAGAGCATAGGGCCTCAGCAGCTGAAGGCACGGCCGGCAATGGTGGAGCGAAGAAAATCGAGGATGCACAAGAGGCCAGAATTGGAGGAGTGCAGAGATCTTGATGGGTTGTAGGGCTGGAGGAGATCACAGAGATAGAGAGGGGCAAGGCAATAGAGGAATTTGAAAACAAGGATGAGAATTCTAAAATCAAGGTGTTGCTGGATCGGGAGCCAATGTAGGTCAGCGAGCGTACGGATGATTGGTGAACAGGACTTGGTGCGAGTTATTGTATGTGTAGCAGAGTTTTGGATGAGCTCAAGTTTATGGAGGGTGCAAGGTGGGAGGCCGGCCAGGAGAACTTTGGAATAATCTAGAGGTAACAAAGGTATGGATAAGGGTTTCAACATCAGATGAGCTAGAGTAGGGGTGGAGATGGGGGATGTTACGGAGGTGGATGTAGGTGGTCTTGGGGATGGAGAGGTTATGGGGTTGGAAGCTCAGTTCAGGTTCAGATAGGATGGCAAGGTTGTGAACAGTCTGGTTCAGTCTCAGACATTGGCCAGGGAGAGGGATGGCGTCATGGCTGCGGTGGGGTCTGAAGACAATGGCTTTGGTGTCACAATATTTAATTGGAGGAAAGTTCTGCTCATCCAATACTGGTGAGGTAGAGCTGGGTGTTGTCATGCGTGCCGTCCCCATAATTGTAACAGAATTGTAAGCAATGGATCTGTAAGTTCCTTATTTCAGATGTTCCATCGTTGAAGGGAATCGCACACGTACTCACAGGAGGTGTGATTGGGTGTCATCAGGCAATGTCCATTTTAGCAGCTGGTTACAGAGGCCTCGGGAAACAATGCCTGTTTAGTTCACAGACTGGGAGATCGAGTAGAAAGACATTAAAAAAAATACAATTTAGAAAAGGAGCAGGAAATGCAGTTTTCATATTTTGATCCTTTACTAAAGCAATAACAAATACTGCCAGACATGATCTCTGGCACAATAAATTCACCACATCACCTTCTTGCTTACTGCTCTGTGTAAAAACACGGTAAAGGGACTTTACCATGGCAGTAGTGGGTCTTTAATAAATGCAAAATGTAGTATGTGATCGTTTTATTCAGTGACAAAGTACTTGGCAGACTGTCGGCATTGTAATATTGAATGTAAATAATACAAATCAACTACTGGATAGGTACCAAAACAGTTTCCCAATGTGCCAAGAAACTCACTTGAAGCCTCCCCAATTACTTGGAGTAATTAGAAAATGGAAAGTAGTTTTAAAATATAGCCTATCTCTTGGTCCTTCCCAAATGGGCAAGGTTTGTGTCTTAACATTTCAAGTGTCCATGTTCTAAATTATTTAAAAACACTTTGAATTGTGAAGTGTTTTCATACAGCATTAAGATTGCATTTAACTCTTTGTGATATCAGAAATGATTGAGTGAGGGCTCTGATTATTGGCATTACCATCCCAAAAAATGAGCATAATTATCAGTTAAACACGTAACCACACATTACCATGTAATAATGCACTGCTCATTTTTAAGTATAAAGAAATCTGTGGATATGTTTTCTATTAGCTGAGTAGGAATCAGTAGAGCGTCTTGCATATTATTGCGCACAGGAGCTCTATAAATGTGCATTTATCAGTAAATGAGAAAAAAAGCCAAGGGAAGTGTTTCCCCATACAAAAAAAAGGTCATAGCTTTGATTTCATTAGTCACTTTTCCTCTCAGAGATCTGCCATTTCAGGTTTGTGTTTGCACCTGGAAGCTCTCTGATAACATGGGTTACTGGGGCAGATCTCATGCATCCCAGAGTGGTTCCATTGACCTAATCAGAAATTGGTGGTGTGGCTCGTTCTGGATGCTGATCTGAGCTTGGGAAAGTTATTACTGGCTGGATACTGCTTGGAGGGCTGTCTGCTATTTTGTGTCTGACGGTGGCTTTTTCTAGCTATATTTTCAGGTGCTATATTTAAATGTGGCTTGCACTCTGTGGTAAGGAAGAGGACAAGTGTCCATGAATCATACCAGAGTATCACTGTGCACAGGGATTTGATTTTGTACGTATTTTTATCTTGTTTCAACGGGCCAAATTTGTGGCTCTTTTAAGTAGGCCAATTGGGTTTTATAGTCATTTTATGAGGGAACCATAGTTCACTGATTGACCATTCTGTGAGGCAGACACAGTTGCACAACCATTTTGATTAAAGTTCAGAAAGTACACAAATTAATACCTTTCTTTTAATAACAGTATTTCCCATGACAGTACTTTAAGGAGTTGGAAGATAGGGAAATCAGACAGAAGTAACATAAATTTAGGAAGATTAGCAAAATCTATGGATTCTATGGGCTGGATTTTCAATGACCCGTGGAGTCGGGTTTGGAGGCGTGTGGGGGGTTAAAGTTGCAGATTCCCATCCCGACTCCATGCAATTTTGACAAAATCGGTCGCGAAGTTCCCGACTCCGTCCCGCCTCCAAGAGGTGGGAGAGGCCATTAAAGCCCTTAACAAGCCCTAAATTGGCTCTGTAATGCCATTTTGAAACATTTTAGCTCGTTTAACCCTTTTCCGACGTGAAGTACGCCTGATGTGAAACATGCCAGTGAAACCTGGTGGGAGCACAAGTGGATAGCTGACTATCAGCTGCAGGTCCACTATTACAACGGAGATGTGATGAAGGTAGTAGTAGTATTAGGTCTGAAAGTCGCTTCTGATGCTGCTGCATTGAATGTCTTCAGAGACTGACTGGGAGGACTTGGTTGCAAAAATCTCTCTCTCTCAGATGCTGCTCATTTTGCATCCAGGTCCTCTCACAGCAAAGGCCAGACAATCTCTGAGACCAGGCAGTCTCTGACCTGCAATGATGACATCATCAGAGGCGACTTTCAGACTGAAACCACTAATTGGTTCATGGGTTCCCACATGCTGGAACTCAATTGCCCAATTAAGTTAAAATTGCATCAATCTCCCACATCCAATTGCAGGCGGGTGGATAACACGAAATGCGGATGACACGACCCCAACCCGCCCCAGTATCAAAATCCAGCTTGGCTGCCAAATAGCTCTGGAGTGCAGGTTAATGCAGGATGCATATGTCACATTTCAGTTGTGAGCTGTCTTTCAGTATGCACCCTTCTAGTGACAGTGTGGGAAAAGCATGCAACACATAATCACAGGCTACACATGATACAGAAACTATTCGTAAATTAGAATGTCCTTCATGTCCATCGGCTTCCTTGCTCAGGATGCTAGTTTGCAGGTATATTTAGTTATAAAATTAAGCATTTTCACCCTGATTAAATACGATATAAGAGAGAGATTTAGTATCATCCAATAATGATCTCGCTATCTGACCAAACATTATTGATCCCTCCATCCCCAAGAATGTCAGGCTAGACAATAATTAATGGTGTCATTATAGGAAGGTCAACAATTTTATGTTTCTATCTCTCAGAAGGATTCCTGTTCACAACTACTTCACTAGCACAAGTTGGTTAAGTATTCTGAAATTAATACTAATGCTACAAAGGCTTAACTCATAAAAATGGCTTATTAATTCCCACTTCAGTTTGTGCTGTAGATTTACCAAATAAATAACCAAGTGCTTTAACTGGAGTGATACACATATCTTGTTTTTGTCATGTAGATTAAAGTTAAATATTTTAAAACAAGATGTGTGACAAGTTTCAGGTCTGCCTTAGGTATTCTCTCGGGTACAGTGATGCTAGTTACCCGTGCAAGTGATCTGAGTATCTTGTGTTCAGGAGTGTGTCCATACTGTCTACTATTTAAATTTACCATAGCTTAATCCAGAGATGTAACAATAGACCCCCTTGTGACCTGAACCGGATAGTGTGCTTTTCACACGTGTCCTCACGTGCACTTGTCCGATCTTTTATCATTTAAATAAGAATAAAACGTTTTTATTCTTGGTAAACTTTACAAACTGTCATGTGTTCATGAACTCTAAGTGTCATGATGCAATAATGTTGAACCAATTTAAAACCCAAAATATAAAGATTGGGTTTTAGAGTCCGGTTGTTTCATGGTTATGGCACTCGACTAGCGCACTAGAGGCCGTGAGTCAACTCCCACCATAGAAGGTTGTGAAAATGAATTTAATAAATCTGTTAATTTGACAATGAAAGCCCAACTGGTTCACTAATGTCCTTCAGGGAAGGAAATGTGCCACCGTTTGGCCTGCACTTGGTTCTAGTCCAATGTGGCAAAGTTGACTCTTAATGTCCTCCAAGTTGTAAAAATGCTCAGTTGTATAAACATGAAGGCCCACTGCAACCTCCTCAGGACATCTCGGAATAAATGTGCACTTGTCAGCATTGCCCACATCCTGAGCACAAATTAACAAAGAACAGCTGAAGTAAATCAGATCTCAAAACCCAAAGTTAAATTGGCTGTCATTATCTCTCAGTTCACTTTTTGTTGAAGTTTAAATGCATTGTTAATGATTTGTTGCTATATAGAATCTTGTGCTAACTTTGAGCTGTCCCCTGATTGTCCTGTTAATGATGGAAATGTCTTTGTTGGTGTGTGAATGATTGACGGGGAAAGGGGATGATCCGTTGTGGGAGAATCAGATAATGTCAGTCCATTCCCTGATTGCACAGTCCATTGCAACGTAAAGGTGAAGCACTGAGCATTTACAAAACCTGCCCAGGTAAGGAAAGTGTTTGAATGATGGGCAGCTCTGGGACTGGGAGTGAAGTGCGAGCTAATGGGCTCAGTTTTATTACTTTCACCATGAAACCTGTGAACAGAAAAGTTTATTGAGAGTACCCCCGATGATTTAGTGGGTAAATGCACTGCATGGCATGGTACTGCACCATATGGATGACAAGGTCCCAGGTTTGATCCCTGGTCTGTTAACCGAGCTCTGTTGGGCCAGCAGTCATAGTACTACAGTTGGTCTCCATGCCACTTGGCGAAAAAGGGGGAAGATATCATCCACGGTTCCTGGTCCTGCTTACTATCCAGTGACCTCTGCTGGTATCTGTATGTGTGTACATTGGGTGAGATAGGATTATGCTCAGCTGTGATGCCTTAAACAGTTTAGAGACCCTGCCCACACCTAATATCTAGGCTCATGCAGGAAGCACAGCCACTTGCAAGCAGATTGTAAGGGGGAAAAATTCGATTGGTTAGCGCCTCTCGTTAGTGCCTCTGAGGGGGCGCTAACGGGACGCTAGCAACTTAGTGCCCGAGTGCGGCGATTTTAGCGCCGCTCGCAAAATTGACATTGTTTTGCAGCGGCGCTAAACACTACTGCCACGATCTCCTGCGTCCGCAGATCATGATGTCATGCAAGCGTGCAACGCCCCGGTAGCGCCCCAGACCGGAAATGATTCTTGCCCCCTGCCTTCGCGCCTGCTGCTAGGAACGACAGGTGGAGGGGAACGTTTTGAAGTTGAGAAGGGACTGAGGGAGCACTATTTAAAGGCACTTCCTGCTTCTTACTGTCGGCAAAATTTTTGGCATACGCAGGTTGAGTGGGAGAGAGACATCTGGAGAGATTTAACGCTGTCCAAAGGAGTTTTGGTCCTGAGCACCACTTTTCAGGTTCCTATTTATCTGAGCTTCATATTTACCACATTTAGAAGATTTTAAATGGGGGCTGCACTAACTCGGGGCGTCATCCTCCAGCTTCACCTTCGGAGGCAGCAGAGGTACAGAGAGAGAGTGGCAAATGTGGCCAGGGGGAGGAGGGCCAACAGGCCTCTGCACAAGAGACCTTACCCTCCCAGGGTATTCCGGGAGCAATTCTCCTACATTCATTTGTCCGAGGAGCAGTGTTTTAGAAGGCTGCGCTTCAGCAAGGAGGTGGCCACTGAACTGTGACACCTCCTGCAACCAGAGCTGCAGCCTCAGCTGAGGACGAGGACGTCTCTGTCGGTGGCAGTGAAGGTGACGGTGGCTCTGAATTTCTATGCCAGCGGCTCCTTCCAGGCTTCAACTGGGGACATAGCAAATATCTCCCAGTTTGCTGTCCATTGCTGCATCCGGGAGGTCACAAATGCTCTCTACAAAAGGAGAAGGGAGTACATCACTTTCCCCATGACCCGGGACAAACAGCATGAATGCGCATGTGGCTTCGCTAGGATAGCGGGCTTCCCCATGGTTCAGGGTGCCATTGACTGTACGCATGTGGCATTGCGGGCACCTCATGAAAATGAAGAGGTCTTCCGAAACTGAAAGCGCGTCCACTCTCTGAACGTCCAGTTGGTGTGCGACCACAGACAGTGCATCCTCGCCATCAATGCCCGCTATCCTGGCAGCAGCCACGATGCATTCTCCATGCGCCAGACTGGTGTCTCAGACCTCTTCCAACCACGGCGTCAACCTCGTGGCTGGCTCCTCAGGGACAAGGATTATCCACTCTGCACCTGGCTGATGACACCGCTCCGTAACCCCAACTGAGCTCGCATACAATGAGAGCCATAGCGCCACCAGAAACCTCATTGAGCAGACGATCAGCGTCTTTAAGCAATTATTCCAGTGTCTTGACAACTCTGGAGGAGCCCTGCAGTACTCTCCCGAGCGAGTCTCGCTTTTCATTGTTGTGTGCTGCATGCTTCACAACTTCGCAATTATGAGGACCCAGCTATTGACACCAGGGATTGGTGGACCATCTCAGGAGGAGGAAGAGGGAGAGGAAGAGGCGGAGGAGGAGGATGAAGAGGAAGATCACCAGCACCAACGTGGGAGGGAGGCGCACAATGTTGCCACTGCAAGGGCCGTCCGTGAACGTCTGATAAGACATCGCTTCTAATGAATGACAGAGAAGATGGCTTCTGGGATGAAGAAGCACATCATCACAAGCATCCCGCAGCCCATATTGCCGGACAAAGCTTCAATGAGTCAAATCAGCAAAGTTGTAAAGTTCCAATAAATTTTTTTATTTATATTACAAACTGTGCTTATTTATTCAGGACAAACAATTAGTAACAAACACAACAATTAATAAACTAACAAAACTCGTTCTTACCACATCGAGATAAACATCAAACTTTCCCACAAACATTCACCCCATCTATCACATAATATTTACTTTTCGGCCTTCGAGGGTGATCTCCATCCCCTGCGCACTTTCCCCCTTCCCATCCTATTGCTCCTCCGTAATGTGGCCCCAGAGGCTGGCGGAAGGCTACCAAATGTTGGATCCAGAGACAGCATGGGCGGCAGCAGTCTGGGCTGGCTGTGTTACAGGCTGTGGCAAGTGGAATGGGGAAGTGGCAGTGGTGGGAGGAGGAATGCTGTCATCCTGAGAGAGGACAGCACCTTCCTGCTTGACCGACACACTGCCACTCCCACGGGACAGTATCTCAGCATCCGGAGCAATCTGCTCGAGCACAGATTGCTGGCCTGCTGCGGTACCATGAGATCCCCGGTGGACTGTGGGCGACCCAGCGAGGATGGCAGCAATCAGCACTTGCATGACATCAATCTGAGACTGGATGGCACCAACCAATGACTCGATTGCAGCACTAAGCCGTTGTGTTGCGTTGGCCTGTGCTGCAATTGATCCTGCCACCTTACCCATTACACACGGCATGGGCTCTGGTTCCCCACGGTCTCCCTGCAATTCAACTATCCTCTGCAACGAGGCAAGGATGGGTTCAAGGGTTTGCGCACAGATGACAGCTGTGCTGGTGGCGGACTCCTCCACGCTCCTAGCCAGTGCATCCATGCTGTCGGGCACCCTTGCCATTGCACCCATGAGCTCCGTATGCATGCTCATCACCTGCGTATTCATGGCCGCGATGTCGAGGTCCTCATCCGAGTCCTGTGCAGCAGAAGTCGTGCACGCACTCACCCTTCGGGGAGATGGCCCCCGAGCTTCCCTTCCCCCATTTCGTTGCTGCAGCCCGCTGGGTCCCGGAGCTTCATCCAGATCAGATGCAAACCCCCTGCTCCCTACCAGTGAACATGTGGCCCCAGTGTCAGAAGTGTCACCCTCGGGAGACGCAGGCGGTGAGGCTCCAGCTTCCCCTTCCTCCTCCTCTGGCGCGTCGTTGCCACTAGCAGGCTGAAGGACAGGCTGGTCAGCTGGTGGTTCACTATCTGAAAGCAGGAATGTGCAAGAGTGGCTTTAGCATGAAGGCAGGGGGGCAGGAAGGGAGCAAGGACTGGAGACAGTTAGTTAGATTGAAAGTGTAAAAGGCTGGTGTTGTGAGGGGGAAGTGGTATGAGAGAGGAGAGAAAGCTGATGAACATACCGTTGCTGTCCCCGAGGGGGTCGACCTCTCCAACAGCCACGGCGCCTACTACCTGGCTCGCAATGAGTCTGTGGACACTCTCCTCCAATTCAGTGAGGGGGTGTAGCTCCACCTGCCCTCCTCCCATCCGCTGGCTCTCTCGCCGGTTATGTGAAAGCTTGACCTGCAAGAAAAAGGACAGTGTGTGAGTGAGTGTGCAGCCATGTGTTTGCCAGATGTGCCTACCATAGTTGAATAGCCGTTAATGTGTGCAAGGTGTGGGATGTGCATGTGACTTTTATGAGATGGCCATAGTTGTTGGATGAGTGTTGGGCATTTGGGTATTTACACCGTCTGGGCACAGAGTGAAGTTCAGATGGAGGGATGTAGAGGTATTGAAAAGCAGGTACTCACCCTGACCACCCGAGTGAGGTTGTTTAACTTTTTACGACACTGTGTATGTGTCCTCTGCACCAGGCTCCGCCATGACACATGCTGGGCCACCTCCCTCCAGACTCTTCCAAACTCATGGAGTAATGGCCTCCTGCCAGTCTCTGGAAAGAGCACTGCCCGTCACCGCTCAACTGCGCCAACCAGAGCCACCAATGCTCTCTCCCTGGGCCTCTGAGTATCCATCACAATTGTTTCAGCTGAGTAGGTGTTTGCAGGCCGAGGTTCACCGCTGCAATGAGCAGGGTGTGGCTGGGCAGCAAGATGGACCCTCCCCTTTAAGAACTGGCCGGCGCCAGTCTGTCTGAGTTCCAGGGTAATTGACATCGCCTGAGCTTCAGTAGCGTTCTGAGGTAGCACCTTGCTCCCCGACGTTAGCGCCTTAAGAGAGGTGTGTAGCGCTTGATTTAGCGCTCAAATCACCTCCAGGGCGATGGAGATGAATTTCGCGGTCGGAGGTGATAATTAGCGCTGGGCGCTAAACTTTGCGCCCGGCCGATATTAACGCCCCAAAATAGACGATACCCACTTTTTCCCCCTAAGTATCTATGGAGCCATAGCCAGCAAGAGTGAAATAACTTCAATAGAGGAAGGAAGAAAAGATAACAAAAAAAGCTATTGTTTTGGTTCTTTAGTCACACTCAAAGCTGGAAACACTTTCCTAATAACCTCATTCCAAATTAAAGTGAAAACATTGGGCCGAAAATTGATCCCGGGACGCGAGAGTACGCACTGCATACTCTCGCGTATTCCCACTCCAATTGCCGGTTTTCTGCATGCCCTGCGCATGCGCTGAAAACCGGCAATTGCTCTTCCGAAAAGGGGGCGGGTCCTCGGTGCATCGCGTGCGCGCTACAGGCTGCGCGCACGCTGTGCACTTCATGCTTTGGACGCGCAGGTAAGTAGGGAAGATTTTGGAAATGTAAAAAGGAGGAGTAAGACCCGCTTTTAAGAAGTTAAGTAGTGAATTAAGTATTTTTTTGAATTTTTTTTTACAGGTATATCTTTTTTATAGACTTTAAAGACAGGTAAGTTTATTTTTATAACTTTTTAAAAGATTTTAAATTTTTTCAAAAATTTAATTTTTTATTTAAAATGGTTAATTTAATTAACTATACTTATTTTATTAATGTGATGTTTTTTTTTTAAATTTAATTGAGGTTTAGCTGTTATTTTGGGGGGGTGTAAGATTCATAAGTCTCACAGCCATGCTATGAGACTTATGAATGGAAGATGGTGTGCTGCCATTGGCTCTAACTGAGTCACGTGATCCCACAGCTCGCACGAATTCACTACGCCGCTGGGATACGCAAGCCCAGCACAGCTGATGTCTGGAACATCAAGTTCGTGCGAGCTGGATCAGAAAAAGCATAAGCGAGGTGAGACATCGCGGGGAAGGCTTACCCCCGCGGGAACAGAGCGAGATCAATTTCTGGGCCATTCTGTTTAAGCAAATAGTTCATTCTTTGGAGACGCTTTATTCATTAGAAATTCTATCTGGTAAAGTAACTAATCTTTCATCTAAATACCCAAAGGAAACAGTAAAGATAAAGGTTTTCTTTGTTTTGATTATTTCCATTGTAATTTCCTGCAACTTTGTGGTCCTGTGAGCCACAACAGGAGTGTGTGTTAAACATTAAGCATTGTGGTAAATCTCACTATACCACCTTGTTTGAATCTTGTCTCAATTTGACATTAAACCAGCATTTTGATAAGAAAATTGAATGTCAGATGATAGCAAACAGAAGGGTTTTGTTCCCTGAGGGACAGGCTAATGCAGGAAATAATCAGGGATCATATCTTTCATTGTACAACTTTCTTTTCTCGGTGACAACATAATTTTCTAAAAGGAATGTATTATTTTTATACGGAAGATTTGTATCCAGTAATATGCAAACAATTCAAGTCCTACGCAAATAGAGGAGCTCCCTGTGGGAGTTGTAAAAGGTGTATAACGCCTTCTGTAAGTATTTAGTTTACTATCTTGGAACCGTTTAGAGATTTTGGAATCCTTTCCCTCCTGTGGCCATTTTCCTTCATTTTCAAGAAGTTAATGAATAAGGACATGGGATATAAAAGCATTTTCCACATTAATGAGCAGTATTGAGTATCACCTTGGTGAGGTATGATCCTGTGCTAGTAGTGCTCTGGTCTTTTACCATTTCCCAGCACTGTCTCGGTCTCCGATAGAAGAGCACACTACTCCCCCTTGTATTAAATCATTAATGATATAAACTTCAAATAGAAACAAAACATGTAAAATTTATGCTTAAATGCTAACACAGTTCAGTTTGTTGCCTTTATTTTCCAAGTAAGATTTAAGATAGTCTCCATCAACAAAAAAAGCCATTCAAATCATTTCCTGAAGCAAGCTCTTTTCCCTTTGTGTGCATGTTAGCAGCCAAATTGGAAGGGGATGGGGGTTAGAACCAGCTGGTCACAACAGTAATCCTTGTTTCTGAACCAACTCGCTGCAGGATGTTGGGCTGCTGGGCCAGTCTGCTCTGATCCTGTAACAGCACAGCGATTACCTCTTAATGTCCCAGTTTTTCAGGCTCCTTTCGCCTACCTCTTTCCAGGTCTCCACTCATCCTCCACCCCTCCTGTTGCACTGTTAATGCTGCTTCAAGATACTTAGCCATTAACCATTCATATTAAATATTCACAACTAACCTCTTTCACACAGTGCTGTTGGTGCTTTCTGGCCCTAATGTCATTGTTTGTGCTTTTTTTGTGGCTAGTGGCCATTGAACAATTATCAGCGAAGGTCGCTCACTTCACCCATACTGCAAAAGCAAAGGAATTCCCTAATAACAACAGAAAACGCTGGAAAAACTCAGCAGGCCAGGCAGCATCCGTGGAGAGAGAAAGAGAGTTAACGTTTCAGGTCGATGACCTTTCATCGACCTGAAACGTTAACTCTCTTTCTCTCTCCACGGATGCTGCCTGGCCTGCTGAGTTTTTCCAGCGTTTTCTGTTGTTATTTCGGATTTCCAGCATCCGCAGTATTTTGCTAAAGGAATTCCCTCTTCTGTTCACCCTGCCTCCCAGCCCACATGGAAATGAGACAGGTCATACTTAATTTGCATATACAATGCAAATTATTTTCCAAATGATTTAATTTAACTGATTTTCTCTACACTTGTTGAATATATTACTTGGAAAGTGAATTCTTGCAGCAAATTAAGTAAATCAAGCTTTCTCTACATCTGTTTATCAAATAATTTCATATGATTTTTATCCTACTCCATCTTGTCAGTGGAGCAAACATCATGACGTCATCGCCGTGCGCAGCGCCCCGTCCGCGAACTTGGCTCGTGCCCCCTGACCTGCTGCCGGATGCTATGCCCGACAGGGTCAGGGGGGCGTTTTTGTGACCGGGGCAACGATAATTAAAGGGCAGGTGCCGGACAGCCATTTTTGTTTTGGGCCGCCTGCCAGCACCTGCCCCCTCTGGCCCCCTCCTGCGGGGTGCCGGCCGCGATCCGTCAGCCCGGCACTCCTCTTGAGTGCCGGGCTCTTTTGCTGACACCCCGCTCCCCGCTGGTCCAGCAGGGCCCCGGTGCGCGCAGTGCTAGACCCCTCCCCTTTAATCAGGGGAGGGAGGACTGTAGTACCGCGGCGCTCCGTGCCGACGCGTGGGGCGCTGCTGCACGTAGCGCCGCGATATTCCATGGGAGAGCCCCAGGAGGGAGGGGGAGCACTTCCAGTAGCGTACTGCCTCCTGCATGGGGCGCTACCATTCAATTTTGGGCGCAGGGGCGCGAACTTTTTCGGGCCGCTAAAAAGAGCGCCCTGGCGAAGTTAGAGCCCCAAAGGGGGCGCGAGCCAATTTTCCCCCCTTAACGTTTTATTGTCTTGCTGGTTATAAAACAAAAAAAACTGTTTTGTTTATCGAACTGTTTTGCCAAGAAGAAGAAGAAAGCTGCAGCCAATAAACACGATCGTTAACAACTTAATCATGTCCTGCCTACACTGCAGTTGAAATAGTTTTTGGACCAGTTACAGCACTGTTTGTAAAATGGTATGAAAAGTATTTAAAAACTGATATATGCATTGCAGAGGATGCACTGCCATTATCAGAGCATATGATATGCAATGTTTTATTCTGCTGCTAAGGTGTGTAACTGGAATAAAAACAGAAAATGCTGGAAACACTCAGCAGGTCAGGCAGCATCTGTGGAGAGAGAAACAGAGTTAACGGGCTGGATTTTGTCTTGGGGTCGTGTCATCCGCATTTCGTGTTCCCCCCACCCCAACTCCAGATTAATGTGGATGAATGATGCAATTTTCACTTAATTGGGCAATTGAGTTCCAGCATGTGAGAACCCATGACCAATTAGTGGTTTCAGTCTGAAAGTCACCTCTGATGATGTCATCATTGCTGCTGCATTGCAGGTCAGAGACTGCCTGCCTGCCTGGCTTGTGCTGTGAGTGGATCTGGATATATAAGAGAGAGAGAGAGAGATTGTGCTGTGAGTGGATCTGGATATATATGAGAGAGAGAGAGAGAGAGAATTTTTTTTCCATCCAGGTCCTCTCACACCAAGGCCATGCAGTCTCTGAAGACATTCAATGCAGCAGCATCAACTTTCAGACCTAATACTACTACCTTCATCACATCCCCGTTGTAATAGTCGACCTGCAGCCGATAGTCAGCTATCCACTTGTGCTCCCGCCAGGTTTCACTGGCGTGTTTCACATCAGGCGTACTTCACGTCGGAAAAGGGTTAAACTAGCTAAAACGTTTCAAAATGGCATTACAGAGCCAATTTAGGGCTTGTTAAGGGCTTTAATGGCCTCTCCCGCCTCTTGGAGGCGGGACGGAGTCGGGAACCCCGCGACTGATTTTGTCAAAATTGCGTGGAGGCGGGATGGGGTCGGGACCCCCGACCCCGCAACTTTAACCCCCCACACGCCTCCAAACCCGACTCCACGGGTCATTGAAAATCCAGCCCAACGTTTTAGGTCACTGACCTTTCATTAGAACTGTA
This sequence comes from Squalus acanthias, assembly GCA_030390025.1. Taxonomy (NCBI): domain Eukaryota; kingdom Metazoa; phylum Chordata; class Chondrichthyes; order Squaliformes; family Squalidae; genus Squalus; species Squalus acanthias. The sequence continues at coordinate 60,208,913 of CM059429.1, forward strand.
AACAGTTCGAGATATAACCGGTTTTAAGCAAGTACAGAGGCAGGAAAGTGGTTGGGGGGGAGCGGAGAGGAAAAAACAAAAGTGAAGCTCTGTGATAGGGTGGAAGGCAGGAGAGATTAAATGGCAAAAGGGATAATGGTGCAAGGCAAAAGGGGGTGGTAATGAGAGAAGTAAAGAAACAAAGTAACTGGCCTGTCTCTTTTAAGGCCACAATATTTAATTGCTGGACAGCTGAAGATCAATCCTCATAGGCACATCCTGAGCTCAATTAGAGAGCAGTTTATACGTAGATTGTCAACAGCAACAAAAATATCTGACTTTCTTTCCTTCTACTGAGTGTTTCCTGGTCCACCCACTGTACTTAATCGGCCCAAGTGCATCCCAGTCCTCTTGCTCGACTGCCCACAGATCCCAAAAGCTTGCTGGTCCACCTGCTTGTTTACCTACCTCTAGTCCTTCTCGGCCTGTTCACCTCGCCGCCGAGCCCAAGGTGCTGACCTGTCTGCCTGCCTGCCCCAAGTGCTTTCCAGACTCGTGAATTAATCCAACTCCTGTTTGTTGCTGGCAGTGAGGTGTCGGTTTCCTTTACCCAGTGGAGGCAGGAACCCTCACAACATTCAAGAAGCATTTGGATGAGCACTTGAAATGCCATAGCATACAAGGCTACGGACCAAATGCTGGAATATGGGATTAGATTAGACAGGGCTTGTTGGCCGGCGCGGACACGATGGGCCGAAGGGCCTCTATCCGTGCTGTATAACTCTATGACTCTATCCAGATTGTAAGAACTCATTCTTCAGGCCACACAGAAAGGGCATATTCCCATGAGAAATATCAGTTGACCGTTGCTTATGTAAATGAGCATTATGAATTTAAATATTCTGTTCAACAAATTAAAAGGAATGTTACAAAACAATCAGCCTCAGTTTTCTTATGCAAATCCGACCAATTAAAGCTGAATGTTCTCCGTGATGGCTCAGAAAGGATGTCCATGATCTTAGGCAAATGAAGACTGCAATATATAATTGTTTTTACAATACTTTGTTACCATGATCACCAACTTTAATATTCCTTTTCCCATGCAAATTAGCCCTGCTGCTAATCACTGGCAATGCATTGAGCTTATTCATGTTACTGTATTAAACTAAACGATAATGGAGTCATGAATCACACCTGGCACCTGGACATCATGTACCATGCAGACACTCGGTTTTTATTTGCGGGGGAAGCCCCTGGATTGAGAAATGAAGTAATTATCTTAAATTGTATTCTACCCGTATATAGCAAAGAACCAATTGTTTTGTTTTAAAATAAATGACTGAGAAAGGTAATTTAAATACTTATGTTTCTTTCACAGAATGAATAAAAATGGATTTTCAGAGGGCAATCAATTCTGGCCCGTTGAATAATGATAAAATTCTGGTTACTGCATCTGCTTTGTGCAGACCCATTTATTTTATTTTCTCATTTCTCGCAAATATGAATTCCAGATTAAAAAGCAAATCTAAAATATCAAGTGCATTCAAGCTATTTGAGGGTGTATGAATTCATATTTAAATAGAGCTGGCAATTCTTTCAAATAGGATTATGATTTAAACAGCTATTGCCTTATTGGACTTTTATCATGGTAATCAAATTCCAGTCTATCTGCTGGCATTTACCAAGAGCAGGAAAGAATGTGCAAGCTATTAAATTATTTAAATCTTGTAGTAGCAATAATGCACATTGTGTCTCGTAATGTCTTAATATAATTTATTTTGCAAGGCTGCTAATAGTGCGTAAAGCACTGAAAAGAAGGATGGTGTTGAATGAGCTAAAATGCAAGTTAAGTAATAGGATTGTTGAATTATTTGTTGGTCTCTGGGATGTTGCAAAAAAAAGTGTTCAAAGGTACTTGTACTCTCTGAAATGAAATAAAACTAGAGTCATTCTCCCCTTCAGATCTGCGACAAGGAATGGCATTATTACGTTGTTAATGTTGAGTTTCCTGTGGTGACATTGTACGTGGATGGAGTAACTTACGACCCATACCTGGTGACAGATGATTGGCCAATCCACCCGTCACACATTGACATGCAGCTAACTGTTGGAGCCTGTTGGCAAGGTAAGATCTTCAAATGGTGGGGAAGGCGGGTAATGGTTGGGTTGACGTTTTGATTTCAGTCCAACTTAGCAAGAATTGAATGCGGTCGTAGAGTTTGTACCAAGCTTAATTCAACACAGAAGCGGTGACAGAAAACGGCCCTATAAAATGATTAAGATCACTCCTTTAGAAAAGTCCTGGTCTCAACTCCCTTTCTAGGTTACAATGGTTTATTGTGTAATAATACACTTGTGCACTTTCATGGTGCAACTCTTCATTTGGGACATTTTAATCAAATGTATATGGATCAGAAATGACCATGTGAAACAAAGGCCTCCTTCTACAACCTATTCTAACCAAGCTTCTCCAGTTTTGGTGGCTTGGTTCCCACGAACTGCACACTTCTGTAAAATGTATCTTACTATGAAAATAGCCCCATCACGAATAAGATACAGCATTCTGCTGTGCCCCAAATCGCATAACAATGGCACATGTTAGACCAGCTCCCAGCACTGTCACTTGGTGCTTTGCTTGCATGGTGAGTGGCCATGTTTAATTTAATTGTTAGAGAAACAAAATACTGCAGATGCTGGAAATCTGAAATAAACCTGAAAATGCTGGAAACACTCAGCAGGTCAGAAAGCATCTGTGGAGAGAGGAACAGTTAATGGCCCTGAATTTGCGGTCGGAGACTTCCCGCGGAGAAATGCCTCTGATCCCTAAATAAAATGCCCACGTACCTGGGGCCTCGGGATTCACGGAGAATCGCAGTCCTGGGCCTCTCCGGGTACCTGCGGGAAGAGGCCCGCATATCTCGGTTGCATGCGGTTCGCGAGCGCCCCTGGGATCACGTGGGTTGGACCAGCGAATGACGTATGTACAGAAACCCCATAAGTATGAATGGGAATATCCCCAAAAATACACATAGACTTAAATAAATTTTTTAAAACCACATTTAAAATTAATTAAAATTGCATTTAATTAAATATTTAAAACAAATTTAATTTTTTGAAAAATAAATTAGCATGTTTTAAAGGGGCTAAAAATAAACTTACCTTATTTAACAAGTTTTTTAATGTATAAATTATTGATTAAATCTTGTTTTTCTGTTTTTTAAAACTCTTACGCTGGTAAAAGCATCCTTATAACTGCTTTTACCAGGCGTAAGAATTTCACGGGCATTCGCTGGGCAAATAGCCCGACTCTCCGCCCGCGGATGCCCTTTTCCCGGGGATGCAGATGATCTGTCAAGAGAATTATTGATAGATCGCAAGTTCCGGGTTTTAGCGCACGCACAGTGCATGCCTAAACCCGGAACTTGCGCAGCCATTAGGGGCGCGTGCGCACCTTGTACACACCCGTAGGGGTCGCAAATTACGGCCCAACGTTTCAGGTCGATGACCTTTCATCCGAACTTTCATCTTGGTCCCATTTTTCCTTGCATTATCATCCCTTTTGTCATTTAATCACTCCTGTCCTCCACCCTATCACAGGCCTTTCCCTACCGCCTTTTCCCCTGGCTCTGCTATTGCTTAAAAGTTGTTCATCTCTAATATCTTCCCGTTTTGATGAAAGGTCTTCGACCTGAAATGTTGGGCTGGATTTTTCCGGGTCCCACCCGCACGGTGCGGGGAGACCCGGGAGACGACGAGAAACCCGGTACGACGTATTTCCCGGCACGCTGTGGAGTAACTCCACAGCGTGCGTGCGACGTCAGGGGCGCGTTCCCCGCCCAGAAGTCAGCCTGATTGATAGGCTAGCCTCCAGTGGTGCGGGGAACTCAGAGAAGGAGGCCACAGCAACAGGTAAGTGCTGGGCGCAGGATGGTGGGGGCAGGGGGTCCGATCCCCCGAGGGGAGGAATGTTCGAGGCCTGGGGCGGGGGTCGGATTCCTGACCCCAGAGAGGGCCAAGCTGATGGTGGGGGAGCTTGAGAGGCTGAGAGGAAGCACACCTGCTCCTCCCGGCCCACAAGGATTGCTCCCCGAGGCTGAGGCCGCCTCGTTGCAGCCAGCGGGAATCCCAAGCCCTGGGATCCCCGGCTGCCTGCAGTAAAACCTGCAAAGCTTCAGGCTTCAGGCCTCATTTTAATATTTCAATTGCCAACCCGTCTCCTGGCAGCGGGTTGGCAGCCCGCCCCGGTCCCGCCTGAGTGAAAGGTGAAAGGAGGCGGGTTGGGGCCAGGGTTCACATTTTTGGAAACTTTCACTTTCCCCCCACGCCTCCAACCCACCCACTCTTTCCTGAGAAAATTCCGGCCATTAACTCTATTTCTCTTAAAACAGATGTTGCCTGACCTGCTGAGTATTTCCAGCATTTTCAGTTTTTATTTCTTAACTTAATTGTATTTAGGTTAATTGTAACACTCTTAATACCATCCTCTTTGAGATTAGTTGACTGTACCACAGAGCAGGGATCAAACCTTTCTGGTGTACCTGACTGAGCACTGCGCCAGATGGGGCATTTACCAGTGAGGCACCAGGAAATGATTTTCTTGCAATTTTTAATGAGAATAAAAATTCTTGGGAAGAATCATTGGCGTTATCCATTCTCTGTTAATGACAACCAGCATATTGTTAGTTGAATTCAAAGAATCATTCATTTTATAGTGCATTTGAACCCTGGTGTGGTGTGAGCAATAAAGACTTAGGGCTGGATTTTACCTGCCGAGATGAGTTGGGGGCGGGACTGTTGCCTTCCGGGTTCTAGTCCCGCCCCCAGCGACGTCCGACGCACAGACTCTATTTTCCTCTGATTGACCTTGTTAAGTTCGCCCTGCGGGCTTGCCGGCCAATTAATGGAAAGCTGGTGTCAGATGACGTCAGTTGATGACGCTTCATCTGTCGGTTTTCTTAAAGGGACATGTAGCATTTATTTTTGACAAATGAATTGTCAGTGTTTGACAGCATTGAGGTGCTGTCAAACACTGACAATCACTGTTCAAAGGTGAGCCCGTGCTCCCAGGCTCTCCAATGACTCTCTCCTTAGGATAAAACAGATGGCAGTTGCAGGTGAGGTTACAGAAGCAATCTGTCACTTCTCCCAATGAGGTGAGGCCACACAAACACTTCAAAGCTTGTCACCTACAAAAAAATCTAAACACATTAAAAATGACTTTCCCAACATCTCCTTACCTCTGATACTCACCAGTGTCCCATTGGATCCTACACACCACTTCTGCAGCTGTCATCTATACACAAACATTACAACAGACCCACAGCACACCTCACTTACCCTGGTGGGGTTCCCCGACGTCGGGAAGCCTGCAGCAGAAGTCTCAAAATGGGAAAAAGCCTCTTAACTGCCTGTTAACTACCTGTTAACAGGCAGTTAAGTGGCTATAATCCTCTTCCCGCCGCTAGGAGTCGGGTCCCTGCGCAAATCGGGGACTCGACTCCCGGGAAGATTGTTTGGAGGTGGGTTGGGAGCGGGTTCGGGACCCGCTCCCATTCTTTTTGATTTTGCCAACAGTTCCGCTTTCAAACCCGCCTCCTCAGGGCTGGTAAAATCCAGCCCTAGGGTTCAGAAGGATTGGGACTAAAATGACTCTGAGAAAGATTGTTGATCAAATTTCCACTAGCTTCAGTAATTTGTGTGAATATCTGTTAGAAAAGAATCAGTTATTGTGTAAGATTGCTAACATTTTTGATATTCAGGTGTTACCACTTGACCAATTTAGTTTCTTCCAATTTTATATAGATAGTAACTGTAGTTTTTAAATGACCTTTATAGTGATCAGGGTTCTAATGTGTGATCCTGAAGAGATGCATTTACTGACGAGGACATTCGAACACTGAGAAAAACCACCGATGGTTAATTTACTAGGACCTTGCCAAAAATCATATTGTTTATATATCTTTGATATGTGTTGGAGGATGATCCCATGTTCCTATTCTGCTTCATTTATTGGGGATGCTTGGTTGGATGTTCTGTAACATCAGTACCCTTGTGTAAGGGGATTTAACAACAGATATGACTTAAGCCAGCAGCCAAAGGAGTAACAGGATGCAAAGCAAACTACAGCCATAGTTAGATTTTTGGCAATCATTTCTAGGCTTATTAAAAATAGAAGATTAAACTTTACAAATTGTATGTTGGCCTTTTTTGGATGCAAATTGATCAAATGTTTATTACATGTGCAAAGATTTCATGTTTACTCATTTATACCTCAACTAATTGGTTGAATGATTAGTGTAAATGAAGGATTGTGTTGCCATAGTAATGGGTAGTTAATTAGCATAAGTAATTATTTCTAATAGCTGTTGGACTGTAAAGACACCACTTTTTACAGAAGCATGCAAGATCTGCTGAACTTGTAAGTAATTTTGTGCCAGTGTATAGCTTCAATTCTAGAGGCTGATATTACAGGATTGCTATATTTGTTCCACATTGTATAACTAGATGATGAAATATGGTGTAGAGTTTTGGGTCTATAATCTAATCAAGGATTTTCTGTTTAATCCCTGGCATTGTTACAAATTTCCCAGATATTGGGCAGGCATACTGTAGCTAATAACAAGCAAAAGCTCACCTATGGGATTGGTCTGTAGTGCTGGACATAAGAACATAAGAAATAGGAGCAGGAGTAGGGCACTCAGCCCTTCAAGCCTACTCTGCCATTCAATAATATCATGGCTAATCTTCTACCTCAGCTCCACCTTCCTGCACAATCCCCATATCGCTTAATTCCCTTAGTATCCAAAACTCTATCAATGTCTGTCTTGAATATACTCAATAACTGAACATCCACAGCTCTCTGGGGTAGAGAATTCCAAAGATTCACAACCCTTGGAGTGAAGCAATTTGTCCTCATCTCAGTTCTAAATGACCGACCCCTTATTCTGAGACTGTGACCCCTGGTTCTACCTGCATTTACCCTGTCAAGCCCCTTAAGAAGTTTATATGTTTCAATGAGATCACCTCCTTATTCTTCTAAACTCTAGGGAATATGGGCCTAGTCTACTCAATCTCTCCTCATGGACAATCCCCTCATCTCAGGAATCAGTCTAGTGAACCTTTATTGCACTCCCTCTATGGCAAGTATATCCTTACTTAGGTAAGTAGAGCAAAACTGTGCACAATACTCCAGGTGTGGTCTCACCAAGCCCTATATAATTGTAGTAAAGACTTCTTTTCTCTTATACTCCAATCCCATTGTAATAAAGGTGAACATACCAGTTGCTTTCCTAATTGCTTGCTGTACCTGCATGTTAACTTTCAGTGATTTGTGTACAATGACACCCAGGTCCCTCTGAACATTTCCCAGTCTCTCACCATTTAAAAAATATTCTGCTTTTCTATTTTTCCGACCAAAGTGGGTAACTTCACACATCTCCACATTATATTCTATCTGCCATGTTCTTGCACAATCCTCCCAATCCTCAGACTTACTACTCTCTCTTCTTTTAATCTAATGCTATCTTTAACTTCTCTTGTTAGCCAAGGTTGGACTACTAATCCCGTGGGGTTTTCATTCCTTATCATGACTTCATTCTTTTAATGTTTACCATTGCTTTCTACCATATATCTTTTAATCTAGTTTCCCAATCCACCTTAGCCAACTTACCCCTCATACCTAGGTAGTTTGCTTTTTTTCAGATTTAATACCCTAGTTTCGGATTTAACTAAATCACTCTCAAATTCAATATAAAATTCTATCATATTATGATCACTCTTCCCCAGAGGCTCCTTTACCACAAGGTAATTAATTAACCCTTTCTCATTGCACAATACTGGATCTAAAATAGTCTGTTGCCTAGTTGGTTCCTCGACATACTGATCTAGAAAACTATCTTGAATACATTTCATGAACTCGTCTTCCACACTATTACTGCAAATTTGGTTTGCCCAGTCTATATGAAGATTAAAGTCCCCCATGATTACTGTATTACCCTTGTTACATGCACCTCTAATTTGCTGATTTATACTCTGCCCGACACTACGACTACTATTAGGGGGCCTATAAACTACTCCCACCAGTGTTTTCTGCCCCTTGTGTCAGCTGTGGCTCAGTAGGTAGCACTCTCACCTCTGAGTCAGAAGGTCCACTCCAGAGACTTCAGCACAAAAATCTCGACTGACACTCCAGTGCAGTACTGAGGGAGTGCTGCACTGTTGGAGGTGCCGTCTTTCGGATCAGTTGTTAAACCGAGGTCCCGTCTGCTCTATCAGGTGGACGTAAAAGAGCCCATGGCACTATTTTGAAGAAGAGCAGAGGAGTTATCCTCGGTGTCCTGGCTAATATTTACCCTTCAGTCAGCATCTCTAAGACAGATTATCTGGTCATTATCACATTGTTGTTTGCGGGAGCTTGCTGTGCGCAAATTGGCTGCCGCGTTTCCTACATTACATTACAACAATGACTATGCTTCAAAAGTACTTAATTGGCTGTAAAGCGCTTTGGGACATTTGGGACGTCCTGAGGTCGTGAAAGGCGCTATATAAATACATGTCTCCTTTCCTTTCCCCTCCTTCCTTTCCTTTCCTTTGTTTCCTCTCCTTCCTTTCCTTTCCTCTCCTTCCTTTGATTTTCTTCCTTCCCTTCTCCTTTCCTTCCTCTCCTTTCCTTCCTTTCCTTTCTCTCCTTTCTCTCCTTTCCTTTACTTTCCTCTCCTCTCCTTTCCTCTCCTCTCCTTTCCTCTCCTCTCCTTTCTTTCCTTTCCTTTCCTCTCCTCTCTTTTCCTTCCTTTCCTTCCTTCCTTTCTTCCCTCCCACCCCCACCCAAACTGATTTTCCAAGCGAAGATCCTTTCTCTCTACTGTCTTTATCCCATCCTTTATTATCAGGGCTACCCCCTTCCTTATCCATTTTGCCTGTGTTTTCTAAAAGTCAAGTGTCCTGGAATATTTAGTTTCCAACCTTGTTCACTCTGCAACCACGTCTCTGTAATGGCTATTAGATCAAACCCATTTATTTCTACCTGTGGTATTAATTCATCTATTTTGTTTCGAATGCTTCACGCATTCAGATATAGTGCCTTTAGCTTTAACACATTAGTCTCTCATGCCCTATTACCTTTGTTAAGATCTCTGTCCCTTCCTGACCCACCTTCCTGAACCTGAGAATAATATCTGTACCAAAAAAACAAAATGTCAGAATAAGATGAGATAGAATATTGCAGACCAACAGGCCATCAAAACTTTTTAACATCAAAGTAAGTTGAACAGTAGCAGTTAGAAATGCCTACAAGGGCTCAAAGATGTAGACAGAAAACTAGATCCGCTCGAGACTCCCAAATGGTTAGGCACCCCGTGCAATTGCACAGCCTACTGCCACTCCTGAAGGTGATAGTCCACTTGCTTTGGTACTTCTGTGGATGCCTGAAAACCTCTACAGTTGGCTTCAGTGTTCTTTGATTAGGGAGGGGTGAAAAAGAAAAATCAGCAAGGGTTCTCGTTCAGATGACTCCTGTTGGAAAGTTTGTGTCTGTTTTGCTGTTGGATGAGGGCAAAATTGGTCTTGGCTGTGAGGAGCCTTCCCCACTCCATCTATTTAATGGTCGATTGACAAGCTAACACATGGTCACTTGTGTAAGGTACTGAAGGAATGGTATCCCCTGTGGAACTGTAACCCAATAGAATAGGGAAAAAAATGGGGTGAAGAAAAGACATCCTCTCTGCACAAAGGACTGAAGAAGCCTACCTCCAGGAGGAGAGTAATAATGGATTGAATATAATTTAGGAAGGATATTAATTTTGATGACCTCCATTTTCCCTCATGAAAAAAACTGACAGGCAATCACTGCAGCTCAGTCTCACTATCTCATTCACAATGGCATTTAGTACAACAGCACTGTGATTGAACAAGACAGAATCATAGTTAACATAATTAAAAATAACAGCAATGAACATAATAATATGAATAATATAATTAAAAATAATAGAATTAACCAAACGCTAAATAACAAATGCCTGTAAAATACATCTTACAGAAAATGCAGAAGTGAATCTGTATTTACCCTCTCTCTCACACTTGCTGTTTGTCTTTCTAGGACCGCTATTGATCGGTTGCTAATTAAAAAATGTCACACACGTGCAAGAATATTGAATTCACAATCACAAACAATACACTTAAGAGTCAATTACAATGTGGGACTTCTCCAAATAATGAGCCTTGCTGCAATCTGTTCTGTTCCTCTATTACTGTCACAAATCACAAGTGCTATTAAATGCACTAAGTTGAGAATTTTTCCATTACATGTTATCGTATTTATTAGAGGAAACAGGTCACCTGTGGGGCATGAATTCCATAACCGCTTAACTCTCTGATTCAATCAGTTTGCTGTCTGCAGACCTCTATTTGATTGCTGTAGTCTGATGATAGTGAGCAATGACTGCACGGTTAAAATTCCTTGCAAACAGATTTGACTGAACTCACAGTGCTTTTAGGGTTTATTTTAAGCTATGGAACTTTACTTCAATTACATAGCTACACATCTGGCTGTGCATTTTAGTAAAAAAATATTAATAGTGTGAGCTAATATTTTATTCTCACAACATGACATCTAACGAGACACTAGTTCTGATCACGTTAAAATCTGTCATGGTAAGATTTGATGTTTTTTTAAACAAAGATTCTGCTGTTACAAACTGTTACTAAAATCTCAGGATATAATTTGCATCTTTATGAATATTTTTGAGTTCTCTAAATATAGAGGAGTGACACACACACTGATGTGACTCACAGGATTTAAACAGCGTGAGCAACCTGTGCCATACACTCAACAACAGTTGCATTTCTTATTCCTATTATTTCAATAGAACGTTTCAGAGTGCTTCACAAGGGGATGCTGAGCAGGGACAGGAAAGACTAGAAAATCAGCCTCTGATGGTCCAGCAGAGGAATTGGGAGATGAGCAGTAACCCAGAGTCTGAGGAGTGGAGGGTGCGTACTGGTACAAGGCTGAAAAAGCTAACTTTGATAAGGTGGGGTGAGACTATGCAAGGATTTGTCATTGAGGACAAGTATCATGAAGTCAATGCGCTGAGGGACAGGGCGCCAGTGGAGCTTGGCAAGGACAGAAGTGATGGGGATGCAGAGCTTTGTGCGAGAGAGTGCTCAGGCCACAGAATTTTAATTAACTGGAGGTTGTAAAGGGTGGAATAGGGAACAGTGTTTGAGGAATCAATTCTACAGTTCATCAAGATCTAAAGAACTCGGGGAATTTATTGCAACTGAAATCAGAGGCACTTAGCTGCTGGAATGGATTTGAAAAAGGATGACATTGCTTATCCTGACATTAAAATGAAGGAAATTTGTTCCGAACTTCACGTCTGGCAGTCAGATTCTATGGCAACTACTTGGGAGTTAGTGATGGTGGACAGGAGGTGTTGGGGGTCTTTGCTGTACATATGAATGTTTACCACTGGTTGTGGATGATATTGCTAAGGGGTAGCATGTAGATAAGAAAGACTTGCATTTATATAGAGCCTTTCACGACCACCGGACTTCCCAAAGAGCTTTACAGCCAATTAAGTACTTTTGGAGTAACAACAGAAAACGCTGGAAAAACTCAGCAGGCCAGGCAGCATCCGTGGAGAGAGAAAGAGAGTTAACGTTTCAGGTCGATGACCTTTCGTCAGAACTGTGAAGAGCCGGAAATCAAATAGATTTAAGGCCAGAGTAAAGCTGGGAAAAGGGGGAGGGGATAAAAGAACAAAGGGGGAGATGAAGAGACATTAAGAGACATTAAGAGATATGCAAGGCTAGAGGTGGTGTTAATGTGACAGATTAAGGCTGAAAGAAGTGTGAAATCCACTGGCAGAATGAAGGACAGCTGCCAGCTTCTAGGAGGAAAAAAAAGGTGGGGGGGGCAAATAAAAGGGTGGAAAAAATAAAATATAAATGTGATTGGAGCTGAGGTTATGATCTAAAATTGTTGAACTCGATATTGAGTCCAGAGGGCTGTAGCGTGCTTTACTCTGGCCTTAAATCTATTTGATTTCCGGCTCTTCACAGTTCTGATGAAAGGTCATCGACCTGAAACGTTAACTCTCTTTCTCTCTCCACGGATGCTGCCTGGCCTGCTGAGTTTTTCCAGCGTTTTCTGTTGTTATTTCAGATTTCCAGCATCCGCAGTATTTTGCTATCCTATAAGTACTTTTGGAGTGTAGTCACTGTTGTAATGTAGGAAACGCGGCAGCCAATCCTACACACAGCAATGTGATAATGACCAGTTGATTGAGGGATAAATATTGGCCAGGACACCGGGGATAACTCCCTTGCTCTTCTTCGAAATAGTGCCATTGGATCTTTTACGTCCACCTGAGAGAGCAGACGGGGCCTTGGTTTAACCTCTCATCCGAAAGACGGCACCTCCGACAGTGCAGCACTCCCTCAGCACTGCACTGGAGTGTCAGCCTAGATTTTTGTGCTCAAGTCTCTGGAGTGGGACTTGAACCCACAACCTTCTGACTCAGAGGCAAGGGTGCTACCAACTGAGCCAGGGCTGAAACATAAACATGATAAATAAGTGAAGACCATGGTTGGAGCTCAGGAGCACAGCACAGCTAACTGCAGACAGAAGAAGATAAACTGTTGGAGAAGATGTAGTCCAAATGGAACTGGGAAACTGTGTGGTTCTATGAAGTTGGACCATAGAGAGGTGGTTGTGCAAGGAGAATGGATTACTCAACAATGTTGAAAGTGGCAACGAACTTAGGAAGGTAAGGAGGTGCAACAAGCTTAGTCAACTGTCACACAGAACATTATTGATAACTAAATTGCAATGCGACTGGACACATTGGGGGCTAAATTGGATAGTCCTGAAAACGGGCGCGGGGATCGCGATGCGCGATTAACCCGCGCCTGTTGTTTGAAATGCAGGCAGCACACCATCTTCATGCTGCTTGCACATTAAGCATGATTTCTGAGTGCAGCCAGCGCTAACCGCGCTGGTCATCGGCTGCACGCATCAGCAGGGGCAAAATTGTAACATTCTAGCAGTGCTTAAAGCTAGCCCGCACTGCTTAAAGCTAGCCCGCACTGCTAAAAGCTAGCCCGCACTGCTTAAAGCTAGCCCGCACAACAACAACTTGTATTTATATAGCGCCTTTAACGTATTAAAATGTCTCAAGGCGCTTCACAGAAGTGTTATAAGACAACAATTTGACACCAAACCATATAAGAAGAAATTAGAGCAGATGACCAAAAGCTTGGTCAAAGAGGTAGGTTTTAAGGAGCGTCTTAAAGGAGGAAAGAGAGGCGGAGAGGTTTAGGGAGGGGAGAGTGCATTGTGGCTGAAGCAAGTGCTCGGAGTCGTGCAGGAAGTGAATCTGACCTGGGAAACAGTGAAGAATGACACAATATGGGAGAAAGCAGGCTACAGGGTTTTTGGACACTCCACTGGAGGTGGAAAGGAAGAGAGATGTCTTTTATCTGCAGGGGGCCAGGAGGCCCTCCAGACACATGGTAAAAAGGCAGTGGGAGCAGATAGCCATGGAGGTGAATGCCAGGAGTCTAGCCCCAGGACCTGGATGCAGTGGCACAAGAAGTTCAATGAGTGGTCAAGGTCAGTGAATGCATCTTCAAATGCCACATCCTACCAAATGCACCAATTCACCTCAGACACTGCTCAATGCACTACACCCCCATCACTCACCTACCAACAATCTCTATCAATCAGGACTCATACCTAACATTCACATGCTTCACCTCACCCTCACACACTTAGCACTGTTGCAAGCCTCACACCCACATCTCACAGCTTGCACACACTGCCAGCTATTCAACCATGACAGCCACATCACCCAAACAGATTCCAGAACACTCACTGGCACACTTCTCTCTCTCTTGCAGGACAAGGTGGCACACAACCAGAGGCAGCAGGAACTAACCGTGGGGGGACAGGTGCTCCTGCATGTCCTAACCCCCATGGAGGAGACGGTGCTGGCCATTATTGGAACGGCCATTGCTGAGGCCGTGGCTAGTGGTGGGGCTGAAACCATTGAAGATGACAGTATCCTCATATCTAATCCTCCTTCTCACATCCCACGTCCCCCTCATCCCACAATCTCTTCTGACTTACCCCTCACTACAACCTTACCCTTGTACCTTTTTACCTTTCGGATACCCAAGAACTGCAACCTGACCAGGCAGTGGAAGAGCATCAAGAAGACAGTGATGATGAAAACACTCCTCCATCACTTGATTTCACACTCGCAGCCGCCAGCTCATATACTGACTCTGCGCGTATCTTATAGGCTAGCATAGAGGCGGGATCTGTATGTGATGAGACACTGGGCACGAGTGCACTGCAGCCAGGGCAGGGGGCAAGGATAGCACAGGTGCCAGCTTGCCGGAGGGTGAGATCACACACGAGTTCTGCTGCAAAGGACTCAGATGAGGATTCAATGGGACAGGCTACAGAGAAGGTGGTGGGTCTGCACAGTGAAATGCTTGATGCATCGGGAAGCTTGCCAGAAAGCCTGCGTTCAATGCCAAGGAGCATGGAGGAGTCTGGCACCAACTTGGCACAGGGCTTTGCGCATAGCTTGGAGCCCATCCTTTCCAGCACGGAAGTGGTGGCCAACTCCATTAGCACACTTGTGGACCCAACCATGATGCAGCGTCTGATGGCCGATGTCTCAGCTTGCATTGCAACACAAGCAGCATTCACGCAACGTCTGAGTGCCGCAGTGGCAGCTCAGACTGCTGCCATCATGGCTCTGGACACCAGTGTGCAAAGGGTGTCAGCTTTTCTGCTCCCTAAAGACCCTCTCAGATAGGGCCTCCTGCTGACAGCCCTTCTACCCCTACTCCTCCTTGCTCTTCTAGCAGCTTGTCCTGCTCTGTGTGACCTCTGCTCATTCTCCCAGTCATGCTCAATGCCAAGAGGAAGCCCTACTAGGCCACGTAAGACTGGGAGCAACTGATCTGTAAAGAAGCCTTGAATCAGCAAAAAGTCCTTCATCAGCTGCCACACAACTCCCTGTCGACTTTTGCAACTAGAAACAACTATGAAAAACACCACATACTTGTAGAATTATACTAACAGCCAGAAGAAATCAACTAATCTGTAAGTAGTTGATGATGCCTTTAAATAGTGCTGGCGGGGGGGTCCATCCTGCTGCTGAATGCGTGTTCAGCTGTGCGAGGTTGAGAGGGTGCCAGCTGGAGCGCGGAGCTCCAAAATGGCAATGCTGGCGTCAATTCAGCGTTGCATGCTGATTAACGTCACGATCTGCCTGCTCGGCGTACTTCCGGCGGATGTTAGCTGCGCGCGTGCTAATGCCTTCACCAACATGGCGTCTGGCACGATTCACGGCAGAAGTGTGTATGCGCATAGCAGACACCATTTTGGTCCCTGAACGGCACCCGCAGCGCCCAGACAATGGATGTCACCGAGCCCAATTTTGCGCCAAAAGTCTCCTAATATTACTCTTTTTATGTGAGGGGTTGTTTCTGACTGCCCATAGATTCTCTGACTTACCTATCTCTTTCTGGTGACTTCTGACAGACTACTTGAGAGGGGCTGAGCCTACTTTTCAAAACAAATCACCGCAACAAAGGAAATTTAAATATGTGTCGCCTAAACCCAAGGAACTGCCAATCAGGCCTATATACAAACAAAGCCCACAAAGTGTTTGTATTTGAATTGCATGACTTGGCTTCTCTCTTGGTTACCTGACAAGACAAACTGTTTATAATTCAGGTTCATAGCAAAAATAGTTGGGCCATTTTCCGTGAGTAAATCTAGTTTTTCACCCCCTATGTGTCATGACAAAGAAAGAGAACCATGCAACAACAACAACAACTTGTATTTATATAGCACCTTTAACGTAGTAAAACAGCCCATGGCGCTGCATAGGATTATATTAAGACAAAAAATTTGACACCGAGCCACATAAGGATAAATTAGGGCAGATGACCAAAAGCTTGGTCAAACTAGACCGGACACAAATTTTGGCCCCAATTTTAACTCCAGGTGGATTCCCCGCTCAGGCCTGAGCTAAAATTACAATTGGGTCTCAATGATGTCATCGGGCCGCAACATGCACATGTGAAAAAGGACCCTGTTGGCTCCGAGCACATGTCCTTGTAGCCTGTTCAGGAGAGTAAGTTAAAATTGAAGATGTTATGATCATGGCGGCTTCGGACAGGTAAGAGCCAGAGTGATTTTTAACTGCCCACCCGCCAGGTCTCTGCCAAGCGAGTAGGGTTGAAATCGTCCCTGAATATTATCCTTTATTCAAGCCTTATCAGTCTATTCATCCCTAGCTGTTCATGCTTTGACAAATGACCCAGCCAGATTGCCCTTTATTGGGTTTATCACATCTATAAGAGGATAAAAGCATGCTACAAGATGTGTCGGCAACTTTGTGCTGATTATTAGGAGGAAGAAAAACTAAAATAATGTTTTTTACAACCTTATGCTGACGTTGAATAATCACATCACTTGACTTCATATCACTCCAGGGTGATCAGTATTTAATTGAAAATAGCAAAAAAATCACAGCAAGCCATTTAATAATAATCTTTTAAACGTCTTAAATTGGTAACAACCTACTTAAACTTTATAAATTACAAAAGGTTTGTGAATCCCCGTGTGGAGTGTGCAGTACCGTTGCGAAATGGCTGAGAGGTAAGTTTGAAAAGACCATTTCACCCAGGAGGCTGTGCATGTGTATATTCACTTCTGTTAACACTGTCAGCGTTTTTCTCAATGCAACAGTTCTTTGTTTTTGGCCATCCAAGTCTCATAAAACCTTCTGGAGGCTCGCAGATTTTCACCCAAGTGTCCCGTCTCCTGGTTGTGATCTCTCTGGTATTCATCTTGAGTTGGCTGATTTTTTTTAAAACAGTATTTGATGTCCATAAAATAAATAATATAACAATGAATAATCTAGCTTTTAAATGGAATGAGGATAGTGAAGGACCATGTCAAAAGAAAAGTGCAAGATAAAGGGTTAAAACAACATTCGACACCTGTACTATAATAGTTCAGTGATGGGAATCTAACACAGCAAAAAGTGAAATTGACCATTTATAAAACAGTGCAACAGAGAATATATATAAAATATAGCAACAATATGTAAAATAAATACTAAATACTGTAATATAGTACAATAATAATGCAATATAACACTGTGATAAAAATACTAGAGTGGCCAATTGCATGGGTATTGCATACTAGACTAAACAGCATAACAGTAAAGCTGACAAAACAACAAAATCTCTCTCAACTGGCAAACTCCCTGATATCATGAGCTTTATTTCCAAATAGAATTTAATGAAATGATGTTCAATGAGGCAAATGATGTCATCATGTCACGGAAGCTGTAATTGTATCACAATGATGTCATTATGTTACACGTTGAAAAACCTAGTTATAAAGCTCTCCCAAACCTGAAAGGGTGCCATTGCTCCTTCAAGACATGCCATTTATTGTTTTATCCTTAAGGCTGTTGCAAAGGAGTTGTACACTCCAGTATCATAACTTTTTATTATAAAAGAAACTATAGAGAAACTCTTTGTTGAGTGACATTGCTTGACAGTTGTCTATTATAGTAAGAGTTTGGTACATGTAATTCCTTCTACTTAGCCCAGCGCTGAAGTTCCTCTCCAGGTGGTATAAGAAAGGATTAGTGTAGCACTCTGTCAACCCAGCTGATCCACTGTGCTATTTGGAAGGAACAGAATCTAATCTATATTAATACTAAAAATTGGTGAGTGTAACTTGTGAACACAATGTGGCTATTAGCAGTTTTATTAGCCAAGCATAATGGCATGATTATGTTCATGTGACTATGCTGTTACTTTCTAGCAATCTGACAACTCGTAATCACTTGATCATAATCTCTCTTACTAGCAATCTCAATAGCCAATAGTAATCTCAAGGCTCATTGTTAGTGTTGCTTTCCAGTAATCTCTTGGTAGCACATGTCTATAGTTGCCAATCATTTACATTTCAAGCGAATGGTCAATGTTTCTGGCCTGTGTTTGCACAACTCCTGTGGTGGCCAAAACGTTTGTGAATTTGTGGACTTCACAGGTCATCTCTTTTGCATATTGTGCAGAAGAGGCAATCATGATGTTTTATGGACTGAGAGTCAGTCAGTGCCAATGGGGGTGGGCAGGTATAAAAATGCTCTGCCTAACTACTTGGGCATGAGCCTCCCACCTCCCACTACACAGGAGTGCATCTGGTGTATTTTTCTGAATGTGGCTTATTCCTTCGCACCATGAGGTGTTCTCTCTCACTTTGCTATTGATAAAATAGAGAGGCAACAGGAAGGTTATGATGGGGAGAGAGAGGTTGGAGGTTAGAGATAAGAGAAGGATGGAGTTGAAGATGCACAATCTCTCTTTCTGTTTGGTGACCGATGGTAAATTTGGCCATTGATTTCAGTATATATATTTTTTTCCTTTTGTATAGAATCACACACTTGGTATTCCCTCAATCTCCACGAGTCACTTGGCAAACTAGTAGTTGTAGTATGAGGTGTAATGATCTCATGGAATAAATAGCACCAATCTAATTAGATGATTTTCAAGATGCAGTCAACCATGTTTGAAGAGAAGCAGGAAAGCAACTCACATGGCACAACAGGAAAAAATAAAACACCTTTTGGTTCTTGCAATAATCCCCAATAAATATATTTAAAAACCTGAATTTATTATTTTATGAAACAAAATTATTCCACAGGTGCTCGGTAAACCGAGTTGATGATGAGCAGTGGAAAGCCCATGAATTCAATATTCCCAAGGAGTGGAAACTGGACATTCTGCTCTTCCTCACAGTGTATTCTCATTAATAAACTGAGTGTTCTAAGAAAGTTCTTAGTGGCTGTTACAAGTTTAGAGTCTGCCTTATTGTAGCAGGACATATTGAGAGAGTAGTGAGCAAAGCATATGGGATCTTGGGTTTCATAAATAGAGGTATTGAGTACAAAAGTAGAGAAGTTATGCTGAACCTTTATAAAGCGCTGGTTAGGCCACAACTGGAGTATTGCGTCCAGTTCTGGTCACCACACTTTAGGAAGGATGTGAAGGCCCTTGAGAGGGTGCAGAGATTTACCAGAATGGTTCCGGGGATGGGGGATCTTAGCTACAAGGACAGGTTGAAGAAGCTGGATTTGTTTTCATTAGAGCAAAGGAGGTTGAGGGGTGATTTGATAGAGGTGTACAAGATTATGACAGGTTTGGATAGGCTAGACAGGGAAAGGCTGTTCCCACTAGTTGATGGTACAAGGACTAGGGGACACAGATTTAAGGTTTTGGGCAAGAGATACAGGGGGGACGTGAGGAAAAACTTTTTTACGCAGCGAGTGGTGAGGACCTGGAACTCGCTGCCGAATGATGTGGTGGAAGCGGTCACTCTCAATGTTTTAAAGGGGAGACTGGATAGGCACTTGTGGGAAATAAACTTACAGGGCTACATGGATAGAGCGGGGGAATGGGACTGACTTAGTTGCTCTGCTGAGAGCTGGCACGGACTCGATGGGCCGAATGACCTCCTTCAGTGCAGTTATGACTCTATGGGCTGGATTTTACTTACCGAGACGAGTTGGGAGCGAGACTGCTGTCTTCTGGGTTCTAGTCCCGCCCCCAGCGGCGTCTGATGAACAGACGCTATTTTGCCTTGATTGGCCTTGTTAAGCCCACCCTGCAGGCTTGCCGGCCAATTAAGGGAAAGCCGGTGTCAGATGACGTCAGTTGATGACGTTTCATCTGCCGATTTTCTTAAAGGCATATGTACCACACTTGTTTGACAGATGAATTGTCAGTGTTTGACAGCATTGAGGTGCTGTCAAACCCTGACGATCACTGTTCAAAGGTGAGCCCTTGCACCTAGGCTCTCCAGTTACTCTCCTTCGGATAAAACAGATGGCAGCTGCAGCTGAGATTACAGAAGCCATCTGTCACTTCTCCCGATGAGATGAGGCTACACAAACACTTCACAGCTTATCAAATGCAGAAACATCTAACCACATTAAAAATTACTTTCACAACATGTCCTTACCTCTGATACTAACCATTATCCCATTGCATTCTTCACACCACTTCTGCAGCTGTCATCCAAACACCAACATAATAACAGACCCCCAGCACGCCTCACTTACCCTGGTGGGGCTCCCCGACGTCGGGAAGCCCGCAGCAGCAGTCGAAAAATTGGGAAAAGCCTCTTAACTGCCTTTTAACTACCTGTTAACAGGTAGTTAAGTGGCTATAATCCTCTTCCCGCCGCTAGGAGTCGGGTCCCTGCGCAAATCGGGGACCCGACTCCCAGGAAGATTGGTTGGAGGTGGGTTGGGAGCGGGTTCGGGACCCGCTCCCATTCTTTTTGACTTTCCCAGCAGTCCCGCCTCCAAACACGCCTCCTCAAGGCTGGTAAAATCCAGCCGTATGACTCTGCCTTAGATGTTCTCTCGGATGCTGCTCACTCCCCTAATGAGGAATTTAGGAATGAGTCCGTATTGTCAATATCTAATTATACAATAGTAAAACTCAGAGATGTAACAATAGGACTCCTTTATGATCTGAACTGGATGTCTTTCGCACATGCGATCATGCGCACTTTTTCAATCTTCTTGAAGGAGAACTAAGAAACATTTGTTAAAAGGAGATCAGAGACAAATTATTAAGCTGTTTTATACAGAGTAAAAGTCAAGCAAATTCCAATTAACTCAATCTCACATCTCTACTTAGAAACATGAGGGGAAAGTAATAAACACTCCATGCGCCTTGTCCCTTTTATGGGCTGACTTGCTTATTCTTGGCATGTTTCAGGCTGCTACTAACTGCAAAACCTAACCTGCATTTTTAGCCTCCAACTCTGGGCTAAGGGCTGTCTCACACAGACCCACGTTCATAACCTAACTGCCCATGTGTCCCTTTGTCACTTTCCTCTCTTAATTCTGGCCCCGGGAAGCAGAAGAGCCGCAGTGTCCCTGACACTTTTCCAGACAGGGAATAGTCAACAACCAAACTTACTACCTCTCTCCCAAAAGTATATGCTTTGCGGACACCTCACACCATACCAACATGAGTAGAATCATCCTCTGCACAATGGGTGTGAATATTTGAAATAAAAACAGAAAACGCTGGAAATATTCAGCAGGTCGGGCAGCACCTGTGGAGAGAGAAACCGAGTTAACATTTCAGGTCAATGACAATGCGTGCGATTATTTGTTTGGCCAACCAAGACGAGATGACAAATTGCTTAACATACTAATTCATCCTGGCTAATGGACCTGTAATAAAACAATAGATCCTCATGTATCAGAATTGTGACATCCCCCAAAGTAGCTCATCTGACTTCAAGACACATTCTCCAATGCTTGCAGCCTGCGGCCTTTTTAAAAAATATAAATCTGTGCAAATTAACTTTGTTTTAAAACACAACCCTTACACATAACCCAATCTTTGCCGTGCTGGAAAAAAAGTCAGAAATCCCAAAATGTGACAGTAGCAATGATGTACGGCTTTTTTGTTTGCCCTGGAAATTTTCAGCTTGTTATTACAGTTGTGGTGAGATTAGTGGTTTCTAGGGAGGTGGGATTAATGAGCCGATTTTAAACTGGGTAACAAATTGGTTGCATTCTTCTAGGCAGCGGGTAGAAATTAATAGAAGCAGCTCTGCAAGGGATCCAGTCATTACTGGAGTCCCACAGGAATCTGCGTTGGGGCTATGACTCTGTATTGTCTTGGATGAAAGCATTAAGTGACGAATTCTCAAGCTTGCTGTTGACCTAAAGATGTGTGCCGGAAGTTAGGAATGTAGATGGAATAGGGTGCCGGCTGATTTCGCTATATTGGTGTAATGGCCCCCGATATAAGACAGATGCCCTTCGGTGTGAATATATACAGCGTGATGCATTTGTGTTAGGGAAATTGCAGGCGTGTAGACAGCATCCATAGTTACCCACTAATCATATAATCATAGAATGATACAGCACAGAAGGAGGCCATTCGGCCCATCGTGCCTGTGCTGGCTCTTTGGTAGAGCTATCCAGTTAATCTTACTCCCTTGCTTTTTTTCCATGGCCCTACAAATGTTTTCTCTTCAGGTATTTATCCAATTCTCTTTTGAATGTTACTATTGAATTGGCTTCCACCACCCTTTTAGGCAGTGCATTCCAGATCATAACAACCACCCTCATATCCCAGGAGGATTGAAAGATTGAGGCCAGAGCCTCCGCAATTTCCACCCTTACTTCCCGCAGTAACCTAGGATGCATCCTATCCAGGTCGAGTGACTTTTCTACTTTGAGCACTGCCAATCTTTTAAGTACCTCCTCTTTATCTATTTTCATCCTATCCAATATTGCTACTGCCTCCTCCTTTACTGCTGCATTGGCAGCATCTTCTTCTCTAGTGAAGGCAGATGCAAAGTGCTCATTTAGTACCTCAGCCATGCCCTCTGCCTCCACAAGAAGATCTCCTTTTTGGTCCCTAATGGGCACCACCCTTCCTTTGATTACCCTATTTATGTGTTTATAAAAAAAAATTGGGTTACCTTTTATGTTAGCCACTAATCTATTCTCATACTCTCTCCTTGGCCCTCTTATTCCCTTTTTCAGATCTCCTCTGTACTCTTTATATTCAGCTTGGTTCTCTCCTTGCAATTGTCATAAGCCTCCTTTTTCTGTCTCATTTTAACCTCTATATCTTTAGTGATCCAGGGAGCTCTAACTTTGGATGCACTTCCTTTTCCCCCATGGGAATGTGTCTACTCTCCCCAAACTGTCTCCTCTTTGAAGGCCTCCCATTGTTCAGTTATTATTTTGCCTATTAATTTTTGATTCCAATCCACCTGGGCCAGATCCCTTTTCAACTCACTAAAGTTAGCCCTCCTCCAGTTAAGAACTTTTACACTTGATTGTATCTTGTCCTTTTCCATAGTTATTCTAAACCTGATGATATTAGGATCACTATTCCCTAAATGCTTTCCCACTGAAACATGTTCCACTTGCCCCACTTCATTCCCAGAACTAGATCCAGTACTGCTTCCTTCCTTGTTGGGTTGGAAACACACTGATTAAGAAAGTTCTCTTGTACACATTTCAGGAATTTCTCCCCCTCTTTGCCCTTTACACTCTTACTGTCCCAGGCTATATTAGGATAATAATTGAAGTCCCCCATTATCAGTGCTCTGAAGTTCTTGCATCTTTCTGTAATTTGCCTGCAAATTTGCTCCTCTATCTCCTTCGCACTATTTGGCAGTCTATCGTATACACCCAATAGCATAATAGCTCCTCTATTCTTCCAAAAGGCGTTTGATAAAGTGCCAGCAAGGTTGAAGCCCATGGAATAAAAGGGACAGTGGCAGCAAGGATACGAAATTGGCTAAGTGACAGGAAACAGAGTAGTGGTGAACAGTTGTTTTTCGGACTGGAGGAATGTATACAGAGATCGGTACTAGGAACACTGCTTTTCTTGATATATATTAATGACTTGGACTTGGGTGTACAGGGCACAATTTCAAAATTTGCAGATGACACAACTCGGAAGTATAGTGAACAGAGAGGAGGAGAGTGATAGACTTCAATAGGACATAGACAGGCTGGTGGAATGGGCGGACACATGGCAGATGAAATTAAACGCAGAAAAGTGCGAAGTGATACATTTGGCAGGAAGAATGTGGAGAGGCAATATAAACTAAAGGGTATAATTCTAAAGGGGATGCATGAACAGAGAGACCTGGGGGTATATGTGCTCAAATCGTTGAAGGTGGCAGGGCAGGTTGAGAAAGCGGTTAAAAAAGCATACGGGACCCTGTGCTTCATAAATAGAGGTATAGAGTACAAAAGCAAGGAGGTTATGATGAACCTTTATAAAACACTGGTTCGGCCTCAACTGGAGTATTGTGTCCAATTCTGAGCACCGCACTTTAGGAAGGATGTGAAGGCCTTAGAGAGGGTGCAGAAAAGATTTACAAAAATGGTTCCAGGGATGAGCGACTTCAGTTACATGGATAGACTGGAGAAGCTGGGGTTGTTCTCCTTAGAGCAGAGAAGGTTGAGAGGAGATTTGATAGAGATGTTCAAAATCATGAGGGGTCTAGACAGAGTAGAGAGAGACTGTTCCCATTGGCGGAAGGGTCGAGAAGCAGGGGACACAGATTTAAGGTGATTGGCAGAAGAACCAAAGGCGACATGAGGAAAAACTTTTTTACGCAGCGAGTGGTTATGACATGTAATGCACTGCCTGAAAGGGTGGTGGAGACAGATTCAATCATGGCTTTCAAAAGGGAATTGGATAAGTACCTGAAGGAAAAAATTTGCAAAGCTACGGGGAAAGACCGGGGGAGTGGGACTAACTGAAGTGCTCTTGCAGAGAGCCGGCACAGGCTCGGCGGGCCGAATGGCCTCCTTCTGTGCTGTAACCATTCTACATAAGAACATAAGAAATAGGAGCAGGAATAGGCCACTTGGCCCCTCGAGCCTGCTCCGCCATTCAATAAGATCATGGCTGATTCTATTCTATGATTATTCCTTAATTCTAACCAAATAGACTCTGTCCTTGGCCCCTCAACTATATAATTGCTTTCCAATGCTATAGCAGTTTATTTGATCAATACTGCCACCCCCTCCTTTTTTTTCTTGCCTATCTTTCCTGATTACCTTGTAGCCAAGAATATTAAGTTACCAATCCTTCCCCTTGTTTGAACCAGGTCTCTGTTATTGCCACTAGATCATAGTCCCATGTTGCAACTTGTGCCTGCAGCTCACCAACTTTATTTACCACGCTCCTTGCATTTACGTACATGCACTCCAAATTCATCTTAGACTGCCTTTGCATTTGCCCCCAGTCTGATCCCTCCTATTTCTGAACTATTCTTTATCTCGTGTTATTTGCCTCTCCCAGTCCTCTGTGCACCTTGTTTCTCCTCTCTGCAGAGCAAGAGAAGAGGGCAACAGGACTGATACTTAGCCTCGGGGTTCTTCACTATCAGGACAGGCTCAAGTAACTGGGGCTTTTACATTGGAGAATCGTAGATGTCAAGATGATATGATTAAGGTTTTGAAAATGATGATGGATTCCATCTGGGTGGATAGCTTATTTGAGCTTGATAGGAATGTGAAAACTCAGGAGCATGCATATAAAGTATGGAAACAAAGAATAGGTTAAATGCCAGCAATGATTTATTTTCATGGAGAGTCATCAGCCTCTGAAATAGATTACCAAAATATGTGGCAAGTATGGATTTCCTTACAGCCTTTCCAAAAAGAATGATCTTCTGAGAATTGAGGACATCGCAAGTTATCGGAAATAGGTGAGGGGGGTAGCAGGGATTATTGATATAAGTTACTGCAGTCGCCAAGAGATTTCTTGCTTGCTTTTGGTGCTGGAAAAGGAATTTTGCAGAATTTTTTCCTAAATTGGACAAAATGTTTTTCTTTTTTTTTGCTTCTCCCAGGAGATTGTTTGACTGGTGGGGCTGGGGGGAAGGGGGCAGGGGGAGGAAGGTTCATGGTGCATGTCGGCTACAATGGGCTTGGTGGACCAATTGGTATTTTCCTGTCCTGTTTCATATTTCCGTATGTAGGAGGCACTCTCTTATCTATGTAATTTCAAATTCTGGAGCTCATATATATATCTGTGCTTTATGATCTTTTGAATTCTGATGCCACCTAGTGTAAGTAGTAGCAAAGACTGAACTTTGCTTTCATTGAACTGCAAGTACAGGCAGGTTTGAAAAATAAGAGACACAATGATGTTTTTATCTTATTGAAATGCATATAACTTTTAAAAAGTATGGTGGTAATTTTAAAATAATTTTACATCCATAATTATGTAGGACTGCAAAAGATCATGAATATTCACATAGGGTACAGGTACTTGTACTAGTCTAGCTGTCCTACATGTGGTAGTTGGATAGCTGCACTGCCTCTGTGCTACCATTATTGGTAGTGTTCGTCAGGGAATCCATGCAATGCTAATTTTTTTAAAACTTCTATTCTCAACATCTGTTGCACCGCATTCATGGAGATTATAAGCACCTTCCCCTCCCCTACAGTGACATGATGCACAAATATTGAGATAAATGTATGCAGATTGTCTTATGACACAAAATGTAATGTCCTTCAGGGAAAGAACCCTGCCACCCTACACCTATTGCATTGGAAGCCAGAGTAGGCAGATAGATGAGTTGCTTTGCGTGTCAGGCTCTTGGCAGCAAGATCTCACAGCCTCAAATTCATTGAAACCAACGTGGCAGACATGGTCCCTCGGTAGCTGTCTCTTCCCAGGTGTCGAGGTTAATACTGTCAAATTTTAAGGTGGCCTTTAGAGTGATAGAGTCATAACGGCACAGAAGGAGGCCATTCGGTCTATCGAGTCCGTGCCGGATCTCTGTAGAGCAATCCAGTCAGTCCCATTCCCCCGCTCTATCCCTGTAGCCCTGAAAGTTTATTTCCCTCAAGTGTCTATCCAGTCTCCCCTTGAAAACATTGAGTGTCTCCGCTTCCACCACTTCTGTCGGCAGTGAGTTCCAGGTCCTCACCACTCGCTGTGTAAAAAAGTTTTTCCTCACATCCCCCTTGTATCTCTTGCCCAACACCTTAAATCTGTGTCCCCTAGACCTTGTACCATCAACTAGTGGGAACAGCCTTTCCCCGTCTAGCCTATCCAAACCCGTCATAATCTTGTACACCTCTCAAATCACCCCTCAACCTCCTTTGCTCTAATAAAAACAAATCCAGCTTCTCCAACCTGTCCTTGTAGCTAAGATCCCCCATCCCCGGAACCATTCTAGTAAATCTCCTCTGCACCCTCTAAAGGGCCTTCACATCCTTCCTAAAGTGTGGTGACCAGAACTGGACGCAATACTCCAGTTGTAGCCTAACCAGCGCTTTATAAAGGTTCAGCATAACTTCTCTACTTTTGTACTCAATACCTTTATTTATGAAACCCAAAATCCTGTGTGTGTCTCTTCATAGCATTTCATCTGCCCACCTCTGTTACGATATATGGACTGCTGTTCTTTGTAGAAGGTGGCTTTAGGAATTCTGCAATCAGGCATCTGAAGGAAGTGTCCAGACCAGCGCAACTGTTGCCCTGGTCTAGACACGTCATTGCTTTAGTCCCACAGTACATGGTTGACTCTTACCCTCATATGAGGTCCAAGTAGCCACTCAGTTGTAAGAACAATCCTGTTCATGAAGAAGGCCCACTTGAGAAAGCCCACCTTCTCAGAGTAACTAGCGATATGCAAGAAATGTGGTCATGCCAGCATTGCCAAGAACAATTTTTTTTAAACTTTAGAAAGAAAGAAAGACTTGCATTTATTTAGCGCCTTTCACAACCTCAAGACGTCCCAAAGCACTTTACAGCCAATGAAGTACTTTTGAAGGTAGTCACTGTTGTAATGTAGGAAACACGGCAGCCAATTTGCACACAGCAATCTGTTTTAGTGATATTGATGGAGGGATAAATATTGGCCAGGACACCGGGGATAACTCCCCTGTCCTTCTTCAAAATAGTGCCGTGGGATCTTTTACGTCCACCTCAGAGAGCATACGGGAGCCTCGGGAGTCTCATCCAAAAGAAGGCACCTCCAACAGTGCAGCACTCCCTCAGTATTGCACTGGAGTGTCAGCCGATATTTTTGTGCTCAAGTCTCTAGAGTGGGACTTGAACCCACAGCCTTCTGACTACGAGGCGAGAATGCTACCAACCGAACCACTGCTGACAGAGCAGTTTGGAAAGAGAATAGTAGGGCCTCGAAATTCGTGACTGCCACAAAAGCTGCCGGTGCCACCCCGGCCGGGTATTAACGGCCACCGAAAATGGTGGCGCTGGCAGGACCGAGAAATTGGTGCTGGGGACGAATTAACACTAGCCCAGCGCCTAACTCACTGTGCAATGCCGTCCTGGTGGCATTGGTCCCGGCAGGAGGCTCAAATGTAGCGTGGCCGAAACGTAGTTACAGCTAGAACAGCCTCTCTGAAAGCAAGGCTGTGATTTTAGAAAGCATTCTCACTTTCTTAAAGGGGCAATGCTTTCTGAAATGCAAAAAATTAAAATGATGTAAAAATATGCAGTTTTTCGCCCTTCTGGAAAAAAAAATTAACTTTAAAAAGAATTCCCAAATGGGAGTCTTAAAGTTGAGTTCCCATCCGCACCTAAAAATAAAATGGGAGAAGTGCTTCATCACTAACACAAATGGCTCAGCAAGCCAGGGAAGGGGCACCCAGGGTCTCGCACGCAGCACTCCAGCTTTGTGCAGGGGGTCAACACGGCAAGAGAGGTCCACTACCCACAGGGGCCAGGAGGCCCTCCAGAAAGAACGATGTGGGACCACATCACCGAGGCCGTCACTGCCAGCAGTGTTGCCCCCACCACCTGGCTCCAGTGCCCAAAGAAGCTTCATGACCTCAGATCAGGGCAAGGTCAGTGAATGCATCTTCAAAATCCGTCTCCTACCAACTGAATCAGTAGCCTCACACACTGCTCAATGCACTCACTTACCAACGATCTGTACCAAACACGAGGCACACCTCCCTAGCTTCACCTCACCTCCTTGGAGGAGATGGTGCTGGCCATTCTTGACAGGGGCATGGCTGTGCCCTTGGCCAGTGGCGAGGCTGAAAGGATACAAGATACTGGTATCCTCATACGTATCGTCCTTCTCACATGCACCTCGTGCTTTCCCGCCCTCCCCTCACCACAACTCCACCCTTGTGCCTTCCTCATTTCACACACCCAAGAAATGCAGCCTGCCCAGCCAGTGGTTGACCAAGAAGAGGAAGAGGAGCGTGAAGAAGAAGAAAAAGCAACACTATTACTCGATTTCACACTCCCAGCTACCAGCTCCTCAAGGTCGACCAGCAAGGCCGTTTGCAGTGACCCCCCCACTGAAAGTCAGCAGCTTTCCACCAGCCATGCTGCAGCCACTGGGGTAGCACTGCGTGACATCAGTAGGATAGGCAAAGGCACACAAGACAACCACTAAGGGAATGCATAAGTGTGGTGAGTTGATTTCTTGATGTCATATTGGATGGCTAGATGTATAAAGTTGGATAGGAACCTTTGCTTTGTCGTGGCTTTAATTTCAGCATTGTGGCCAAGAGGATGCTGTGATGGTCAGTGACAGAGGGAAGTTAAGGTGTAGGATATATGTTGAAAGGGGAATTGGGGTTGTGGTCACTGGTACTGCAGGCGGATGATTCCACCCCGGATATCCCGGCCAGAAAGGGGCTGTCTGGGTTGCATCCTTCCTTCTGCTTCTTCCTCTTCTGCTTCTTCCTCTTCCCTCTGCGAGCAGATGCTGGAAATCTGAAATAAAAGCATAAAATTCTGGAAATACTCTGAAAGTCAGGCAGCATCTCGACCTGAGATGCAAACTCTGTTTCTCTCTCCACAGATGTTGCCTGACCTGCTGAGTATTTCCAGCATTCTCTGTCTTCTCAGAGGCCTCCCTTTACCATCCAAAGCCTTGCAAGCATCCAACAGCACTCCGTGCACACTTAAAAGACTTCTAACTTGCATTCCACCAAGCCACTACTACAATAAAATTTAAAAAAAAGTCCAGTCCAAAAGCTTAAATACAAACTTACCGGAAAGATGTGTGTGTCACTTTAAGAGATGCTGACAGCATCTGTCAGTCTGCTGTATGTTGAGTTTTCATGGTGAGCTTAGGACGCAGTGCTGAACTCAGCGCTACGGTCGAAGTTCGCTGAGGTGACGTTAAGTCGACTGACGTCATCCTCTCTTCATTTACATTTCCAGGGCCAGCGCTGCTATCTGCAGCGCGAAGGCCCTCACCAAAATGGCGGCTGCCGAGTCCTGCGCTGTTTCTGATATTTAAGAGAAGCGCAACTGAAGTAATGTTATACCATATGTGTTGAAAATGTGGAATTATATTATAAAGATGAACTATTGGCTTCATTCATTCATTATTCAAAGCATGAATTTCTGCAGCAATATTAAAGCTACGAAGTGCTGTTGATTCTATGGGATAACGGGTTGGGGTTTGAGAACAAATATCAATTTGATACAGTAAACGTTTCCAAATATAGACTAGTTTTACATATAATTTTAGTATGTGAAAGGTTTTTTTTGCATGAAATTACATCATTCAATTAATGTTCAATGTTGTTGGTATTTTCAGCCTGTTTTAGCTTTGAGAATGTCACAGGACAAAGTGCAGCAAATGGAGTGACATTGGCAGTGTAAAGTCACCAACATTTTCATTAATGATTCTGAAAGAATCGTTTCTCCTATTAGGCACTTAGACGATTTATTAATTTTATGTTAATAGCTCGTTAAATAAAATATGCTAGATAGGCTTTGTGTATGAAAATTGGGTTAATTAGCCACCAGGCCAGAAAGCCATAAAACCCTTTTCTGAAATTTGGAAGATGTATTAGGCTAAAAGGCTGAATATATTAATACATTGGCCCAAAAATTAGTGAGTGAGCCTTCGTGCGAGGGTAAGGCCTTCCCGCGATCTCTCACTGCGCGCTGGCTTTTTCAGTCCGAGCTCGCACGAACTTGATGTTCTGGACAGCATCTGTGCAGTGCTTTCGTATCCCACAGGCGTAGTTAATTCGTGCGAGCTGTGGGATCACGTGACTCAGTTAGAGCCAATGGCAGCACACCATCTTTCATTCATAGCTTTCACAGCACGGCTGTGAAAGCTATGAATACTATACCCCCCCAAAAGAACAGCTAAACCTCAATTAAATTTAAAAAAAACCCATCAGATTAATAAAATAAGTATAGTTAAATAAATTAACCATTTTAAACAAAAAATTAAATTTTTGAAAAAATTTTAAATCTTTTAAAAAGTTATAAAAATAAACTTACCTGTCTTTAAAGTCTCTAAAAAAGATATACCTGTTAAAAAAAATTCAAAATAATACTTAATTAAATACTTACCTTGTTAAAAGAGGGTCTTACGCCTCCTTTCTTTATGTCTAAAATCTTCCATGCTTACCTGCGCGTCCAAAGCACTAAGTGCACTGCGTGCGCGCAGCCTGTAGCGCGCACGCGGTTCACCTAGGAACCGCCCCCTTTTGAATTCACCAAGTGCCGGTTTTCAGCGCATGCGCAGTGCATGCAGAAAACCGGCAATTGGAGACAGAATACGCGAGAGTACACAGTGCGTACTCTCGCGTAGCGGCACTAATTTTTGGGCCATTATGTTTATTAGACCTAATTTGAGTGCACTGGTTAAATTAATCTTGCTAACAAAAGATATGTGGTTGTGGATGGATGAATGTGGCGATTGTCCTGACTTTCTGATTCCTCCATGCTAACCATTGAGTACAACTGGAAAAGTGTAATGATTAGCAGGGGCCAATCAGATGTGATCACATTCCAGAACAAAAATAGAAAGCAGTCATTACACTTTCAAACCATCTAAATCTTTGAGTTAAGTTAAAGTCCTATGCCGCCTCAGGCCTTGGGCTCCTGGACAAGGTTGGGACTCAATTTATGCACAAGCCATGTCAGGGATGTGAATTACTGAAGGCCTACCTTCCACAAATATTTTGTTTCAACTAGTTTATGTATTAAGTATCTTTTCTTCTTCAAACTCTGAATGTTGTTACACAGATGCAACACAAGAGAATTTCTAGGTCTTCAAAAACTGTCTTTCACTTTTACAATCTGTTCTTTTTGACAGAACAGGATGAGGCTATATTGTGAGTGCTGTGAGCAGGCCAGAAGCTGATATTAGTACAGGTTGCAGTTCTTCCCTCTGAATTAAAAGTCCCATTCCAGGACTTAAGTGTGTAATCTAACCTGACCCTCAGTTCAGCACTGGGGGAAGTATTACATTGTCAGGTGCTGCCTCTGGAAAAAATGAAGTATTTATCCATGTATTTTTAAAAATAGTTTATTCTTAAATGTCACCCTCTAAATGAAAGCTGCACATTCATTAAACTAGCCAATATTTGATTCAAGTTGAGTCAGCGATAGAATTATGCAATTCAAGATGATCTTGACATGCTCATATTTAATTGTAAAGTTGTTAGTGTTAATATCTCACCAGAACACTTCTTGAATCTTTGTATAGATGCATGTTTTTGAATCTGCCAAGTTGTTAGCTTTTCATCTTGTTTGACTCGATTCCAATGTGTACTGGCCTTGAAATTTAGCTAAAGGAAAGAGTTTCTAGATCAAAGAACAATCTTGGGTATTGATGCTTCAGAACTGCCCATTTGGAAAGTAGTTCAGTTCAGACATTGTCAGGGCACAAGGACAGAACAAAAGACTTCTTGAATAACCAAGTCCATGTATAAATTTCTCCACAGATGTGTGTTCTAAGTTACAAGAATTAGAAAAGTTTCACGACAATTTATTATTTTTGGAACCATTTTAAAGTACTTGTGAGAAATCACATTTCATTGTAATTTAGTCAAATCTGCCGTACCTGCTCTTGCTCCTGTTTAATGTTGTAGTTTAAAACCTGAGATAACAGGCTAATTTTCTGCTGCACCACCTGGGTGATAACCAGGACGAGTGGATTTCCCACCCTTCGTACAACAGGCCTGATTTTTCTTCCATTGAAATCAATGGGATGAAAATCGGCAGGTCCCACAACAGGCAGGAAATCTGCTCCACCTGGTCACTGCCCTATAGGTGAGGTTAGGAATAACCCCCATATAGTCTGTCAGTGTTATTGTCTGAGTCAAAGAGACCAGTAGAGTATGAGGCATTTTGAACTATTTCCAGTGAGTTTATCAGAAGAGATTCATTGTTCACCCCAGGCATTGTACACTATCTGAGACATTGTGCTTCAGTTCATTGGAGACTAGGGGGGCGATTTTGCCAGCGCTCAGGGGTCGGGTTTGGAGACGGGACTGCTGCCAAAATCAAAAAGATTGGCAGCGGGTCCCGAACTCGCTTCCAACTGGCCTCCAATCAACCTCCTGGGAGTCGGGTCCCCGATTTGCGCAGAGATCCGACTCCTAGCGGCAGGAAGAGGATTATAGCCACTTAACTGCTTGTTAACAGGTAGTTAACAGGCAGTTAAGAGGCTTTGTCCAATTTTGACACTTCTACTGCGGGCTTCCCGACGTCGGGAAAACTCGCCAGGGTAAGTGTGGCGTGCTGTGGGTCTACTGTAATGTTTGTGTATAGATGACAGCTGCTGAAGTGGTGTGAAAGATCCAGTGGGACACTTGTGAGTTGCAGAGGTAAGAAAATGTTGGGAAAGTCATTTTTAATGTGTTTAGAATTTTCTGTACATGACAAGCCTTGAAGTGTTTGTGTAGTTCCCACCTCATTGGGAGAACCTCTCTCACCAGTGACAGATCGCTTCTGTAACCTCACCTGCAGCTGCCATCTGTTTTAGCCTAAGGAGAGAGTCACTGGAGAGTCTGGATGCAAGGGCTCACCTTTGTACAGTGATTATCAGTGTTTGACAGCACCTCAATGCTGTCAAACACTGAAAAAATCATCTGTCAAGAAGAAGTGGTGGTGGCCCCTGATGTAAGAAAACTACTAGGCACTTGGTCTAAGCATTAAACAAAGCTTTAATCAACTGTTTTTCAACATGGAGATCTAGTTGTGTCCTTCACTAGTTCCTGTTAAAGAATGTCCTGAGCAAGCTGGGCCCATGCCCGAGTATTTATACTCTCCCTGGACAGCGCCACCAGCAGGCCACCCAGTATTATTTCATAAGTCATTTCCATATGAATGACAAGATTCATGTCAGCCCCTTTAAGAAAACCGGCAGATGACGCATCATCAACTGATGTCATCTGACACCGGCTTTCTCTTAATTGGCAGGCAAGCCCGCAGGGCGGGCTTAACAAGGCCAATTGACGCAAAATAGCATTTGTGCGTTGGACGTTGCTGGGGGCAGGACTAGAACTCGAAAGGCAGCAGTCCCACCCCCAACGCGCCTCTTCAGGTAAGATCCCGGCCCTAGGACTTGCTTATAGTAGCAGCCTTTTGCACTGGGCATGAGAAAAATATTTGGAGAGTATCTGAATTGTACCAATTTAGATGAGACATTAAACCAAGGTCATGGCTGCCTGTTCTGTGGTTCAGGTGGATGTTCACACGGCAGCCCGTGTCTTAACTCGCACCAAGTCCCGTTCACCCATCACCCCTATGCTTGCTGACCTACATTGGCTCCCAGTTAAGCAATACCTCCATTTTAACATTGTCATCCTTGTTTTCAAATCCCTCCATGGCCTCGTCCCTCCCGATCTCTGTAATCTCCTCCAGCCCGCTTCCCCCGCCCACCCCCCCCACTTTAATTTCTCCTTATGTGGCTCGGTGTCAAATTTTGTTTTATGACACTCCTTTGAAGCACCTTGGGACATTTTACTACATTAAAGGCGCTATATAAATACAAGTTGTTGTTGTTGTTAAAGATCCCGTGGCAGTATTTGAAGAGGAGCAGGGAGTTCTCCCAGCAAACATTCCTTCCTTGACCACTAACTATAATTATTAAAAAAATGTAGGTCTTCAATTTGAGTATTTAAAAATCAAAGTTAGTCTGTGATATAGATATAATGGGCCACAATTTGCAGTTGGTATGACAGCGTACTCTCAGAGTATGGCATCATACCACCTTTGAAATGGACAGCAAGTTTGGGATTTCTGCATGCGCTAAATCCCGAACTTGTAATCTGTCAAGTTCCGACTTGACAGATGATCCGCACTGGTATTGAAATCCTAATTGCTGGTGCAGAGTTAGGCTAATTGCCCACCAACTGCCCAGCAATTACGTATGAAAATTTTATGGCTGGTGCAAACAACAGGTGCAGGGCCTGTTTGCACAGCATAAGGGAATACCTCCTGACAAATCCAAGTACAGGAAACTCTTTATTAACCGGCACCGACGGGACCGGCGTGGTGCCGGTTAATCAAAAAGTCCGGATAATGGAGAGTTATATCTCCCAACGTACGAGAGCCCCGTACACACTGACATGTGCCTGCATTCGGAGCTCCGTCTCCCCGGGGACCGCCAGCTGACAATCTGTCGTGTCCGCTGCCTACCTGGGCTGCACATTCCCC